>OX383252.1:19693206-20438600 GCA_947522985.1 Lithophane socia
TACTGTAACTACATATAATGGAAAGTATGACCGGACAGCAATCTTTCAGCAAGCAGTTGATAAATAGACAGATTTGTTTAACTTTGCTGTTCTTTAACATTTCAAAAAGATAGGATTTAAATTCTATGCAACTAAATATTAGAATGTTGAATGTTGATTACACAGCAAAGTGGAAATAATGCTGACTCAAAATGTCAATATCATTTTACGTAACGTTAACTAAACATAATATAGTGACAAAGTTCGCACTGCACATGATGCAATGGTCCCCTTTCTACGTTTATTATTCAGAAACTTACAACAGCATGACAAGCAAAGTAGTCTTATCTCCCTCTTTAATGTCCATTTCTGAAAAGAGGCCCTTGTCCGGCACTGAGACAATCACATCACAGGCTCATATTGAAATATTAGATAACTTACAGCGTATAGGAAGTTAACTTATTTTTGCGTGAACTTATGCCTGACTCTATGGCGGACTGTGCGTAGTGTGCCTGCAGTACTAGTAGTATGTAGTGACTCACTTGGCGGAGATCTCGTTGATCTTGCCGCGCGCGAGCTCGAGGTTGGCGTCCACTTGCGCCTTGTTCATCTCGTACGCCTTCGGCAGAGTGAACAGCGCTATCCACCCTGCAAACATTACACAACACACATTATTAGTACTATTACTGACAAATACAATGAAAAAAAAAATATATAAACAAGTATAGTATTCTGGTTAGTGCATATGGTTCAAAATCGCTTGACTGGCTTGTCAAACATTGAGTGCACGGTATCCTGATGGCAGGTCTCCTTTCCCATTTTAATCTCTTTTTACATCATTGATTTCAATTTATTTGTTGACTCGGAGTCTAATGCAACTGAATCAGGCGCGTGCCGGCTGATGGGATAGTCGCAATATTTCAAGAGCATAATACATATGTAGGTACACACGGCTACCATCAAGCTTTACATTTCCAGTATAAGCTGACCTCGCATCATCATCTGTCTAGCCTTTTCCCAACGATTTTGGGGTCGGCTTCCAGTCTAACCGAATGCAGCTGAATACCAGTATTTTACATGGAGCGACTGCCTATCTGACCTCCACAACCCAGCTACTGGGTAACACGATACCCCTTTGGTAAAACTGGTTGTCAGACTTTAGGGCTTCAAGACCCGTAACAACTGTCAAAGATCTACAAATGACAGCGGGACCGACGGCTTAACGTGCTTTCCGAGTCAAGGAGGGGTCTTGGTATGTAAAGATGGTCACCCATCCACGGACCAACCGCGGCAAGCGTAGCTTTACCTGATCGATCGACCCGTGCGGCTGTTATTACTTAGCCAATTGCCCTTCTATATGCTGACCTCGCATTCTACAGAAATCCTATGCAATGCGATATCAGCATAAACTGGAAAAGTATAGCTTGATGTGTAGCCGTGTGTACTACGGCAGTTTTACTACTAAAGGAAGTGTGACTACAACCTGCGGTCGTTCGTAGCTGAGCTGTTTACGAATATCATTCGTAAACAGCTCAGCTACGAAGCCACTGCCACTGGTCACGTGCGTACGATTATTCACGAACTGTGACCTAACAGTTCCATTCTTAGTAATATGTATGTCTATGAAACCAATTACACATAAGTGTTTGTATTAATTTGTGAACACTTCGCATAGCCTGTAGTCCTGTATTCGATTCCTAGGTCGGGCTTTCCACCAGGAAATAAATTCAAATTCAAATCTTTATTTAATTCAGACCAAGAGATCCATATTATAGTAGTAGCGATCGAGAATCTGTTATTTGGTTAATGGCAACAAGGCCAGCCCCGTGTAACATGCGACTTACGAAATATGGTTGAACTATAAACCTCTGTTTATGCTTCTGGTAATACACGCGTGCGTTGAAATATTACAATGAAATATTAAGCAATATTACTTTATTTTTATTATCTTATTTTATCAAGAAATGAAATTATATTATGTATAATTGTATTATTTCCGAAATGTTAATTTTTCAAATATTGCTAAATCATTATTTATTTATTTTCTTTTTGATTGATTAATTATTCCTTGTAATTGTTTGCATGGAACTAAATAAAGCTTTATTATTACTATTATTATATATAATATAATACACGCGTGGTGTTGTGTTTACTTTGCGCACCTCAGTATAACAATTCTTATGAAAATGAGTCGTCGTGCGCTGATGTTACTTCAGATAAACGTCAAGATGTTTAACAGTCGAATGGAGCCGAGACGGTTGCCAATCGACCGTTAAACACGCTAATGAATCCGAGAGAGACTACTTTCTTTTTGTTACTTAAATGTTAATAGAAAACGAATGTAATTAGTTGATGATAAGCAATTCTAATTTGGAGTTGATTAGATTTTTTTAGGGTTCTGTACCTCAAAAGGAAAAAACGTACTTATACCCCGTTGTCCATCGGTCTATCAGTCTGTCAGTCTGTCAAGCCCCTTTTTCCAAGAAACGCATGTAGGTATAAGTTGAAAATATATTAATCGGTCCGTTGGAGCTCTAAATAAATTAATCTTCTAAGTCAACGCAATAAAAAAATACCGTCATTTATGCGACATAATTATGATACTCGCAAATAAATCAAAACGTATAGGGTACTTCCCGTTGACTTAGAATAATGTTTGGCTAGAAGCTAGGTAAATTCAATTCAATTCAATTCATTATTTTCACTATAACTCGATAGTAACGGCTGTGGTAAAGAACTAGCACTTTGCCCGCGATTTCGTCCGCGTGGATTTCGTCCTTTTCTTTAAAAACTTCAACACCCCCTCCACCCCCTTTGAAAGCTAGTTTTCGAAAATTAATATAATACGATCTCTAGCATATATTTTGATAAATAATTATTCGGGCCAATTTTTAAGTTTATAGATCATAAGAATAATATTTTTCAAACAAACTGTGTCCTCCCTTTTAACCACGACAGAGCTTGTTTTTAAAAAAAACTTTTCACCCCCACATGGGTGGAATTTGAAAAATCGTTTGGTATGTTTCCAATTTTACATAACATGACTCAAAGATTATTTTAAGTATACCAATGTTCGAGTTATTCAACCCACGTATTCTAAGTCAAATCCAGTTCTTAGAGCTCCCCTATATTATAAAAAGAAGCCGTGAGTAGTAGTACTAGCCGTCCTAGTACCAGCAGTTTCGGTTCTGCGTTGATATGTCAGTCAGTTTCTCCTTTGATATATATAATATAATATTTAGAGATAGAATATTGCACAATGACCGCCTTCTTCCATCGTGTCCATTTACTGAATCATTGTCACATCGCGGTCCCTCGCTCTTACACTTTTCTGCATAAGTCAATCGAAAATAGGACCGCAAATCAGATTAATTATGGCTCAAAGAGTAAAATTGTAATTCTATTATGCTATAATCTCACGACTTACATAAAAAAATATCCTGCCCAATGCTTTAAAAAAAAAGGCTTCATAGCTATGATTGGCGCGGGGGGGGGGGGGGGGGGGGGGGCAGCAGACGGCAGTTTCAGCCCCGCCTCGAAAAAATTCTAGATCCGGGGCTGTAGACAAGGCATCTTCTGGGTTCGCTCGCTCCATCGTCCTCAGACTCATCCATCACTTTCCCCCAGGCGAGATCGAGGTCAACGTGGAGTTAACGCGTGTAAAAAGATGCCTATCGATGGTGGCTGAGAGTCACTTGTACTCTCCGTCATTGAGATTATTTTTTTGCACTGGCAACGGTTGTTACACTAAAAAGTCTTTTCTCAGAAATAATTTTCGATCAATGTTACTTAGTTGTACACAATGCGTAGATAGCGGCTCAGTGATGGGTATATTTATACCCTGTATTAATTTAAAAGATCTAGAGGTGTAGGTACTGACCGAGTATGATGAGCGTGATGCCGTTGAAGCAGGCGCCGACGTACGTGAGGCACCACAGGAGCACGCCGAACTTCAGCGAGTCCACCAGGTCCTCCACCAGGAACAACCTGCGGCAGGCGGGGAGTCATTCGTTCATTGAGATCATTCAGGAGGCGAAAGTACTAATGAGATATCACAAAAAATCTGCTGTATCATAAAAAAATACCTACATCCCTATTTTTATGAAACGCGTCATTAGAAACATATCGAATGCACAACAAGCGCACTGCGCACCATGCGACCGGCCCTGCTCTGTAGTTTTGACTGTGACTAGTGTGAGGGCCGTACCTGCGCGCGCTCCGCCGGCACGCTGATGTGTCTGAGCTGTATGTGTGTAGTGTGACTAGTGTGAGGGCCGTACCTGCGCGCGCTCCGCCGGCACGCTGATGTGTCTGAGCTGTATGTGTGTAGTGTGACTAGTGTGAGGGCCGTACCTGCGCGCGCTCCGCCGGCACGCTGATGTGTCTGAGCTGTATGTGTGTAGTGTGACTAGTGTGAGGGCCGTACCTGCGCGCGCTCCGCCGGCACGCTGATGTGTCTGAGCTGTATGTGTGTAGTGTGACTAGTGTGAGGGCCGTACCTGCGCGCGCTCCGCCGGCACGCTGATGTGTCTGAGCTGTATGTGTGTAGTGTGACTAGTGTGAGGGCCGTACCTGCGCGCGCTCCGCCGGCACGCTGATGTGTCTGAGCTGTATGTGTGTAGTGTGACTAGTGTGAGGGCCGTACCTGCGCGCGCTCCGCCGGCACGCTGATGTGTCTGAGCTGTATGTGTGTAGTGTGACTAGTGTGAGGGCCGTACCTGCGCGCGCTCCGCCGGCACGCTGATGTGTCTGAGCTGTATGTGTGTAGTGTGACTAGTGTGAGGGCCGTACCTGCGCGCGCTCCGCCGGCACGCTGATGTGTCTGAGCTGTATGTGTGTAGTGTGACTAGTGTGAGGGCCGTACCTGCGCGCGCTCCGCCGGCACGCTGATGTGTCTGAGCTGTATGTGTGTAGTGTGACTAGTGTGAGGGCCGTACCTGCGCGCGCTCCGCCGGCACGCTGATGTGTCTGAGCTGTATGTGTGTAGTGTGACTAGTGTGAGGGCCGTACCTGCGCGCGCTCCGCCGGCACGCTGATGTGTCTGAGCTGTATGTGTGTAGTGTGACTAGTGTGAGGGCCGTACCTGCGCGCGCTCCGCCGGCACGCTGATGTGTCTGAGCTGTATGTGTGTAGTGTGACTAGTGTGAGGGCCGTACCTGCGCGCGCTCCGCCGGCACGCTGATGTGTCTGAGCTGTATGTGTGTAGTGTGACTAGTGTGAGGGCCGTACCTGCGCGCGCTCCGCCGGCACGCTGATGTGTCTGAGCTGTATGTGTGTAGTGTGACTAGTGTGAGGGCCGTACCTGCGCAGCTCCGCGAGCGCCGCGTTGAGGTGCGCGGTGGCGCCGGCCGCGAGCGCCTGCGCGCGCTCCGCCGGCACGCTGATGTCTTTCTCCAACAACCATCTGGAACACAAGCACACGTACTGACAAACACCATCGCTTTTGCAACTCATACCAAATGGTACTAGCTTGATGCTGCAGGTAACTCACATACAAGGTGAATACATTTTTATGAGGGTGCCATTGTATATTTATTTTTTAATATACAAAAATAAAAATACAGTACTGTGTTACAAGATTATTTTTACCAAACACCAATGTAAAAAATAAAAAATCCATCCATGGATCATTCATTGACGTTAGTTGTAGTCGAGAGCAAACTACTTATAGTCAACGTGGCAATCGCTTTACCACCCTGAGGTTGAATGTCACTTGCAAGTAGATCCAGATTTCGTTTTCGGTTTTCAGCAATTTTAGGCAGAAATATTCATTGTCGATCATTTTCGTTTGTGGTCGAATTTCTTTATAACTTTCGGCTGGGGCCGAAAATATATGTTCCGGCAAATGGATAATAAAAATTCTATTTTCAAAGAAATTCCATCGTTACAATAAATAATAGCACAATAACTGAAAAAAATCAGAAAAAATGCTTTTCCTCGCTTATCATTAGATCGTTTATTCTTTTAGAAAAGTATAAAGTTAATTTTCGTCTTATTTAAATTTATTTTACTTTTCCTAAACAAAAAATCATTTTTATTCATCTGTCGGTTTTAGGCCGAAAAAAATACTATTTTCGTTCCGACTCTACTTGTAATTCATAAAACGTCAACCAACAAAAACAACAACCTTAGTGAAGCTTCAATCTACCAACTGGAGGTTATTGTCGAAAGTTGTAAAACAATTAAGAGGTCGACTATCGTAATTACTTAGCCACGAGTTCCTTAATTTAGGGTATATTGGTCCTAATTTACTAAATAAGTTAATCTAATTAAGAATGAAGTAATGTCAGAAACAACCTGAGCACTCCTTTTTAATTTAATAAGAAGCTAAAGACCTTCATCCATCAAAGATTTTTCGTATCAAGTTTAAAAATACAATAAGTACAAAAGATGGCAGTCGACGTTGTCACCTGAATTACAATCAGAAATAATTATGTACCTATATTCGACGAACTTAGATCAGTGGGAATGATTACGTAAGTTCTGTTAACATCTGAATAAACACAAGTGCGCTGATTACACTCCTACAGACAGTAATGTGCGTCCGTTCATTAACCATTGCCCCTCGTGTACCTGAGAAGGCTTACAAAGTCGTCAGGAACACATCAATGGAAGCGTAACAACTGACGCCAACGCTTGGCAGTTCCGTGAGAGTCGAAATGTTGGTCGTTTGACAAGATGTCTAGTGATAAATCAACGATCGCGTTGCTACGTGAATAGGAATATTGCAGATGCTGACCAAAGAGACTTTACGCGTGTAAGTACCTACTGATAACAATTATTACATTGTTGATGATCGAGTAACTCACGATGCCACATCATGTTCCAACATTCCGGACAGAATTTATAATCATCGTGATGTGCTGGTTATCTTATTTTTCTTCATTCAATGCTTAGAATGGACTTGACTCTAGAAGCATTATTAGACATTAAATACATAGTGGTAATTTGAGATGCGGCAGGGACCGCTAGGTACTAAATAACCATTGCAGCTTCAGGAAAATGTTTTTAGCAGACCAAGATACCATAAAACATGAGAATTTCCTACGTTTTTCTAGCTGGCTGTATATATCTTCCCATTACTCTAAAAGAGTATCCCTAACGGGATAGTCTCTATCCCCAGGGATATCATCTGAAATAACCACCCTGTATTGAGGGTTTTGAGCAAATGGTACGGACGGTATATAGCATTGTACAATCAATGAGCGGTCATAGATTAGCAGTAAGAGAGAGTAGGTACTAACTTGAATGGGTGTCCATCATTAGTTTTCTGCACGGCCTGCAGCACGTTCTTGTAGATGCGGAAGGCCACGGCGGCCGAGAGCGCCAGCAGCGAGGCGTAGGCCAGCACCGACACCACGGAGCAGCACGCCAGCGCCACCAGCAGCGCCAGCCCCGCGCCCAGCGCCAGCCCGCTCGGCGCCGCCGCCCGCCAGTAGATCAGCGACTCCACTGCACACACCGCAACGGTCAATACCAACCCTTACTGCAACACCGAGCTAGCGGTGTTGACGGGAAATAGGTTCACACAATTAACTTGACATAGTAAATAAAATACATATTTTATTGAAAACAGATGTTGATGTAAACTCTCAGGATAACCCACTCCAGTTCCTCCAACGATAACGTAACGTCACGGACGCATCACAAGTTTTTTTCTTAATTTTTCGCGGAGAACGTTCCGACTATATAACTGAATCCGTCGATGATTTCAATAAGTTTTGATTAAGATAATGTTAAGATTAACGGTGAACGTAGATTCAGCCCAACTTGGAGATGCGGACCGGTTATATCAAACCTTCCAAACTTTCTCAATGAGGCTTCGTTCAAACAACCGTGACTATGTGTTATGGAGCGAGTGAATCCAATAGCGCTAACAAAATGTACCGTTATTCAGTTTCGGCTGTCGTCCTGTCTACCAGACTATGAACTCTATCTACAACATGATTTTTAAATCGATAACAAATAACACTAAATCATATTCGTATAGTATAGCCTAATACTGTCCGATTGCTTTGTTTTGTTAACTCTACTAAATTGAAGTTGAACTATCGCACCAAATGATAAGATTATCAAAGCGTGAAACCTTTTCAAAGATGAAAGAAAACTTATAGTATGTTCGGTAATAAACACCGTATGGCTTGCGACTTGCCCCCTGCCTACGTTACACGGCTGAGGCTTCCGTTCCACGTCCACACGGGGCCGGGCGATGCACCCGCGGCGCACCGGGGCACCGGGAGCACGACGCACTGACACGTCACACACACGTCCAGGCGGCTGGGGCGCGGGCCGGGTGAAGGTTAGTACCTGGTCCTCGGGGCGGCAGGGGCTCGTACTGCGCGTTGTGTCGCGGCGAGTGCTTGGGGCGCGCCATGGCAGCGGAGTGAGCGGCCGGCGCGCGCGCAGCCTGTCGCGCACATGGCGGGCGCCACGCGGCCCTGCCTTTCACACACGTCATCGTGACGCTGACCCGAGGCTGACACCGCAGCGCCCGCGCAACACGGCTGCCACGCGACGCGACACATCCCGACCGCTCCATACATTGTCACATTACACGCAATACTCAACGCTCTTTTAAACGCCTTTCATGGCTAGCCAACACTATAATTACGAAGCACCATCATTCATATCGATACTTCTACGAATAAGTAAAAATAACCAATAAAAAAATCGATTTATTTTAAATGTTGTAGTTAGCATTTACTTAGGTATAGCCAACCACGTAATTGCTTTTACACTTTTAACGAGAACTCCTAGTCTAGTAAGTATATACTTATCTGTCTTATACTTACAAGGTGAAATTGAATTCATGGGCATCCTTTTAAGGGGTCATTGTACTCATCATTATGAACAACTTTCACTATGGGACCAAACCAGAAATCGTGAAAAAAAATCAGCTGTTCCCTACATTTATGTTCGCTATAGCTCGTCGGCAACATGTAGGTAACAGCAACAGCTGATTTTTTATCGCGATTTCAGGTTTGTTCCCATAATGAAAGTTGTTCATAATGATGAGTATCTTATACCTACTATGAACCCTTGAGAGGATGCCCATGAATTCACTTTCACCCTGCATAAAAATAACATTGTAAACATCTGTAAGGTTGAAACTATCTTACTGAGACCTTGCCGTTGTATGACGTACAACTTGCAAGTGAAATTCAACATTAAGCCTCGCCCGACATCTCTAGCGACCCAGAACTTGATACCGCAACGCAGAAAAGATCACTCTCAGACGAAGATTATTATCCCAATTTAACTTCAGTAATTTCAATCGCATTAAGGGTTTTACTTTACGTTGAAGAACTAGACGTCCGAACAATATTGATCGATGGATCGCTCTAATCGAACCTTGTGTGAGTCATACTACTATATCGAGAACTTACCGGCTTATACTTACCTATCATTTGAATTTATTTATGAAGTCATTATGAGGCAGCGTCTAATAATACCTGATGCCTTCACAAAAGGAGTGGGTAGGTACATTCTAGAAACGCCTGTGATGACGGCGAAGGTAAGCCTTTCTTATATCTATGGTAAGCATAGAAACAGCTTGGAGTAGAGAGAGCTTGGACCACGAGCAACAACAACGAACACCTTACAGTAAGTAGGTCTGCGCCTACTGCCTACACTTGACTGATATGAGTGATGGCTGGGCGCCTATAGAATATTTCAAAACATAACAATTTCAAAACACAACAGAATATTTCCGAATCAGAATATTTCAAAACATTAAAATTTTGTCAAAGGTTTTTGTAAAATTATTCAGTCGTTAGCCTAAAATGTGCTTCACAGCCAGACATCGCAACGAACAAAAAAATGTCGTGCTTAGCATAATTAGTCTGGCAGGATGCTCTCGCAGTCTCACATTTCAAAACGACACGTCTGTCGATGTCGATGGGATATTTTTACATCGAACAGTTGATTCATAGCTGCCCAAGTGATACAGACTATCTATAAACTCACCCTATATATTCTTGAATTCGTGATAGATATGAAAGTTCGAAAATTGAAGTCTAAAAAAGGATTGCGAAATAAATTCGATTCATGAGTGAATCGACTCAAATAAGTACTAAACACGATCCTCTCACAAACGAAACTTACGACGAAGGAAACCGACGGCAAGTTATAAATTAGGTATCATCATCTGCCTTTTCCCAACTATGTTGGGGTTGGCTTCCAGTCCAACCAGATACCAGTGTTTCCCACAACCCAGTTACTGGGTAACACGATACCCCTTGGCAAGACTGGTTGTCAGACTTTCGGGCTTCTTCAACCCGTAACGCCTTTCAAAGATCTACAGCCGGGACCAACGGCTTTACGTGCTTTCCGAGGCACGGAGGGGTCTTGGTATGTACCTAAAGATGGTCACCCATCCACGGACCAACCGCGGCAAGTATAGCTTAACCTTATCGACCGACCCGTACGGTTGTTATTACTTAGCCACAAGCCCCTAAATTCGGTAATAGGTATTTAAAATATAAAACAATGTACACCAATGCACAACGCGCCGGAAACAAAAATAAACCCAGGCCACAGATATTATAATACTGCTACAGTAAACACTCATACCTATACAGCAAAATTGTGACTTGAAGCATGTTTGTAATAAATACAAAATGCTGGTGTATGCGGCACACTCAACTTAACATACTACATACCAGCACCAAGCTAGTTTGAACACAACGTGAGCGTTGAAACTGAAAGTCGGTGCGTATGTGGAAAGGCTTTCGTTATCAGTGTGCGCGGGCGCATGGGACGCAGCAACTCGCGCGACGCAACGACTGCGCGCGACTCCACGCCACAACAAACACGCAGGCGCTAGCGCAGCCGCTCACTACATGACGGCACGCACTTGGCACCGAGGAGCGGCGCCGACACACGGTCAATGCCATCCAGCCTTAATTGCCTTATCAAGCTGAATACACTACTGATGATATTATGACGACGATTTCTACGTTTCTTCGATTTTCGATACACGTAGGTACCTACTATTGATCTCTGTGAAGAACGTGACTTCGGTAGACATCATTGTAATAGTAACATCGCTTGTTTGTTTGAATGATAAGGAGCAAAACCTGTGCGAAATTGATAACAATTATCAGAAGTATAACACAGTTAGCTGATAAAAAATAGGATTTAAAAAATATTAATAGCACAGCTCTGCAGCAAGTGTCTCATGTGTTGAAGCTCGTTGATGGGCAAATTGATTGAGCCTTCATTATTGTAATTTGTTGTCGTTAGAGTTACATTATTAATTATTTTATGTTTGCCTTCTTCCGGTTTGATGTTTCCTCCTTGTTATGCTAGCAATGTGTTCGGAGGGTCGTCTCAGGTTTTCCTGATAGGAAGATCGGTCATCACTTCATAATTGTATATTTATAAGGTAGGTAAGTATTATAGATTGATTGACTTACATCACTCGAATTCGGAAGACTTTTTCTTCGGCACATTATACCGACTCGCAACATTGCCGTCATTAGTCTCTGACGAAAATAATATTTGAGAAATTACGCCGATAATGACAGGATTTTAATACTTGTGAGCAGAATTTCTAAATTTTCTTTCTGCGTTCACATAATGAACAGACGAATTTCAACGCTAAGAGCATTATTCTACCCAACCTCCCCTCTACGTTTACGCCAGCCCTAACCACAAACTATAGTAGCTACAAGTTTCGGATTTGAGGATTTTGTATAGTAGAAAGCCCAATAAACACACAGCAGTGTGTTTTTCGAGAAGAATTTTGGATAACAGATATGATGTTCTGGAATAAAATACCTACATAATATTAACAACTACTGACAGTGGCAGTTCTGCTTCTGAGTTACACTAACAGCTACAATTCACACTAAAGGTTTATTTTACCAAGATCTTAGAAACTGGACTTTTCCAAACCTGTCTTTAATTTCAGCAACTATTTATATAACCTTCACGATCCCGGCCCCCAGCCAGCGTATTTATCCTGTCGTGCAGTGATATTAGCTACGCGACAGACCGATGATACTTTACCTAGGCGGAGCTGTGCCAACCAGCCGCAGTGAGCCTAGTATTCATGCACATCTGCATATTACATGATAGTTAATAGATTCCGTACACAGCTGGTCCGCATTTCTAATGCAATGGAACGGAACATTAAGCCTGTGTTGGCAGTTACAAGAAGTTTGCATGAATGAATATTGTGTTTATAGGGCGCGATGTGCGGAAAGATGAAAGTTAATCACAACGTGGAAGATGGAGAGAGACAATGCGCGGAGGTCACCGCGCTTCGCGTCGTCGTCACGACACAGCGGTAAAAATAACGCACAGTGCCACTACGAGTGCGGCTTCCGAATACTGCCGCAAACCCGCACGCGCTCGCTCCAACACATTGAAATGTTCTAATTCAACCAAAACTCGCATTCCTTTTTACAATGAACAACATTCTCAAATCCTACGACTGATGCTCTAGAAGTAGGTTCACTGATAAACGCATCGACACGTCATAAAACGTAAGGCATAATTAAATTATGTGACCACAATAGGTCTAAACAAATGGAACCGGTTAACAAAGGAAAATAACCGTGATAAGGTGAAGTAACGACCCTTTGTCTCCGGCGATAGTCGGGCCAAAGAGTCCTCGATAATATCACAATATTTAATTGTAAGGTCCAACCAATCCAATGGTTTAGATCGACAGATATCGATGCGATACAACATTTTCAATTTATAACACATCTCAGTCTCAGTTTTTATAGATGGAGCATAAACTGATACAAACGAAGTAGAGGCTCACGTGACGTATGTGTCAAAATGTAATTATCTGGGATATAACGCCATTGTTATTTGGTGTTTCTGTGTGAAGGAAGGTTCTACAAAACTCGCTTTCTGAAAGAGAATTTTTATAAGTTACTCGTACTTTCTAATCATTTAAAAATCATGGGGATCTGGGGGCCTATTACGAACTTTTAAAAAACCTGGCAAGTTCCAGGCAAATCATACCCCTGCATGGTTAAATTTCGTATTATGACATTCATAATTCTGACCGTCTTCACGCTGCGCTGGGTAGTTTGTCTATGGCTGGCTTGTAATTCTCTGCCGTATCATTCAGAAACACAATGAATTAATTATCGGTAAGTTACGATTTTATTAAATCACGTATTTTATGAAAAATAATAAATAAAAATAATTCAAGTTTCCGAACGTAGGTACTCCACTTGAAGTTCAGCGGAGAATTCGACAACTTCATGGTATATTGTTGTCATTGTTGCACAAAGAAATTATTTTTATTTAATTTTAATACATATTAGATTCGAAGTATAAACAAAAATATGGTTAGGGATGGATATGGTGGTGGATGAATATACTTACACCACACCACCGTGTGGTAGTTTTCAAGTGTTTTTAAAATCAGTTTTCATCATGATAATATTATTATTAATAGAGGCAGTTGTTGACATGATTGTCGGAACGGCCAATGGCCTGGCTGATGGCCGAAAGCCTCGACCAGCAGCAGCAGCTCTCGAGCCTCTCGTTAGGCAGTTGGATCAAGGGCCTGATTCAGAAGGCAGATAAGGCTCGCATTGTGAGGAAGTTCCTGTCTCTGCAAGTCTGCAACCCTAACCACTGGTAGCTTGGACCCTGCTCCCGATACCGGCGGACCTATTTTTATATTTCCAAATGATGTTTTTAATGACTTTTACAAAATTTAAATATGTATTATTAAGTATGAAAATAAATAAACGAGATATTAAAAGGCAGTTGTAATTATTATACATAGTTCAGGGGATGAGAGTTTTCGCCCTCGTCGGCGCCTAACTTATTTTCTGTTGGAAAAGTTGTGGGAGTTTTGCAAATTTATCGTTTTTTCGCTGTGTTTTTTCGGTATTTTTATCACTCAGAAGTGCCACTTTCAAGAGTTTCCAGAAACTCAAACGGTACATATTCGTCACACCTGATATTTTTTTTATGTTAACTGGAAAAAGCTCGCACAATTTCGCCAAATAAATCCAAAACAATTCACAATCCATTCAATAAAAGCTGCTTCAGAGGAGCTTTTATTGAATGGATTGTGAGGTTACTTCTTAATAACAGCTTTAATATGTCGAGAAATGTCAAACGAAGGTTCGTAGTACGGCATTGCTAGGCAATATTCGGGCAGAAGGCGGCCAGGGTGTCACGTGACCGCTGACTGGCTTGTTTGACGAGTCATAATACGAAATTGCAAGGCAGTTCTGTTTACGCCGTAAACTGCCTGAAAATTCGTAATAGGGCCCCTGGTTGGTTATTGTTTACTCAGACGAATGCTTCCATCAAGACTAGATTGCACGCTTTGCTCAAGAAAGGGTTCTATTACGATGAAGGTCTAGCCTCGTATGTATCTGTGTCACTCTGACAGGTGAGAGAGCGGATCACGCTCCGTGCGATATCGTCGTTTAACTCGCTTATCAGCGAGACGCGACTCGCGCGGGCACCGGGGCTGGGCCAAAGGAAGCAGCTCATCACACACGCGCAGACCCTACTCGTGTCATCTGCAGTGTCTTTGCACGTTGTATGTTATTAATATTCAAGCATTTCAAGGATTCGGTATGAAACCGATGAAATTATAATCTAAGATAGTAAGCAGTAACCGATTAGCGATCAATTAACTGTCAATTAACGATGAATTACAAATAAATTAAAATAACATAATGGATCTAATGACGCCAACGGAGTCAACGGACTCATCACCATATTTAATCATGTTTTCATGAATTCCATAAATTGGATTCCTTAATAGTTCCTTTGTTTGTTAGATGTGGCTCGCATCGTGTGTGAGTAACATTTTGTGCTTTTAACAAATGCCGCCGTTCAAAAGGTGCATTACTTTGGATTGCTGATACACAGTTCTTTCTACATTTATAACTGTATTTTTTTTCTGTAAATAGTATTCTATCTATCTATAAAATGTTATTCCCACGTTCTGTAGTTGAAGTATATTTCAGTTGTCACGCAGATCACCACGTGTCGTCGTGCAGGCAACAGAGATTCCGACACACATGTTATCCAGACTTCATTCTATCTTAGTTTTGTACTTCCTTTTATCGTACCTACTATAAACTTATCTTTCTTATCATATCAATGAAGAAATACGTAGATTTGAACATTCACATACATATTATGAAACTGGATGTGTGCCGATCATTTGCACATTTTTTCCAACCCATTATCACATGTATGCAAAGAAACATCATTTATGGTTCTTGTAATATGCATGACGCAAGTATCTATTATAGCAGCAAGTACAATTAGTGAGTAACCATTAGATCAAAGCGAGGCCAATAAGAGTGTGCGCAGATGAAATAGGACTTATCAGTGAGGTCACGTCGTGGCTACAGGTACAATACAACAAACAATGCAGGTAGGAACCTAAATACTTAGTTGGAATCATAACCACGAGCATGGCATATAGCAAGCAATACTTTTTGTTCACCGTCGTGTTGTTTACATATAGTACTGACCAAGGACGTACGCAGAGTACCTGCTGAGCATATCGATTATAAGTCTTGTTCACCATTTTGACTTACTTGAATGACTAACTTAACGTAGGGCATACATTGGTCTCGTCATCACGTGCTATACATTCAACATAGTTGCTACAACAAACAGAAGTAGATAGGAATAGCGTTTTGCTCACGGACGAAGCACGTATCAGTACGTAACAGATACCCAGTGGCACTTTTATACACATGTGTATAGATGGACATAGGATTCCTGCGACCTCCAGTATCCGATCAAGTTTCTCACGTCACGCGTCGCGTAGAAAACCAGGAAACAAAGAAAAACCAGCGTTCCGGTAAAACTTGTAGTGTACAACTAGCCAATGAAACACGGGGAAACACGTGGCCGGTCAGTTCTAGAGCAAGCGCTTATAATTCAATTAGGACAACATGGATGCTATCTACCTAGTGTGTCCGAATGAACCGTTCATCGGCACGGGACGATTTCCTAACAAAATTAACAAAATGAGAGTCCCTGAACGTGTCTCGGAATGAGATGAACCCACGAAGCAAACGTTGATACAGAAATAAGTCTAATTTACGATCCACTGGGCAAACACTTATTTCTATTGTCTCATCTTATTGTTATAGATTATAGAACTCAATTACATAGTTCAAGAGACGGAAGTTGAGGTTGATTGTTTTAACGTTTAAGCGTTAAAACAATCAGGTGTCTTAAAGCGCCCAAAATCCATGTAATTGAGCAAAGAGGAAAGAGCGTATTCGGAATGCGGAATATGTATGGCACCATGCCGAAATATAGCTTGTTGGGAGAAGATAAAAAGACTTTAGAAAATAAACCCATGTTAAAACATAATGCCAATAGTGGAATATTTTATTTCTTTTTGGCATGGCGCCGCCAGTTGCCGCCAACGTAGTTCGATAATTAAAAAGCGATCTCCCAACATTAATTATATTAATTCGGACCAGTCAAGCCGATGGATCGTCAAACGCTATAAATCAGATTGTTACCGGCCTCAGCGTCAGTTAAAATCAGTCTAATTTCATCTTGGCTGGCGATTTGCAGAGTGACCAGCACGGCACAGCAGCGCATGCGCGCCGCCACACATTCATTACCAACACAATATTAATGACATCCAAGAGTCAGATGAGCCACGCGAGCCAGCGTTGCTATCAACTACAATCTTTATCACATACAGATAAATATAAAGACGTCGCTGTCGTAGCCGTGACGACACACTATTAGCTAGTTACGCACTGCACAGCTATTTGCACCTTTTCGTCCCATACTACAGATATAAATACTCGAGACGGTGCAGTGGAATTTTTCAACTACCTCTGTGGTCAATGACAGTTTAAGTAATTCGCGGAGTTGAGGATCAACATAGACAAGAAAGTTATAACAGAATCGTATGGCCGGTTGCAGTCCAATATTGTAGGTAAGTTGGATGGATCTTCGTTTGTGACCCATCACGTGACGTATTTCGGTGTAAAGCAAATAACGTATTATTAAATAATAGTGACCGAACCTTGACTCGACACGCGGAGTTATTATTGTTCTGTCACCGGCGGCGACTACGATTTTATCTTGGCTTGGCTGAGTTCACGACACGAAACAGTTTAGCCGTGATGCGCACGGAGCCGACCGACCACCGACCACGACCAGCACCACCACCGTCACCTCCACCATTACTAAGTACCACCATCACTGGCGACCGTCCCCGAGGCCGCGAGCCGGTCGATCTGTTATCGTTAATGTCACTGGAGCGGTGTTAACACTGAGCTCACACAACACTACAAGTACGAGTGCTAGCGGCCGCAGTGGGTCACAGTGCAGGGCCGCAGGGCGAGGCGCGCTGCCCGGGCGGCGCGGCGGCCCGGTTGGCGGCGCGCCACCTATACGTATTTCTGCCCTCCGCTCTCCACGACCACTCACCTTCGGGATGCAGCCTCTGCGGGTCGAACCAGGCATCTGGAATAGAAGGCTGCGCGTTAGCGGGTTAGTCGCGACAGACAGAGAGGAAAGCGGGCGAAGCGAAGCCGGCGCGAGGGGGAGGGGGAACTTACGCGGGTCGAGGACGCTGCAGAGGGAGGGCCCGGAGTCCGGCATGGTAGTGATTTACGTAACGCGAGCGTGAGGTGGATGAAAGCGGCAGACGGAGCGCGCGCCGCGCCGGACTCTCGCGTCGATACTGGCGGCGCAGCCCCGCGCCGAGCCCTCCCGCCTCGCCCCGCGCCGCAGCCCCGCGCCCGCGCCTGCCCGCACGCATGCGCACTTACCACCACGTCTGACCAGCACCCCCAGCGTGCTGCAGCACCACCACCGCCCGCCACCGCGAGCGCGACACGCCTGCCCGCACCCTCACCAGGATATCGTGTTAGTCTCACAGGGTTAACCCATCGTGCAGTTAGTATTGTGAGTACTTACTCCGGTGCAGACAGATGATTAGACAAGTTATTTACATACAAATAGTAACATGAACAGAAGTAACGAGTTAGAGCGAGATAACGGTGTCTGGTACCTATGCATGTTGTGTACAGGGCGCGTGGGTGACGGGTCGCAGGTCACGCCGCGGACTACATGAAATAATGTCAGAGTCGAGCAGCACTGACCTGTAAAGTGCATTCGCCTTTTGTATTCATTGATCAGTATTAGTAAATTCCTCACAGATCCGCGGAAAATAACGTAAAATTTTCAAGTCATGAAATATATTACAAAATTAGCGATTAGAACGCGACGCGACGTTGTTTATGTCTTATCTGTTACCTTATTTTACGATGAATCATGTTGCCGTGATGCTCACGTTATCCTCATTTAGCACACAATTGCTAGGTACCTACTACACGTTCAAACACAATATGTATGTTGCTAAATATCCACTAGGTAGACTAATGGCTAACATCTACAAACTTGAGTCGAAGGTCGCCATGAAGTGTCGTGGTAAATGAAAGACATCTGCACTGTATGACGTCTCGATTTATTGTCTGTTCACAACGGTTGAGCGTACACGATCTTCATAATACATTGCTTACTTGGCTAATTCTAACAAGGAGTGTTTACACACACATACATAACATACTTATATTAACTTACATACACTACACGCTGAATACTTTTACTAAGCTGAAAGTCTGCATTGTAATATATTATGTCATCAACCATTCCCTGTGTGGAAATATTTTCTTGTTAGAAAACAATTAAAACCAGTAAGACGCAGACAACTTTCGAAATGTCGCCTTCACGCATCGTAAGCAATTGCATAAAAATTTACTATGACAACAGAATAAAGGCTGATCTTGTTCAGAAAAGACACAAGACACACAGAAAAGCTACATTCAAATAGATGCGAGAATTACTCCGTTCTTTGTCGTTTCCTTGCAGAGTAAGCAAAGTAGATCATGCACTCCAGGTGCAGAAAGCTGTAGTCAAGTCGATCAAAGGACATAATAATAATAAATAATAATAAACCATTTATTGCAGGCGACACAGGCCCATAGATAAATACCTTAACCTAAACATACATATTCTATAAACAAAACTTTTAGACTATGTTAGTAGTTCTTCACTCTGCACTAGCTAGACTTTGTGCTGTCCAGTGGAACTTGTCCGCGAAAACGACGACATAGGCAGGATTTATGTTTAAAAAAAACTGCTGAGACCATCATTTGGGCTCCCAACTCACAAGTTCTAAATCGCAATCATTCCGAGAGAATCATAGATGATTCAAGACTTTCATATTGCCAAATAACCATGGAGAGTGCCGTCTTGTCCGAAGTCATTGCGAGCTTCTAAGACCACGTCAGACATCCTAAGATATCATAAACAAGAACAGAACCAACAGATCATTACGAGATTATGAGGACATGATGATGTTTCAATATTTGCTTACTTAGACGACTTGGTAGGTTTTGGGTTTGAATTTATGTAGAAAACATAAATCCCATCAAAATCATAACATGTAAAAAATGCAAGTCTCGCAACGCAGTTCTTCTACCGCAAAAAGATATGAGATTTAATGTAAAACCAAATCTGTTAACTTAAAATGAAAAAGCTAGAAGTACCTTAGAATTTTGAACTTTCACCTGCAACTATAGGTTTAAATTAAATGTAATTTGTAAAAATACCTAGTTATACTAAGCCCTCTTGGTCACTGAAAATGCAGCCTTTTAGCTTTATCCAGAACGAGTTACAGGGGTTGAAAATGTCTTGACTGGCTTCGAGAACAGATGGTACGGCTGTGCTTTTGTTTGTTTGTTTTGCTCGACTTGGCGGGGGGCACGGCGCGGCGTGACTCTTGAATCTTGATAGACAGACTAAACTTGCAGCACAAATACTTAATAGTTTAGAAGTTGTGAAGTGGGTTGATTTTGCCGCGCCAAATGGTAGTGGTTTGGTCTTCAGTCAGTCGCGGCGGGTACTGGGCGAGAACAACGGAGTACATGAGTCACCGCAGGTCAACTCCATTATGGTAATTACAGACAAACCTTCCAACTAACCAACCCTAAAGCTACACGCTCATGTTCGTGGATTTACCAACGGTTGTTACGGGTACTGAGGAGAGGTATTGAATACTGGAACTTCAAACGATCAAATACCAAACTACGTAATACTACGCAAAATATCATCAATAGCAATATCATTATAGCGACAAGAGTCAATAAAAACTAAAAAAAAAACATCTTCCAAAAAAAACAAAAAAGTGAAAAATAACTTTAATTTCGGAAGTCGGTGTCTTTGGTTTTGAATTTTCGTTTTTTGCTACCGACTTCCGAAATTAAAGTTATTTTTTACTTTTTTAGTGCTTTTTTTGGAAGTCGGTTATGTTTTAATACTTCTCCTGCTACAAGATGGACGATGACGATCAATCGAAGTTCAACACTGAAGCTATTTCGCACTCCAACGCTGAAACTGGCCGTGACTTCCGATTCCGGCGGAGCAACGGCCAGTGTACCTAATGACGTGTTCAATTCGAATAATACATGCTACAGTTGGCCTTTGTTTTAGCCCAAACCAAAGTACCTTGAAGAACGAAAGCCAACTTGTATTACTGGGTCTCCAAGTTCTGAGTCACACCAGTTTTTTAGGTGCAGATTAAATTATGAATAATATCCAGTCTGATTGATTGTAGCCAGCGTAAGAGGTTCCCGGTTAGGGTAGTTACGCCTGGTAGCAAAGAATTCTGTTTTATTGAGCAGGTTGCATAGTAAATTAAGCAAGAGTGACGTGTACGACGCCATGTCGCGCTGGTTAAAAATACCCCGTGCGAGTGCGAGACGGCCACGATGACGTCATCGGCTACCTGTGTGCCACTTCAACGTGCCGTAATGTTCCCCTGTGTTAAGTTCAATGAAACTTAACAACGAAGCCAATTAATCAAAAGAATAACTTCCCAAGGTCAATTCCTTGATAGATGAGATTAAAAACGGAGTGCCACATGCATAAAATCGCTATCTTGAAAAAAGACTCCCAACTTTTCTCCTACTTATTTTATTCCTTCACACCGACATCGAAGAAAAAAATCTGAGCCACCTGATGAGTAGTGATAATCCCTGAGTGAGATAGACACAGCAAAATCAGAGCCATGAGATCATGTTCACTTAATTATGACTGGCTTTTAGTGTATGTGTTGGGGAAGTTGGGTGGGATACTGAGAAGTTCGTTTACGGTAACACTTCAATCAAATAAGTTCATGATACAATTTCCAATGGAATAGAGTTTCATATCTACCTAGTCATGAGCGGAGAGTCATGAAAGGGGTGATTGATTTAATAAGCGGGTTTCCCCACCGTGCACCGACTTGTTCGCCCTAATCCAATAAATTACAAGCAACTATTTTTCATTCATGACAACAACTGTTCGGGAACTTCGTAGAATAACTGAACATACGAGTAGTTCATTAAGCTGACAGTTCAAAAAGCAAATATAGGCGAGCACGCATTTGTGGAAGTAAAAGCTCTCTGGCTAGCAACAACTATGATCAGTTTAAAAAAAGAGAGCAGACGGTGACGGTGTGTCTGTGCGGTGGTTGGCGAGGAGCGTATCGATCGCCGCGCCACCCTCCCTCCCTCACGACCCTATCACCCCACATACATCGAGGCCTAGCCTTTATAGTTTATTGCATCCATGTCTGGGTTTTTCCAGATATTCAGGACTATGAGTAATCAAATAACTTACAACAGCAGACGCTGTTGGCAATTTATTACGAACAGATCTGGATTTATAACCATGACATTCTGTGACAAATATGAAAAGAAACAATTTATATAGCCTGCGAATGCGAATATATTCTTAGGACAAAGCACTAGAATAAATTACGAACGATCTGATAGATTCCAACAAATGAAGGGGATCGACACTAAATGGAATCTTTCTTCTTTCGACGGCGATGGCTAAATTAAAACAGCATAAGTACTGTACTTCTACAATTATTTCAGAAGCTTTCATAATTGAGATCACTATTTTCATTAATTTAGTCTCCCTCTCCCCTTCTGGCGAGTAGCAGCACTGCCATTGACGGAGCTGGCGAAAATGCCAGTTTTTGTAAGTCGTTTATCAACAAAATAAAGCAATTAAGTTATTCGATTCTGTAATTTAACGGCCCTTTTTTCTGCGTCATTATGAATGGGACAGTAAACAAAAGGGGTGGCAGGGAAGTGACGTCAGTGGGAGATCTCGGCACAAGGGTCACAAAGGGCTCAGCGCTACATTTTTATGAAGAGCTTGGAATTAGGTCAACGACTGAACACAGGGCGCGTGTTGATCTTGGAACTGTGTCTGTGGTTCTGGTTGCTCATTTTGTAAATATTGGTTTCGTGACGCAAGTCAACTAGGAAAATAGGTAAGTACATATTAAGTGCTTTATTGTTTTTACATTGGCTATCAGCAGTTATGAAAAAAATATGCCATAACATTTATAGGTCTGGATCGAAGGATCTGGAAGTCATAGGGTCAGCCTTTGCCCAACAGTGGGATAATGCAAGCTGAAGACATTTATGACAATGACATGCCAAAAAAGTTACATTCTTGTGATCTTGACGACATAGATAAAGGCTGCTGCGCTCTGAACCTGAACGACATAGGTAATGCGAGTTTGTTGCGCCACTTCTTCCCAGCCAAAACACGAGGAAGTACTACTAAGTAGTGAAGGGCGTTTCGGGAGAATGTCTTATGTAATGTTTGACGTTCATAAACTGCTGATTCTCAGCTTAATTTAAATGAAGTGGTGTATCGTCGTGGGACATAAAGACTGCTGAGCTAGAGACTCGGAGTTGCTACATTTATAACAAAACAAAAATTTCATTTGTAGCGATTTCGCAACGTTTTGCAATCTCTACCAGACTATTCTTTAATCAAACCGATTGTAAATTAATTAATCATGCATGGTCATACAGTTTAAAGATTTAAAACAAGTGGTTAACGAGAGCTTAAGACAAATCAATTTCCAACATGCTACCACATCTTCGTTTTGTCAGCAAATAAAGGTGGAACTGATCTTAACGATAATGAAAACAGTTGATTCGAATTTGAGGATGAATGTTTAAAGACTTTCATTTGTAAATGGCGTAGATTGAATGAATGCTGATGACTGATATTGCAAAGCAAAGCAAAGGTAAAAGCAATTCAACTACTATGACATTCAGATAGACATGGTAAATTGTACATCAATACAATCTATCAATATTGCACTTTTGCAGAGCGCGCCGAGGTCGATTCGGACGAGTGGATCGTTTCAGAATAAAAATAAGATAACTATGCCACATAGCATCATATAGGTCGATAAGAAAAAAATCTTGAGCAGAGAAACAGGGACTTATTTCAAAACGTATTTTCTATGAATAATATTCGTAGCGTATTTTAAATTTTTAATAAGTAAGTTGTCATGTCTAAACCTAACTGCGCCAAAATTAACTGTGGAAGCACAGCTGACGTAATTTTTTATGCAGAATATCACGCGGATGTATCAGATGGATTTATTACCGGAATGTGACCTAATAGCCGCTGACAAAACAGAATTCAAACTTATCATAGCAGAGTTTAGAGAGCTTAGGAAACATAGTTTCGAATAACTAAAGCAGCCGACACCCTGTCAATCAAATATGCAGTATGTATGTCGATACTTACGCGTGATATCGTCACCGCTTCCGGAACCCATGTTTCACACACAACAATATCCACTCAAAAGGCAAGTCCTCGCGAGAGTGAGTCACAGCACGAGCACACGACGCCACATCAATATCAAGCGAGCACTCGAAACAGTTGTGACTGGCGAGCAGAGAGCGTGCGACGTGAGCGCGCGGCGGGTGCTCCGCTTGTGAACGCAGCGCGGTGCTGCTTCAGCGATGCTAAAATTAGCGATGGTGGCGTCGTGCATACCACGCGTCACTCGCCGCCACCGCCGCGCCGACGCCGCTCCCTGCGACCGCGCACTCGCGCACCAAAACCTTGCCCAGTGCCACAGATTCATTTAGTCCTAATCATTTTTTTTTTTTTAAATACTGGACTTTGTCGGCATCCGTGAATGACAGTGATGAAACACTTTGAAAGAGACTAGGTATTACAAAGGTCTCGTTGCTTCTATAGTCGCAAACTTTTCATAATGTTGATAACCATTGTTTGGAGTAGTACCTACATACCTAAGGTATTCTGAAGGAAACTTAATTTTGACGTCGAGTTGCGCTCTCAGTATGACAAAGATAAGATAAAGTCTTGAAGATAACACTATTTAGTTTCAACTTCAACAGTTATAAAGTTATAAATAAACCCCTAAAATGAAATCATGGATAGCAACTAAGTATGTCGTTATACTCAACGATAGCAAAGAGCGATACCGGGAACTGAAACCATTACCTACAAAATAAATTCAGGCATTTGTATTATTTGAACGTTTTTTAGTTAGTCAAGGTAAAGCCAGAGAATGTCGATGACTGTCCGATACGACATATTTTATCGTGCTGGCTATAGCCATCTACCAAGTCACCAAGCCTGTGGTCGGGTTGGCTAGTAGCAAAGACAACTTGAAGTCTAGGGTAGGAGTGGGCTGGGAGCGACTCGGACGTTGTCTGAATAATGTATGGTGCGGGCTGTCGGACGTCCGCGTGCAGGCCGAGCGTGGGCCCGCGGATGCCGTTACCCGGTGCTGCAGCGCGGTCAACGCTCTTGCCGCTCCGCCACCTCTGCAGCCGACCTCCTCTACCCCTCCTAGTTTCGCCACCCCGCCCCCCATTTCACTGCTGTCGCTACACAATTTACATCCATTTCATTTTGACAAAAGACGTAATCACCCAGAAAGTTCCTAAGGTTGAATCTTGGTTTGATTTGAGATGAATAACGACCTATATTAGTACTTGCGTCATTTCAATGCGGCATATACGGAAATTTCGTAAGCATAATTTCTTTATTATTTATTAGGTAAATCCATAAAACTTGCCACCATATTGTTCAGGTGCTGTAATACACTTGTATAGATAATATTGGTGTGCGCGGGCGGGCATTGTTCTCCTGTAGACGTGATTCTTCACGGTCCGTGGCATGCAGCGCTCGGTGCTCGCCTTCAAATGGAACCATTCTAATTTTCTAAAACTTACCGTGTCGCGCAAAAAAACGCCGCGCGCTAGCGACACCTCATGCAGATGCGAACAATGAAATCACCTACCATTTACAGCTATGGTTCTCCAGCAGTACTGAAGACTATGTTTGCAGTAAATTCATTTCGGAAAAAAAGGCATTAAAATTTCGATGCCAAAAAAAAATGCCAATATGTGTACTGATAGAGCGTAATTTACAAAGAAAACATCTTACCGAGTCCCATCTGGCAGAAGATGACCTCGGCCTCAATCACATGTGCTACTTGACGCTTCGGTTCAGGCGCTGCTGGCTTCGGCGGCAGGACCGGCTCCGACTTCACAGGTTCCGGCTTCGGAGGCTTTGGTTTCGGGGGCTCGGGTGATGCCGGCTCTGGTGACGCTGACGGTTTGGGTTCCTCTGGCAGGGGCTTTTCGGGCGCCACTGGAGCGCTGGGAGCCGGCGCTGGAGCTGGGACCGGAGCCGCCGCGGCCGCCAACACGGGCGTAGGGTCGTGCGGCGGCTCGGGGGTGTAGGCGGCGCGCCCCGCCTCGGCCCGGGGCTCGGCCCGGTGCATGGGCGACTCGCCTGCTGTGTCGGCGTCCGACTCGCTGTCTGTGAATTTGTCTGCAATGTGGTCGGCAGAGGCGGAGGGTGCACGAGGCGCCTCCACCAGCAGCTCGCGCTCCATGTCGAGGAAGCTGCGCGTGGCTGCGGCAGCGGGCTGGCGGTGCGGCGACTCTGCCGTCTCTCGCTTGCCGTCGCGGTCGAGGTGCTCGAAGTCATCCGTCGAGTCCTGATCGCGCTTCATTACAGGCTCGGCATTAGGCAAGTCGGCGACTGCTGCGGGGTCTCCACTCGCGAGACCACCGAGAAGAACGTCGGCGTTGTCCATGTTTCCTTACGTGACAGATAAAAAAGACCGGTGTCGAGAGTGATCGATAGGGTGCGGGAGTAGCGCGAGTGCGAGAGAAGCTGCGAACGCGGAGGGCGGGTCCTGTCGTGCGTCCTCGCCGTATCGTACTGCGGTCTGCAAGCCGTTCGCCGGCCGCGGCTGCACGACGTCACTCAGCACGAGAAACGAACGGTATTACTCATCGCCGACCGACCCCTCCGTTGCAGCGGGGGCGGCGCCGCTCGCCGGTAATAAAGAGATAATAAAATGGAATTAATGAAATAATAATAAGTAAGTAAATGAAACCAAAATAAGTATAATAAATCTACTTAATATTCAACCGTTAAGACGTTCAAGTAAACAGTATAAATAAAATTGAACAAAAATATGAGTACAATAATGTCCAATGCAAGCAAGAAATCGCGAAAGTATTGACTTTCCGATCCTGACCTTTTTTGAAGGCGCGCTATGTACTTTAGCAGTTTTAGCACTGTTCTGTTTTACCGACACAGCTGACACTTCACACAGCACAGTGTCAATCGGATACTATTGTATACTCTGTGATCGGATACAACAAGAGAAATACCTAGAAGAAACTTCACTGTGGTTTCATCGGACTAAGAAGGATAGGGGAAGCGTCTAACACTGGTAAAAAAGCTTTAGTGGAAAAGTTAGACGTTTTATAATCTTGTTATTTTGTGTTTGTAGTAGTTCTTTTTTTGTTAAAGGGGTGATAGACGTGCGAGCAAGTACGCGTACAGATCGATTCAAACTTAATGGCGGCTCGGAAGTTAGCTTTTAGCTGCGCAGTACTTCACCCCTCACCCCCGCTGTCACATGAAATTGTTACTGCGCAGCGACTCGCCTCATGTTCCAAGCCGCCATTAAGTTTGAATCGAACTGTACTTGTGCTTATGCTCGGCGAGCTTACTCGCCCGTGTGTCATGCTAAGTACGCGGACTTTAAAACCGTTGAGTAAATTCGTCGGCGATCCCACAGGTTTGAAATTTTGCTCATAGCCCGCCTTGCCTCGTACGTCTGTCATCGCCGCGAGCTGCGAGCCGCTATTTGACGATGACATTGTGTCAACAACGGCGAGCCGGTCGCGAACTTAAAACCGCGTACTTTAAGTACGCACGTCTATCACCCACTATAAACACTGGAAGCGTACGACAGAAATAACCTGATCAGAGTTGAAAACCAACGATGATAAGGACTCCTGACTTAAAAATTTCAGAGATGTTAATTCTAGCACCAAAAAACCCGCCTGCAAAAACGCAAAGCCTAAAAGAGAAAAACAAGCATTATAATCTGTAGAATTTTGGTATAACAGACGGGAACACAATGCCAAAATACCAAAATTCTACAGATTATGCTTGTTTTTCTCTTTTAGGTTTTGCGTTTTTGTAGGCGGGTTTTTTGTTTTTTAAATAATTTGTTTTTTATCAAGCTTTTTAGTTTTCTTAATTTATATATTTGGAATCAACTCATTACTAGCTTTTATTTGGTACCAATACTGTAATTTATTTAAAAACAAAAAAACATTCCCCTCCCTTTTTTATTCTTTGCAGATGAAATATATAAAAAAAATATAGCATACGTCACTCCCACAATTAAGACGAACCTAACGACACCTCATATGTGTGTCCATCAAGCTGTTTAGGCTACAGAGCGTGCCAAAGAAATAGACATACATACTCTCGAAAAACATTACCCTCCTTCTGGTGCAGTCGGGTTAAAATATCACCTAATTTACTTACATTTCCGATAAGATGTCTCAAAAGAATTAAAAATTCACTTATAGAGAAAAAATAAATAGGTTTAAACATAAACAATATTATGTGCCAGCGTAGCTGTATTGATACACATCGAACGTCTGCTGTCTATAGTAAAACTAACAAAAAAGTAACACTTTGAATTAACGCGAAAGCTTCTGAGTTGCCCGTGAAATTTAAATTTTCTTGCGGTTTTTGCTATTTGCAGGTAACAGGTTGTATGTTGATCTAAATATGATTCGCGGCCGTATCACGTATTTATTTATAGAATTATAATCATCAATTCAACTCTCTAAGTTCATACAGGTAATCCTATTGAATGACTATTATTTTTTTATGAAATCATGACATTTGAGGATTATTTTAACTGTATTTGATATCCAAAGTGGTAATATAAAAAAAAAAAAATAGGGAGCCGTATTCAATTTAATGTGACGCCATAAAGCCTATAACCAGCGGACGACCAAAACGCTTCCAACGATACCTCACTTGTCAAATTATGGTGAGGAGTCTAGAAGTTAATATGAGAATAGATGAATATACATACATACAAAATGATAACCCCTTTTTTTTTGCTTCGCCGTAGTCGGGTAAAAATCGAAATCATCCTCATAGGAATCTGTTTCTAATTTGAAAGAGTAGGTATATATTATTGCTTTCACTTTTTCGTATTTCCTACCTCATGAGGTAATTGGTCTGAGAATCAGGTTTGTTTCGCCATCTAATCGACGTCATTGTTTTTAGTTGCATTATATTGTGTGTTTTTTATCAAGTTCTTGGTACTGAAAAAACATTCCACATCAGCATTTGAATATGGTAAAAATAAAATTATCCTCATACGGATTATTTCCTGTTGGATCTCTGTATTTTGAGATAGTTGTGATTTTTTAAAAACTATTTATCAATTAGGGCTACATTGCCGTTTTCGGGATATGGGAATGAAATTGGGTTCAACACCAGTATTATATACCTAGTGCTCTATGGGTTCAACCAATGTAAAAATAGCTAGATCTAGCTCGGTAGTCACCCACCCCCTTTCTAGCATTCTATATATAAAAATGAAATGAAATAGTGTATTTCAGACCAAGCACAGTAGGTAGATACGTATAGCTACCTACTTTAGTAAAATTACGACATTATTGTTTCAGAACGAAACTTTGCAGGCATCTGCAGTGGGCGGGGCGAGTCTGTCATGTTGAAGCTGTTGAAGTTTCTGCCTGTCAGACAAGTCAAGTCAAAACAACTGTCTGTCAGCCGAGTCGGTAAAGCAGGTCTGTGGGACTGGGACAGCTCAAGATGGTTTTCAGCAATAAAGCGCTTTTCTGTGTCGAGTTCTACTATGTACCAGCAGGAAATAAAGCGCTGTTATACAGCGATACTTGCTACACAACACAAGACACAAATGTAATCTGTGTGTGAGCGATACCACCGCAGCGCGATATTTTCTTCTTTCAGTTAAAAATTACCACTGACATTAGACGAGACGAATACAATACAATACAACACGACCGACACGACCACGATCACCATTCTAGTCACCACAATCAAACCACATTATTCCACAACCACAAGCAAGGATGGCGGCGACAGTAGTGGACGGTTGTAATGATAGGAGTGAAATAATATCGCTCAATAAACAAAATTGCAACGGAATAGAAGGAAACTTGCATAATGGAAAAGTGAATAATCATAAAAATGGTTACGTGAAGTCAAAACATTTAAGTAATGGTGACACTGTGAGTAGATACCTATTTATTTCCTAACCTTCCAAAAATGTGTAAAATGTTATCATGACGTTAAGTTTCGCCGGGGCATAAAATATTTGAAACGCCCCGCGGACAGGAGCGTCTGGGTGGCTACAGGCGCCACTCCAGGCAGCCGCGCTGACCCAGTGCAGAAAGATACAATACTCGGGACAGCCGCGTCCTTACCTGTATCTTTATCTCATGTGAACCACACGGGACGCACGTCAACCAAGTTTCCTACATTTAAATAATAACATTAGTAACAATAATTGGTCAAAGTGTTATCTTAGGAGTCCAATACTTGCAACATAAAATATCAGTAATTCTGGATTCCCCAAAGGGTTCTGTTTAGTACACCCATGTTTCGTTTACGTCTCACATAACAGAGGGCGAGACTTGTGTTACTAAGGGCACAAATACAGCCTCCGAAATAATTAAATTCTGTTTATAAACTTTCGCACAGTGCATCGCTTGTCATATGATGATGGATGAATTCTAATAGATCTACCTTTAGAGATATGTATGAGATCATGCCTGACTAAACAACAAGATCAGTAATTTGTACAGTCAACATCACTTATCACAGACATCATCTCAATGATGGACTGTGATAAGTCAGATAAGTGACATCACATCTGTTTGATTTATGCCCTAACTCGTGTGACTCCGGATTTTTAATTTGTCTGTCTGTGGTGTCTTGTTTATTACCCTAACCTTTTTAGTCGTAGTTGGGTTTTAGTTTTTATTACTTTTATTATTTTACTGTGTGTGTACTTATATAATAAAATAAATAAAATTTTACCTAAATTAGGTAGATAGTTGGATAGATAGTTCTATTTTGCTCATAATTGCAATTTAATGAGCAAGTAGCGATCAAATTCCGCGGCGCATAAGTGAATAGTGTGACGCCTACGTATGCTATGACCGAGCGATACCGTTGGTAAACTCTAAAGGAGAAATGATAAATACATTTCTTTCATCTGTACGCAACTGCATGCATTTTCTTCAATCGTGAGCACGCCATACTGCATAGCCGAGTGGCTGTACGCTGCAATCACGCCATTAGCCATTACTCCAGCTCGTACGCGGGCTAGGCACACCTTGACACACATGACAACAAAAACAAGTTTTTTTGTTGGTCTGAGACACCAGCTAACTATTTTTTGTTACACTTTAAGGGAATTATTAGATATACTTATGTACAAATAGATTGTACTTATGTACAGTCACGGACTTTAATTGATGAGCCACCTTCAAACTTTTCAATTTTGCAGTTTCATACATTCACGAGATTACACGATTAAACTCAAATCGCAAGCTCGTAAATAAGATGACAAATAAATGACTTTTAATCGGAAATATCCATAGAGGTTGACTTTATTAGTCAACCTCTATGGATATTTCCGATTAAAAGTAATTTATTTGTCATCTTGTTTACTTTCATACATTCACGAGATTACACGATTAAACACGAACTCAAATCGCAAGCTCGTAAACAAGATGACAAATAAATTACTTTTGATCGGAAATATCCATAGAGGTTGACTAATAAGTTCTCAATGATAAAAAGAAATACAATGTTGCATTAAGTTTATCCAATCTATTTGATACCGACCTCCTTTGAATCATAGCTCATTAACTCGATAATTATGAAAACTTAACTGAAGACAGTGACAGTTGAAATATCAAGATGACAAATAAATTACTTTTAATCGGAAATAGTCTTATCCATAGAGGTTGACTAATAAGTTCTTAATGATAAAAATAAATACAATGTTGCATTAAGTTTATCCAATCTATTTGATACTGACCTCCTTTGAATCATAGCTCATTAACTCAATAATTCTGAAAACTTAACTGAAGACAATTGAAATATCGATGTCAGAGAATTTCTCCGTACGCTAACGTTACTATCGCAACAATATCCTAGCAACAATTGTTTATCGTTGCTAGGTTACTGTAGCTAGACCTGCAATTGGTTGACTTTGAGTAGTCACTCTGCTGTCAAGTTTGTAGTTCTGGCTCTCAGGTTAGCCAACCGGTAAAGATATGAAATATAATTTTCTTCTTCTAATACGAAGACATATGACTTCGCGTGTCGGGAGCCGAATAAACCCGATTTGCACTACACGGCTAAAATACGAACAGTGCCAGGTGGCTCATCAATTAAAGTCCGTGACTGTACATAAAAGTGAAAAACTCTTGGGGTCCTCAATTCTCCTATTACTGTTTATCTATTATCCTAATAATAACAGAATAACATACCTAACGGTTTTGATCGATACCGCGTTGTTTTATGCTTATTTAAATTAAACAAGGTTTACTGATTAGTTCGTATTTTCATCCGCGACTAATCAAAGCGTATCAGCGGAAAATATTGAAAGAAGAAAATATAATTTCAAAATTCCCTAACGTACAACAAATGAATTATACTTAAGTACTTAGTTATTGTCGAAATTTTAATTGGACGTTAATCTTCTTTGAAGCCATTTGAACTCCGATTTTGAACACGTAACTACACACCGCTATGTCGGCTACATGCTACATGCTACATATTATCAAGCTCTATATAATCTACATTTCCAGTAGGTATAATCGTCCACGCCTTAGATGGACCCCAATCGTAGTCGTGGCATGTAGGTAGTGTAATGTTATGTAATTGAAAATTATTAAAATACTAGCTTCTGCCCGCGGCTTCGCCCGCGTGGTATGTCGAGAAAAAGTAGCCTATGTCCTTCCCCGGGATGCCATCTATCTCCTTGCCAAATTTTATCGAAATCCGTTCAGTGGTTTAGGCGTGAAAAGGTAACATACAGACAGACAGACAGACCGACAAACAGACAGAGTTACTTTCGAATCCCTACTAATATTATAACTTTGGCAAGGAGATAGATGGCATCCCGGGGAAGGACATACGCTACTTTTTATAGACATACCACGCGGGCGAAGTCACGGGCGGAAGCTAGTTTATAATATTAGTAAGGATATTAGTAAGGATTATAAACTGACTTCTCATTCATTGTACACAAATCCTAAACATTGCGAGATCAGCATATACTGGAAATGCAGGATGCAGGTATAGCTTGATATGTAGCCGTGTGTACCAGTACCTAAGCATCTGATTGTGCAGAGGCTGCACTGAGTGGCATTGACTGACGGTCATTCATAGGTATTCGCTCTAATACCGAGCCTCCTGCTAACATGGTGCCTGCGTTCAAACAGACGACAAACTTACAATACCTGTATGTGGAAGTTGGTTGTGTGAGTGTGCTTGGTTGTGATTGTGAGGCCACGTGACATTTGCATTGTAATATAAGAACCGTGTTTCGGAATTTTATGGTTTATGGTTTAAGACATTTATTTCTCAAAACAGAATACAATTATTCACTTAGAATGAGAAACACTGGTTACATACTTAATTATTAGAAACGTTCATAGGAACGAGTATCGGAACGGTATTTTAAAGTTAGTAGTAGATACAATGTTGTTGATCGCTGACAGTTAACATTATGTTAGTAAAATAAACTATGCTAAAAAAGATCGAGTTTAGAAGGTAATTTTTTAATAAATTTATCTCGATGTAGGTAATCTGCAAAAAATATTGAGTCTATGAGTCTATATTACATATCGAAACACAGTTCCTATCATAGTTGACATAGGAGTAAAAAGCATAGGAATTACTTTTTTGTGTTAATTTTTTTTTGATTTAAACTTAATTTAGTCTTATTATCTTTTTATTGTTTTTTTTTTTTTTTTTAATGTATAGAGTTGTAATTGTTCTGATTATGTATTTAGTTTTTATTATTTGAAGCAAAGTTTATGTAAATATTCTAGGTTAATATAAAATAATTCTAAGATAATTGGAAACTTTTCATTACGTGGAATTTTAATTTCTTTTTGAATAGGGCAAAAGATTGTATTTCCTTAATATCTTTCGGCAATTCGTTATACATTTTGACACCCTCATACTTAAAGTTTCTAGTGCCGTAGTTGGTCCGTGGTGTACTGTATAGGCAGATATCGTTGGCATTCCTCAGTAACCGGGTCTGAATTTGCGCTTTTTTAGTAAAGATTATTTGAGAGTGTGTATCTTTTGTCAGTATCTTGCGTATAAGGATGCAGGTATGGAATTTATATATTTGAGCAAGTGTCATTAATTTGGTTTTATGAAAAACAGTTTCGGTTGGCGTTAAGTAATTGAGATTAAAGAGTAACTTGATGATTTTATTTTGAGTGATGTGTAAATTTTGTATGTTGGTTTTAGCTGCAGAGCCCCAGACTTCGATCAAGTAGGTCAGGTGAGATTTGATAAGGGAATTATAAATTATATACTTTACTGGTTTGGGAAAGCAACGGACGGTACCTCGTAGTGTTCCCATCAAAGATGATAATTTTGAACGCATTTTGTCCAGGTGTGGCTTCCAGGTTAGGTGTTTATCTAAGATTAGACCGAGGTATGTTTCTGATTCTACTTTAGTTAACGGTTCATTATTAACGTGTAATTGTTAAGAATTAGGAACATTTTTATTTTTAGCACTGAATATCATAAAATTGGTCTTGGCCACATTGATTGTAAGCAAATTATATTGAAACCAAATAAATAAGGTATTAAGGTCCTCTTGGGCTCTACTGACGATTGCTTGAATTTCATTGCCAAAGTAGAAGAGACAGGTGTCATCGGCATATAGTGTTACATCTGCAGCTAAGTTCAGGTCTTTTATATTATTAATGTATATTAAGAATAGCAGGGGCCCAAGGAGGGAACCTTGTGGAACCCCGTAGGTTATTAGTTCAGGAGTGCTTTTGGCCTCACCAATTTTAACTATCTGGTATCTATTAGAGAGGTATGACTCCATCATTTTATATGCAGATTCCTTAATGCCAATATCATGTAGTTTTTGAAGGAGTAGTTTATGGCTTATGGTGTCGAACGCCTTTTTTAAATCTATAAATATACCAAGAGCTATTTGTTTTTTGTCTATTTTGCATTTCAAGTTAGTTACAAGGTCTATACAGGCTGATAGTGTATTTGATTTGGACCGGAAGCCATACTGTTTGTGGTAAAGGAAATTATTGGAACTCAAATATTCTTCTAAACGATTGTAAATAATTTTTTCGAAAATTTTGGAAAGAACCGGTAGTACCGAGATAGGGCGATAATTACCCGGGTCGGTTTTAATGCCAGATTAAAAAATTGGGCTCACTTTAGCTATCTTGAGGGAATCAGGAAAATATCCAGATTTAAGGCAATGGTTTATGCAGGTAGTTAATTTCTCAAGCACTACATTTTTAACACATTTAAGAGACTTGCATGAGATGCCATCGAGACCAGTTGTCGTATTCGTATTTAGGTTGTCGATTATCTTACTAACTTCAGTTACAGAAGCAGGGGCAAAGTCTAATAGGTCAGCATATTTAAATTCTATTTTATTTTAACGCAGTGTGACTTCTTAATATTCTGCTCTTCAGCAGTAGGTACTAGGTACTTCTTTCGCTTTATAGTGCTATGCTCCTAGCAGACTTTAATGCTACGGCTACACTTCGCGTTATCGCGAACTTTTCTTCGTGCGCTCTCTCTCGCACACCCCTCGATTACTCGCTGAGCAACAGAGAGCGCACGAAGAAAAGTTCGCGATAACGCGAAGTGTAGCCGTAGCATAAAACTATCATACCAAATGTCATAGGTATTATTCAACCAAAGAGTAAGGTATGAAACACTCCTTTTTAATTCTCCTAAACATTGTTTTTCTTTTCAGTCGTTTGTGTCGGAGGGCGGGGGCGTGCCGAAGATGGACTGGTCCCAGTACGACACATTCCCCGGCTCGTTCGAGAAGTGCACGCTGCTCACGGCGGCGCTCACGCACTTCGGCCTGTACATCCTCATGTTTCTGGGCTTCGTCAACCAGCTGCTCTTCAAGCCCAATGTCGCTACGGAAAAGAATAGAGAGGTATGTAACTGTGGTATCGTGATAGCGACAGGCGCGTGACGGGAGCCGGGGGCGGCGGCGGTATGGTGCCCGCGCGCAATTCTATTGCACTATGTTTACAAATAATTAATTTTAAAATTTTAGTTGTATTTAAATAGCCGTTGGTCCCGGCTGTCATTTGTGGATCTTTGGCAGTCGGTCGTTACGAGTCGTCAGAAGCACGAAAGTCTGACAACCAGTCTAACCAAAGGGTATCGTATTACCCAGTTACTGGGTTGTGGAGGTCAGATAGGCAGTCGCTCCATGTAAAATACTGGTATTCATCTGCATCCGGTTAGACTGGAAGCCGACCCCAACATAGTTGGGAAAAGGCTAGGCAGAAGAAGAAGAAGTTGTGTCCATAATCCCTTAATTAAAGTATTTAATAGTGAACACGTAGACAAAAAATATTACAATTGCTTTGATAACAATCGAATGGAATAGGTTTTTCTCTTAATGGTGGCAAAAATGCAGATTTTAAGGAAACTTTGCGGTTTTTTTGTATCGAGGAAAGTTTTGTCGATCGTGTTTCTTGCCTCATACTGCACTAAAGACACTCTTCAATTTTCGTAATCATAAAAAAATACGCAAGTACGTTGTTTTTTTGAGAAAAAAAATGATTTTGCGTGAAGTCGAAACGCGTCAAAACATCTGCTTTATAAAAGTTATTTAAAAAAATCCTTTTCTCTATTTCTCTTAGTTTTTTACCTCAAATCGCATCTCTAAAACGCATCCTGTAAAATGATCTGCCAACTGTTCTGTAACAGCTCCGACCAACAAATGTTGGTCTGAGTGTAACAGATGCTTCTTGTCGGCCAAGTGTATTCGAACATATTTAAGTACTTAAATAAATACGAGCTGATCAAACGGAACCATTTAAACAAGTCAGGAATGAAATTCCGAAATTAGTGGGTGAACACATCCATGATTCTAGAAAAAAAAACACCAATAATGTTGCACTAGTCTTTTCGATTAGCGTCATGATAATCGACAAGACAAGACAACCTTCGCCTCTGGGATAGGAATCTCTGGTCTCGTAGGCCTGCGTTACCATTGATTAGCTGTAGAATAGAAATCAACGGAACTTGTCATACATACATACATGGCTAACCGGCGCGGCCAGTGAGCTGCGTACACGCATCGTTGAGTCTATGCGAGCGATACTATTGTTGTTAGTCACCTGCCGATAGGTACTTTCCAACCGCAAATGCTGCCATGTTATTATGTTTATGCGATTAACTTCTATCGAAGCGATCTTATTTGGGACTATAAGGAGCACTGACCAGTCTGACCACTTGTCTAGCACTCTGCGGGCGAATATATTCAGCGCTTGTCAAGGAAGTTGAAAATGTAGTCGTCATGCTGTACCGCAGTGCAAGATATTCATCGACTGGCTGGATTTAGCAAAAGGTCAGGCGTATCAGGCGCGCCCAAAGATAATAAAAACTCTAGATTCTAAAGTATAGGAGAAATTGCAATTTTAAAAGTGTGGTACTAAGTTTTGAAGGCCAGTGTAGATTACAGGAAAACCTTTAAGTAAAAGTCAAATAATTTATTTCAAGTAGGCCGTAGGCACATCAAAAGGCAGTTTTGAACGGCAAAATTTACATAAAAATAGAATTGATTCTAGTCGCCCCTTCCAAAAGGTAGTTTTCATATGGAAACTCCACTCTTTACAAATTAAAAATCCGGATTTTTAATTTGTATTTTTAATCTGTTCGATTTATGCCCGTTAAAAAAAAATCAAGTAATAAAAACTAAAACCCAACTACGACTTAAAAGGTATAAACAAGACACCACAGATAGACAAATTAAAAATCCGGAGTCACACGTAATCTGTTCGATTTATGCCCCTAACACGTGTGACTCCGGATTTTTAATTTGTCTGTCCGTGGTGTCTTGTTTATACCTTTTAAGTCGTAGTTGGGGTTTTAGTTTTTATTACTTGATTTTTTTTTACAAATGTAATTTTAAAAGAGTTTTAAATTTTCTTTAATTCACAAGGCATTTTGTTATAACATTTATAAATTAGTCTATGGTCTTAAAATAAAATGGTAAATCTCTCAATATTGTGCGTACAAACTTACATTTGCAAGTGGAATATCATGGAGGATGGGATGGGAGGAGAACATGTTTATCAACTAAATTGTTAAGTTTGTCCTTAGGATAAATTCACACCAATTACGGAACCCTTCATTGTGCTTAGTCCGAAACGCTTTTGGCCGGTTTTTGATCAAATCTTTTAACTACCATATTAGGCATTTATTCATAATAATAGTATTGTACTTAATTAAATAGAATATCATTATTTCGCTCCAGTAGTTCGGTAGTGGATGCTAATCTGTCAGTGGGTCCGTAACGATCACTCGCAGCGTGCTTGTGCTCCTGAGGTCCTGGTGGCTAGTGCTGTGCCATGGCTGTACCTAATGCATCACAAATGCGGGTAGTCGCGTGTGTGCACAGTGTTATTGCCGTCGTTGGCAGTGTGTTGGCTGTTATTGCTTCTATGGTAAGCCGTTGTCTTCATTCAATCAAGTTGTCGTATTAACTAACACCGATGTTTTGTGCAGGTTGTGTTGTGTCACCGTGCGTTTGCACTGGCGAAACATTCCAACAAAACATGTTTAAATCTCTAGTTCCCGTCAAAAATTGTATGGAACATTGACCGAAAATAGAGATTTCAACATGTTTTGTCGTAAATGTTTCGCCAGTGCAAACGCACGGTTAGCTCTGGCACAGTGTCACTGGTGTGTCGAACCGCAACACTTGGCCTCCAGACTGGCCAGTAGGCAATACATGCTACTACTAGACCTCACTTTTATAATAATTATGAAACGTAATACAAATATGATTTTGTTATAAAATTATTATATAAAGAGTTGACCTTCATGGTGCATACATTTCTGTTATGCATTGATGCTAATGTTATGTCCATAAATTAATACAAATTATATTATATTTATATTATGATTTGTTAAGGGGCTGTGCACGAAATCGACTGATTTGGATCAGTTTTGTTCATTGGTTGGGAGTAAGGGAAAAAGAATTTAAACTAAATTATTTGTGTGTGGTGTTTTGCGTGTGGGTGAAATGAATTTTTCAAATAAATTAATTATTCATGAAAATCACAAATATTTGCAACAAGTTTTCCGAAAAATGACGTGAGACTGACGTTTGATCATATTTTTACAAGAAACTACTTTTGAATTTGAACATTAAAAATATCATCAACATCATTATAATGGTCTACTTGCATAATTTTAAGTTGATACTCCCACGCGTTCCTGAGAAAATGGGTCTTGACAGACTGGCAGACGGACAAAGACAGACGAAGTAATCCTATAAGGTATAATTTATAATATAATAAACCCTAAAAACAACGTTAAACTGAACACTATCAAAGCGTCGCGTCCTCGTGAATCAATTTGATTATTTGACTAGTGAGGCATTGCATTAACAAATGGTTTTACGTCAGAGGCTACGGACGAGGCCGGCAGCGCTCAGTTCTTATGAGAGGCTGCACTGTTCCGCCAGTCGCCAGTACCAGTAATAGTTAATAGTATTTGCCAGACCAGAACTTGTGATTCTGTGGAACGACCTCGGAATTAATCGGCCGTCTAATAAATGTCTTATGCTACGGCTACACTTCGCGTTATCGCGAACTTTTCTTCGTGCGCTCTCTCTCGCACACCACTCGATTACTCGCTGAGCAACAGAGAGCGCACGAAGAAAAGTTCGCAATAACGCGAAGTGTAGCCGTAGCATGAGGATTGCTAAGTCAGCGGACTTTGTGTCAACATCATGCAATAAAGAAATACGTAATTTGACAGTCGTAAATGAAAAACTTGGGACACCTAAAAATCAGACGCCGTTTATGCTTAGTTTGTATAGCCGCATTTCAAAACAGCGACGTTTTTCAATCGGGCGCGCCTATTTGTAATACGGCGTGTTATACATTATGGCTGCGACATATATTACAGACGAACACAGAACCGGTTATCTCGGAGACAACCGTATTTTTATTCGTTAGTCGTAACCGACCTCAAGTTTAAGGAAATAAATGCATGCGCTTTAATTAATATAAAAATTGGATTGTGTCATTTAATAGTTATTTCTGCAAATTACTGTGGTCTGATAGGCCGTCTTTGTGCAATTAAAACTGGAAAGTACTAGGCACATGAATAGGTAGGTACTATTGTAATTGTACTGTGCCGTTTACCCAGGATATGGTCACGTTAAGGAAGGAAACATGGCGTTGACCTTATCTCGTTGTAAAGTACATCAAGTAAAAACCAGCGTTGGCACTCGCTATAAAATGGTGGAATCCCTCGATCGGCAAAATTGCAGACGGACCCGCACGACAGACGGCCACAGACCGCCACGCATCGCGCACCGAGGCGCTTCCGATGTCTGCGGATATATGTCTACATAGGATACTTTTTATCCCGATATTCCCGCAGGATCGAAACTTACGCGGGTGAAACCGCGGGGCGCAGGTAGTTGAATAATAAAAACAAGCCAAGTGCGTGTCGGACACCGCAAAATGAAGGGTTCCGTAGTTGGTACGAATTTATGCCAAGAACAAACCTAACATTGTAGTTTTCGCGATTTCAAAGTTGGTTCCACAGTAAAAGTTATTCAGTTCGATGGTCTAAAGCACTTCCCAAAGTAAAGTAATTTTTTTAACACCTTGTATAATATCAAGTTAAACTTGCCAGGTTACTTGGAACTTCGTCTCCCAAGTCTTCGAAAATATTAGTTTTGCTAAAGGTTGACTCGTGTTATCGATCAATCGATATCAATCTGCCTAGCCTTTTCCCAACTGCATTGGTGTCGGCTTCCAGTCAAAAATCAAAATCAAAATATTTTATTTCACATAAACCTACATGGGCACTTATGAAACGTCAGAAGCTAGGTGCACGGTTCCAAACGACTATATAAAAGATAAATAAGATAATAGAAACCTATTTAAACCAAATGACATGATTGCCATTACAACTGTAACAGTCTAAACGGATGATACATATCTATCTTACATATACAACCCAGTTACTGGGTACCAATGATACCCCTTGGTAACTTGGTAACGACTGGTATCATTTAGCCACGAGGCATTCTCTCGAAACAAAACGCTGATATAATTATTTAATTGATGTCATGGCCGCTGCTCCACGCTGCTCTGCCCTGGCTGCTATTCAGAGTGCGGTGTGATTCTTATGAATTCTGCTTTTAGGTCAATTATCGAACTCTTAAAGTGCGCACGCACCGTGCCACTCGTTCAACCGACTGATGCCTGTTGCATCACTTTCACATTTTTATTATTTGCGTGTCAGAATGTTTCATCATCAGTATTATGTACATTAGTCAATATTCTTTCATTTATTTTAATGGCATAATAGGTATTTCGGTGTTAATTAATTGGCCAAACAAGAGGTAGGTGTTTACGTCGAACGACGCAATCGCTGTTGTTCCAAACTTCTTCTTGTCTATATTTTGCTTGTTTACGCTCTTTTGTCGCCAAAAGTTGTAAGTGCTGCTGCAGTGTAACGCCTTTATATCTCGTTAAGTTCTAAAATCAGCTCTAATTGACGCCTAAGTTTTTGTTGGGAGGAGTTCACGAGGAGTACCAGACAATGAACCGCTAATATGGCATGGCTGGTTGCAGTCACAGATAACTATATACAGTCGGAGGTTGCAGTTGAAATGAACGAGTAATCTCAGACAACCAGTAGTGTTGCGCGTGTACTTTAGTGTTGTGCTTAACCACTTAGTAACATAATGGATACTGGACTAAGTTCATAATAGAAGCCACAACGTTTCAATACCTATAGGTATAAATGTAATTGTTATTTCTAAGGGTGAATCAGTAACTCTAACAGATACTGTGCTATTTGACGCAACCGCACTTGTGTGAGTCATGAGTAATTCATACACGATATCTAATCGATACTTGAATATGTAGATATCATCGATTGCGGACATCGTCATTTAAAATTAAGTTATAAATTTAAAACTTGCTTTGAGTTAATAAAACACATGAACATGTTTGCCTTACTTGGGAAGCGATTGGACCTCACGACATAGGGAATCCTAATGTGGGGTGGGGTCCAGGGAATTTGTAAAAATCTAGCGCCGATTATTCCCACATGGATTGCTACCAGGTGGCAAATATCTATGCTAATATTATAAAGCTGAAGAGTTTGTTTGTTTGTTTTAACGCGCTAATCTCAGGAACTACTTATTATAAAGCTGAAGAGTTTATTTGTTTGTTTGTTTGAACGCGCTAATCTCAGGAACTACTGGTTGGAATTGAAAAATTCTGTTTGTGTTGGATAGTCCATTTATCGAGGAAGGCATATAGGCTATATATATATTATATATCATCACGCTACGACCAATAGGAGCGGAGTATAAATAAAAAATGTTGCAAAAACGGGAATAATTAATTCTTTTTGAGAGCCTCCATTGCGTGCGCTGCCTAAACGGTTTAAGTTACGCAAATATCATGTACTAGCTGTGCCCCGCGGTTTCACCCGCGTAGGTCTCGATCCCGTGGGAACATAGGGATAAAACGGATCCTATGTCCTATTCCAGTTCATGGTCTACCCGTGTGCCCATCCTCTCCTCTGTAGAGTAGGGAACGTCGCGCCGGCGTCGAACGGTTCGCGTATTGCATTTTTATATTCATGATTACTTCGAAATTAAGTGTCCGATTCGAATAAATTAAAAAGTATTTTGCTGCTACATAAATACCCTTGATGTTAAAACTATTTATTTGAATAAGAATTAATATTATGTTGATAAAACTCCCTCGCAAATAATGCATTAGTTTGGAACAAATTTGATTACCATAAAAAATGGTTATAGTGAGTCAATCTTAAAAGATAGACATATGCTGTCGCGGACTTTTTTTTAGAACTTTTAAAGAGGAACAATTCCACGCGGGTGAAACCGCGGGGCACAGCTAGTCGTGAATAAAATGCAGCGATTTGAAGTGCTGTGAGTGTTGAAGTGGGGGCCCCCACTTCAACATTTCTTGGTCTTACTGTGGATAACAAATTAAAGGGGGTGACTGGGAATGTTCGGACTCTATTACTAGTTTTTTTTTTAATATTGTATAGTGTTTTCTGAACCAAATGAGTTTTCATTGACAATAGTTGTATGTCGTGCGCAGGGTTACGCGACGCTGTACGACCCGTTCGAGACGTTCTTCTCGCGCTACGTGTACCGACGCGTGCGGCACTGCTTCAACCGGCCCATCTGCTCCGCGCCCGGCGCTGAGCTCACGCTCAAGGAGCGCGCCACGGACGACCGCAACTGGAGCTTCAGGTAACACCCACTGCATCGCGCCATCTACTGCCCCATGTCTGCTTCAACCGGCCCATCTGCTCCGCGCCCGGCGGTGGCGCTGAGCTAACGCTCAAGGCCGCGCGCCACCGTTGAGCGCCGCAACTGGAGCTTCAGGTAAAGCAGAGATAAAATGTCTCGGCAACCATTCTAATTTATACCTTACCGTACTGAGAGAAGAGTTAATAATGGTTGTACGTCGTCGTCAACCTGACCAATGTATGTATGTGTCCAACAGCGCCAACAATAACTGTGACCCTATTTAGTACGGATGATGTCACAATCACAATGATTGTTTCAGTAAGTTTCCACAAGAGAGCTGTCTTTTATTTCGAAAATAGTTTTAATGCCTCGGAACACCCTTGTGCCATCCCATCTTCCTAGCACGGCGGGCTGAGCCGCCTGCTGCACGTGCGGAAAACCTCTAAAGGCGAAAATATTCCACTCTTATTGGGAGTTATTTGTTCAAGCCGTTTGAGGAGTGGAAGACTAGGGCCATTAAACAAGTGAGCCGAGTGCCCACTTGGTTTTTCAAGACGTCGCCAAGCGATTGGTCGACTCTTAACGTGACCAGAGAGGGCTGGCCTATTTTTTGGCCAAAGAATCAGCATCGCCATACAACGTGGCAATGCTGCTCATTGCCACGTAGCCTTTTGGGCACTTAGACGAATTTTTCGATGCCCTATAATTCTTTCCTCTCCTTTTTTATATACATGTACATATTATTATTATTATTTTAATTATGTTAGCTCATATATTTAGTAAATATTACGTATGCGAACAAAAACAAAATTTTTAATAATTTTATCAATTACATTGCAGACCAAGCCTAACATCTGATATAAAGAGGTATTTATTAATTGTACTTACCACTCAACTACATAACATCTGAACCTCACGTTTGTCACACTTCCAAAGGAATCGAAAGGTAAAAAACTGCACGTCTACCTATAAGTAACTAGTAATTAGGTAGGTTATTATACGTATTTACGTAGTTAGAATAATAATTATTATTATTACAGTATAGTTAGGTACTTACAAGTTCTGTTTACAAGGTCAGGTTTAGCTTTAAAGTATGGGTAGGAAAGTACCTATTTAAATTGTTGTTTTGGTGGGTACCTACATACCACGGACTAACTATTTTGATTATGTAAACGATAGGATACTTAATCGTAAAACATTGTCAATAAATAATGGACACTAAACAAATTTAAGTATTTAGGCTCCCACAAACAGGCGCGATATCGCGGGCGCAACAAGGGTAGCGCTGCCTGTCCCGCCCGCGATATCGCGCCAGTTTGCACGAGGCTTAACGTGGTAATGTTTAACAGTTACGCGATAGAAAGAGAAGCAAATTGTAAGCTGTAGGTACTCGGTACAATCGATTCATACATAATGGCGGCTTGGAACATGAGGCGAGTCGTTGCGCAGTAACAATTTCATGTGTCAGCGGGGGTGAGGGGTGGGGTACTGCGCAGCGAGTAGCTAACTTCCGAGCCGCCATTAAGTTTGAACTGTAATTAGCGTTGTGCGAACTGAATTGCATTTTATTGTATTGTAGCAAGAGTCGCTTTTTATTTAAATTATTTTGCGGAGCAAGTATTAGATAATCTGTGACGAAGCTGAAAAAATAAAACCTGTATAGTAATTGTAACAATGTATTTCGGCGTCTATATCCTGTCTTTGTCTACTTCAAGACGAAGGTAAAATATAGCCTTGTAACGAATTAGGATAATACTCTTATTTCGTGTTAGCGTGTAAATGTTTATTTTAGCTCATAGACTCATCACTCGCTCATAGAAAAACACGATGGCAAAGGAATGAGGGACATAAAATGTAATGCAGGGCTACGACTTAAAGTCGTTTGTAACGACCGCTTAGGAGCACAGGCGGACTGGCTCGTTGTTCCGGAGATCGCAGGCGCGACTGCTGAGCAATAGGTGTCGAGCAGTTCCGTCCACGCATACGAGCAGCTCAGCAGTGTGTCGTGGTACTTGTGCTGCAGGTTCACGGGCGCGGAGCGGCGCTGCATCAACCTGGGCTCGTACAACTACCTCGGGTTCGCGGAGGGCGCGGGCGGCAGCACGCACGCCGCCGTGCGCGCCGCCAGCCGGCGCTACGGCCTGGCCACGTGCTCCGCGCGCGCCGAGCTCGGCAACACGCCGCTGCACCAGGAGCTCGAGGAGACCACCGCCAGGTTCCTCGGGGTCGAGGTACGCGCTCGCTTCACAGACGGAACGAACCGGAAGGCGCCGACGATCCGGTTCGCTCAGTATGCTGAGGCGATCGCATAGCGACCGCACTCGGGCGTGTTGCAGGCGGCGCTGGTGGTGGGCATGGGGTTCGGCACCAACACGCTGGGCCTGCCCGGCCTGCTGGGCGCGGGCTGCCTGGCGCTGAGCGACGAGAACAACCACGCGTCGCTGATCCTGGGCCTGCGCCTGGCGCGCGCGGCCGTGCGCGTGTTCCGGCACAACGACGTGCGCCACCTGGAGCAGCTGGCGCGCGCCGCCGTGGCCGAGGGTCGCTGGAGGAAGATCGTCATCGTGAGTCGCGTGTCGCGAGCGAGGCGCGCTCGGACACTTTGAAGTGCTTTTTTTGTATAAAAGTTTTCACTTTTTTGTTGTAGTAGCTACCCCCACACACATTCGTACATCACTACTTGCTATGTAAACAGCAGTGATAGAATAAAAAAGAATAAAAAAATTGCTGAATGCATAACCACCTCCTTTCTTGAAGTCGGTTAAAAAAGAATTTGGTAAATTATCATGTTTTCGTTCCAAACGTTAGTTCGTAAAAAACTGTCCGTTCACGGTCGTCTGTACACCGTCCCGCCGCAGGTGGTGGAGGGCGTGTACAGCATGGAGGGCAGCGTGGCGCCGCTGCGCGCGCTCGTGGCGCTCAAGCGGCGCCTCGGCCTGCAGCTGTACCTGGACGAGGCGCACAGCGTGGGCGCGCTGGGCGCGCGCGGGCGCGGCGTGGCCGAGCACGCGCGCGTGGCGCCCGGCGACGTGGACGTGCTCATGGGCACCTTCACCAAGAGCTTCGGCGCCGCCGGCGGGTACATCGCCGGTCGGTTGTCGCATCTGTTGACTATCTCTATGAAGCTATTTTTTTACTTATTGAAATACCGTCTTGAATTTGCAAGAGACATTTTTGGTAACCCATAATAAGGTGAAAGTTGAATTTGTATATTGCTTCTATAATTCAAGTTAACAAAGATTCGATGCACTCGCGACTGCAGGCTCGTCGAAGCTGATCAACTGGATCCGCCTGCACGGGCACGCGCACACGTACGCGCACAGCATGGCGCCGCCCGTGGCGCAGCAGATCCTGTCGGCCATGCGCCTGCTGGACACGCCAGCCGGACTACAGCGCGTGCGCCAGCTCAGGGAGAACACGCACTACTTCAGGGAACAGTGAGTACCGGCCGGGCTAGTCGCTGATCTCCGGCGTACGACTGTGTAGTAATCACCTCTGATGGGTGTTATATTCGGATCGGAATTGTATCATTTCTTAATGTAGAATTGTTTAACGAGCTTTTATTTAATATCCTCGTTTGTTTGTGTGTCTGCTACTTTACAAAATGACAATAGTCCGACAGGTGATGTCAGTTACTTCTCGAAAGCTTTGATCGTATTCTGAGAAAACAATGCATTTTGCAAGTGTTCTAGTAAAGTTTTTAAGAAAATGCAAACTTGAATTCAAATAACAATGTCAGACTAAAATTGACCTCGATATTAAAACTTAACGCGGTGAGCTTGCTACTCCCGACCAGCAGGCGTAGCATGAGCACCGTTTTGTCGACGGAAGAGTAGACAAAAATTACAGTACGACTGAAGCAAAGTAGAAAGTAGAGTCAACTGCACTTTTTACGAAATTCACTCTTTTACATAATTAGACTCAGAATTCTTTGTTTTGTTGGTTTTGTCATAGGATTTATCGGTTGTCAGTGTGATTTTGACAGTAAGGATAGAAAACTTTCTTCCGAAATAGTCTACCTACAAAAAGACGTAGACAAAGATCGTTAGAAATGAAAGACAAAATGACAGATTGTAGAAACATTTCTACGGTGGATGTCAAAAATGAAGAAACGAACTGTCACTTTGTATAGAAAAAGCTATGTCTATTCTTCGTAGAGATAGAAAGCGCCATGCTACGCCTGCAGGAAAGACGTGGCCTTTCCATATTCCGATCAATCTGCCTGTTAGCGTCGTTATATCCCAGTAATAAAATAAATAATAATCCACAGACTGCGTGCGATGGGCGTGGTGACGCTGGGCCACCGCGACTCGCCCGTCGTGCCGGTGCTGGTGTACACGTTCAGCAAGATGGCGGCCACGGTCGAGCGCCTCACCGCGCGACGCATCGCCACCGTGGGCGTGGGCTTCCCGGCCACGCCGCTCAACAAGGCGCGCATACGGTACGCACACGACGGGCGTGGGCTTCCCGGCCACGCCGCTCAACAAGGCGCGCATACGGTACGCACACGACGGGCGTGGGCTTCCCGGCCACGCCGCTCAACAAGGCGCGCATACGGTACGCACACGACGGGCGTGGGCTTCCCGGCCACGCCGCTCAACAAGGCGCGCATACGGTACGCACACGACGGGCGTGGGCTTCCCGGCCACGCCGCTCAACAAGGCGCGCATACGGTACGCACACGACGGGCGTGGGCTTCCCGGCCACGCCGCTCAACAAGGCGCGCATACGGTACGCACACGACGGGCGTGGGCTTCCCGGCCACGCCGCTCAACAAGGCGCGCATACGGTACGCACACGACGGGCGTGGGCTTCCCGGCCACGCCGCTCAACAAGGCGCGCATAAGGTGCCCAGCAGTTCATGAAACGCCATGCAATAAAGCACCGCAATCACCTGATTGCGGCAGCCGCCCGATACACTCCTCCCGCTTTAGCAAAGTTCGCCGACCGAGGCATACTCTCACCATTCCCGATGTCCGACGTGTCCGTCCATCTCCGCCCGACCCTTGCTCGTGCCAGCCCAAGCCGTAAATTCATCTTAAATTAATCTAGATCCGATCCAGCCCTCCCCCAGCGACGGCCGTACCCTACAAGGAGGGGCAGGGAGGAGCCCTTAGCGTGTAGTCGCTTAGTTTAGAAGTTCTATGCCCTGGTTGGAGGCCTTAATTTATTAATGCACCATCTAGATGAAAATTTCATTGCGGACATAGAAGAGGGCTCCCGTGACGGTTCTGTAGGGTCTGCATCGTATGGAGATACTTTTATAACCTCATCTAACCCAAATGATTTACCAAAGTAGAGGGGATCTGGTGCTCGGCGGTCGCTACATCGGCTCGGTCGTTTCATGGTTACTGTTCTAACCGTCTGCGTCAGGATGACTGGACCAAGGAAGATTTTGGAAGTTTGGGCAATACCAAGTTTTAGTACCTATTTGGTACTATTTGGTACCAGACATCAAATAATTGGTACCTCGCTAAAGAGCGAAAACTATTACGAGGAAAGTGGCCAGCCATTCTGACTTCAGATAAGTCATAAGTCATTTATTTCATAACAAAATACATTGTGTCGAAAATATTAAAGTAGACAATAAATTAAATAATCACCCACATTTAAAATTCATTATACAGTTTACAATTCATTATAATGATAGGTATAAAAAAAAAAATAACAATTCATTACAATAATACGTATAAATAAAAATAATAATTAACAATTCATTTAATAGTTACAGTCGCTTGTCATCTATGAACTCATCGATACTGTAATACAGAGGCGGCTCGTGATATTTATTTGTGGGGGTTCACTAAAAAAAGAAACGTAGAACTAGAGCTTCCTACCATTTATTTTATTTGTAAAGAAAATCCATTCGGCGATCTTTTTGGCGAGCGAAGACATCTATCACTTTCTTGTGAAAATCAGTTATGGAATTTGTAGGAGCCATTAGTAGCAGGCACCGTACATTATCACTTTGTAAATGTTGGTTTGGTTATGGAGCACACAGAAAGAACCACAAGTTAAGTTTAAAGTTATATTAAAATGTATGACGTTAACAAGTTATATGGTAGCGATTCTTTCTCTTGACCAGTGGCTAGTTGCACTGTTATTGTCTGACTCGATGTGCAATGCGTCAAACGTTATAATTATAGCATGATATTTGTGACGCATGATATCCAAGTAGGTTGCTGCGTTCGCAAAGTAAATGTGCGGTTGATGAGACCGTACATGTTGGCAACCCCACAAAGATGAAAAGATAATTAATGACTGTCAAGAGAAGAAACCCTATTACAAAGAAACAAATAGTAAATTAAATTATTCGAAGTTGAACGCGATGTTGTCTGCATGCCGTGGACGTGCCGCTTGCAGTTCTGCTTGGCTCGCCGTGTGAATGTATTCTTCTTGCTGTCCGTGTTGTATCGGTTGCAGTTCAATTTCTTCAATCCGACTGTTCGTAGCTGAATGGCTCTTAGTATGTTTTGAGCGACAAGATGGTCCGTATATCTTTACAAGCCACCCCACAGCAACAGTGATGAGTACTCCCACAATAGTATAAGAGACGGCATATTGGTGTATGTCATGAGTGGAAATGGTTGATGGGAGGTGGTTTTCTTGTGTTTTCATAACCGCTAATCGCTTGTCGATTTCTTCTAATTCCGCAGTTTCTGGCAACATCACGTGCGACATATTATGTGTTACGTTCACAATGTTATTTACCATCGAGTTGAGCGATGGTATGTTCATGGAAAGATCCATCTTCATGTTGCTATTGTATTGGTTATGCGAGTGAATTGTTAATTCCTTCGATTGCAACAAGCAATCCTGTGCTAAGGTCAGTAATCCAGAAGTCATGGAGTGCGTAGTGATATCGTTTTCACACACAATTCGTATTGTGCAAGTTCCGCAACAAATCGCCAGCCAAGTATTCGCTGTGTGTAACGCGATCCACTCCTGCTTACATAGCACATTTTTGACGTCACAAGGTGAGGTCGTTCGATGACCCAGTAGTTTTGCTTCACATGGGGCGTTGCTGTTATGCAAGTTGAAGATCGGTAGATTTTTGTTGCATATCAAATTTCCTGGTTGAATTTGATTACACCGCTTCATGTCATCTTCAGATAAAGATATATAAGTGCTCTTCCCAAAGTCTACTGCTATGTACTGTGAGGCTAGTTGGACGATGACTGTTCCTGTGCTTGTTTTCATAGGCAACGGAGTAGCTTGGTATAAAGTGAAGTCTTCACCTGAGATCAGTGGGACGTGTATTTCGAACAAGAAGTAGTTAGTGGTGACTCGCGCTCTCACGTATAGCAGTTTGTAGAGGTCTTTGATATCGTTTCTTATGTTTCGGACAGGTAACGACGAGGTCCTCGGGAGTTTGCCCGCGATTTCAGTCAGTTGTTCGATCAAGTCGACAGGTGTAAGTAGATGGATGTCTATGTGCCCTTTGTAGACATCTGTTAGGCTTTCAAACAGCATCTCTTGAACCCGCTCTAGATTGGTAATTAGTAAATATGCTGTTAGTGAGGCCGAGTTAAAGTAGTTAGTGGCCATCACTATTTCTATTTCTGACTCTACTTTGGCTAAGTTGGTGTTAGTTTGCGCCATGAAGTCGTCTATTAAACCAAACTGTCGCATGATATTTTTTTCATTCTTCTTCAGCATATTATTTTGAATTTCCACTATTGAAGTTTGATTTCTTACCAAATCAAGAAGATAGTTTTCATTGTTTTGGATAGCTTGTATGTCGTTGTGGTATTTATTTGCAAATCGTTGATCTAGAATACCGAAGAGGCTGTTAGCAACATATCCCACTCCATCAATTAATCCTCGTTTCTTGCGATTACTTAAGTGCTTATGAGGAGCTAGGAGTATATTGTTGTAGTAGCTAAGTATTTCCATTTCATGGTTAAGCTGTTCTAAAGTTGTCTTGCAGTATCTTGGGTCGGTTTTTTGGCATAGTTCGTTCAATCCCTTGAGGTAAGCTTCAATTCGACGTACTCCGTCCCAGTAAGTCGTTAGGTTACAGTACATAAGTAGTGTCCATTCGTCATGAATCACTTGTACGTTACCTATTGTGTCGTAGTAAATCGGTCGCTCAAGTTCAAAGTTAGTAATTTGAACGCCTGACGTCACGGTGTCGCCATATGACCCAGTTATTAACGTAAATACAATTAGTAACATTGTAAGTAGAGTGGATAAACATTTATTTCCCGTCTTTGGCATGGTAGGAGTTTTCCTTTCTGAGTGATCTTGGACGTTGTTCTCGATAGGAAGTGGTGACAGTTTCACGACTGGACGTTTGATGATACCAGATTGAGTTTTAACCGTGGTCACTCGAACATAGCCGTCGGAACCGGGATGCAGTTCAAGTACGCGTCCCATGGCCCACTTTCCTGGTGGCAAGTTGTTGTCCTTGATCAAGACTATATCGCCTTCCTGGATGTTCTTTTTTGGTTTGTTCCATTTGCCCCTGATCTGGAGTTGTGTTAAGTATTCACTCGACCAGCTCTTCCAAAATTGGTGCAGCATGTGCTCTGTTAGCTGCCATCGTTGACGTAAATTAACGTTGTTTACGTCACAGTACGTTGATATTGGTAGTGACATCGTGGGACTTCCAGTGAGGAAATGCCCAGGTGTCAGATAGTTCTGAAATTCACCGGGATCTTCTGTGAGTGGGCAGAGGGGTCTTGAGTTCATACAGGCTTCTATTTTTGCCAGTAGTGTAGTGAACTCCTCAAATGTCAGTTTCTGATCTCCGAGTACACGGTGAAGATGATGTTTCATCGATTTTACGGCCGCTTCCCACAGACCACCAGCACTTGGCCACGCGGGAGCGTTGAAGTGCCATTCTACCTCCATTTTTCCGATCTCGATGAAGAAGTCCGGCGAAAGCTCTTTTTTAAAATGTTCAAATTCATTGCGCAACACCTTCGAAGCTCCAATGAAATTAGTGCCGCAGTCTGAGTACACATGTTTAGGTGTACCGCGTCCGGCGTTATAATTATAGCATGATATTTGTGACGCATGATATCCAAGTAGGTTGCTGCGTTCGCAAAGTAAATGTGCGGTTGATGAGACCGTACAGAATTAATTAAGCGTTTTTCAATACTTATCATACAACAAGATACACTGTATTGTTCCATTTTTAACACAAATGTCGCGCACAAACTATTTTTAATAATTATTTAGAATAAACACTGCGAATCTACTGACAGCCGAGTTGAGCCGACCGTTTGTTTACATAAGATCGGCAACAGCGCAAAGGCATATAACGCATTCCCGCGCGCGGCCGCCTTGCGCCGTTTGGCAACGTCGCGCGTGAGCGGCGCTCCAAATTAGGCTAATTTCTCATACAAAATCTTTTGTTTCACGCGTCGGACTGTGTCGATATTTCTCTTTCGCACTCATTGAATACAGTGCTAGAAATCGTACTGAACTTTGTTTCATAGGAGCGCAATCGCTGGCGCTCCACACGTTACAACTTGACGCCCAATGTACGCGTAGGAAATGGTTTTCTAGTAAACTGCTATTGTATACATGGGCATAGTAGAAATAATGTATGTATAGGATTATAATAAAGAAATATAGATCATGCTATTTTCGTGGGGGTGCACTGCACCAGCGCTCTCTATGACGAGCCGCCTCTGCTGTAATAGCCCTTCCTCAATAAATATGTCTTTAATTTGTTTTTAAATAAGCTATTGCTGCTAATGCTTTTGAGTTCAATCGGCAACTTATTGTATAAAAAGACCGATTGAACTCTGGGACTGTGATGAACCACGTTCAATTTCGGTTGGATTGTGGAAGGTAAGTCTTTCCTACGAGTACTATCTCTAGCTTGTCTTTCTTCATCAGTCTCGTGCAAATTTTTAACAAAGTTTGTTAACAAAACTAGAATATACAGACATGGCACTGTTAATATGTTAAGTCTGATGAAGTGATCCCTGCACGATTCTGTCTGTTTCATGCGGAGCATCGTCCTCAAGGCTCTTTTTTGAATGACAAATGCCGAGTGGACATTGCACTTGTAGCTATTGCCCCAAAACTCAATACTATATCTGAGCCTTGACTCAACCAAAGCAAAGTATACCATCCTAAGTTGGGCCACAGTGAGTTCATCCCTGAGACTTCTGATTGCATAGCATGCAGAGCTAATTGACTTCTGCATAGACAAAACTAAATTGAAGCGTTACCTACTAGAAGGCTGCTATTATTCAATTAATGACATTTAAATTGTTAACATACATATTATACTAGAAATTTATTAGGATTATTATTGCTGCTACTATTGGTATATTTTTCTATGATTTGTAAGTAATTGACATTGAACATCTGACATAGCTATATTAATTATTGTGACATTGATAACCTGTATATTTAAATTACATTTATTTATTATTATTACTCTCCCTCATAGTAACTAAGTGGCATGTAATTTATTTTTCTTTTAATTGTAAAATAATATTGTTTATATTCGACACAATGTAAAAATTGTTATGAATAAATGAAATGAAATGAGACAATATCTCAACCTTCCAGTTTAATAACGCGTCAATGTGGACTCCGAGGAACTTAACATTATCTACTACTTCGACATTGTTACCACTAGATACAACCTGAAGACTAGCGTTATTTCGTACCGTTGTTTTGAATAATACACATTTTGTTTTATTCACATTAAGTTTTAAATTATTAGTACTAAACCAGTTTTCAAAAGCTTTTAAGGTAGTATTAATCTTGGATTCTAAATTACTTATGGTATCTGCAGAAACTATTGCATTAGTGTCATCAGCAAAAATAATGAGTGTTGTGTCAATTAATCGTTTTTTTATACATTCAATCAAGTCATTTAGGAATAGGATGAAGAAAATTGGGCCCAGAACGGAGCCCTGAGGGACACCTCGGAAAACCGTGACTAGGTTGGATTTATGTTTTTTTTCTTCTCCATCCAAAACCGACTTCATTTCTATGTACTGACGTCTGTTATGCAAATAGGAGCTGAATAGCTTCAATACATTCTCCCGTATACCATAATGTTCCAACTTGGCCAGAAGAATTTCATGGTCTACTGTGTCGAAGGCAGAACTAAAGTCCAGAAAAATACCTGCCACTTTATGCTTGTCATTTAACTTACAGACGACCTCGTCAATTAACGCCTCAATAGCATCGGTGGTTCCTAATGATTTTTGGTATCCAAATTGCTGACTATTTAATATACTATGAGTTTTTAAGTGCCTCATGAGCCTATTCTTCATATTTTTTTCGAAGATCTTTGATAATATAGGCAATAGGGAAATTGGTCTATAGTTACAAGGATCTGTTTTTGAACCTTTCTTAAAAATTGGAAGCACACGAGCGATTTTAAACTGATCAGGGAATAGGCCTGCCTCAATGCACTCATTATAAAACGATGCTAATGGAGTTGCCAATAGGTCAATGTTATCTTTAATAATAGTCAGGGGAATTTCATCTTAACCAGCAGTGGATTTATTGGGCATATTTTTTACCACATTAAAAATTTCTAAGGGTGTGACTGCGTCATAACTCATGTTAGAATCTACTCTGTTAATACTTTCAGTAAGATATGTTATTGCTAATTTTTGGTCACAAGATTTAAGGTGGACAATGTTGTCAAACCTTTTTGAAGAATGGCTGGACCAAGCAGGTTTCACCTAGTTGTAGGCATTATAAGTAGTTCATCTTTTCGTTAAAATTTAGTACCTTATTGGTACCTCAACATATGTTTTTCCTAGATTTTTTCGATAAGCCAAAAAAAAGTTAGACCTAGAAGAAATTTTGCATGTAATCTGGAGCACGTTGATTTCACCTAGTTGTATGCGTTATAATTAGTTTATCTATTCATTAAAATTTAGTACCTCGTTGGAACTTCCACATATGTTTTTCTTGGATTTTTTCGATAAGCCAAAAATAAGTTACACCTACAAAAACTTTTGCATATAAAATAATGCTTTATTGTACAAAGAAAAAAATAAATCATAGCACACATAAATATTACGTATATTTATTCATTGATTGATACATTAATATTTTTTTCCATATATAAAAAAAAAATACTTGAGTTTAAAAAAACACGATTTTTGTATGGGTATACTTTAATTCTGTACTTTACTTTATTTTTGTTATTTTTTTATACAACGGCAACAGAAATACACAATCTGTGAAAATTTCAACTGTTTACTTATTATGGTTCATGAGATACAGCCCGCTGACAGATAGACGGATGAACAGCGGAGGTTTAGTAATAGGGTTCCGTTTAGTATCCTTCGGTTACGGAACCCTAATAATATCACGTTTTCAAATGCCATTATTTATCATTCAATAAAGATGGATTTATATGTAATATTAAAACGTACAATTATGTGTATAAAAATATTTTACAAAGATTCAAAGATTAATGTGTATTTATCATTCAATAAATATGGATGTATAATGTAATATTTAAAGTTATTTGTGTATAAAAAAAAAATCAATATATAAAAAAAAATACAAAGCTTCTTGTAGGTGTAACTTATTTTTGGGTTATCGAAAAAATCTAAGAAAAACATATGTGGAGGTTCCAACGAGGTACTAAATGTTAATGAAATGATAAACTAATTATAACGCCTACAACTAGGTGAAATCAACGTGCTCCAGATTACATGCAAAATTTCTTCTAGGTCGAACTTTTTTTTGGCTTATCGAAAAAATCTAGGAAAAACATACGTTGAGGTACCAATAAGGTACTAAATTTTAACGAAAAGATGAACTACTTATAACGCCTACAACTAGGTGAAACCTGCTTGGTCCAGCCATTCTGAAGTCAGAATGGCTGGCCACTTTCCTCGTAATAGTTTTCGCTCTTTAGCGAGGTACCAATTATTTGATGTCTGGTACCAAATAGTACCAAATAGGTACTAAAACTTGGTATTGCCCAAACTTCCAAAATCTTCCTTGGTCCAGTCATCCTGACGCAGACTTCTAACCCAATCTAACCCAAAGAATTCATTAACAGTAGATGGTATCTGACGCAGGTATAATTATATTAAATTAGGTAAAATGAAATTATATCAATAATTCATTATATCATTTCATTGTTATATGAAAAAAAGTTTACTAAATCAAATTAGGTCATATGATCCATAATGTGGACACCCAATGGTGTGGCTATGTGTATGTTGAAGTCCTCCGAGAAGATTCCAGCAACTGTGCCAATCCCTGTTTTGGATCCATCTGTGATGTGGAACTCCTTATTAAGCCCCTCAAGCAGCGCGGTGTGTGGTGTTACTCTTTTACCCCAGGGATTTGTTGCATTAAGACGCAAAGCCGCAATCGTCGCTTCCTGCTGTATGAACAGGTGGAGCGGTGGTAATTCCAGCATAGCTTCGATCGCTGCGTCGAACGGTTCGCATATTGCATTTTGATACTCGTGATAACTTCGAAATTAAATGTCCGATTCGAATGAATTAAAAAAACTGGATTTCCGGCAACGAGGGTACTCCCCGACTTTAACCGTTTATTCTAAAATAAACTTAATTATGACGGATATTGTTCATATTGTTTTACATGTGGGTGCAGATTCTGCTTGTCGGCGTCGCACTCGCGCGCGCAGCTGGACGAGTGCCTGGCGGCCGTGCGCAGCGTCGTGGACGAGCTGGGCCTCGCCTACTCGCGCCAGTACTCGCTCGACCACTAGCACAGCGTCGTGGACGAGCTGGGCCTCGCCTACTCGCGCCAGTACTCGCTCGACCACTAGCACAGCGTCGTGGACGAGCTGGGCCTCGCCTACTCGCGCCAGTACTCGCCCGAACACGAGCAATAAATTATTTTCTCACGTTTCCAAATCTTTTATTTGCATACCATTTTAGTAGTGCGGTGAGTCTCTTGAAATTCGAAATTTAGGTTCCACACAATATGGCGGTCATTGGGTTGGTGGTGTTTATGTTTGTTCATCGGCACTGAGCTTGTGATAACCTACTAGAGTGTGAATGTAAGACAGGTTATCTACTGATTAGCTTTGCTGTCACGACCGCGATGGACTCGGGCCTCGTCCTAACCAAACACCACTGTCGCTCTAATACACGATCTTTGCGCTCGTTTATGAATACGACATATTCGCGCGATTAATCTAATCGCGTGTACGTCACTCATTATTCTCCTCTATGTCCTAACAGCAAGCGATCGTCGCATGATTACGCGTTAGCGTCAAGATGGAGGGACCAAACCTTGGATTCCAAATCAGCCAACATATAAGTTTAATACCATAAATCTACTATTTGCTACATTTGCTATAAATTTAGCTACCTCAATGGATACGTAGTTATTTAGCAAAATACTTGGTCGCTCCATTTTGACGCGATCGTTTACCAATAATGTCATTATTCATTTTTTTTAATACTTGTCTCTTCCGGTTAGGACAGGCAGGGTCACACAACTCGTAATCCGTCGATGGCGTCGCGATAAGTAGTGCCGGCTTCATCGCATATCTGAGTTTATATGTACATACCTACTAAAAATATTATTGACTATCTTGTTATCTGAAATATTCGCCGGTATAGATAGGTACGACAGATAGATACTCTTTTATTATGTTCACCATAAAAATTACAGAGGTAAAGGACGATGGGAACTGGCGTCCCCAAAGTTAAAACTTAGTCAACAGACTTGAGACCATAGATATATGCTTGAGACGTATTCTCATTTAAGGTCTTAGCTTACTGATCATTCTTGACTATGGCGACGACTGTCAAAAGCATGGGGTTTAGCATGGGGGAAGGAAATGTTATGGTACTACTGTAGTGCAAATGAAACTGAAAGATATGGTTTTCAGGAAGCCTCATAGAGAACAAGACTTAAAACAATCGGTTCATTTTTTTATAGCCTTTAACGAAAAGTTATGACACAAAAATGATGTCTGTTGGATCGAAAAAGAAATTGGGGACGGAGTCTATAGTAAATTGCCCATCGTCCTTTAGAAATATTACATAGGGTGACACACCTTCCGCCGTCTTACCGCGAAGGGCTTGTATCGTCGCATGGCAAACATCAGTGACGGAAGATTTTCCTTAGAAAGCTTCTGCGTTGAGAATTCGCATCGCGCCGATTCGCAGTTTTGTGTACGAGCCCTGTGGAGCTCATCATAGATTTATGCCTATAAAGCGATCTTTTACAGACAACACTAAGAAAGATTAGACATGCGTAGGTACTTATTTGTTGTTATCCCGTTTTCGTTTTGCAAGTCTGTACGTACCTACTAGTAGTATATTTAAATAGAAAATAATTTAAATTGATGGCCAGTGGGAATTAGATCAAAAGTTCTACTATTGTCCGCCAGCGGTGGCCATTGGGAACGTTTAAAAATCTGTGTCGCTCTCCACCAGTTGTGGTGAATGGAAATAATGTAGAAAGTTGTGACACTGTCCCCCAGTGGTGGACAACGAGAAAATTTTAAAAGTTGTTTCGCTGTCCCCCAGTGGTGGCCAAGCGAGTGGTGGTCATCGGGAATAATCGGGCCGATACCTACAAGGAAAAAAAAAGCAACAAATCAGTTAATGAATCATACTACATCCATATCTGCTTATCGAGCCGCGGTGCAGATACGATAGATAACAACAATGGAGGATTCGCAGGTCGCCGCTAGTTCCCCACGCACCGCGCTCGCAGCTCCTGCCCTCTCGAGCTATCGTATTGTGTTACGTAAAGAGTGCCGACTGCCGGTTGTGACTGACAAGTGTGGGCTGAGGGATGGCGCGCGCGGGCGGCTCGGCGCGCGCGGCAGGCACGGCGCGCGCTGTGGGCGCGCTGCTGCTGGCGGCGCTGCTGCGCGCGGCGCTGGGCGACGGCAACGTGTCCGTGCAGTGGAAACAGTGAGCCATCCGCGACCACATCCAGTTTTATCATAAATTATCTATCAGCAACAGTAATCACACATAACCTTCTTCAGCACAGAGACAGGACTGATTGTTTGTTGTTTCTACATCCTTTTTAGGATTCCGTACTTACCTCGACAGGAAAAAAAACGGAACCCTTATAGGATCACTTCATTGTCCGTCTGTCTATCAAGACCCATTTTCTCCGATAGGAGTAGGATCAAGTTGAAATTAATATCAAAATTAAATACGTAGGCCTACGGAACGTTACTGAAGCTCTAAGAAAAAATCAAGGTTCTAAGTCAACGCAATAATTTTGACACTCGCAAATAAATCAAAACCTACTTCCCTTCGCTTTGACTTACAATCATGAGATTTGGCAAGAAGCAAAGTCTCACAGCACAAGTAACAAGTATATATACCTAAAGATAAAGTCGGAAATTCGTTACCTAATTTGTAGATTTTAGCACATAAAAAAAATGCGATAGCAAACTTATATTTGCAGCTGGACTATTCACCGTGACGTAGGTATAAATCGATATTATGGGAGAACTGTATGTAAGTTTTGTTTTTGTGATAAATTCATCCCGACTACGAAACCCTTCATTGTGCGTGGTCCGACACGCACTTGGCCGGTTTTTTGTAAAGTAAGTTCATAAAGTAGTAGGTAATAAGAATGAGTTTTTGATATAAGTAGGTACCTAGCTAGGACTAGGACGAAAACCAATCTATGACAAACAAACGAATCTGGTAAAGAGTCATGAGCTCGAATTCAGACGCCAATCCGATTCGAATCAAAGTCAAAGTCAAATAATTTATTTCAAATAGGCACCTATGTAAAAGGGACATTTTAACGTCAAAAACAAAGAAATATAACTGATTCTAGTTGCCCCTTCCAAAAGGTAGTTTTCGTATGGAGAAGAATGGGCAAGAAACTCTACTATTAATGAATACTTAAGTAGGTACCTAATTTGGAAGTTTAAGTTAACGGCGTTGTCTATCAGGCTCACGTTCGAGGAGACACACGAGCTGGTGGTGATGCCGGCCGTCGAGTTCATCTTGTCGTTTGCGCCGGTGAGTCCACTCTACACGAACTTTACGTTCATAAAACAAAATGATAATAAATGCTTGTACCTTTACTGATTTTTTGTACTGAGTACTTAAGAAATGTGTAATAAAAGCTCCTTGATATTTGTAGCACCCGGCACAGGGCGTGTTTCCGATCCGAGTGTGGGTCAAAACCGACGGTGGCGACACCTCGCGGCCGCTACTCGTTACAGCCAGACGCAGGATAGGTAAAGAAGACAGAATTGAATTGATCTATACTCCATTTGAATTAAGATTAGACATTTAAATAAGCCTTTTTTACAGTCCGTTCAACCGATTTTGACTTCTATTGGGTTGGTGGCATGACAAATGGCAGCTGCAGTAGACAGTTGGTATTGTGTAAAGTTTTTTGCTTTTAATGCCATTCTTATGGCTACGGTATAGAAGTCAGAATCGGTTGAATGGACTGTAAAAAAGTTTGTTTAAATTACTAATCTTATTTCAAATGGAGTTATAGCACACAACACTTGGTTTTCGGTAGGTAGGTACTGAATATTTATGCCCCTGCCGCAGTCTCTAAGTTCCTCCTAAACACTTAGGTAGTACTTATTAAGGGGTAATTGTACTCATCATTATGAACAACTTTCACTAAGGGACCACACAGAAATTGCGAAAAAATAATCAGCTGTTCCCTACATTTATGTTCGCCTATCTCGAGATTGGTCTTGAGACGATGGACAATTTATTAAGCGAGTTTTCGACACAGTTTCGGACAGCAAGTAGCCATGGCCTGGGGTGATTCGTAATAAGTTGCACTGTATATTGAGACTGAGGTGTGCGTGTGGGTGGCAGGTGCGTGGACGTGGCAGCTACCGTACCGTTCGGGCGCCGCCATGCTGTACGAGCTGGAGCGCACGCTGTGCCCCGACAACAGCGTCGACGCCGAGAAGCTCAACGACGACTGCGGTCAGTTCCATAGTTAGGTGTTAAATACAACAAACACATCATACTAATAGTGAGATGCTCCTCAATTCACAGTCTCACATATACTAGCAGCGACGAGCTCACACGCCTTGGTGCCGTGACTGAGCAATTGGTTTTTCCCAAAAGCGTATGGAGTCGATTTCCGCAACGAAAAAAAAATTATAATAAGTAGTAGTACTTACTTAGCTAGATCAGATCTATAGTTACTGTTTTATACTGCACAGCTACTACAGCATCAGGAAGATTTTCTGGGAGATTTGTGTCTTCTCACCCGTGATACAAAAGAAATTCCTGTGTCGTTTTCACAAAAAATCTTAAGTGTTTCATGAATTAAGTAGGTACTTATTGCCCTAACTAAATAAAATTATAATGTAATGTCGTCAGATTCTGACGACTCGACGTTACCTACGTCGGGCGAGTTCTCCCTGCACGTGGGCTCGTCGTGCGCCGCGCCAACACGCGTGCACCTGCGCGCCACCTTCGCGCGCGACTGGCGCCTGCCCTTCCAGTCCTCAACCGTCGTGGAGACGCAACAGGTACGCGGATATACCTACTGTCCATTACGTGGCACAGTGCACTATCCTCGGCGACCGGATCGAGTCCAAGATCAGTCGAGATTTCACGATACCTACTTCATCTTAGCCCCTCTGACCTACGTATTAACTGCGAATAAAATGTGTTCTGCGAATTCCACGATACGTTTATCCACCAGTATCGCGCGAAGGCGATCTTCTCCATCGTATTCGTCATAGACATGTTGTCGAACGTCGCTATTTCGTGGGACATGTTTTTCAATGGCCTTTGTCCTAGTGAATACCGGTTTTAGTATTAGGTAAACGTCATAAGCACATTTTTCTGGTAGGTAGTAGGTACTTACTTTCCAAGATTAACACTGAACACTCGATGAATTCGTCTATTTATATCTTCTCACTAATGTCGCAGGGAGCGCCGCGCGTTAACTTCTACGGATGGCTGCCCGGACAGAACAACGTCCGGCTGGTGGTGGAGTCGGACGACGACGTGTGCGCCACCATCGCCGTGCAGAACTACACGGTCAGTAACACTAGCAACTAGCGGCCCGGCCATGATCGCTGGCGGTTACTTGATGTGCTGGGCAACATCTAGTAGAAGACTTGACTCAGCACTTAAGTTAGTACACAATTTTGTTTTGTTCTGTAAAAATTTGGAGAGCTTGTTATTTCCGACTATACTTTTACTACTAGGGTTGCCAGCACGAAACCAGCGGCGAGGAGCGATGGCCGAGCGGTGTTGGCGGCGGTACAAATTAGTTCGATAGCCACCGCCCCGCTCGGCCATCGCTCTACGTCCTCGCCGTTGGTTTCCTGCCCGCAGTTTCGGAGACGCATCACCTTGCCTCGTCACAGCGTACACCTACGTTAAGAATTTAGGTACTTACATACTTCAAGAGGGAGATGTCTGTACTTATCTGTATTGTAAGTTAATTGTTTTAGTTGTACCTGTATAATTTACTAGCTTCCGCCCGCGTCTTCACTCACGCGGTATGTCGATAAAAAGTAGCCTACCCCGGCCCCCTTCCCCAAGGTGCCATCTATCTCCTTGCCTTTTGTCGAATTCCGTTCAGTGGTTTAGGCGTGAAAAGGTAACATACAGATAGAAAGACAGACAGACAGACAGACAGACAGATAGACAGACAGGATTACTTTCAAATTTATATGATTAGTATGGATTGTTGTGATTCGTGAAATTGTTTCAGTGCCCGATAGCGGAGACGCTGGAGGAGATAGAAGTTTCGACGTTAAGGATGACCGTGATGCGATCCGGCGGAGTGCAGCTATCGGTAATTAAAACCATTTCACTTATTATATTGTCATCTGTCACCATTGTTTGACTATGTGGTCTCTCGACCACTTTCGAGAACAAATAAATTAACGAGTTATCAAGTGAAGTGTCTGTGTTGGTTTTCAGCGCAACCGCTACCCGCGCGGCTTCTACATACTGTCGGTAGTGCAGCACACGGACGAGGCGTGCCGCGAGGAGGAGCCGGCCGAGGTGGACTGGCTGTGGGAGGCCGCCGTGCTGGACCAGCAGCAGAGCCTCAGCGAGGCGCCTCCTCCGCGCCGCAAAGCGCTCACCCTGCACACGCAGGTACGGCACGCCGCGGCCACGCGCTCACCCTGCACACGCAGGTACGGCACGCCGCGGCCACGCGCTCACCCTGCACACGCAGGTACGGCACGCCGCGGCCACGCGCTCACCCTGCACACGCAGGTACGGCACGCCGCGGCCACGCGCTCACCCTGCACACGCAGGTACGGCACGCCGCGGCCACGCGCTCACCCTGCACACGCAGGTACGGCACGCCGCGGCCACGCGCTCACCCTGCACACGCAGGTACGGCACGCCGCGGCCACGCGCTCACCCTGCACACGCAGGTACGGCACGCCGCGGCCACGCGCTCACCCTGCACACGCAGGTACGGCACGCCGCGGCCACGCGCTCACCCTGCACACGCAGGTACGGCACGCCGCGGCCACGCGCTCACCCTGCACACGCAGGTACGGCACGCCGCGGCCACGCGCTCACCCTGCACACGCAGGTACGGCACGCCGCGGCCACGCGCTCACCCTGCACACGCAGGTACGGCACGCCGCGGCCACGCGCTCACCCTGCACACGCAGGTACGGCACGCCGCGGCCACGCGCTCACCCTGCACACGCAGGTACGGCACGCCGCGGCCACGCGCTCACCCTGCACACGCAGGTACGGCACGCCGCGGCCACGCGCTCACCCTGCACACGCAGGTACGGCACGCCGCGGCCACGCGCTCACCCTGCACACGCAGGTACGGCACGCCGCGGCCACGCGCTCACCCTGCACACGCAGGTACGGCACGCCGCGGCCACGCGCTCACCCTGCACACGCAGGTACGGCACGCCGCGGCCACGCGCTCACCCTGCACACGCAGGTACGGCACGCCGCGGCCACGCGCTCACCCTGCACACGCAGGTACGGCACGCCGCGGCCACGCGCTCACCCTGCACACGCAGGTACGGCACGCCGCGGCCACGCGCTCACCCTGCACACGCAGGTACGGCACGCCGCGGCCACGCGCTCACCCTGCACACGCAGGTACGGCACGCCGCACAGTGTGAAAAATGACCTTAAAAGCGGTCATCCTCTTTTTATTTGTTTAATGGATACTACAAACTATTTCAATTGTCAGAGTAGAACTCACGAAGTCTAGATGTTTTTGGAACCAGAATTACGGCCATTTACATTATTTTCTATGGAAACAAAAAAAAAACCACAGAAACGCCAGTGATGTAAAAGTACTAGGTAAATACAGTTATTTTTTTATGTAATATTATGAAAAGATTAATTAACTATATTATCCACAAATCCTTATAATTTTATCCCTAATAATAACAAAACTATGCTGTTTTTAGTGTTATTTCTTTAATATTTTTTTTCTCTTAATTCTTTACGAATGTGGATTTTATTATTTAACCAGAGGTTCCTTAGAATCTTTATTATATACCATAAAAATATCTAATCTTACTCATGCAAGATTTCAGAGATACTTAAGTTTTTAAAAACTGTGTCAGGGCTGCCACTAAATCGTATTTTTTTTTCTGTTTAATTTTTGAGAAAAAGTATGAGTTAACATAAAATTTATGATAAAACACATGCTAATAAAGTGGTCTGTCGATAGTTCTTAACAGAAGAAAAATTCTACACATCTTTTTTTGTGTAGACCTATTTTTAATTATTATTTTTAAATCTCTTATCGTCAGTCGCAAATTGGGTTTTTAGATACTTTCTAGCATAATTATGCGCACGACTATATTCCCTGAGGTGATGTAAAATATATTCTGTAAATCCAGTACATCCACTTTCTAATAGATAGCATCCATACTCTGTCCAGCAAAAAAAATCCGATGATCCCCAAAATCTATGTAAATAGAATTTGTGTACAATAAACTCAGCATAACTTAATTATAAAACAGTAAAAATTTGGTCATTCCAATGTGTATTATGTCGTTATATCTAACACTCTTTTAATATCATGTAAATTAATTTAATACTTTCCCACACCGCACCCTTTCGATCGTGAAGTCCTGGAAGTACGATACAAATTTTCAAGCTCTCGGATTATTTTAAAATAAATGTGTTTTATATTATTGAACAATCATATGATAGGTATGTAATATGCACAACGGTATCTGTATCGCATACAAAAATAATAATAAAAATATTTGGTACTGAGCAGTTGACAATACTAAAACCATAGAAATAAATATGAAACTTTAGAAGCATTTTATTGCAAAATCTTGTAAGATATAGATTCGAGATTTTTTTATATAATATATATAGTTCTGTAGAATATGTCATATTAATATAAAATCCATATTCGTTAAGATTAAGTAAATAAAAATAAATAAGCTAAAATACAAAAAAATAGATTTATTGCCGCGCGCTCGCGCTGTGACCGCGTGACGTCAGTGGCGTGTGACGTCAGCGGCGTGTGTCGTGTTGCAGGCGGCGCTGACTCGCGGCCAGTACCTGGTGGGCGCGGGCGTGACGCTGGCGCTGTTCGTGCTGTTCTACGTGCTGTTCGGCGCGCTGGTGCTGGTGCAGCGCTGGCCGCGCTGGAAGCGCCTGGTGGGCCCGCGGGCGGTGCTGGCTCGCAGTAAGTATGTCGGCGGCCAAATTTACTTACGTACACTTTATTAAACTACTCAAACAAAGTTAATCTTTATACGGTATTTGGTAGAGGAAGCTTGCATGGTTACCACTTGGTTGGCTTGGTTGGCTTGCATGGTTGCTTGCAATAAAAAAGATTTTCAAAATCCGTCCTATCGAAGGAGTATGTCCTTCGATATTTGCGTCAATTGTGGAAGGATAAAAAAAAAAAAATTACACTACGAATATAGAACCTCCTCCTTTTTTAAAGTCGGTTAAATGGTTTTCACACACCCGCAATATTTTTGAACAACTTTTCCTACGACACACCACAACATGGGATACCATAAAAAAAAACATGATTTTATTTTAGTACCACTTTGTTGGCGTAATTAATATGTATCTCATGCCTTAAAGCTTTCTAGCTAAGAGTCTCTGAGCTGATCCGCGGACAGACAGATAGACGGACATGGCGAAACTATAAGAGCTCCTCGTTGACTACTACCTAAAAATGGGTGAAATCGAAATTAGCAAAATAATTTTTATAAATTCGTACACTTTATAGTATTTATCAATTTTTCAGAGCCTGATGAAGTGGAGGTGGAAAGCACAATGTCGATGTCACCCGGGCGGCGGCGGCGGCGAGACTCCAGTGAGTCTACCTTACAGATACTCAACACTGAGCTCGTGCTGAGCTTACGAGAGGTTCAACGTTACTGTGGAAGTCGCTCCAGGAGAGGGACAATAGCGCACGCAGTCAAATACCAGTCTGCTTGTTTGCTGTTATCTTATCCTTCTATGCCTATTCCCGGGGCTTATTGATCGGGGATGACAAACCTACATCTTAGTAAAATGTTTATTATGTGTATTTACCACCGTTTTTTGTAGCGGCGACGTTCGATAGCAGTGATAACAGTGACACGGACGAAGAGGAAGAGGAGACCGGTACTGCCACCACGGCAGACACCACCGGGGTCATAGACAACGTCACCACCACAGCTGTCACCACTGCCGACACCAACCCTCCTGACAATGACAGAAGAGAGTCTACCAACAATACTAGAGATCCTGCCGCCGGTCCCGACGCTGCGCCTGCGACTGACGAACACTTCGGACGCGCAGACGTTACCACCGACACCGCCGACATTCCCGACGGCGACACGAACACGCGCGGAGTGCAAACCGAACAGAACGGCAACGGGACCTATGTGTTACAAGCTAATAGAGATCAGGTAATTAGCACATAAGATCAAGACACGTGTATAAATGAAGCCATTTTACAATGCCTCGGTTCAATTGGTTTTTCTGTGAGTGAAAAAGAGTGAACTGGCTGTTAGGAATGGTCAACAGCAGCAACATAGCTCATGATAATAATGTACTCCTGACCGAACTCCGGTCACAGTGGCCAAGCTCATCGGAGAATGTCACGCGTCATCGCGCGCGCTTCGACCGCTCCCTGTACACATATACCTGACGTGGTCCCACAGTCGCGCCCGTTCGGGCTGCCGGCGTGGCAGCGCGCGCGCGTGCTGGGCGCGCGTCCCGACCGCTCCCTGTACACATATACCTGACGTGGTCCCACAGTCGCGCCCGTTCGGGCTGCCGGCGTGGCAGCGCGCGCGCGTGCTGGGCGCGCGTCCCGACCGCTCCCTGTACACATATACCTGACGTGGTCCCACAGTCGCGCCCGTTCGGGCTGCCGGCGTGGCAGCGCGCGCGCGTGCTGGGCGCGCGTCCCGACCGCTCCCTGTACACATATACCTGACGTGGTCCCACAGTCGCGCCCGTTCGGGCTGCCGGCGTGGCAGCGCGCGCGCGTGCTGGGCGCGCGTCCCGACCGCTCCCTGTACACATATACCTGACGTGGTCCCACAGTCGCGCCCGTTCGGGCTGCCGGCGTGGCAGCGCGCGCGCGTGCTGGGCGCGCGCCCCGACCGCTCCCTGTACACATATACCTGACGTGGTCCCACAGTCGCGCCCGTTCGGGCTGCCGGCGCGTCTGCACGTGGCGGCGCTGGCGCGGCGTCGCGCGCGCGTGCTGGGCGCGCGCTCCGACCGCTACCTGTACACGCTCTACACTGTGGCGCTGTTTTACTCGCTGCCCGTGCTGCAGTTCGTCGCCGGCTACCAGATCGTGAGTACCGCCACGTAGCTACGTACGTTACTAGTTGGAAGGCGGCAGGCGATGCTCACTGTGTTGTCTCAGGTGCTGAACGTGACGGGCTCGCTGGACGTGTGCTACTACAACTTCCTGTGCGCGCACCCGTGGGGCAGCATCACGGACTTCAACCACGTGTTCTCCAACGCCGGCTACCTGCTGCTGGGCGCGCTGTTCATGCTGCAGGTGCGCCGCCGCAAGATGCGACGGAAGAGGAAGCCGAGGGACGAGGTACGTATGCACCGTTATACCGACTGAGTGGAAACAGCAGTCAGCAGTACATGTCCCCCCGCAGGAGTACGGCATCCCGGCGCACTACGGGCTGCTGTCGTCGCTGGGCGCCGCCATGATGATGGTGGCGCTGCTGTCGGCCACGTACCACGTGTGCCCCAACGGTCTCAACTTCCAGTTCGGTACGTACGCATCGCAACGCTCCACACTCACGGTAATGATACCGACCTCATGGATTAATGAGATACCGCTTGGTTTATCTCTAGCTTTTATTATCTCTAGGGGTTATTTATCCTTTTCAGACCAGATTTTTTTATTTTCTCGTAAGGATTTAAATAAATTTTCAGTTAATACAGGGTGTTAGGGTAAACACCTTTATCCTTGAAACCAGTGATTTCATGTCATTTATAGAACGTAAAATCAATGGGAAAATTATATACGACTTTTTTTTATTACATTTTAGCACTAGAGTATTTCACCCTTTCACCTATGCGCTAGGGCAACGAACTTGCGTCTCAACACGGGAGGGGGGCGCGGGACGTGACCTGACCGGCCGCGAGCGCGACCCCTCCCTCAGTCAGTCAGCTGTTTCGCTAGCGAGCACGGTGTCGGATAGAAAGTTTTTAAAATCTTTTAATGAAAATAACGCTTTTTTGTTGTAACTTGGTTACTTACACCTTGTTTCATACTTTTAATAAACTATGTATATTTTATGTCCCCAATTGTGCACGCCAGGTGTGAAACACAGGTGTACTTATATAACTGTGTTGCTAATTGGTTTAAAACGCAAAATGTTTTGCGTTTATTTGATATTAGTAGCTCACACATGGCGGAGTTCTTGGCGCCTTAGTCTGTTGAATACATAGCCGTGGTTGAACAGCTATTTCAGTTTAAAATGATTTATATTCTTTACGGGTAAGTTAGTAATCATTTTTACAACTGTTATCTGAAACTGTTATTTAAACTTTAGGGTGGTTAGTGAGATCATTTGAAAAAAAATACGGGAAGTCATTTTTATTTTTCGGCGGTAGATAAATTAATGTAACAGTAAAACATGAACTAATAATAAAAATATAAAAAATAAAATAATTATGTCAGTAAAAAAAAAATACTCAAGTAATATAGTGTAATAAATGAATGGCGGGAGTCAGTGCAGTAACTATAAAGCCCCGAACGAATGGGTTAGATTAGGTTGGAACTGTGACACCTGAGATGAGGGCGGCGTGATGCGGCTCCGGCCTAAGAGTTCAGCTCCGGTACGCGATGGGGTACCTGGTCCACATACTGGGGCCAGATTCCCACTCAGTAGATGCAGGTCGACTGCTCCTGCTTAGGAAAGGTCCTGAGGACTCACCGTCCGCTTATCGGCCCATAGTATTGCTAGCGGAGGTGAGCCAGCTGTTTGCGCGTATAATCGCAGACCACATCGTCAGACACTTGTGCAGAGAGGGGCCGAACCTAAACGACAACCAAGTCGGGCGAGATGTCAGTCGGTGTTTCACAGGGCTCGGTTGTGGGGCCTCTCCTGTGGAACATCGGATACGACTGGGTGCTGAGAGGCGAGCTCCTACCGGGGGTGAACCTGGCGTCCTATACGGATGACACACTGGTCGGGGAGTTCTCACATTCAGGCAGCTTGAATACGGTTGCGGTTTCTCAGGTCGTGAGTCACATACGACGCCTGGGCCTGTAGGTGATTCTCAGCAAGTCGGAGGCCATCGCATTCCATGGCCCTCGACGGGCGCCGCCGCCGAGATCACACATTGTTGTTGGAAGGGCTCGGGTGCTGTCGCGTCAACCATAAAGTATCTAGGATTGGCGCTCGATGGGACTTTCACATCAGCTTAGGCACCAGCATTTTCAGCGGTGGGTGCGTCGTCAACGCTGCTTCCCAATAGGCGGTTATACGTGAGGATCGTGCGATTGATGGCCCTTTATGGAGCCCCGGTGTGGGCAGCTGACTTGACGGCCCACCACATCGCAATACTACGCAAACCGCAAAGAGCGATGGCCGTCAGAGTCATTAGAGGATATCGCACGATCTCTTACGACGCGGCTAGTGCACTGGCCGGATCCCCAACCTAGGACCAGGAGGCGAAGACACTCGCGTCACTGCATCTGTGGCGCGAGGAGGCGAGAGACTGGTGCAGCGACAGATCACGGTGCGCCGGTCGGAGCTTCATCGGGTCATGGTGCAGAATGGCGGTAGAGGCTCTTGCACACTACTGCCGGCCGGCCTGAATTTAATCGAGGCGATCTGGCCAGTGCTCGACTACTGGCTTGGGAGGAGGCACGGCTCTCTGATGTTTCGGGCGACCCAAGTGCGCTCGTGCCATCTCTGCGTCCACTGTCTCTCTCTGTCTGCTCACCCCCCGGCGGAGGAAATCCATGAGGATATCAACCACGACAAAAAAAGAAGGTTAGAACTGTGACCAACCGCGCGCGAGCCGGGCGAGTGACGCGAGCGGTTCCGCGGCAGCGGCCGGCCGGCATTGATTTCTTACCGACTAATTCCGATTTGTCAACGTTAAGCCATTTTACTGATTAATATTTATTTAATTAGCTTAATTTAAATATTTATTATGACTCCTTTTTATTTAGTTTACTGCTCAGTTTTTACTGCCGCACTTGTTAATAAACATGCATAATAATCAACCAAAACAACAGTAAACAACTGCCGTTTTAAATCAGTGTTATTTTTTACTATAAGTCGGTGCGCCCGATGGGATTTCCCATCGCCAAAAATGACGAACTTCCATACAAACCTCGCCAAAAATGACGAACTTCCATACAAACCTGTTTTATTTTTATTCAGATTTTTATACACGTAATACATTACCTACCAACTAGGAGTTTTCATAAAAAAGGTGATATTGTTGCACAGACACGGCGTTCATGTACGTGCTGGCAGTGCTGAGCATGGTGAAGATCTACCAGTCGCGCCACCCGGACATCAACGCGCGCGCGCACGCCACCTTCGGCGTGCTCGCCGTGCTCATCGCGCTCGGTACCGCAGCCTACCATATGCTTTTAAAATGCTCATCGATAGCAACGAAAACAAACGAGGCAGCATAGGAAACCTTGTTCTCAGTTGCCAGCTAGTTAAGATTAAGTCCCATGTCATTTCGAAAGAAAAGTCCTGACAAAAAGCTGAATATTTGCGAAAAGTCCAGACATTTTACGTAATCTTTCTTTAAAAAACAATCTTTCAAGTCTTTCTTTTTTCAGACTGAACTATTTTATTTTCTAAGTGAAAGATATCCCATTATTCGAAAATTGACAAGAAATCCGGACAATTGACAAGCCCGATCGAATTGCGGACCGTCCAAGGGCCGGACCCGTCTGGACAAATCCGGACGGATGGTAACCCAACATGTCCCAGGTCCCATACAAAATAACATAAGTAACGAATTAATGATTGTCTGCCTTTAATTTGTCGCGGGTGACTCTCGCAAGACCTGGTGATGCTGTCAACGCACCCAAAGCTCGCCAATCAGAGCCTATTGTCGCCGTGGACCGCTGACAGAGACGTGGTGACGGTGGTGTAAGTTGCGTGTTGTGTGCAGTGGTGTGGGGCGTGCTGGGCGGCGGGCCGCTGTTCTGGAGCGTGTTCACAGTGCTGCACATCTTCACCTTCCTGCTGCTGTCGCTGCGCATCTACTACGTGGGACAGTTCCGCCTCGGTCAGTAGAGACGAGTCACATGACTCTTACATTCATATTGTACAAACCTCGCATTGTAATAGGAAATATGCATGTATTTTTTAATATTTTTATTCGATAGTTTACATCGCTAAATAATAGTTTTAAAAATCTGCAAAAAAGCAATTTAAAGTAGGGGAGACCGAGGGGAGTTGAAACAATTTTGACATTTTAATTCATACACAAAATTCTACAAACACTAATCGTATGAGTTTAGTGCCAGTCGATAGTATATTTCTTACACTTTCAAATACCTGTCACAAAGAACGTGTAAGTATGAATTTTGTGGTGAAAAATAAATTTGAATGTAAAAAGTCATTTTGTTTCAACTCCCCTCATACCGAGGTATGTTGAAACAAGGGTCGAGGAGAGTTGAAACAGTTGATATTTGAGTAGAATTAAGGGTTTTAAAGTAGAAACGACGATACAATTTGAAGGTATTTATTCAAATAAAACAATCTAATATATTTTACAATATTTTGTACTGAAATATTAATTAAAGGTTGTAGCTCGAAGCCGCATCACGGAGACTTTCTGACGCAATGTAACTTCTTCTACAGCGAGATCGTAAATTTCGCGACTCGCCATACCTCTATCAGTCTTCCTTTTAGAATCAGTAGGCATATTGAAACAAAATAAGCAAAAAAAAAACCACACCGTATTGGCAATCTCCCATACAAAACTTAAGCGAGGTGAGTTGAAACAGTCTGTTTCAAATCCCCTCAGTGACAAAAATCCTCCCAATCTTTATACAAACAAAAATCCAAAAGCGAAATTTTACCAGCGCCATGGTTTCAATCGTTAGTTAATGAGCTTTCGAAACATATAAAACCTAAGCTTAAATACAAGCGCATTATCAAAATACAGGTATCTTAAAATCTCTCGGCTACAGTTTTCAGGATGCTGTTCCGACTGCCCCTCACTCTCCTCAGCAGCGACGCCGTTTTTTTGCGTATAATTGCATGGAAGCCGTCGGTGCGGGCTTGCGCAAACATTTCCGACGCACTACAGTAACGAGGCAGCCTCAACAGCATCCTGAAAGCATTGTTATATTGGACGCGCAGGACATCCAGCGATCTTTTAGTATAATTGACCCATAGACTGCCCGTGTACAGACTTTGGCAATAAGCCTTGAAAAGTGTGACTTTTACTTGGTCCGTACACCGCGCGAATCTACGGGACAACATATTGCTCCGGACCGCTAGAGCCCTGCGCTCCCTCTCAATGTCTACATCGTCCCTGAGGTCAGCGGCAAGACAGTGTCCTAGGTATTTAAAAGTTGACACCCTATTGATTGCTGACCCGTTCAGAAGCAACTCGGGTCCTTCTCCACGGCGTTTGCCGCTGACCTCGAAGACCATGTATTCACACTTGTTCACATTATATTTCAATCCATGTGCGGCAGCGTAGGTCACGTTTTAAGCATCTTTCTGATTGCTCCCGCCGACGGACCCAGCAGCACCATGTCATCTGCATAGCTGATGTTGTTAATTTTAACCCCATCAACACTGCATCCGACACGGATGCTGCTGAGTGCGACTATGAGGTCATCCACGTAGAGGTTGAAGAGCCTGGGAGACGTCAGACCACCCTGTCTCACTCCGCATTCCAACCTATACGGCTCAGAGACTGTGTCATCCCATTTCACCCGATTGACTTGACTAATTGCCAGAGACTGTAGTTTTACAACGCCATCTAGGAGTCTTGCCTAGATACTACGCAAGACTCCTAGATGTTTTTCTTCCTTTTTTACATTTTTCTTTCCTAGGTGTTCAATTTTTATATTTCTACGTTAAGTACTAGATAAAAAAAAAAGTTGTTTGATTTTCCTTAATGAAACCACTTTAAACGCAAGTTTAAAGTGACCCTGTCATCACTTGAGTAAAATGCCATCTATTGCAAAGAGCTCTCGACAAAATGTTTAACAGGTGGCTACTTTATCATTATAAGGGTTCGAATTGAAGTAAACGGCTTTAAGTTTTTTGTTGAAAATACGAGATTTATGAGTGTAAATACATAAATCAGCATTAAACAAAGATGTTTTGATTTTTACTAATATTACCTCAGCCATGGGGTCTCAACTCGAACAAATTATAATTAGTTTTGAAAAAAAATCATAGATGGCAGCATAAGTAACAATTTATGAAATTAACAATCACTACAAAGCGTTATACAGCAAATTTTGGCTGAGGTAATATTAGTAAAAATCAAAACATCTTTGTGAGGTAATATTAGTAAAAATCAAATCAAAACATCTTTCAGCCATCTGTTAAACATTTTGTCAAGAGCTCTTTGCAATAGATGGCGTTTTACTCAAGTGATGACAGCCACTTTAAACTTGTGTTTAAAGTCGTTTCATTAAGGAAAATCAAACAACTTTTTTTTTTTTATCTAGTACTTTACGTAGAAATATAAAAATTGAACACCTAAGAAAAAAAAACGTAAAAAAGGAAGAAAAACATCTAGGAGTCTTGCGTAGTATCTAGGCAAGACTCCTAGATGGCGTTGTAAAACTACAGTCTCTGGCAATTAGTGAGTCGCTGATGGAGGAATAAAAATAGCCAGCTCAACTGCCGGACTTAGGGTGGTGTCATTTCTTTGTATGGGATTGGGTATCTGTACGTAGTTTTATAATATCTGTGCCTCAGCCAAAATTTGCCGTATAACGCTTTGTAGTGATTGTTAATTTCATAAATTGTTACTTATGCTGCCATCTATGATTTTTTTTCAAGACTAATTATAATTTGTTCGAGTTGAGACCCCATGGTACTATTCAATATTCATAACGTCTGTCGGGTCAGCTAGTGTTAGATATATATTCCCTCGCGGACTTTTTGGTAGGTAATAATGAGTACCTACTTTAATCATGTAGTACATATTTTTTAGATTTCTCAGCGCACGCCAAATAATGAATGGTACCTATAGGCAAAATTTTGCTACTTTAAAGAAAGAAAGAGAAATGCGTTTATTGGCATTGTCACCTCAGACCAACAAAAAAGGAAAGACAGATCACGCCGTACATCAAAAGTGAAGCCACAAAACCAAGCTCCTGCAAGTAAACACACAGTATCACGCACACACCTACACTAAAACCAAGCTCATCGCTCCTAGTACGTCACGAGTCGTCGTCTAGCTAACATCACCAAAACAAATATAATTATGCCTTCCTGTGTAGTGAAAACGTGTAAAAACAATACTAAATCACAGAAAAAGTCTCACGGAATCACTTTTCACTTGTAAGTACTTAAAATAACATCGTTTTTTAATTTAGATAACTATGAATTTTAGGTTATTTGGAACAAAAAACCCTGAACGAATGAACGAACGAAAACAGTGACATTTAAAGAGCGAGGGTTGCCATAATATGATTTCAAATTTCCCCATTCGATATTTTTTACTTCGAGTAATTATGTCTGTTTTTTTATGCATTTAATATTTTAGATTTCCATGTAATACTGAAAATAAAAATAAATGGATAGTAGCTAATTTACTAACCTATTTATACACATATATATATATATTTTTTTAACACTCAATTGAAAATTAATGGATAATTCTAAGTGAAACAGCGGAGTCTCCTAACACAAGCAATTCTTGCATAAAAGGTGATCTCATAAATGCACTTTACTTAATTGTTTTTTAAATTTATTTTGCAATGTAAAAAAAAATGTTTTTGTTTCGGAATTCTTCCTAAAAATTGAGGTACAATTCCATTCTCAACAATATCTTACTCGTACAATATTAGCCTACCCAAAATATTATTCCCCAAGTTATAGGGAAAAACTTTAACAACTGACAACCCTTTTTACACACACATAGATAAAAAGGTGGCTTCACTTTTGCTGTACGGCGTGATCTGTCTTTCCTTTTTTGTTGGTCTGAGATTGTCACAGAAAAATACACCTTAAAACTAAAAAAAACAGAAAACAGTCATTACAATGCCAAAAGGGCCTCAGCTCAGCATATTGTCAGATGGCAACAGACACACTTTAGGTTACATTATAGCAATTCTCTCAAGAATCTCTAATTTTTTTGAAAATAAATTACCCTATTTTACTTCCTGATAATTTAGCTTTCTATTGGTGCAAAAATGGTTACATTCAGTCCAGTTTCGGAGCATTAGTACCTACAAACAAACAAAAAATATTTCCTCTTTATTATTATTCAATGTGAATTTTGTCTTCATCCTGATGTACTCCACGACCTCCTCTGCCTTCGTGGTGTGATGCAACCGTGACACGTACAGCTGCGTCGATGTATTATTAGTTATAATATGTATTAGTAGTATAGATGTTATTATGTAATTATAAAAGTTTGCTTACCCCTATCACAACGCTAACAGCATGTGCGTGTGTACGTGTACAGAGAAGCAGAGCCTGCAGCAGGCGGCGCGCTCGCTGGCGGCGCTGCCGGCGCGCGGGCTGCGGCCGCTGTACACGGCGCGCCTCGTCATGCTGCTCATCGCCAACGCCGGCAACTGGGGCTTCGCGCTCTACGGGTACGTGCTCCTAACGTTACTCTGAACTATGATGGCGCACTCTGCAGTCAGGCAGTAAGGGTTGTCCCTGTGGCAGGTTGTTCACGCAGAGTGTAGACTTCGCGGGGCACCTGCTGAGCGTGCTGCTGGCCAACACGCTGTTGTACATGGTGTTCTACCTGAGCATGAAGCTGCTGCACGGCGAGCGCCCGCGCTGGTACGCGTGGCTATACCTCGCCGGCGCCACAGCCGCCTGGGCGCCCGGCCTCTACTTTTTCGTCTCCGGCAGCACCAACTGGTAGGTACCCCGTATCTGCTACGCTTACATATCCAATTAATTACGCAGACATTGAAAAATAACAACATGCGTTGCGGAAGGTAAACTTACTTTTCATTCGATATACACACTTATCCTACTAATATTATAAATGTGAAAGTTTGTGTGTTTGGATGTTTGTTACTCAATCACGCAAAAACGGCTGAATAGATTTGGATGAAATTTGGCAAACAGATAGTTTATAACCTGGATTAACACATAGGATACTTTTTATTCCGATATTCTCACGGGATCGAGACTTACGCGGGTGAAACCGCGGGGCGCAGCTAGTATACATAGATGTTTAAAAGAATCATATACAAATCAACTACCTGCCTGAATTTACCTGATAGCGAAACAAAGACCTAGTTAGGTAATTCAACAAAAGTTTTTAGTGTTTACTGAGGGCTTGCTGTGTGTGTGTAACTAATTACTTACACATAGCCCGTCTCCCACCGGGCTCGTCGCCTTCCAAGCGAGCGCCACGCAGTCGCCGCGGACCTAAGGCCCCCACCTGTCGCTTCGGGAGAAAAAATCAGCTGTTCCATACATTTTGTCGATTTAAGTGAAGTGTATTAATGGAACAGCTGATTTTTTTTCCCGATTTCAAGGTTGGTCCCATAGAAAAAGTTGTTCAAAATGATGAGTACAATGACCCCTTTTCGAGTTTAGCATAAACAAAAAATAATGTTGTTTATATAAATAAATACATAATAATACTTCAGTAGACATATTGTGGGTACCCATTTAATTCGTTTCATCAAATAGTTCCTTAGCCGTAATGTTGGTTCCACTGTTCAATTAAAAAAACGGACCTAGTGGCGCTGTAGCGGTTTGCGCGCGGCGTGGCGTATTCGTAAGGATCCTACAACAATGAAGCCTACATTACGGCATAGGAACTATTTGATGAAACGCACTTGTACAACGCAGCACGAGCGTTCCGTTTCTCTGAATATCTTATACTTGCTCATTGCTGTTCATGTGTTTGTGTGGTGTGTAATTGTGAAGTTGTAGCGAGCGCTATGTCTCAGGGCGACGACGCCGGCGCTGTCGCGGCACCTGAACCACGAGTGCCGCGTGCTGCAGTTCTACGACTCGCACGACCTGTGGCACATGCTGTCGGCCGTGGCTCTCTATTTCTCCTTCAACGCCATGCTCACGTGGGACGACGGACTCGCCGCCGTCAAACGCACTGAGATCGCTGTGTTTTGATATTATTCAAACCATTAAGTAATAAAGCTGTAGGTACTTAATTTCATAATAGTGGTTTAATTTTTACCCGACTATGGCCAAGCATAAAGGAGAGTTATGATTTTGGACGTATACGCAACCTCATGTGGTACAGGCTGGCGAGAGCGCAGCCGCAAGTGTGGAACATTCCAAAAATTTAGTTAAAATATGATAGGAGTGCATTTTGTTTATGGAGGTTCATTCGCATACAATACAACGTCTGTTTGATCCACCTGCTTATAGTCTGTGCTGTCGCGTTCGTCAAGATTTGTTGTAAACTGCGTTCGCACTGTCTAGAAACATACAAAAGACATGTTTTGTACAGGGACCGGACAACCCCGCTTAATTAAGACGCCTTTGGACCGGGTAACCCGTGCATGGGGTAACTCATATCGCAGTGTTACCTTTTGTTCGAGTTACATCCTCGAAACCCAGCGAAATGGTTAACACCTTTATTAAGGTAACCACGTGAACGGGTTAACCCCTTTAATGACTTAAACCTTTGAAGAGGTTACCTTCTCGAAAAGCTTTTTTTCGTGTTACCCTGGATTACCTAATAAACTTGAGCTGCATGTAGGTGGGGGGATTTACAAGTCGCTCGGCAAGTCAGTACAAGCAAGATTGGCGGACCGCCGAGCGCGGTAGGTACAATGTCACGTGCGGTCGTGGTTATGCAATTTTGAAACTAATATCGATTGTAAACAGTGCATATTACAATGTCTTGACTTGGAATGGCTTACCCTGTTTCAGTGTTACAGGGTGTTGAAAGGGTAACCCGTTCGTAACGGGTTAACTACACCCGTTCGAAGGTGTAACATGTATCATAGGGTTTTTTTTAAGCACTTAAAAAAAACCCCTTCAAAAACGAGTATCCGGCCGGTCCCTGGTTTTGTATAAAGATTTGTCACGTTTGCGTTCGCACTGTTGTTTGTTTAGGTCAAATTATGTCTCGCAACTTGTCTATTGCTTGATGTTTAGTGTTATCCGAGTATAACGGTAAACATCCCGTGTGTAGACCGAAACATGGAGTGGTCCAAAGTAGACACGATCAAGTTAATAGAGCTTTGGCAAGGCTTTCCATGTTTGTGGAACACAAAATGTATGGATTATAAAAACCGAAAAAAGCGTCGAGATTCTTTGTTAGAAATACTAGAGCAGCTACGCGAGCCTGAGAGCAGCGCAGCGGCTCCCAGGGAAATCGTCTGGTGGAGCGGGTGTTGTTGTCTGAAATGCGACAACAGTCATTTTGGGTGCGGTTTTATGAAAACAATTTCTCCAATTAATAGATCCATTAACATAGGATACCAAGCCTGTGCAGGCCACATTGGGAAAACCAAGATATCGGTAGGCGCGATTCGTCGCGCGACGCGACGCCGCCGCATTGTTCACCGAGAAGTTTTCTCAGAAATTGTTTTGTTAAAATTCGCGTCGCGGGACGAATCGCGCTAGTATGTAAGAGCCTTTATCCTGTACAATTTTTTGTATGCAATTTAATAACAGAGAAAATGGTGGGAAAGCATAAAAATAATGTTGGGTACACACGGCTACACATCAAGCTGTTTCGCATTTCCAGTTAATGCTGATCTCGCGTTGTATAGGATTTCTGTACAATGCGAGGTCAGCTTATACTGGAAATGTATAGCTTGATATGTAGCCGTGTGTGCCCAACATTATTTTTATGCTTTCCCACCATTTTCTCTGTTATTAAATTGCATACAAAAAATTGTACAGGATAAAGGCTCTTACATACTAGCGCGTTTTGCAATATGTATGAATGCAGGTTGAGATGACTCCCATTCGACGTCGGGGTTCACCCCGCGTGACTCTTCGTCAGCCTCACATTGTCTTTTGTGTTTATATACGAAGCGAATAACCACAGCTTTCGCATCTCGCACCATTATCAAATATTACGAGAAAGTGCGTTTAAAGTGTGGGAATTGAATACCGCCCATGCGGTATATATAACTCATCGCTGTAGTGTTATCCACACGAAACAGGATAGCATAGTCAGTCAGTTTGGTCACGAAAAAAACATTTTAGGGCGAAAAATACGGCTAATACTTCCAAATAGTTAATATGAAAACTAATTTCACTTTTTTTCCAAGCACCATTGCGTCGCACCCCTTTACTAAATGCACCCCAGCCTGTGTGTGACGCGTCAGTGTAAATTTCCAGTGCATAGCTTTGAGGCTAGACCTTTTGACCGCCAGACACGTCAAAAAAATAAAACCGTGCCCTCGGCGCCAAGCTACGAATAACATGACATCCTTGCATACTACAAAGTAGTAGTAAGTTCGGAATTATATCGATAAAGCTCATGTATTTATTTATTAACAAGTAAGTAGGTATGTTTTTATAAAAGTTACTAAGTATACCGGAAATATATGTACCTATAATACAGGAGTTTTATTTCATCCCGATTTGTCCAATAACACAGAAATGATACTGACATGTTACAGTTTTGACGTTCTTTCCACAATTAAAAACAACAATCGAAAAAATCAAGCCAACGCCATCACAGCACTATGTTTAATCATGACTTTTATTGATCATGACGTACTTTTTTGTCACCATAATATTATGATGAGAGTGGCGTAGCTGACACGGTTTTTTTTTATTTGCACACCTCTGCACTAGAGGTGTGCAACTGATGTTTATTAATATTATCGAAATGATAATAGGTAGTTCCTTTATTTCTTTTATCCTACATAATATATTCCATAAATTTTTATAAAAAACAAAAACACAAAAACTGTTATAGATGAATTAGACTGCAACAAGTCGCCGGGGTCAGATGGTATTATAATTAAGGATCTAAAACAAATAAAAGAACAAATTAGTCCAGTGATTGCTTATTTTTATTATTATTAGTGTTAAACAATCGCAATATCCGGAAGAACTTAAATAAAAAGTCCATTGTTAGGCCAATATTTAAACATATCTCATGAAGATTATGGCAATTATAGACCTATAGCAATTCTAAATACCCCTTCAACTGAAAGCTGTCAAAATTAGTCTAGAAAATTGACAGAATTTCGGCCTCACAGCGCCAATCCGACTCATTCAACGCTCTGTAATTATTGTAAGAATGTCAAAGTTGCCTAGCTTGAGAGTCATTTAAATATATTCAAGTTTATTTGAATAGTCATTATTCAAAAGTATATCAAACGTTAAAATGGTTCCGACATATTAAATATTACCACTTTTTAACAAACCCACAGTAAGAAAAAGAAAAGCTCTATGATTCATCATTATTGATTGATTTTAATAAAAACTACATTAAATTAGCTATAAATTAAAAGCAGTTGTATTTTTATGATTAATTTGTGCAATTACACCATTTTCTTTGCAGTAATTTCTTTGTGCCATGCTTTCATTTTGCTGCGCAATGTTGGTAGCATGGCGTGTTTTATTGTTAGCTCTGTCTTTCATGCTCACTATACCACAAGAATGAAAGAGATAGGGCGCTTAGTTTCACAGATAATCGCTAAATAGTTGACCATAGTTGAACTGATGTGGTATGACGAGCGTCAGTCAACTATGTTTTGACAAGCTGCCGTAGTACGGCGAACATCAGTGGAAGGGTAACAAAGTATTCGAAAAAATTATGATTAAACAAACCAATTAGTTTTTTGGAAAAAAAATACTGTTTTAAACTATGTCCATCCAACACGGTTTTAGACTCAATGGAAGCACTGCAACTGCGCTAGAGAAATTCACAGACGAATCAATAATCGTCATAATGAAAAAAAGATAGTTATGGTTATTCTTCATTTCATTTTCTATACACATAAATTATATTTTTAAATATTAGAATAAAAAAATATAAGTATAAAAACATTTAAAAATATAAAAAATAGTAGCCCACCGGTATCGGGAACAGGGTCCAAGCTACCGGTGGTCAGGGCTCCAGAGAGAGGAACCTCCTAACAATGCGAGCCGTGTCCAGGAGTACCGCTTTCTGAATCAAGCCCTTAATCCAGCCGCCCAACGAGAGCCTCCTTAGGTGTTGGTCGAGGCTCTTGGCAATTAAGCCATTGGCTGAAACGACTATCGGCACAATGATCGCAGAGTCCACATCCCACATGTCGACAACCTCGTGAGCCATTGCGCGCCGCTCTGTTCGATCCACCACCACTATACAGGCTTATTGGCAACAATAGTCCTGTCAGTGATGATGGATCGATCCCAGTACAATGTGTTATTTCCATTTTCGAGAACTGGGTCGGGCACGTACCTGTAGTACGGCACTTCCGATTCCCCTAGGCTGTATTTCAGAGCAAGTTGCTGATGGATAATCCTGGTTACTAGGTTGTGTCTATGCAGGTATTCTCCGTTAGCTAGATGAGAAAACCCGGAGATAATGTGACGGATTGATTCTCCCGGTCGGTGGCATGCCCGACAGATGTCAACCGTGCCGTCCTTCACAATAAATCTCCGACAATTGTTGGTCATGATAACTTCGTCCATAATTGCACAGACAAAACCTTCGGTTTCCCCAAAGAGGTCACCGAAACGCAGCCAGGCTACGGACGCTAGTAATTTGACAGGGTGGACCATGAGCTGCTGCTTAATAAAATTGCCTTTAACGGAATTCGTGGCAATTTGCTACGATGGTTTGCTTCGTATATTTCGAACCGCTGTCAAAGGGTATTAATCAATGGTTACAGATCAGGTATTATCGAAGTCACATCTGGTGTCCCGCAAGGCTCCATCCTTGGGCCGCTCTTATTTAACATATTTATTAACGATATAGGCGACTGTTTCCGCAACACTGAATTTCTATTGTACGCCGATGATCTGAAGGTGTACAAGTCCATCAAAACTGTCGATGAATGCATTTTAGTTCAACAAGACCTTGATAGACTTACAGACTACTGCCACAGAAACAAATTAAAACTAAGTTTACCGAAGTGCAACTACCTTACGTTTACTAAAAATAGGCATGTTATTAAGTTCACCTACACCCTTTGTCACGTGCCTCTTTCTCAACTGAACTTAGTTCGTGACCTCGGCGTTATACTTGATTCTAAACTGTGCCTAGACTCACACATTAGCAAAATTGTCAGCAAAGCTTTCCAGCTATTTGGTTTTATCATGCGGTCCACCCTTGACTTCAAGAGAACCTCATCTTATCTATGCTTATATAAGGCGCTTGTTCGTTCACAGCTGGAATATGCAGTGTCTGTATGGAATCCTTTCTACAAAAAATACTCTGAAATGGTTGAAAATGTACAGTACAAATTCTTGCGTGCTATGCACTACAGATGCCACAAATCCTACTTATCATACTCTCAATTACTCAGCAAGTACAAGCTCCTTCCCCTTAGCTCTAGAAGGAATTACCTCGAAGCCACAGTACTATATAAAATTGTCAGAAACAAGTTTAACTGTACAAATCTGAACAGCATGATTTGCTATGCTGTACCTCGGACCATTCACAGGCGGCAGGTACGCGCGGGTACTCTTTTCGCTTTGAACACTTGCCGAACTAACTCAGGCCTGCGCTCACCTATCCGCCGTATGGTTGACACATACAACAGTACCTTTGTAAACATTGATATCTTCAATTGCACAATAAGTAAATTTAAAAGTCTCATTCGCCATTCCCTATTAGATATCACAACAAGTACTCCTTAAGTTATGAAGTAGTATTGTATAATTTTTGTTATCTTTTTACTTTAATTTTGTACAAATTTTTCTTAATTTTTATATATATTTCTTTTTTTTTTTTTTAGTTGTTTTTCCTAGTTGTTTTTTCTTTTATCATTTAACCTTAATTATTTGCCACACGTACTGCTATTAATGCTCCTAGCGATTAGCTCTTTTTTTTCTTAAACTTCTATGCCTACTTGTGGACAGCGTTGTGGGTTACTTTATAACCAAATTGCTATTTTGTGAGACTAGTTGTAAGTCCTTATAATGTAACTGTTTGCTGCTTTGCTGTTCCTCTCAATAAAAAATAAAATAAAATAAAATAAAATCTACATCAGGTCCATGCAGGGCCCGGAAAAAGCGTCCGTGGAGCTCCTTACTCTGCCATACCTCCCTGCGATCGTTAGTGTCAAGCACTACAGGCTTGCGCCAGTTCTCTTTCACCAAGGAGAGCGGGGTGAGGCCCTTGTCCACCGCGACCACATCTCGATGCATTCCCACGTCGGCTTCTAGGAAATATTCCCTGAGACTGCATATCTCGCGATTGTGGAGGGTCTTAGCGTTTAAAAAGCCTCGACTCCACACTCCACACTTTGATAGACTTCAAAAAGCATTTGATACATTAGACCACGACGGCTTGTTGCAGGCTATGAATGAATGTGGCATATGGGGCCCCATGAACGCATGGTTTAGCAAGTACCTAGAGAACAGATCGCCCAGAGTCTGTGTCAGTGGAACAGAAAGTATACGGGGCGACATTAAATTCGGAATTCCGACCGGTTCAGTATATGGCCCGTTAGGATACATAATGCACGTCAACAGCATGTCTAATGTACTTATTAAAAAAATGTAAGGGATTTATGTGCGCTGATTTTAGTGATAATATATCGATCTCATACAGCAAGCAATGCAAAACGATTTTGACAATGTGGTTCTGTGCGCACATGACTACTTATGTAAAACTAAGTGCATACATATTCAATCGCCGTATCATAAAAATAAAAATAGACTACTAGTGCAAGTTAAAGGTCATTCATACGTCTACATAGCAACAAGAAATTTTGTCAGTGTTCTCTTATAAATACCTAGGACTTGTAATAGATAATACATTCACATGGAATCTACATGTTAATAACGTTTGTAAAAAGCTACGTTCTATTTTGGGTAAATTGAAAAATCTAAAATATTCTGTCAGCAGGAAAGTACTGTATGCCTTGTATTACGCACTGGCTAACTCAATTATTGGTTACTAGCTTCCGCAGGCGGCTTCGCCCGCGTGGTTTGTAGATAAAAGGTAGCCTATGTCCTTCCCCGGGATGCCAAATTTTTTCATCCTCCTTGCCAAATTTTATCGAAATCCGTTCAGTGGTTTAGGCGTGAAAAGGTAACATACAGACAGACAGACAGGGTTACTTTCGAATTTATAATATTAGTATGGATTGAGTTACTGTAAATAAAAAAATATAATTGAAACGAAAAAATAAATTAGCACACTAATTTCAAAATTCAAAATTTGTAATCCATTGCTAGACTAGTTATGCAGTTTGGCAGACTTTAGGTATGTTATTGTTAATACAGATTTTGGAATAAATAAATAAAAAAATAAAAAATAAATCCTCTACAAAATGCGCACCCTATCACGATGCACCATAAAATATTACACAAAAAAGTTTTGTCATACTGAAGTGCGAAGCTGTTGCAAAAACGATGTCGCGAATGTCGCGATTATTACACCGCATCGCAACATATTCGGTGCAACCACGTTCAGCACTTGGTTACAGTAGTCGCAAAGTTTTTTCATTAGATGTTGTGTTCACTGTTCAAATGCTCATTTTAGTTCTCGTCATGCATTTGACAGTGTAATAGTTAGAAACTTTTCTACATTTTGGTTTGAAAACATTGAAAACTGTGGAGGTAAAAATATATGAGTAGGTGGTCTTCATCAGAATCGGCCATGTCTTCTAGTGTCAATAGGTGGCAATTTGGGTAGGAACCAACAAAGCATCACTCGAGTCGCAATCAAAAGTTATAATCACACAAAATAATATATCTTCCTTACAGAATTTCACTAAAATCTCACTAGGTCTCTAAAATCTCATTAGGAAATCACTTAATCAATCGATTTGAATTATTTTTGAAACAAAATGGGACAAGATTACTCGGAACAAGAGCTATTCGTCGGATACGTGATGCGCTCGCCGTTGATGTTCGGATAAAACCAAGAAACATATTAATAACTATTCACCTACAACCTACCAACCTAGGGAAAAACTCAGGAACGTTCAACATGGCCGCGCTGACATCGCCTCGACCGGCCTCGGCGCTCCACCAGACTGACAGTTGTCAAGTCTGGTTCCGACGTAAGTATATCATAACTAGTGTTGCCAGGTGTCCCGATTTGCGCGGGACGTCCGAGATTTTCAGGGGTCTGGGGACGCGTCCCGATTTGCACCTGATCGGGACACTAAATGTCCCGATAAATCAATACATGTCCAGGACGACTCATTCACTTACGCGTTAACGTGATTGAAAATCTAACAATTGAAACATTCTTCGACATGGATCACCTCTATGAAGAAGTGTGTAAAATCAAAGAAATAGTGAAGGCAGCAGTGTAAAACAAAGACTTGACGCCGGCGCCGCTCCAAAAATGGCACAATATTTTCAAAGACAATAAGACTTTTCAAATCTTCAAAAGTTATTTTCTTTTATGGCTTCAATACGGGACGGAAAGGGCGAAATCGTGCGACACTCGGGCATGCAAAAGCAGAAACTCAATTTAAAATCAAACTTTAGCAGAATTCCTATCTATCACAGGCGGGGTGCAAAAATTTTCGAGCTCGCTGCGCTCGCTCTTGCATTCTACACTTTAACTTTTCTGCATAAGTCGATAAACTTACTTCTATTTCTGTATGAACGATCAAAGAAAAAAAAATACAGACCTAACTTATTCGAAGCGACATGCTAAAAATTTCGAGTTCGCTTCGCTCGCTGTTCCATCCTATATTTTCCATAGCTGTCCCATGTGTCCCTGTGGTTTCAAATGGCCGGACAAGAGAAACTGGGCTTTTTTGAAATTGATAACAACTAAGTTTAGAATGTAACATGAGCTAAAAGAACAAAAAATGCTGTTAAAAATAACAAGAAATACTTTATTGCTTCTAAAAAAAGGTTGGTTACCCTAACCCGAAATTAATTCCTGGCTACGGCCCTGCTCCTTACCCACATACTCCTTTAAACAGCGTCAATAATTAATACATGAACTACCATTTTATTGTAAGATTTTGTAATTCTACTAGTCCAGCAAGTCTGACTATTACTATAAGATTAAATTCAGATTTACTAGTAATATTAGTTGCGAAGGACAATAAATTAAACCTTAATTTAAAAAATAACTCGTTTTTTAAGTGTCCCGATCTACAACCCTAAGTCCCGATTTGTTTTACCTTCTGCCCCGATTTAAAACAAATCGGACCTGGCAACACTAATCATAACAGTCTTACCAGCTAAAGCATTAGGAAGTGATGAAGGGCGGGCATTTTAGGGGACTGTCATAATTATGTAATTTCGACGTTCAAAAAGTTTAGTATTAAAACTAGTAGTTCTGCGAACAGTACCTACACCTCGCGAGCACAAACTTTTTTGCAACGTTTGACCTTTAGGTAGTCGCGCCAAAATAATCACACTATTAAGGCTCTTACATACTGGGGCGATTCGCCGCGCGACGCGAATTTTAACAAAACGATTTTAACAAGGCGAACAATGCGGCGGCGCGGCGCCGGCGTCGCGTCGCGCGGCTAATCGCGCCAGTATGTAAGAGCCTTTAGTCGCGTGGGGTCAAAGTCAAAGTTAAAGTCAAATAATTTATTTCAAGTAGGCACATTAAAGGCACTTTTGAACGTCAAATACATAGAAATAGAACTGATTCTAGTTGCCCCTTCCAAAAGGTAGTTTTCGTATGGAGAAGAATGGGCAAGAAACTCCACCGTTACTCTTTAAAAAAAAAATGTTTTACAATATTTGGTATAGGTGCATCAATTATATAACCTCTGGGTCTGTGCGGAACCCAGTTTATTTGTAAAAAAATCAAGTAATAAAAAAAAATCAAGTAATAAAAACTAAAACCCAACTACGACTTAAAAGGTATAAACAAGACACCACAGACAGACAAATAAAAAATCCGGAGTCACACGTGTTAGGGCATAAATCGAACAGATTATGTGTGACTCCGGATTTTTAATTTGTCTGTCTGTGGTGTCTTGTTTATACCTTTTAAGTCGTAGTTGGGTTTTAGTTTTTATTACTTGATTTTTTTTTAAATTGTTTCGGGGTTATAATATATATATTTTTGAAATGTGCTCATTAAGCCCTTTCATTTGATACCCAACATGGTACGATTAAACCATTTTTTTTTTAAGTTCCTCACTTTATGTCCTCTAGAGGGCGCCATTTTTAATTTAATGTGACTTCACATAGCCTATAACCAGCGGACAATCACGACGCTTCTAACGATATCTCATTTGTCAAATTGTGATTAGTGGTTTGGAAGATAGGAGGGAACAGATGAACATACATACATACATACATACATACATACATACATACCGGTCAAAATCATAACCCTCCTTTTTCTTCGCCGTAGTCGGGTAAAAACTAAAACCCAACTACGACTTAAAAGGTATAAACAAGACACCATAGACAGACAAATTAAAAATCCGGAGTCACACGTGTTAGGGCATAAATCGAACAGATTACGTGTGACTCCGGATTTTTAATTTGTCTGTCTGTGGTGCCTTGTTTATATCTTTTAAGTCGTAGTTGGGTTTTAGTTTTTATTACTTGATTTTTTTTTAATTCTTTTGGGGTTATAATATATATATTTTTGAAATGTGCTCATTAAGCCCTTTCATTTGATACCCAACAAGGTACGATTAAACCATTTTTTTTTTAAGTTCCTCACTTTATGTCCTCTAGAGGGCGCCATTTTTAATTTAATGTGACTTCACATAGCCTATAACCAGCGGACAATCACGACGCTTCTAACGATACCTCATTTGTCAAATTGTGATAAGTGGTTTGGAATATAGGAGGGAACAGATGAACATACATACATACATACATACATATATACATACATACATACATACATACATACATACCGGTCAAAATCATAACCCTCCTTTTTTCTTCGCCGTAGTCGGGTAAAAAGAAATAAAATCCTAACTAATCCATACTGTATCCACACCACACTAATATTATAAATTCGAAAGTAACTCTGTCTGTCTGTATGTTACGTTTTCACGCCTAAACCACCAAACGGAATTCGATAAAATTTGGCAAGGACATAGATGGCATCCCGGGCAAGGAAATAGGCTACTTTTTATCGACATACCACGCGGGCGAAGCCGCGGGCGGAAGCTAGTATGCGAAAGTGAGTTTGTTTGTATGTTACGCTTATCCCAATATTCCCACAGGATCGATACTACGCGGGTGAAACCGCGGGGCGCAGCTAGTTTCGATCCCGTGATCGAAATAAACAAACAAACTCACTTTCGCATTTATAATAGGTATTAAGTGAGGAGTTAGGATATTAATTATACTACCTATTATATATTATACTAGCTGATGCCCGCAGCTTCGCCCGCGTGGATGTCTTATATTATATACTAAAACCTTCCCCAAGAATCACTCTATCCATTGGTGAAAACAGCATGAAAATCGATGCAATCGTTTTTAAGTTTATCGCGAACAGACAGACAGACACGGCGGAGGACTTTATTTTATAATATGTAGTGATTATATTACAATATTAGATATAATATTGCGTTAATTTATTTCCTTTGATATTGTATAATTAGTTAATTACATTTCTAAATATTATAATTAATTTAAAAATATATATATTTAGAGGTCCGCCGGTGTCGGGAGCAGAGTCCAAGAAAAGGTGGTGAAGGCTGCAGTGACAGGAACTTCCTCACAATGCGAGCCGTATCGAGGAGTACTGCCTTCTGAGTCAGGCCCTTGATCCAACCGCCTAACGAGAGCTTCGAGAGATGTTGGTCGAGGCTTTCGGCCATCAGGCCATTGGCCGTTGCGACAATCGGCACAATGATAGCCGAGCTCACATTCCATATGTCGACAACCTCGTGTGCTAAGTCGAGATATTTTATTTGTTTCTCTTTCTCAGCTTTCACGAGGTTCACGTCGAGTCGTCATGTGGAATGGTAACATCTGCTATCATTGCGCGACAAGCTACTCGATCTATCACCACTTGATCACTATAATATCAGACTTATTGGCAACAATAGTGCTGTCAGTGATGAGACATGGTCATTTTCGAGAACTGGGTCGGGCACATACTTGTAACAAGGTAGGTACCTCAGAATCCATAAGTTTATATTTTAAAGCAAGTTGCTGGTGAATAATCCTGGCCACTTGGTATTGGGTTATGCCTGTGCAAGTATTCGCCAGTAGCCAGACGAGAACAACCAGAGATATTATATTATATCATAAATATAATATAATATGAACCAGTGAACAGGGTTGTTGGTGTACCTTTCAAATAAAATATTAGGATTAAAGTACTATAAGTAACTAGTCTAGTCTAATAGTAATTAAAGTGCCTGTGTTTGATAGTAAACTCATATTTTGCCAGTTATGTTTAGGTCCCATGAAATGTCCCCGGATTCAGACACCGTGCTACTACTGAAAAATTCCAAATGGAGAGATCCAGTTACACTTGGTCTGACCTGGAAATCAAACCCTGGTCCCCCAGGCGCAGCGGTCGCGCAATTTTTCATAATGAAGGTTAGGTAAAAGGTTTGTGGGACGAGGGACGGGAGGTTCGCATTCGACCAATCAGCCAGTAGGTCGCTGTCTGGTGGCAGCGGCAGACGTCTGACAGTGGCACCTTACGCGAATTGTTTTACAGAATCACACGATACTCACTAAAGTTGAAAAAACGAAAAGCTGGAGCATTGGAATACATTTTTATAAGCCTTATTTGATAAACTATCAAAATAATGTAATATATCAGTGTAGGCAGATTTTTTTTAATGCAACTTCAACTATTTATAAATTATGTTATCTAACGAAGGGCGTTCCCGTTAACACAGATATACTACGTACCGTTAACCTGCAATAGAATAGCGTCTATACATGCTAAAACAAATATTACCATTAAAAATAAAGATTTTTTATTTTTTATACTAAAATATTCACAAAAAATATTAAATTGATAAGGACACGCATACTTGTCAGAGAGGCGTAGCTAGGTAGCTAAAGGTCCCGGGGCAAAAACAACGGGGGGCCCTAACTAAACCGAGGTTTTATCAAGTCAAACTATGTACTGTATAAATACTTTTAAGGTGCAAAGCTACTTAGGAACGTATACTTTTTTAACGTACACACGGTTACACATCAAGCTATACATTTCCAGTATAAGCTGATCTCACATTGTATAGGATTTCCGTGCAACGCGAGGTCAGCTTATACTGGAATGTGTAGCCGTGTGTACAATATACAAAGGCAAACTTATCCCTTTATGGGATCTCTTCCAGTTATTATAATTATGAAAGTCGGACCTATGATAGGTCCTACAGACTTCTGCAGAAGCTAAAAGTCATTTAGTAAATTAAATATACAGTCACGAGCAATAATATGTATACACTTAGAAACTTTTAAAAGTGATTTTCTCCTACTGTATTGATTGTAATTTAATGATTTAACGAACATAGTATTTTTGAACCCCTATTATTATGAAATAGGTATCATCTCAAAGTAACAATCGTTATTCCACGAGAAAAACGTTATTGAATTTTGCTGAGTGTATACATATTTTTGCTCGTGACTGTACATTATTTAAGGATAACTACTTTATAAAAATCAGATGTTCCCTACATTTTATGTTCGCATAGCTCGTCAAAAATGTAGGGAACACCTGATTTTTCTTCGCGATTTCAGGGTTGTTCCCATAGTGAAAGTTGTTCATAGTGATGAGTACAATGACCCCTTAAGAGATTTCGTGTATGAAAAGATACACCTTTACAGTATATTATATTAGAATATTTACTTTGCAATTGGTCACACTTTTTTCAAAATAGTCAATGTTTTTAGTCAGCCTTCTATATTAGTTTTGGCGATGTCGTCGCTCATATCAACGACAGCGATGTCTGCATAGCACAGTTAACAGCGGGGGAATCATCGACCTCATCATGTTACGAAAATGTGAACGATCAATCTACTTATGACTTGGGAAACTTTACGAACAAAGAGGGATAAGTTTGTCTTTGTATTGTACATGACTTATCTGCAAAATTGTTTTTTTATGTTTTATGTAAACAGCCAAAACGATGAACTGGGGGCCTACCACCAACTGACTCTTAAACGATGAACTGGGGGCCTACCACCAACTGACTGTTAAACGATGAACTGGGGGCCTACCACCAACTGACTGTTAAACGATGAACTGGGCGCCTACCACCAACTGACTGTTAAACGATGAACTGGGGACCTACCACCAACTGACTGTTAAACGATGAACTGGGCGCCTACCACCAACTGACTGTTAAACGATGAACTGGGGACCTACCACCAACTGACTGTTAAACGATGAACTGGGGGCCTACCACCAACTGACTGTTAAACGATGAACTGGGGGCCTACCACCAACTGACTGTTAAACGATGAACTGGGGGCCTACCACCAACTGACTGTTAAACGATGAACTGGGGGCCTACCACCAACTGACTGTTAAACGATGAACTGGGGGCCTACCACCAACTGACTGTTAAACGATGAACTGGGGGCCTACCACCAACTGACTGTTAAACGATGAACTGGGGGCCTACCACCAACTGACTGTTAAACGATGAACTGGGGGCCTACCACCAACTGACTGTTAAAGCAGTATTATTATAATCTGACTTTGACTTTTCGTACCATGACGTCCTTAAAATAAGCATAATGTAATGTTGAAACAATGTTATTTTCTTAGCGGTTTTGGTGACGTCACCTCTATTAGGTTCGTTCGTACCACGACGTGACTTTTGACAACGAGCAATATTGTTAATTCAACGGAAATATTATTGTTTTGCAAATTACACTATAAAAAGTAAGTATAATGGTTTTAATTACGTAAACTTGCCGAACAAATTGTGTATCTACATACTTTAGTACATGTGCAATTAATTTCTTGTTTGATTCTAGATGGCGAATGCATACGAAATATTTCAGTTTTTGGAAGCTGATAAGTATAACATTATAATATCTGTGGTATAACGCAGTAGCCAAAAAAGGGGCGTCATATGCAGCTACGTAAGGAATGCAACCATTTAGACGAAACGGAGTTTGTTATGCGATAAAGACTCACAAAGGATGAGTTGATGAGTTGAGGCCACTGATGAAAAACCCTACAAAATCTACAGAGACATTGTTATTGTAGTTTAGCAAAATAGTGCACTGTTCGGCAAGTTTACGTAAATAAATACATTTAATACGAATATTGGGTGTTTTGAACGGAGATTGAAAGCAAAAATCACATTATGTAACAAAATAATCATTTTATTAGGTACTGTAAGTGTACCGATGTAAAGCCATGGATGATGAAGACTATAGAGATTCAATAGCCATCTTTTTGAACTTAAAGTGCCTTAGTGCGAAAATATCCAAAGCATCTAGCATCTTAAACTGACAATTAAAACAACTAAATTGACGTAATATTAGTAGGCAAGTTTTTAATCACGTCTAAACTTTTATGGAGTAGTGACAGGCGCTGATTAATTTAACAGGACTAAACTAAAATTATTTTCTGTCCTTTTCCTAATGAAATAGAAAGAAAAAGATGGACTGAACTTATATTTAGTTTATTTTGTGAACAATAGAATTGGCACCAATGTTTGTCCTTTATGAATATAAACATTCATTTAAATTCCAAAAATGACGAGCGGCTCCATGCCATTACTGCCGAGCACGACGTCACCAACTCGTATCATACGGACTTATCAACTGGTTCATTATCAACAGCCTATTCATTTCTAGGTTCTTCAACAATCTGGCATCTTCTTCGACGACTTCTAACTTAGGTTTGTTGCTAATTGCGTAACAAACAATGAATCACAATCTGTTTCTTTTTGGCAGTTCAACAACATTGTAGAGCAGATACATTTTTCGAACATAATAATATGATGCAATTTAAATAAGCCTTTTTTACAGTCCGTTCAACCGATTGTGACTTCTATTGCGTTGGTGGCATGCCGAATGGCAGCTGCAGTAGACAGTTGGTATTGTGTAACGTTTTTTGCTTTTAATGCTATCCCCCTACGGTATAGAAGTCAAAATCGGTTGAACAGACTGTAAAAAGGTTTGTTTAAATTTCGAAACTTACTTCAAATGGAGTATAAGTAGGTACTGATGAGTGAAAGAAATCAATGTCCACTTCTTGCTCTTTATATGCAGCATACATTCTAGAAGTGGACAGTATTGCCTTAAGGTATTAACCAACCCCTTGTCTGTCGGGAGGCCTTTAGAAGGCCGCATCAAAAATATTAAAAAGATTAACCTGAAGTTTCTTTTTGCACTTAAATATCCTATATAGTTTTGTTAATATCTTAGTAGTGCAGTGCTTTAGTTTTACAACTTGCTAGGTACTTAATCTTATTGACAACAACTTCGCCCCTATCATATGTAATAATATAAAAAATACAGCAATACTGCCCAAATTTTCAGTGAATGAATGATGGACTAGGGAAGGGCGTGGACAGGGGTCGCGGTAAGGGCTCGGTGAACAAAGATTGCCGAATTATTGGATGCGGTGTACCGTGTACGACCTCTGCAATCTCACAGAACCATTTAAGTATTTATGAATTAAAAAAAAAAAGTACATCAACCATCAGAATCTGAATCTTTATTTGTTAAACATAGGTATTTATATTGTATATGCTAGAAATGTAGCTTGTTGTTGTCTACTGAACTATTTTTACTTACTAATTTACTATGTCAAAGGCAATTAATATAATTTTAAATTTAATTTTACTGAAATGTTGTCGTAAATTGACATTATGAAATCTTTTTCCAAAAAAAACAACCGACTTCAAAAAAAAACACTAAAAAAGTGAAAAATAACTTTAATTTCGGAAGTCGGTGTCTTTGCTTTTTAATTTTCGTTTCTTGCCACCGACTTCCGAAATTAAAGTTATTTTTCACTTTTTTAGTGTTTTTTTTTTGAAGTCGGTTGTTTTTTTTGGAAAAAGTTTTTATTTTTCACTTTTTAGTGGTGGTACCTACCCCATACAAGTTACTACCTGCTATGTAAATAACAGTGAAGGAGTCTAATAATGATATCGTCTACATAGACTGTGGGAAAAATACGTAATATTGAAGCTAGCGCAAGAACTACGCAAGCAAACTTAATAAAATTTATATGGGACCATCTCGGGAGTATTCCCTTTCGAACTAAAAAATAATTTTTAAAATCGGTTCACAAACGGCGGAGTAATCGGAGAACATACATAAAAAAAAAAAAAAAAACAATCATCCGAACGTAGTATCTCCTCCTTTTTTGAAGTCGGTAAAAACTACTAGGATTACTTGAGATATAATTGTCTTAGTAATAAATTAATAATAGTTTTATAGAGCTAGCTTAGGCGACCACCTCTTTACGGGCGGAACTCTATTTTATTTAATACTAGCTGATGCCTGCGGCTTCGCCCGCGTGAATGTCGGTTATTATACATTTATACTAAAACCTTCCTCGAGAACCACTCTATCCATTGGTGAAAACAGGGATTATTCGGTTTAGGACAGATTAATGGTTTGGGCAGATTCTTGCTACGGCAGACGGAATGAAAAACGGTGCAGTAGTTTTTGAGTTTATAGCAAACAGACAGACAGACCGACGCGGCGGAGGACTTTGTTTTATAATAATTATGTAGTGATTAAATGTTGTGTCATTTCTTTATTTAAGTGCAACATTTGTGATAAAAAAATAATGCAGATATACTCGGAGTAAATAGGAGCAATAGGAGCTCGTGGCTAAGTAATAACAGCCGCGCGGGTCGATCCATCAGGTTAAGCTACGCTTGCCGGGGTTGGTCCGTGGATGGGTGACCATCTTTACATACCGAGACTCCTCCGTGCCTCGGAAAGCACGTTAAGCCGTTGGTCCCGGCTGTCATTTGTGGATCTTTGACAGTCGTTACGGGTCGTCAGAAGCCCGAAAGTCTGACAACCAGTCTTATCAAGGGGTATCGTATTACCCAGTTACTGGGTTGTGGAGGTCAGATAGGCAGTCGCTCCATGTAAAATACTGGTATTCAGCTGCATCCGGTTAGACTGGAAGCCGACCCCAACATAGTTGGGAAAAGGCTAGGCTGATGATGATGATGACTCGGAGTAAATACTTACAGAAACCAAACGGAACGCAGTTCCTTTCGCTTTTGTGCACTTGGCGAATCAGACCTGTCACTTCGTTCTTAGCGCCGCTGTAATTATGTACTTACATGTCGCGTCTTACTACCTAATTCTTTGAAACTTACCTATTGATTTGATGGCGACACGATAAAAACTAAACTACTAAGTACTAGTCCAGTCATTTGGCAGTTTTACCTTTAAAGGTTTTCCGAGAGTTTGAAACTAAACTTGGTGATTATTTGATTTCGAATTGTCACTTTGCCACCTCGTATCTTTGCCGCGCGCGCCACCATATTGGAAAAATGGCGCTCAAAAAAAACCTGTTTTTGTCAGTGGTGCCGATTCTCTTGTACACCGAACTAAACTATCACTAAAAATCCTTACTTTTTACTATGAGAATCTTAGAGCTATTCTGCCAAAAAAACATTCTAAATTTAAAAAATATTTTGACAGAACTAAAATCGAATTTGACAATCGCGACTCCACTTGGTACCTACTTGTTTGCCTACCACGTGATTTTTTTTGAGCCTGAGAGGCGCGCAATGTGGCCGTCTCGACGAATTTTTATATGGAATTTTTCACTTTTTAAAACAAAAAAATTAAATTACCAGCATGTTGAGTATTACGGGTTTGCGGGCTCTATAGGGGGTCAAAATTTTCATTATTTTTGCGATAGGGCACACCGTTTTCGAGATATAAGCAAAAGAAAATAAAAAAAAGATACAGTACCGTTTTGCAACTGAATTCGAAGTGTTGGTTTGAATTTTAGTTCATGACATCTCATATTCCACACATTTGTAATCGTGATTAAAAATAGTCAGAGTTAGTTAGAGGATTTTAGATATAGAACAAAAATTTTGGTTAAAACGTCAAATTCAGAATAGCATTTTCACTAAATTAAAACTCAGTGCCATCTTAGTGCTGTCAAACTAAATTATAGTTAAGTTGTGTCACTTTAGTCTATTTTCAGAATGGGAAATCGTCGTTTGACAGGAATAAACAAAATTTTAGTGATTTTTAGTTTAGTTTAGAGAATTTGTGACAAGAGAATCGGCACCAGTGTCCCCTTTACGATACATTTTTGGGAGTTCGTCGTCTTCAGTACCTACCGAGCGAAACGTCGCAGGGATTACTTGGAAAGTTTTCCAGGAGTTTTGAAAATTGACTTTATTGATTTCGATGTGGTCACTTTGTCATCTCGTAAGTACCTTTGCCGCTTGCGCCGCTCCCCCTTTTGAGCACCAAACGACTGTACTATACTAACTACTCTGTCTTGAGATTATTGTTTGTGTCAATAAATAAAAAACAAAAACACAAATCTTAAAGGGGCTGCGCTCATAGTCACGCATGAAATATATCTACCTATCATCACTTTTATCTACCGCCGGAATCGAACCCACTACTTCGCACGTTCCCAAATTACAATACCGTGTCCATGTTGATACTACGCTTCAGACCATCATCTATGCAGCAGTCTGGCTCGCTACTGCCAGTCACGGGAATATCATTCTCTGAGGGTCCGCGGTACCGAGCAGTCGCCTCGCTATCGGTGTTCATCCTAGTCACCCCCAAAATCACCTCCGAGCAAAATTTTACTTTTTTTTGTTCTTTAGGCGCGTTCTCCCTTACCGCGAAGGTTGAGAAGTTAGAGCGTCGAGCGTCACTCGAGCAGTCGCAGGCGTGTTTCAGAGGTATGTGTATCTTTTTGTAAATACAAATATTTACTTTATTTTATTATTATTGTTCGGGACGGATTTGGCGGTTGCTTTTTCCTACGACATGACAATTATTGACAAAAGTAATTTTAACATACGTAAGTAGGTACCTATTATGTTAAGTATTTGTTATTAATTGATGGTAAGTATGTATAGCAGTTAAATAAAAACGATTTTTTACAAAAAAAAAAAAAACAACCGGCTTCCAAAAAAACACTACAAAGTGAAACAAATAAAAATAAAAATATTAAAAAAAGAGTCGGTCTCTTTGGTTTTGAATTTTCGTTTATTGCCACCGACTTCCGAAATTAAAGTTATTTTTCACTATGTACCTAGTGTTTTTATTTCTCGCTTTTTAGAAAGAAAGAAAGAAAATACGTTTATTTGCGGCAAACATGACGCTAAGCAAGTACAAATACACGAAAATAACAAGTTGCGGGGAAATATGCGTCACATTCACGCAAAACCGCCATCACTCAGCATAATGCTGCGGCCCTATGCGAGACAGAGCCCCAGCGCTGGTTTTCAGTAATAGACGTCGTCATTTTAGTGGGTCAGTTTGTAATTTATCTAAGTTACAATAGCCTAATGTCAACTGCTCCTCACCTATTACAAAATATTGTTTTTCCCGATGCAGGGACGTTAATCGTTGAGGACTTCTCCTGGTACTTCACCATCAGCTCCACTTTACCAAATCGCCCCGCACGTCACGTATGCGTCGACACTGCGTACCGTCAAGACTATGTTAAAGTAATCGAATCGCAACCCGTGAAATACTATTATTGAGTAGTTCCGGTGGCCATCTGTGGTCTTCATCATCAGTTCCACTTCAACAAATGGTGCTTTCCGAAAGCAAATGCACGAGTTACTATAAAAAATACCCAAATCGCTATAGGTATGCCTTTAATATTTGAAGAGTACCCTCGATGTCTCCAGGATCCCATCATCAGATCCCGACCTGATGGTAATGGAACCATCTCGGAAGTATATAGTATACCCTTTCAAACACAAAAAGATTTTTGCTAATCCGTGCATAAATAAATGACGGAGTTATGCCCGGACATAAAAAAATAGTTAATCGCCTTCTTTTAGAAGCCGGGTAAAAAATAATTAGAGCATGAGTCAGAACGCAGTGAGTAATCCTCGACATATTTCGCATTGAGAGGAGGTTCTATCCCTGGAGCGCGTCGAGCGCTAGGTAACTTGGCCCAACACCGGCTGACAAACTGACAACTATTAGTACCTATTTATATTTTCAAATGTTTTTTTTTTTTAAGAAATTTTTAGATGTACGTAATTATTGTATGTAAAGAAAATAAATAAGTACCTCTAAACGGCATAATAATAATAAATCTTTATTTCGGTCTACATACATATACTATACAATCCATAGATAAGTAAAAAAAAGATTTAAAATATTATGAAACTTCTACAAAATAATCTAACAAAAAGCTAACACACTTTGGCACGTGCCTTCCAACCCAGTGATAATTAAACGTATTTTTTAAATTGAAAATTCGCTTAAATAACGGAATAAAATTAGAAGAACAGCACTACCAAGATGACGACTAATAGAGAAGTATGGAAGAAGAAGACATGTTGCGCCGAGCACTAATAAATGTAGATAGGGGCAGGAGAATGATGATGTTATTTAGTGTGGACGCACCTTTAGAACACGATGTGTTATTAATCATTATGAAGTTGTTGGCTTAGAGAATTTTATTAGACTGTTGTATCACGTATATTACGTAGGCGGTACTTTTAGTTTCTAAATCCGCCACGATGACGTCAGTCGTCACTCGCCAGCCTTGCTAGTTTGTTGATTTCTGCCAGACGATTATCGATAAAAACTTTATAATTATGTTCTACAATGATTTCGTATCCAGTGTAAAACAGTAGTAGAATCTGTCCAGTAACAAACTGAACTTGGTTTTAAACGATGTTCCGATTTATTATTAATTTACATCCTAATAATATAGAAACCGATTTCGTAGGTGTAACTTTAGATAAACGCTAGAATAATATCTCTATTGCTCATTTCCTTGCGCCAGTACGCGCACGCACGATTTGCGACGCATCGCAAAATACGTGTAGTTCTAAGTTTTCGTTACTCGCGCTCTTATAGTTATCAGTATCACTGTCACATAAATACCAACGCGGAATCCTAATATTATTTATATTTTTAGCTTGAAGTATCCAACACTGAAATAAATGATTTAAATCGTCATTTAATTGCTCATCCCATTTTATAAATGTTTTCAAAGTTTCGCGCATTATTATTAACCCCCGACGGAAAAAGAGGGGTGTTATAAGTTTAACGTGTGTATCCGTGTGTCTGTCTGCGCCATCGTAGCTGCCAAACAGCTGAACCGATTTTGTTTTTTTTTTGGTTTTGTTTGAAAAGTGATTTGATCGAAAGAGTTCTTAGCTATAAAAATTATTAGATGCTTTGTTTTTGTCGGGGGTTTTTAGGGTTCCGTACTCAAAGGGTAAAACGGGACAATCCGGACCAAAAAAACAAGTCTACTCAATTTGAAGGGTTTCGCGTGAATGTATCGTCTCGTATATTTATATTATCCTATCTGCGTAGTGTGTGATACTTTACTTCGTACCTGGGACTTCGTTGAAGACGTATAATTTCGATTATAAAATACAAAAACACACTTTACACAAAAATATAAGAAAGAACGTATAAATTATGGTTTAGTCGTGGCTATAGAGACGCAATGTTAAATGACATGACCAGTGGGACTATGGGCGCCTGCATAGGTGACGAAATCAATGTGCAGTAAATATTGTTTTATTTTAGCAATGGTTGTATTCTACAGTTTCCAGATAAAAAAGTTTCACGAGTCTAAAAGATCAGGAAACTGAGAAAAATAAAGATTTATTCACTAAATAACTCTGCTTTTCGGTATGAGATGGCGCTAGGCGTTGTGGTTATCGAGTTTAAGACAAGTTTTTGACATTAATTGTCGCTGAGATGGGATTGCGACTTGAATTTGAACGTTTTTAGTTACAGGAATTAGGCAAGCACCGCCGCCCATAGCAGGGTTTTTGCTGATGCGTTGCCACCCTTTCCCCAAATAAACGCTGCTTTATTAAGTTTTGCTGGCTCACATGCAATCGAACCGCTATGTCAGACTTTATACCTGCTGTCTTGTTGTTAAATAGTAGGTATTGTTCCAATCTGATTATTCAACCACCGGGCAAGTCTCGCTTGTAGGGGTAAGGTTAGCATTGACATAACCCGCCTTACGAAATATGCCACAGTTTGTGCATCTCATGATAATATCCATTTAATCGAATCGTAGAGCAAAACCGATGAATCCTTTTTATATAGCAATGGTAATTAGGTTAAAAAACTTTGAAGATATCAGTTCGTAAAGAATAGCAATGGTCGTTAGAAATAGAACACAATAATCGCACAGTACACAACGAACATGTAAACACAACGTGACGTCAAGATCGGATGCATCGGTAGGGGAGGTGAATGGCGATCTGAGATCGATAAATGATACTCGATTTTTTCTCGAACCTAAAACACTAAAATCGAAATCATTTGACTGCCTCGTTGGTCTAGTGGTCGCATTCCCTGGTCAGGCAAAGTGTTATTGAGTTTGTCCATCTGGAATATCTCAGTAGCAAGTGGAGTCCGGATTTGCGCCCGGTTGATGGCAATAGGCTCGCCCCTAATGGTATACACGTGTATAGGTACACCTCTCCCTTCAGGGATTAGAAGCGTGATGTTATGTTATGTTATTATTAATCAAACACAGTTAAAAAGGGTAAGTAAGTATAATAAAATATCAATTCAAAAATATATTTTTTGTGAATCGATTTTTCATGCTTTGATTCTAATCGATTAATTGGGGATTTTATGAAAAAGATTGCTACCATAATATATTGTGCCTTTGGTCCCGCCACTAATGTTAGATGCATTGTCAAAGAAATAACAGTCCTTTAAACACAGTGATTATTATGGTGTTCGATCGTCACAAATGTCAATAAAAACCTAACCTGTAGAGGCGTGTAAACTTAGATTATAAAATGTAAATAAATCAAATTAATTATAAACGAAACATGCATTATATATATATTATTCCATGTCATTTATTCTCTTGATCGAAAATAACTCATACCTACTTATTTTATTTTTCCCATACTGGGTAGCTTATTATGGTTACCGGATGATTATGGTTACAATGGAACGTCAAAATCGGGAAGTACTTATAGAGTGCGTTTCATCATTATAGTTCCTATGCCGTAATGTTGGCACTTTAACAACGGACCTATTAGGTGGCGCCGTAACGTACAAAATATGTTCGTCCTACAACAGGAACCAACACTACGGCATAGGAACTATTTGATGAAACGCACTCTAAAAGAAAAGCGGAAGCAATTAAAATACTGTTTTGCAGATATTTTAACCTTGGCTTTATTCGGAATAATTTATCCATGATAAATCATAAATTAGATCTTTATTTTTAAATCATAGTGTATAAACTGTAATCCTGCACAAGTTCCCGAATTCGAATGCAGGAACTTGTCATTCGCTAGGTAGCCCGCGAAATTCAAATTTTCTTACGTTTTTTGCAATTTTGTATGTTGATCTAAATATTATTAGCGCTCGTAACAAATATGAATTTACAGAATTATAAACATTAGAATCAGTAATATAACTCTCTAAGTTCATGAAAGTGCCAAATGTCATGATTTCATGAAATAGTCATTCAATACAATTTCATGAGCTTGCTATTGCATGAGCTACTCAGTGCACTGAGTAGTGTGTGACGCGCTTAAAACTCTGGTCGATTTTTTGTATGTTGACAATTTGCGCGTAATTAGATTTCCGCTCAGCGAAGGTTGGCACCGTTCACGGTAAAGTTACGTTCGTTTTAATACGTTCATGTCACATCGGGCTCTGGGGTAATGTAATCTCCTCGGTCAAAAACCGACGTAAACAAGTTTTTAACACGTCATGTGGAAAACAGAAAAACGGAAACTGTTGGAAGTAGGATTAAGGATGGAAGTGCTACGACGAAGTTAGTGTAGCCTCAAGTTGTTGGTTACGTAAAAAGTGTTCGGTAATAAAACAAAATTATTTAAAAAACAAAAAACCCGCCTGCAAAAACGCATAACTTAAAAGAGAAAAACAAGCATTAGGCCGCGCTCACTTTGGATGCGAATTATATCGTACGTAAACGTATGAACACTGTTCGTACGAATTGAATGCGCACACTGAATACGTTTTTCTCCGTCAAATAGACAGAGTACCGGTGTTAGTCATCTTTGCTGCGATGAATAATCTTTACCTTTTGGATAATCATCTTCTAAACCGTAGATTGCGACCGAACCGAATGGGTGCGCGAAATATTTTTAAAAAGAGATGAATTCGGTGAATTTCATCACATCATGGAAGATTTACACCATATTTCAGGTTATTGGTTAGTTCCCCGCCTGTAATACCAAAATTTTACAGATTATAATGCTTGTTTTTCTCTTTTAAGTTATGCGTATTTGCAGGCGGGTTTTTTGTTTTTTAAATATTTTTGTTTTATTTCAAGCTTTTTTTTATTATTTATTTTTTATTAAATTATATTTTTGCAATTACTTATCTACTAGCTTTTATTTGATACCAATATTGTAATTTATTTAAAAAAAAAAACCTTTCGCTCCCTTTTTTTTGTTTGCAGATGAAATACTTATATAAAAAAATTATAGCCTATGTTACTCCCACAATTAAGACGAATCTAACGACACCTCAAATGTTAAAATCCATCAAGCCGTTTAGGCTACAGAACGTGCCAAAGAAATAGACATACATACATACTTACATACATACTCTCGAAAAACATTACCCTCCTTCTGGGGCAGTCGGGTAAAAAGTGTTGGGCTTACCTTTCAGGGCTTTTATTAATTGATGTGGTTACGTGCAGATGTACAGTCGCCAGCACATCAAGCTACTACAATCTGTCAAATTTCATTAGTAGATTTTAAACTTTATCGCTAAAGCATTAGGTTCAAGGTTGATTGGGAAAGTTTGACAGTTTCGGGTAGCTTGATGTGCTGGCGTCTGTACCTATAATTCACCAAACTCCGGATCACGGGCCGCTTTCGCAAATGAGTTGGAATAGTCGTGACTAGTGTTGCCAGGTCCGATTTGTTTTAAATCGGGGCAGGAGGTAATACAAATCGGGATTTAGGGTTGTAGATCGGGACAATAAAAAAACAAGGGTTTAAAAAAAAAAGTGTTACTTAATTTATTGTGTTTCGCAACTAAAACTTACTAGTAAATCTGAATTTAATCTTATAATAAGCTGGACTAGTAGAAATAACAAAATCGTAGTTTAAGTACCTATTCATTATTGACGCTATTTAGAAGTTCAAGTATTTAAAAAAAAATTAAAATTATTATATTTTTCGTTAGATTTTGCTGCCTTTAGGATCGCCTTGGTTTTTATAAAGTAGTTGTAATAAAAATTCACTGCAAGTCATGCTAAAGTTCGCTTTAATTTGAATTTCTGCTTTGACTTGCTCGAGTGTCAAACAGTTTCGCGCTCTGAGACCAACTTAAGTTAGCCTGGGAAAATGCCCTTTCGGTTGCCGCGTTTGATACCGGTATTGAAGCTATAAAAGAAAATTACTTTTGAAGCATTGCAAGGTCTGACTTGATATTTGATATAATTTGCTTCAAAAGTTATTTGTAAATATTCTGCAGCGACGGCGGCGTCTGCACTGCTGCCTTCACTACTTCTTTGACTATACACAGTTTTTCATAAAGGTGATCTATGTTGAAGAACGTTTCAATTTTTAGATTTTAAATCATGTTAACCATTAATGCGTAAGTGAATGATTCCTACTGCACCCTAATTGTCCATACATACCAAAGCTTTTTTTTGTTTTGTTCCCTGGGTTGAAAATCCAGCCCTCAGCTGTCATAATTGTGATATCTAATTCGGGACGCAAGTTATCGCTGTGAGCGATTATTTTCTAATTCGGAAAGCAGCCTAACAAAGCACCGTAGTTTAAAAACAAAACACATTCGAATTCGAAAAAATCGAATTAACGTCGTACCGCGCCATTTTTGTTCGATATTGGTATTGCAAAGAAACTTTTATAGAAGATTCATATCATGGGTGTAGATACAATCTTGTATGTAACTGTAAATAATTAGGTATTAAAACACTCATGTGACGATAAACCCACGTTCGTGTTTTAATGCCCTTTATTATACAGTATGTTAACTAACAAAGGGCGTTCCCGTTAACCTGCAATAGAATAGCGTCTCTACATGCTAAAAAAAATATTACCATTAAAAAAAAAAGTTTTTTTTTGTTTTTGTATAGTAAAATATTCACAAAAAATATTAAATTGTTACGGAAAATAAACTCTCTGCACGCCCACTTGTCACACTTGTTTTTCTACGTTGAAATACAAGTGTGCGTGTACAGAGTGTTTCTTTTACGTTTAAATTTAAGCGTTTTGTGAACATTTCAAGAAACAAAAAAAAAAAAATTTTTTTTTTTGTGTGGTAATCATCGAGATATAAGTACTAACGTACTAGAGAAGACACCGTAATATGTTCAGCGATTTATAGTTTAGGGGCTAGGACGTCTTTTAATATTTTTTGGGAAATACTCACTTGACCTCTAACTTTTTCATTTTTCTTTTTTTGTGTGGCATTTTTTGTAGATATTTTTTTAAATTATAAATCCTTAAATTATGGTTTACAATTGATAAAAAATCGATAACATCACTCAAAGTGACAGAGACTGAAGAAAAATGTTTACTCGACAAGATTTCCAGATGTACAGTCACGAAATTTAATTGATGAGCCACCTTCAAACTTTGCAATTTTGCAGTTTCATACATTCACGAGATTACACGATTAAATACGAACTCAAATCACACGCTCGCAAACAAGATAACAAATAAATTACTTTTAATCGGAAATAGTCTTCTCTCCATAGAGGTTGACTAATAAGTTCTCAATGATAAAAATAAATACAATATTGCATTTAGTTTATCCAATCTATTTGATACCGACCTCCTTTGAATCATAGATCATTAACTCGATAGTTCATAAAACTTAGCTGAAGACAGTGACAGTTGAAATATCGATGTCAGAGACGTTACTTTCGAACTTGTCGAAATGACTATTAATATTTCTCCGTACGCTAACGTTACTATCGCAATATCGTTGCTAGACCTGTAATTGGTTGACTTTGTGTAGTCACTCTGCTGTCAAGTTTGTAGTTCTGGCTCTCAGGTTAGCCAATCGGTAAAGATATGAAATATAATTTTCTTCTTCGTGTCGGGAACCGAATAAACCCGATTTGCATTACACGGCTAAAATACGAACAGTGCCAGGTGGCTCATCAATTAAAGTCCGTGACTGTACATATCTCAAGAAACACAGAAAACACCATCCAAAATCAAGCATTCATAGCGACTCGCAATTAGAGGAAATACATTATAAAAGACCCTCGTCAGCCGACTGACTTATGCAGACATTGCAACAATGCCTCTGGGACCATACAACATATTACAGGAGCCTGCAAATCACTTGCACAAACTGATTATAAACACCGACATGACCAAGTTGCCTCAATTATACACCAACATTTAGCGTACAAATATAAATTCCCGAAATCATACTAGAAAATGGGAATCAGAAAATCTATTGGGATTGCACGATAATAACAGACAAAACTATACATTTCAATAGAACAGATATAACCGTTTACGACAAAACGAATAGTGAAGTTTACCGTATAGCTATCCCTAACTTACCCAACATTCAAACCACAATATCTGAAAAGCTAAGCTAAATATCAAGCTCGCGATTGAAATAAAAACCTAGTGGAAAGCACAAGCAGTTCACACCGTCCCTATAGTACTCTCATCCACTGGTATAGTACCAAAATCTCTTACACAAAGCCTTAATACTCTACACATACTCTGCACCTGATACAAAAGGCCACAATTCTCAACACATGCCATCACCCGGAAGTTTCTTACTTCTTCTACAATATCATCAACGTTTTAAATTTCTCCTTACACACTTGGTTCCGGCCCGTGTTCAAGGGTTTTGTACTCTCTTATAGGAGAAGAAAATGAAAGAACTCAAAATAATAATAATAATATTTATTGAATAAAACGATTACCAAAAAGTATACAGCAAGATTTCTCAAACAATAATAGTGCCTAAAAATAAACTAAAACTAAATATGTTTAATGCAAGTCGGTAATGATGATGGTTCGAAATTACAATTTTAGGTAGCGACCCGCCCGATCTAGGTTAATTCATAAGTTCCGGCCATCACTTTACATTTGATTTAAATGAAACACTAAAATTTTAAGTTAAACTGATAATGGAAAACTATGATATATATGTAGATTTATTGAACATCTTCTATTTTTGTTAAGTACCTGGTACTTACTTGTTGAAAGGCCTACATTGTCCTCCCATGCCTACCAACACTGTAATTTGAAAGTATTGTAAAAGCCAATTATTTTTAAAAGAGTAACCATGGAGTTTCTTGCCGGCTCTTCTCCATAGGAAACGACCAATTGGAACCGTGCACCTAGCTTCTGACGTTTCATAAGTGCCCATGTAGGTTTATGTGAAATAAAATATTTTGATTTTGATTTTGATTTTATGAGAAAAAGCCTAATTATTGGTAGGTACACAGTTACACATGGCTACACATCAAGCATAAACATTTCTGGTTTAAGCTGATCTCACATTGTACACACGGCTACACATCAAGCTATACATTTCCAGTATAAGCTGACCTCGCATTGTACGGAAATCCTTTAAAATGCGAGCTCAGCATAAACTGGAAATGTATAGCTTGATGTGTAGCCGTGTGTACAGGATTTCCGTACAATGCAAGGTCAGATTATACTGGAAATATATAGCTTGATGTGTAGCCGTGTGGACAATAATATCTAAAACGAAACCTATGTTTTACAAAATTAAATACTTACGAGGGAATAAAAATAAATTATAATCATAACAAAAGTTTTTCAGTGTCTGTGTAATTTTGTATCGCTAAATATTCTGATAACATTTTACTACATTTCTTATAGCTTACAAGCTTAGTAACTTGTTGAGCCTATTATTAGAAAGGTCCTAAAAACACATAGTTTTCTTCCTTTCTAATAATATCATCGTTTAGCAAACGCATGTTTAGTTTGTGGCTTTATGTAAACCAAGTCCTTCCTTCTCTTGTCAGAGGGTACTGGGTCAAAAGGAAGTGCAGTGTGCTGGTGTAGTACTATGCTTAGTATAAATAATTGCCGTACTGTTAGTACATTACTTGAAAAGTAGGTATAACTCGTGCGTAGGAAATGTAAAAGGATAAAAGGTGCAACCTTTAGAATTGCTCTTTGAGCACGCTCTAGAGTGAGTAAAAATGTTGAACTGTGGTCAAATAAGGCTTCGGCTCGCACGTTCGCAGAAACGCTTTCTTTATGTGAAACTTAGAAGGTACTTTGTACTTAATATTTTTACTCAATATTGGACTCTTTCTATATTGATTGCTTTCGCGATTTTTAGACAACTAACAGCAGACGTATCTGTTTCGGCTCATTCAATTGGTATCGATGATTAAGCACTTCAGCTGTGCCCCACGGTTTCACCCGCGTAGGTCTCGATCCCGTGGGAATGTAGGGATAAAACGTATTCTATGTCCTATTCCAGATCATGGTCTACCCGTGTGCCCATCCTCTCCTCTCTAAAGTAGGGAAAGGCGTGGAGGCGCGGCGCCGGCGTCGAACGTTTCGCTTATTGCATGTTTATACTCGTAATAACTTCGAAATTAAATGTCCAATTCCAATGAATTAAAAAGTATTCTACGGGCGCACAATCATTGGTTTCCGAATCATATTTGTACGCCAAATGGCAAAACATAGAGCGCATATGAGAATGTAACACCTGTTTGTAACTACCTATGTTAACAAATAAAGAATCTGAATCTGAATCTGAATCCGAGAAATAAGATTCTGCAAAACGTTACCCCAGCAGGAAATTGAATATCTCGAAAACCATAAGACGCACAAATTTCATTTTCAGCGCACATTTATGCACTAATTTAAGCTATCCGCCCATGTTCTTTGTTTCTCTCTCCGGTCATTCGTTTAAAATTTTCTTGCTGGAAAAACGTTACCCCAGCAGAATTCGTTTTTTCGTTATTTCTCCAAAACACGCACTAATTTTTTACTTGACGCACATTTACAGCAGATTATGCTCTAATTATTGGTATAACTCAATTCCTTCTGGAAAACATTTTCTTGCTGGGGTAACGCACACTTAAAGCTATGTAGCTCCTTTCGTACTAACGATCAAGAGAAGTCTTCAGACTAAAAAATATTCTTCTTGATGAGATCTTTCCATTGGTATATATCTTAACGCTATTGGGCTCCAGGGCAGAAACGCCCAATCTCCTAGAAATTTACATTAGGATCGGTCCAATGATATTAAATTAAAATATCATTGGATAGGTCATTGTCATATACAGGGTGTTAGGGTAAACACCGTTATCCTTGCAACCAGTGGTTTGGTTTCATTTATAGAACGTAAAATCAATAGAAAATTACAACTTTTTTTTTCTTTTTTTTAAATCAACATTTTACCACAAGAGACGCAAGTTCGTTGCCCTATGCGCTAGAGCAATGAACTTGCGTCTCAACACGGGCGGGGGGTGCGGGATGTGACCTGACCGGCCGCGAGCGCGACCCCTCCCTCAGTCAGTCAGCGGTTTCGCTAGAGAGCACGGTGTCGGATAGAAACTTTTTAAAGTCTTTTAATGAAAATGACGTTTTTTTTTGTTGTGTTCGGTTATTTATTTTTATATTTAGGTCAACTACCCATGCTTTGAATGACAAGAGTGTTTACCCTTACAGCCTGTATACAAAATCGTGAATCGAGTAGTAACATTTTTAAGTCACGCTGTTAACTTCTTTTTAAAATTGCTTATTGTATCATATTTTGTTATGTCAGGTATTTTGTTATAAATTGTAGGTCCCATACTAATATGTTTTTTTTTATAAATAGTAGTGTTGCATCTCTCAAGTATTAGAAGATTTTTTTACTGGCTTCTGATTGGTCTCATAATACTTTGTGATACTGTAGAAAAAAGATGCATGTTAAGTTTAACAAAAATTGCCATTTCTAAAATATACATTGAAGGAAATGTTAACAGCTTTAGGGACTTAAACACTGGAACACAACTGTCAGCCGTTTTCATATTTTTGTGCTCTGAATACCTGTTCCCGCAGGCATGAATTTCCCCAGAAAATTATACCGTATCTCAGAATGGAGGCTACGAGACCATGGTATGCAACAAAAGTTGTGGTGATGTTAACTTTCTTAGCCAAATTGCAATTGGACATAAGCAGATATGCTTAATATTTTACATACCTCTTCTACTTGAGGTTTCCATGTCATTTGACCGGCAATTACTATGCCTAAAAACTGCACTGGTCTATTTTAGTTCTATTAAATTCAATTTCTTTAATTGGTATTGATGTCCGCTGATAAAAATGTAGCATGTTAGTCTTTACTAAATTAATTACTAATTTATTACCGTCAAGCCCATTCACAGTGTCGCTGAGTGTACTATTCATATTTATTTGCATCAGAACAACTGATTAATGCGGTGCTGTCATCAGCAAACAAGTCGTTTATCGTAATCGTAAGTCGTTTATATAGAGCAGAAAGTATTTCTTTTCGCGTTTGGTTTTTATTCATATCCTAGATATTTCTGTGTATTGTTCACGTTCTCTTAGATATGCTATAGGTACATGTCAAGCTTTAAGTAACCATTTATATTTTTGTTTCGCAAATAACTCTAATACTTCGATTTAATCACCCTGTTGAATCACCGAATAAAATACGAAAAATAACTTTTAGTTACTGAAATCGCTAGTTTTCAAAACACGTGACGCGTTCCAAGTCACTAGTTACTACGTTACGTTTCGCGAAAATCACGTAACGACCCATACCTAGGACTGCGGTCACTCGGCAGCTCGGTGCTAACATCGTATGATCTGCATGTTTGCTCCAAGATTCATGAGCGGAGCGATCCCAGCTCTAAAATGTAAGGTGGTGGTTCAATTGATGTATTGTACCGCCACAGGATTATTACCCGACTACGGCGAAGCAAAACGGAGGGTTATGTGTTTGACCGGTATGTATGTAGTTTATCTGTTCCCTCATAACTTCTAAACTACTCAACATAATTTGACAAATGTGGTATCGTTGGAAGCGTCTGGTTCGTCGCTGGTTATGGCTAGCTAGCTGGCTATGACGTCACATTAAATTGATTATGGCGACCTCTAGACGACATTGTCATGAACTAACAAAAAAATATAAATACATTTTTTGTATCAAATTAAAGGGCTTAATTAGCACATAACAAAAATACACACATCAAAAAAGTCTAAGCAACATGTATGGTTTATAACTTTTGAACGATTTTTACAATTGTAATATATTTATATTTCTTTTATAAATAATAAACTAAGCATTTTTTGATGCATTAGTGACTAAACCAACGAAATCTAAAAAAAAAATCTAAAGAAATTAATTTGATCATTTATTCACAATAATTTACAATACTTATGTGTAATAAGTAATAACATACGTAGTATAAAATAAAGATAAAATTAAACTTTTCATGTTTTACAAAATTAAATAATGATTTTTTTATTATTATTTGGTAATTCAATACAAAGTGTGACCGCCTCTGTTGTTTAAAACTTGGCGGCAACGATTTATCATTGAATTTATAAGATTATTTATCTGATCCTGCGGCAATCGCTCCCAATGGAATTCTAACAAGTCCTTCAGTGGTTGGGTTGTAGACACTCCGTCCAGGTTCTCTAGAACACGTCTCTGGAGCATGTCTCATGCGTGCTCGATGGAACTGAGGTCTGGCGATTGTGCAGGACACGGTAGTACCCGGATGTTTTCCATTGCCAAGTACACCTGGTCCTCCGAGCTGTGTGCGAACGCGCATTGTCATGCATCAGCGTGAAATCTGAGCCAAGACTTTGTGCAAATGGGTGAACATAAGGCCCGAGGACATCTTCAACGTAACTTTGAAAGAAGAAAGAAAAATTGTTTATTCTGCACAAACAAAACGCACATTCCAACGTTCAAAATGTATCCCATTGTTCCTGGGTCCATGTCAGGTGTTCCCTACACAATTCGTTTCGACTCGTAGGCCGTACTCATGCAGCCAATTTCTCACGGTTTGGTGGTTAACAACAAACACCAAAATGATAAAACTGAGTTAAAAACCAAAATCAAGCAACGAAAACACATGAAATCGGGAAAAAATAATTAGCTTTTATTTTAATGAAAACAAAAAAGCGATCGAAAAGTTTCTATTTTTTAAATCAGCCAGTGTGTTTCCGAGAGCAAAAAGATTGTATCCCAATTTAATTTTAAGAAAAAAATAAGTATCAGTCAATAAAACATGCAGTTTCTGTAAATGATGCGTGTTGCTTGCTGATGTGTGTATAAGGCGATTAACACACGGCACCGCGCACCGCCGCGGTTGGCGGTGAAGCGGATCTCACGTCGCATTGGCCTGTATTAAATCCGCTGATGCCTAACACACGTACACCGCCCGACTGCGCGGTCGAATTATTCGAGACCGCGTTGGTGCGCGGTGCCGTGTGTGAACCGCTTAAATATGTTAGTAGCCAAACCCGATGTAATGAACAAGCTTCGCATATGCCAAACTTGTTCGATTCTAATTTCGACGATTTATGCCCCCTAACATGTGTGGCTCAGGATTTTTTAATTTGTCTGTCTGTGATGTCTTGACCTTGTTAAAACCTTTTTAGTTGACTTTCGTCGTAGTTGGGTTTTAGTTTTATAACTTTTATTTATATTTAATTTTTAATTGTGGTTATTCGAATTCAGGGTTCCGTTTGCGAAATATTAAGCTTTAAAGTGGTAATTTTTGTTAGTCAAGTGTCTGTGTCCCGCCAGCAAATGATTGGTTTTGGATATGTGAAAAAATTCACGGCAGTAGTTTATATAACGAACTTAAAAGGAAAACTATCACAGCTACGTAGGCTCCACAAGTTACCGAGTAATAATCGACCAACTTACATTTGCAAAAAGTTTTTCAACTAAGTACAATGTTAAGTTTGTTCTTGGGATACATTCATGACAACTACGGAATCCACTTGTGATGAAGGCACTTGGCCGGTTTTTATATAATTTATGAAGTCTACAATCTCTTCCAAATACTACCTACGTCTTGAACCAAAAAAACTACTATGTAATAAACGATTCATAACATTCGCGGAAACACCTTCTATAAGTCTTGTATATAACCTAGAAAGTTCTATGTTTTGTACTCAATATTCGAGTCTTGTCATATCGATTGCTCTCGCGATTTTCACAACTTAGGGCTTCTGAAGGCTCCTACCAGTCCTACCGCAGGAAGTCTTTGTTAGATTCATTAGAAATGGATTTGGTATACAGTTGATATTATACCTTCGGCTTAAAAATAACTCCTTTCCTAATTATAAGTTATACTTATTAATGTTTTTTATTAATTAGCTCTAAATAACATTCTGCATTAGAACTCAATGCTACGACCCACAAGCAACAATACGAAAATGTTTAAAAATCTTACTTAAAACAATGCAATTATTGCTGAAAAATAAACATTGAGTGTCAACAGCAACACACAACTGAAAATTTCAGACCATAGCTTTGTTAGTATTTTGGTGTTAGTAACAATGGTGCTTAAATAAGTAGGTTAGTATTGTTAGTTTCCACAAATTATTTATTTATGTATGTAGATCTAGGACTGTCTCCACCCAGTGTCCCTGAGAGGGACAGTCCGCGCCCGCGTGTACTATTTTCAATTTCAGATGCATGCCACAAGTGACCCACTTACTTGTGGCATGCGTCTGAAATTGAAAATTGTACACTGTCTTACATACATACATACATACATACATACATACATACATACATACATACATACATACATACATACATACATACATACATACATACATTATTATTAATTATATAATTAATTGTAATACCGTTGTAATTAAATAAATAAATAAATAAATAAAATACATACATACCCTCACGCCTAACATCACGCCTGTAATCCCCGAAGGGTTAGGCAGAGGTGCTACCTAAAATGCACCCGCATTTCGCTAGTCAAGTTTAAGTCCCGTGTAATGGGGGGCTAGCCTATTGCTATCAACCGGCACAAATCCGAACTCTGGGCTGCTACTAAGAAACTCCAGATGGACAAACCCAATAACACTTTGCCCGACCCGAGCATCGCACCCAGGACGTCATGCTCAGCTGTAGCGTTTGTGACCACTAACCCAAAGAGGCAGTCCAAAAGATTATAATGTTTTAGGTTCGAGAAAAAATCAATTATCAGATAACGATCTCAGATCGCCATTCACCATCCCTACTTGCACATCCGATCTTGGCGTCACGTCAGGCATGTCAAAGGCAGGCCAAGTTCATTGTAATCTTGCCGTAGTAGGTGAGTATTGTTCCTAGATTGCAATTCCCGGCACACGTTGTGTTTACATGTTCGTTATGTACTGAGCGATTATTGTGTTCTATTTCTAACGACCAGATGCTATTCTATACGGACAGATATCTTCAAAACCCGATTACCATTGCTATTCATGAAGGATTTATCTGTTTTGCTCTACGATTCGGTTAAGTGGATAATAAGATGAGGTGCCTAAACTGTGGACGATCAGTAAGGCGGGTTCAAAGGCATATTATATCAATGGTAGCCTTACCCCTGCAAGCGAGACTTGCCCGGTCAACCACCGTACAAGTCTTGCCCGGTGGTTGAATAATCAGGTATGTACTTAAACTACATTGGAACAATACCATTTAACAACAAGAAAAAGCAGCTATAAAGTCTGACACAGCGGTTCGATTGCATGTGAGCCAGCAAAACTTAATTAATATAGAAGCGTTTATTTGGGGGAAAAGGGTGGCAACACATCAGCAATACCCCTGGTGTTGTGGATGTCCATGGGCGGCGGTGATTGTCTGGTGACCCGCAATCGCGTTTGCCCTATATTGATGGTATAATTTTTTTTTGTAAAAACCTTTTTAAAAACAAGCTTTTAATGAACTATAAAGTACGAAATAAAACATAAGTAAACATGGAACTTTAATATTTTCTTAAAAGCTTGAGGCTTATCATAAAGTGTAAGAAGGACGTTTACGCCTGAAGCTTTTATTTTGTACTTTTTAGCATTCGATTTTGTTATTATTACAAGCTTTTATTTAACTTGCCTTGTTAGTTAGTATGTATGTATTAGTCAAATCTTGCAAGCTGAATTAAAACTCCTCATAACCTACTGAGTTGATTTGGACCATGACCAGAGTCCTACACATGACCAGAGTCCTACACATGACCAGAGTCCTACACATGCATACTCTTACTAAAACGATAATGTACGCAAGCTGCACATGGTGTATTTAAAAGCACATTTGACCTACATTTTGAACGAATTCCTCCTGGTTAAGGTATAGGAGCAGATTTTTATATATTCGGTAACAATAAAATCTTTTTCTTTACAAAACCGATCACAAAGGACATATTTTTTGCTTAGAACCAAAACAGTGCAGTAAAGTTGTATGAAATTTCATTGTTGCACTGTTTTTCAGTGCAACAATGAAATTGCCTGGCTTGACCTGACTTGAGTTGAGTTAACCTTGAGCAGGTATATTTTATCATGGTAGGTACATTGGTAGTTGAAAGAAAAGTAGATTACGCACCTTGCTAAAGTGAGTTATTAAAGTGAGTTATTAATGCACACACCAACATAACCCTCGTGCATTAATAACTCACTTATAGCGCTCGATGCAGCAATCTACTATTTCACCTCACAAGCTCGGAAAGAGTCTGTTTATCATTCGAAATCTGAGTGTAAAAGTGCATTTTATCCTCTAGCGTGGACAGAGTTTTTAAAATTCGAACCTTTATATTCAATAATTTCTATACACCGTCGCCGAGTCCACTGATAATGCATGAATACTTATTTTATGACAGTGCGCCAACCTCACTTTTAGAATAATCGCACTGACCAGCACGAACAAAACTGCTCAAACGCCTAAAGAAGTTTATCTACACCCATGCTATAAATCCTCTCGAAACAGTTAGCTTATAGCCAACATTAAAACACCCAGGGTCATAGTAACCATAATATCATCTGTTAGCTTGTTTCAAATTCATGTTTTAATTTCAAATAAATATTGCGCATTTTCTAGATACATTTGCCTCATTCAGTGAAAATAAGTTGTGAATTCTACTAAAACTTATCGATTATTACCGAAGTTTGAATTGAATAAAAAAATGTATTGTGGCAACACTGTCAAAGAATAAGTGATTACTAATGTAACAAACTTTTAAATGTTTTTTCATTATGGGAGCTGAATGTATTATTTTTACTTTGGCAACACTCAGAAATTACTGTTCATTCTCGTTATTTCTGGGTGGGGCAAAAGTCGTTTTAAATTGTAAAAGTCTGTGCAAAGCCAGTGATCATCGAGCTACGAAGCAAGTCGGTTGACTTTGAAATCATGGTTCCGTGTGTTTAATAAAGTTATTTATTACAAACAACATTGTTTGAATTATTGAAAATAGAAGTTTTTAACAATTCAGAAGCAGGGATAGCACCAGTTAATTCTGGTATAGCTATTGCTACCATACTGGTGTGATCGTACGTCCACAGAAAGGTATGTTTATAGTTACTTGATAATTCAATGTGATGTGTAATATTTTTTTTATTTTTTTTCTCTAAGTGTGGCACCCTATTTGAAATCTACCCATATTGACATACTGCAGGTGGATTTATTTATACGTTACCTAGCATATCTTATGGCAAGGATATTGTTTGTCGTGATATTTAATATGCCAAATAGCAGTTAATATTTTTGTTTTATGCTGCGTTTGTAAAAATCCGATACCTACTTATTTTTAATAAATATCAAAGTTTATTTGATGTATATTATATATAAATATATAAAAAAAAAGAAAACCTATTTAAACCAATTGCACGTGATTGCTATTACAACTGTAACAAATTGAATAATTATAATCCTGTCCACAAAAGCCACTAAGAGTTTAAATTAATTGGAGGTAATATAGTGTCAAATACAATGATTATGAACGTTACCTACTATAAACTGTGCGTTATTGGTTTGAATTTCAATGAAAAACTATCCGTAATTGCACGTTATTTGGTGAATTCCCGAAACTTACGATATTGCCACTTTTGGAAGGGGTAATCCAATTAATCCAATTAGTAGTTTTTGTTCAGAGTTGTTGGGGTAATTTTGGAATCTGCTAAATTTCTAGTTTTGACAATATATATATATATATATCTATTTTGATACTATAGTTAATACGGTACGTATATCGTGATATGTATTGACTGTTACGTGTCGACGAACTCTGGTTTTGTTTGTTTAGTATCCTCTCCAAAGGATAGTTTGAGATCAACGTTATTCCACGTAAAGGTATATAACAAACATAATTAGATGTATGATATAATTTATTTTTCTACCTGGACACATACTTAATTAATTTTATAAAAGAAACAATTAATAAAAAATTCCATGTCACATTATTTACATACTTTTATAACAGGTTTAAATTCAATGAAATAGGTACTCGTTGTTTTTAATTTCTTTCAGATCATTGGACAGCCTATATTGAAAAATTGAGTGAAGATGTCCAGTGACCGGTCAGAGAAGTCGACCGGGAGTCATCACAGCATTGTGCTGGGAGCCCGACTCTCGAGACACAGCCGATCTCGGACACGTGCTGGAAATTTGAAGCCATGTCGTCGCTCGTCGGCAGCTCCCAGGCGAAGTCGGCGCTCGCCAGCTTCACCCCGCACCGATAATCGTAGCTCCAAGCGGCGCAGATCCAATAGATCACCTCCAAGGGTTCAGTCGCAGGCAAGAAGTCGAAGCAGGTCAGTCATAATACCTCCATTGCAGCTTCGAACATCGCGTAGGCCATCAACGGACACGCAAATATGTGAACCGTCAAATGAATTGATAAATCGTAGTCGTAGTAGGCAGAGGCGTCGCAGATTACGAACTCCTCGTAGAGGAAGTGTTAATAGATCGCGAAGTCCAGTCCACTCTGATACAAATGAAAGATTTACATGTACGCCGCAGTCTCCATCTATCAATGTTAATAACGAATTATTAAAATGTATCAAAGAGTCCTTACAATCCATCTTAGCCGCAAATCCACAGAGTAAAGAAAGATTTGCCAACAATAATGTAGTTCCAGAATTCGATCCTAAATCAAAAAACCAAACAATTGTTACTTGGTTGAATAAAGTTAAAGAATGCTCTGAGATCTATGACTGGGATAGTAAACAGACCGCTCACTATGCTCTTCCTAAGTTAGTTGGTACTGCAAAAAAATGGTACGAAGGACAGTCATCAGTATTGCTTTCGTGGGACGAATGGGTTGAAAAACTTAAATCTGCTTTTCCGTCACATGAAAATTATGGTAATTTGCTTACAGAAATGTTAGCTATAAGGGCAAAATTTGGAGATGATTTGGAAGAATACTATTATGAAAAGTTAATAGCCTTAAATAGGTGTAAAATAGTGGGTAAGAATGCTGTTGACTGCATTGTTTACGGTATAGATGATAGATCGGTTCGGTTCGGAGCAGAAGCAGTGGATTTTAAGGATGCTGATAAACTACTGGGATATCTGAGGGGTGTCAAGCATGAGCGATTAGATAGGTTCAATAAGAAACCAGTACGTTCTGTAAACGAAACGCGTAAACTTGTAAAAAATAATTTGGCTAGAGTCTTGACATGTTATAACTGTCGTGAAACGGGCCATTACGTATCGGGATGTAAAAAACCTATTGTTAAGTGTCAAAAGTGTAAACGTATTGGTCATGATGATCCTAAATGCAATAGGAGCGTTTGGGTAGATAGAGCCGAAGTTAAGACATTATGACTAGATAATAGTATTGACTTAGGAGTGGATAAAAAATTTATCAAGGGTGTAAACGTTAATAATGTACATTTGACAGGATATATAGATTTTGGTAGTCAATGTACTTTGATAAAAGAATCCGTCATGGAAGCAATTGTACAACGTGAAAAATGGCAAGTGAATAATTTGCCATCTCTAAAAGGTTTTGGTAATACATACGTGAGTGCTTTAGGTAAAACTAAGATTTCATTAATGATTGACAATGCTAAAATGTATGTTGAGGCAGTTGTTGTTCCTGATAGTTATTTAAAATATGATCTACTTATTGGACAGACTGCTACAGAGCAACCCCACATATGGGTATTTAAATCTGATAAAGAATTGATGATTACTGATAAACGAATGAAAACTGATACTCGACTGACTTTAAAATCTGTTAAGACTGTCAGGGCTGAGGGTTGTGTTTCTGTAAAGGTGTTTACGGATGCAAATTTTAGTGGAATTGTTTTCATCGAAAATGGGTATCGTTTAAACTACCGTGTAGAAATTGGTACTTATAATATCAAAAACGGTAGTGGTTATTTAACAATTCTAAACTATGACAATAGGTTAGTCCAATTTAAAGAGCGCCAAGTCTTGGCTCGTGCTATTCAAATTAATAATAACATTAAAGACATTAATAGGATACAAAATGTTCAAAACCACGGCAGTAAACCTCAATTTACATTAGATGAACTCAATATTGATGAAAATTTGGATCATAATCAGAAACTTCAATTATTCAATACTTTGAACCAGTACCGCGATTGTTTTGCCAAAGACTTATCTGAACTAGGTCAGACCACGGTTGCGGAAATGGATATTTTGTTAGGAGATACAGAGCCAGTCGTTTATCGACCATACAAGTTGAGTCATTCAGAACGGGAAGAAGTTAGAATTATGGTTGAAGAACTCTTAAAATATGACATCATAAGAGAGTCCCAATCTCCATACGCGAGTCCTGTTTTGTTAGTGAAAAAGAAAACTGGTGATAAACGGCTCTGTGTGGATTATCGCGCCCTAAATAGGAAAACTATTAAGCAACATTACCCGTTGCCTCGTATTGAGGACCAGATTGATCGTTTAGCAGGGAATAAGTATTTTTGTGCTCTAGACTTGGCTTCTGGCTATTATCAGATCTCACTAACTGAAGAGAGTAGGAATAAAAGCTCGTTTGTAACACCCGATGGACAATTTGAGTTTAATAGAATGCCCTTTGGGTTGGCTAACGCACCGGCTGTTTTCCAGCGAACTATTAATTTGGTCTTAGGCAATTTACGCTATAATATTGCATTAGCTTATATGGATGATGTCTTAGTACCCAGTAGTTCATTTGAGGAAGGTATCAAAAGATTAGAAATCGTTCTTCAAAGGTTTAGGGAGGCGGGATTAACGTTAAAACCACAAAAATGTTACTTCTTTCAAAATCGCGTTGACTACCTAGGTTTTGAAATTTCCAGCGAAGGTGTAAGACCGGGTATTAAGAAAATTGATTGTGTCAAAAACTTTCCTAAGCCTAAAGACGTCCACAATGTCCGGCAGTTTATTGGCCTAGCTAGTTTTTTCCGACGTTTTATCAGAGGTTTCGGTGAAAAAGCTCGTCCCCTTACGAAATTGTTAAAGAAAAACTCTGTTTGGATTTGGTCACAGACTCAAGAAGAGGCGTTTGATAAATTGAAAAATGCACTAGTTTCAAGGCCAGTATTAGCGTTATATAACCCCAAATTTGAAACTCAAATACATACAGATGCAAGCAAACACGGCATAGGGAGCGTTTTACTACAAAAACAAATCGATAGTCTTTTCAAACCGGTAGCTTCTTACAGTCGACAGACTTCTCCTGAGGAGTCCCATTTTTCATCGTATGAGTTAGAGACTCTTGCAGTCATTGCAGCGCTAGTGAAGTTCAGAACGTACGTACTTGGGTTAAGCTTCACTATTGTAACAGACTGTAACTCGCTTAGGGCAACGTTTTTAAAACGAGACATGATACCGAGAGTTGCACGATGGTGGAGTTTGATTCAGGAGTATGACTGTAACGTAATATATAAATCGGGCAAAGGCATGATTCACGTTGACGCACTGAGTAGGAATCCAACGACAGAAAATTCAGGGATAATTCAGGCTATTGACACTTTCGACATTATGACGATAAACGATGATTGGTTAACAACAGTACAGTTAGAGGACTCTAAAATACAACGAATTAAGAAAATCCTTTCTGATAAAGAATTTGATGACTTAGTAGAAATACGTAAGAATTTTGTCCTTAAGCGTGAGAGAGTATATAAAGTGACTGAAGACGGATTAAGATGGGTGGTGCCGAAGGGCTGTAGGTGGCAAATACTCCAGAAAAACCACGATGAAATAGGCCACTTTGCGTTTGATAAAACATTGGATAAAATAAAACAACATTATTGGTTTCCTCGTATGCGTAAGTTTATCAAAAAATATGTGAATGCCTGTTTAGAGTGTGCTCATAATAAATTGCCGGCGGGAAAAAAGCAGGGTTTGTTGCATCCTATACCCAAGGAAAATGCGCCCTTTCACACCATTCATATTGATCATGTTGGTCCATTTGTAAAGTCAAAAAGGAAAAATTGTTATATTTTGGTGATTGTAGAATCATTCACAAAATGTATTGTTTTGAAGGCGGTTAAAAATACGAAGTCGACTTCCACCATCACGGTTCTTAGGGACTATTTTGGGACGTTTGGTTTGCCAAAACGACTAATTAGCGATAGAGGCACGTCATTTACAAGTTCGAAATTTAAAAGTTTTCTTACTGAAGTAGGAGTTCATCACATAAAGAATGCAGTTGCTTCACCTAGAGCGAATGGCCAGGTGGAGCGATATAATAGGACAATTTTAGACTCTTTAGCTTCGCAAAATCATGGTAAAGACGAAAGACTTTGGGATGACCGACTGTTACAGGTACAATGGGGATTAAACAATACAGTAAACAAAGGCACGGGTAAAACCCCCGCTGAGGTTTTGTTTGGGTTAAGACTTACTGGGATCAATGAAGGTAGTCTAGTTTCGGAAATAGATGATGATATAGTTGAAAACACACCTAACGAAAATGAATCTAGCACCGGTAATGAAAGATTAAGTAAGATTAGGGATGAAGTTGATGAACATATGAAAAAGTCACAAGAAATACAGAAGAATAGATTTGATAAAAAAAGAAAAAAACCCTTAGAGTTCAAAGTTGGGGACTTAGTTAGAGTGGAAAGAGCAGCACATACTGTAGGTAAAAGTAGGAAATTATTATCGAAATGTTCAGGGCCATACAAAGTAATTAAAGTTTTGGATCACGATAGGTATGAGGTTGAAGATACTCCTACAAAAAAAAAGGGGGCATCAAAGTATAAGGGTATATTTGCTATCGATAAAATACATCCTTGGCTTTGTTTTAATAATAATGGTAGTGAATCGTCTACTAGCGAGAGTACAGATGATTAATAAAATGTTATCTATATTGATGTGTAGGTGAACCTATTTAACTATGAATATTTATTGTGTAGTAAACAGTATAATAATGAAGTTCTTGCTATGAGGGATAGAACATACTTTTAAATGAAAATGTAATGAAACAATATATGATAGGATTTGAGTTTATTATGTGTATTTAGAATAATGATTGAAGTTACATTTTTTCCTAAATTAAAAGTGCGAAGTACGCACATTGTACATTTACTCTGCTATGTGCGTGGGTATGATAACTGTGAACATTTATTATATGTAATAATTAGTAAATAGTATAATAATGGAATTTTTTGTTATGAAGGATAGAAAATACTTTTATGTTAAAATGTAATGAATCAATGTATGAGAAATGATTTGAGATTAATATACATATTACTTTGTTTAGAACAATGATTGAGTTTATATACTTTTCCTAAATTAATAGTGCGAACTACACACATTATACACCTACACTGCTATGTGCGTAAGTGTAGAGACAGAACTACTTGGAGTGCTATGTGCACGTAGTCACGTTAATCTATACACTGCTATGTGCGTGAGTGTAGAGATAGAACTACTTGAAGTGCTATATGCACGTAGTCATGTTAATCTATACACTGCTATGTGCGTGAGTGTAGAGGCAGAACTACTTGAAGTGCTGTATGCACGTAGTCATGTTAATCTATACACTGCTATGTGCGTGAGTGTAGATACAGAACTACTTGAAGTGCTATAAGCACGTAGTCACGTTATTCTATACACTGCTATGTGCGCGAGTGTAGAGAACTCCTCTGGGAGTGCAAGGTGCACAATAGCTAAAATAATATTATGTAAATCTAGTAAAGTAAATGGTATCTACGAAATACGATATGTATTAAATGTTTGGTAACTTTTGCTTAATTGTGTCGTTCGCGAGGACGCGAAAGTTATCAGGATGGACGAATTGTTAGCTTGTTTCAAATTCATGTTTTAATTTCAAATAAATATTGCGCATTTTCTAGATACATTTGCCTCATTCAGTGAAAATAAGTTGTGAATTCTACTAAAACTTATCGATTATTACCGAAGTTTGAATTGAATAAAAAAATGTATTGTGGCAACACTGTCAAAGAATAAGTGATTACTAATGTAACAAACTTTTAAATGTTTTTTCATTATGGGAGCTGAATGTATTATTTTTACTTTGGCAACACTCAGAAATTACTGTTCATTCTCGTTATTTCTGGGTGGGGCAAAAGTCGTTTTAAATTGTAAAAGTCTGTGCAAAGCCAGTGATCATCGAGCTACGAAGCAAGTCGGTTGACTTTGAAATCATGGTTCCGTGTGTTTAATAAAGTTATTTATTACAAACAACATTGTTTGAATTATTGAAAATAGAAGTTTTTAACACATCCAAACGGGTGTTATAATGTTGTAGTGAATTTCATAATGCAACTCATTTAAAAATAAGAACATTGTCATTCACGAGCGTTACAGTAAGGGTGCGTTCTGAGTTACGCTGTAATCGATTTGGGCGTGCTAAAACCCGTTCCGTATTAGCCTGAGTACGATAACGCTGCTGTCCCGTGAATCGTCATAGATGACGTCATGACATGCGCCATCTTGTGATAACGCCGACCATGCCTTAAAATAATATCACCGTGAGCGCTGTCAATATGGCTGTCAAACGGACAGTTGTTATAAATCATAATAACAGTTTTTTTTTTTAAATTGATGAATATACTGATGAATTTGATATTTTTTTTTAATTCGGTGTGTTTAACACAGAAGCACTATAAAATATGAATATCAATAATAAAAACAATGCAAGGTTTCAGGTTATGTTTATGTTACGAGGACTGTGAGCGCATTCACGTGCGTTCCGAATTGTTGACAGCCCTCAGCTGTCATAATTGTGATATCTAATTCGGTATGCAAGTTATCGCTGTGAGCGATTATTTTCTAATTCGGAAAGCAGCCTAACAAAGCACCGTAATTTAAAAACAAAACACATTCGAATTCACGTCGTACCGCGCCATTTTTGTTCGATATTGGTATTGCAAAGCAACTTTTATAGAAGATTCATAATTATCATGGGTGTAGATAAAATCTTGTATGCAACTGTAAATAATTAGGTATTAATACCCCTTATTATATAACAGTTGCCGAAGATAACTATTTCACTTAAAAAAACTTTATATAATTTTCTTCTGTTTATTCAATCACTTTCCATCATTTTGGTTTGTTTAGCAGTGGCAGAGTTAGTGGAAGCGGTATATTATAATGCCGAATTGAGCTTTCTTCCGGAAAATGTGCGCAAAAACTGCATAAAAGCGTAGGTACTTACAATATTTGTTCAAAGCATGGAGACACCATTTTCCTCGCTGTAGTGAGGTGTAAAGTTGTGTGTATCGCTCGGCAGCAAAGTTATTCTACGTATCGTACCTTTGAAACCTTCGCATCGCTGAGAATTTAATACAGTACTCGCGCCAAAAACTTTGCAGCCATAACAAATAACTATTTCCTAGCACTTTTAATCCGTTACACTTAGTAAAACTATTGATTGCGAATTTTATGTCAGGTGTTTTATTACACTTTCACGAGTTTTTTTAGGTTACTATCGAAACCAATTAGTGCCAGAAACATAATATACTCACCTCGTAACTTGGCCTTGACTAGATTTTGCAACATAAATAACTAAGAAAAAACCAGCCTAAATTGCACCCAGAGCTGACCTGACCCGACCAAACCTGAGAATTACGCAGCTTTTCCATCAGAGTTGTGTGAGGTAACTAAGCGGAGAAGCTAAGCTACGAAACTTTATTGTATTTCGTTTCATTTTAACCCTTTTCGAGCAGAATTAGACCAAACTCAAAATCGGCCTAGCCTTTTCCCAACTATGTTGGGGTCGGCTTCCAGTCTAACCGGATGCAGCTGAATACAAGTATTTTACATGGAGCGACTGCCTATCTGACCTCCACAACCCAGTAACTGGGTAATACGATACCCCTTGGTTAGACTGGTTGTCAGACTTTCGTGCTTCTGACGACTCGTAACGACTGTCAAAGATCCACAAATGACAGCCGGGACCAACGGCTTAACGTGCTTTCCGAGGCACGGAGGAGTCTCGATATGTGAAAATGGTCACCCATCGACGGACCAACCCCGGAAAGCGTAGCTTAATCTGATGGATCGACCCGAGCGGCTGTTATTACTTAGCCACGAGCTCCTCGAGAATTAGACCAAACTGCGCTATGAATATCAAACGATCCTATTGGACACATAATTATCCATCTCATCTCTTAGGATATCTAGTTATAAACAACTGCAGGCGTAGCATGAGCACCGTTTTGTCGACGGAAGAGTAGACAAGAATGACGTTTCGTGTAGACAGTACGAGACGGCAGCAAAATAGAAAGAGTCAACTGCACTTTTTACGAAATTCACACTTTTACATAATTCGACTCGGAATTCTTTGTTTTGTCATAGGATTTTTTTTCTGTTTGATTCTCAATTTTTACTGATCACGTCAACTACAATTGTTCTCAAAGAGTCGAAGTAGGTACCGTAAGTTGGATCAAACAATTTTACAGTAATATTGGCGTTAACTATTTCCTTGGTACTTATACTACTTATATATTAACTAAATGATGTAAAATAGGCGAAGATAACTTTGTTCTTCTAATAATTATCACAGTTTTGCGTTCAAAACGCTCCTTTTTAAAATCATGATTTTGTAGATAAACGTTTATACTTTGTGACCGTCGAGTAGAAAGTTTTCTACTGGCTATTCCAAAATCAAATTGTCTTCACTACCTTAGACAAATGTCAGTTGTCAGTTAGTTGTCAGTTGTTTGAGTAGAAAACTTTCTTCCGAAATAGTCTACGTTTATATAGACCTAGACAAAGATCGTTAGAAACGAAAGACAAAATAACAGATTGAAAACCGGTAAACTTGATGAGATTTAAAAAACCGCAAATCTCTGCTCTTGTGAAAATAGAGAATGCTCATTTAATAATAAAGGATAGTTCATACTAATTCCATGTAAGTATAATACCCCACTGACCTGCCTATGGGATTTTTTTTAACCAAACCCCCATTGTTTGCTTATGGTATTAACAAGCTTCACCAAAGTCAATTTCTATTAATTCAATTAAAGGAATGCTCAAAAATGTATGGACCTCCTGGCACCATCATCAGACCCTCGACACCAAGTGCAATATATTGGACTCATTAAAACGAACCTTATGAGCCCAAACTCGAGGGGTTTACTAGTAGCCACTGAAGACGTCCACTAACCAGCTCCCGGCTCCATCATCAGATCAGATCTAAGATTTCAAATTATAGTATTTTTATCCAGACTACATATAAATGCAAAGTTTCATTTCGATACCCGACAGTTAGAAGTTGATGTTAAAGAATCCGTTACGTAGACGTGAATGTGATTCTAGAACTCGGAGATCTGTGTCTTGGGGATAGTATGATTGCTACCTCACCGTGCATGAATTATTTTAATCGACTCTGGGTATTTTTTGAGCATCCACCTTTATTTCTTATTATGGTAGGTATGGAATTAGTAAGTGCTATGGTATTTGATATGATAGTACATACTAATTCCACACCAATTGCCATGTCATTACTCCGACTAGTAAATAGTTATCTGTTACCGCACTTAGTGCTGTAATATAAGGTAAAAAGCAAGCGTTCGGGCCCGACAGGCAATACACACCTACTGACAATTAACGCGCCGCTTGCCTCAACACCTACTGGCCACTATAGGCGCCGCCGGGCGCGCCACCCCCGGCAGAATATATTTTTAACAGACTACGGCGAAGCAAAATGGGTTATGATTTTGACTAGTGTGTATGTATGTATGCATGTGCATGTGTTCCCTCATATCTTCTAAACTACTCATCACAATTTGACAAATGAGGTATTGTTAGAAGTGTCTTGATCGTCCGCTGGTTAAAGGCTATCTAACGTCATATTAAATGGAACATGGCGCCTCTTGTCCTCTAGAGGATAGAAAGTCATGAGCTAAAAATTTTTTTAAGTGGGCCATATTCTGTACCTATCAAATGAAAGGGTTTAATTAGCACATTTAAAAAATATATTATAACCCCAAACAAATTTAAATAAAAATAAAAGTTATAATAATAACATAACGGTCCCGCATGACGGGGACCTCGTGAAGGCCGAGAAAGATAAACAAATCAAGTATCTTGACTTGGCTCACGAGGTTGTCGACATGTGGGATGTGGACTCTGCGATCATTGTGCCGATAGTCGTATCAGCCAATTGCTTAATTGCTAAAAGCCTCGACCAACACCTAAGGAGGTTCTCGTTGGGCAGCTGGATTAAGGGCCTGATTCAGAAAGCGGTACTCCTGGACACGGCTCGCATTGTTAGGAGGTTCCTCTCTCTGGCCCTCTCTTCCTCGCCCTGACCGCCGGTAGCTTGGACCCTGTTCCCGATAGCGGTGGGCTACAATTTTTATATTTTATAAATGTTTTTTTTTGGTTTTTATAAAAATGAATTGAATAAGTATTTAAAATGAAATAAAGAAATAATAATAAAAACCGTGCAAACTAAGAAGTCATTCCACCTGCAGATCTATTCTATACAAATCTCACTGTGAAGTTAGGTGAAGTCAGGTTAAAGTGAGCTGTCATTCAATGACACCATTTTTTTTTTCTTTTCTGTTATTTTTTTTTTTTTTTTATGAAAACGTTGCCCCACACTAAGAATTTCTTCCTGTATCGTGGGTGCGTTTACAAACATAGAAACTCACATACACTAACACCCAGACCCGGAACAACTACTTGCAGATCATACAAATATTTGTTCCGTGCGGGGATCGAACCCGCGACACGTTGCGCAGCAGTCCATCGCTCAGCCACTGCGCCAACCGTGTCGTCAACTATTGACAGCTCACTTCACCTAAGTTTTCACAGAATAAACCGGCTGGTTCATCCCCGCGCGCCGATTGCGAGTGCTACCTACCTGACCTTTCTGAACAATATTACCACCACAAGGGACAGTGTGTATTATAGAAATAAGCAGGGCAAAATGGTTGGAAAAAAATGCGAGTATAGGACCCTAAAAATTTCTATTGAAACCTCAGACCAAATAAAATACCACAGAGCGCTCTCAACAGTGACGTGAGACCGGTTTCGTAAACATGTTGCAGTTTGATGATAAACGTGTTAGCGTGTATCCATCGACCGCACAGAGCGGTGTGGGCCTGGTGGATTAAAATGTTCCACTCGCCCCGATTTTTATTATTTTGGTGTACTGATTCGCCCCTTACGAAGGGGCGAATGGAAAATTGACATTTAAATAATTATTTTGATGTACCGGTTCGCCCGTTGCGGCATTGCCTTTGAAATTTAACCAAAAAAGGTACAGTCACACAGAAAAATGCACACATTATGAATCACGCTATATTTGATTACTTTAATAACTCTATCTGCAATCTCACCAACTCGTGACACTTGCGCTAGTTTTGCTACCTGGCTTACCAAACACCCGTAGCATAGGTATAACAAAAGAAACCTTCTTCATAGGTCCAATAAACTAAACTTTTGGTAAAATACATTACCCGTTGAGAGAGTCGTATCAAGTCGTTTATATATGAATGCTTTCTCTTTCTATGTTCGTATTATAATGTGGAAGGTATGCGTTTTGCTATATTTGCTAATTAGTTTACCACTTGTCTCCAAGTGTAACTAGACGTGAATTCATTTGGTGTGCCTTTCATCCAAATCTTATTAGGAGCAAGATCCAAGGGGCGAGCGGGGCCTACACCCACAGACCGTAGTAGTTTAGGCATGCTTCACTGTATTGTTCGCAGCGCTATTTCTTGTTTTTTTATTTGGTCTGAGATTGAGACAATACAAGACATATTTCTCTTACTATATGAGGGATGACGGTTGCTCCTGGAAGTTCTTGGTCAATGTATCGGGGTAATAAAGTGGCCAGAAGATGAGGTCAGGAAGAGAATTTTCCCGAAATGATATCGTCACTGATATGACGAATCATATACACCCCGACACTGGTAGTTAATGGGTAATTTGAATCGGAAGTTTGCGATCTTTGGTATAGTAGTTGCGTTTTAACATGACACTAGCAGATCATTGCTTTTCCCTGATATCTCGCCGTAGGAACCCATACAATAAACTATGTATGGTTTTTCGTTATTGGAACATGTTCAAGAGGACGTTAACGGACATTATATCAGTTAAAAAAAAATGCTAGAAAATGTCGGTGGGTCAATGACCGCTATGGTCATGCTAAAACGCGACAACTTTTAATTTAAATGTCAATTGGTACCTATTATGCCGCCATTATGGCAAGAGCCACATAAGTACATTACACTTGTTTTATCTAATAGTGCATGCTTGTAAATATTTATACGGTACAGGGAAACTATGAACATCCCGTGCGTAGGCTGCAGTAAGCTTGTCAGTTGTCCAGCAGTGAAATAGTACGACCCACAGGGCAAATAGCCATCTGCGGTGAAGTCCGAAAGGGATACCGGAACCCTTGGCAGCAGTCAACTGAAGGAACACGGATGTGTTTTAGTCAGTAAAAGTCTAACACGCCCTCCCACTTCTCCCGCTCCGCCCAGAGCGGGAGAAGTCATTTGATGATTTCCAACCCTCAAAAAAAAAAAAAAAAGCCATATAGCCATAATAGTAAAGTTTGGTTTGAATTTGGTTTCACTTTTTGGTATGTATTCACAAGTAACAAAAACCCTAAACAGTATCAGTTAGTCTCAGTATTCATTATCCAGCAGTTAAAATAGTACACGCGGGTGATCATGCCTTGAGTTTATATGTAGGTATGATAAATGTTAAATTGCTAAATTACTAAACCAGAACTAGAATTTAATATTATTAGCTCTCACATTTGTCGACACATGCATGTACGCGTTGTTTGGTACACATCGATGAATGCCACTGACACACGTAAGTCTAGTATCTGCAAATGCGAATGCACTCGTATCTACCAATCAGTGCAGTATCCTGAACGAGTGCGCGTGCGAGCAATAATGAGCATGTATGGAGGGTATTGTTGCTGAACCGTAACACGGAATGTATCACACTTTGACAATTAATATGCAAAGACTGTGAAAGTAAAATGATTTGCAGCTTTGGCTGGCCTTGAAACCAGAAGAAAACATTTTTTTTTTAACAAATCTTTCCAAACATCCTTTTCCAAGAAAATAATAAAAGTAGGTATAAAAATTAAGAAAATCTCTACTTAGAGAAGAGAAACTAACAAGTACTCAGCGTGAAACTCAATGGCGTAAAAGCGGAAGAGAAAAAGCGGACCTTTAAAAGAAAATGGAATTAATATAAAATTACAAAGAGCAAACATGAGACGGTACCTACTTAGATAAAGAGAACAAAAGGCTAGGTACCTACAAAGTGCATTATGAGCAAGGCATTATACAAGCTTCCAGGTGAGCTTGACTCAAAAGACCGCGCAACAAGTCCTGAAGTCCGTGTACAAATGAAAACCTGAAAAGCTTTGTTTACTAATTTACAAATAATACAATGGTCTCTCCATTGTGAGCTTTTGACAGATTTGCCGTGCAAATTCTAGCACCCAATTTAATATGCCTTGATGTATATGTTACAGTTGTTTCCTAGTTAAAACTATTTTTTATTAAATACCTTTGTTAAAACTAGAAATACCTAGTCAATACTAGAATTTACCACTGATATATTTGATTTTCAACCTAACCTCCTAACAAATCATTTGACCAAACGTTTATTGTCTAAAGGCTCTTACATACTGGCGCTATTCGTCGCGCGACGCGAATTTTAACAAAACAATTTCTGAGAAAACTTCACGGCGACGAATCGCGCCAGTGTGTAAGAGCCTTAAAGATTGTTTGCCGTAATACATCATTTGAATAAAGACCAAATGCCTAAATGGCATTATCCTGCCAATAAAAAATGCCAATAATAATATTCTGCCAATAAAAAAATTGACCAAATGAAAATGTGCGTACTAAAATCATTCCAAACATTGCATTGGTATAAAAAAAGATTTTTTAGTGAATTTTTAGCAAAATGTTTTCGGCAAAACGGCAGGATCCCCAGAATAAGGTACGATGAACTTTAAATCTCGGTCGGAACAGTTAGTTTTAAGGGGGATGCGCTAGGGTGGCCCGCGAAATTCAAATTTTCTTACGTTTTTTGCAATTTGCAGGTCAGTATCAGGTTGTATGTTGATCTAAATATTATTAGCGCTCGTAAAAAATATGAATTTACAGAATTATAAACATTAGAATCAGCAATACAACTCACTAAGGTCATGAAAGTGCCAAATGTCATGATTTCATGAAATAGTTATTCAATACACTTTCATGAGCTTATAGAGTTGTATTGCTGATTCTAATGTTTATTTATTTATTTACTATGGATGACTTACAGCTAAAATTAACAGAAAAATAAAACTGTATGTGAGACTGACAGCCAATTAAAAGTCATCACTTCTAAAAACAGAACGAAAAGAAAGAGTGTGAACTACACAACACAGCTACCAGAAAAAAGAAAAAAATAACAGAATAACATTGGAGCTTAAACTAAATTCACATTTTATATTCACTAAAAGAATAAAAACTGAACACATAAAATCTTATTTAAAAAAGTCAAGGCTCAGGCACTTTCTGGCCGAGGACACACCTGTTATGAATGGATCAAAATCATGCTGTTTACACATGATATTAAAGTTGCTACTTGCACGCACTATAAATGAATTTTTTCTGTAATTCGTAGAGGTAAATGGAACACGCAACGGTGCGTTCCATCGCTTCGACCTCCCGGGAACGTTGAAATAAAATTTGGATAGAATATCGGAGTTATTAATTGAATTATTGAAAATTTTAAATAATGAAATGCAGTCAGAGATTGCTCGCCGATTTATTAGGGGTAATATATGATACTTCTTACAGATGTTGAGGTATTCTTCAGACCGGTAGGGCACTTTCTGATGATAACATAAATACTTGATGAACCTTTTCTGGATGCTTTCCATACGATCAATGTACTTGTGATAACATGGATTCCAAATTTCAGACGCGTATTCCAAGTGGCTTCTTACAAAAGTACAGTAGAGAATTTTTAAAGTTTTGGCTTGAGTGAAGCACTTGGACAGCCGCATGATGAAACCTAGTGCTTTAGATGCTTTAGCAACTATGGCATTGACATGAGATTCAAACGTAAGCTTAAAGTCGTGATATACTCCCAGATCTCGGATGCAATTCGTTCTAGGTAGTACTTGATCACCCAAGATATACGATGAAGGTATAATTGATCGCTTTCGAGAATATGTTAGAACCGAACATTTAGCGGGGTTAAGATCAAGCTTACTCCCACGACAATAAGCCTCCAGACGACGTAAATCATCCTGAAGTGCAATCACATCCGCATGTGATGATATTGTGGCATAGATCTTCATATTGTCAGCAAAACACAACAGTTTTGATGAAATCAAGCAAGAGTTGATGTCGTTTATATAGATAATGAAAAGTAATGGTCCGAGCAATGAACCCTGGGGGACTCCACTGGGGACAGGCACCCAACCAGACATATAATTGCTTAATACTACTGCTTGAGACCTGTTCTCCAGATAAGAAGAAAACCACCTGAGTAAGTCACCTCGTATTCCCATACCATATAACTTTGATAGCAAGATCTGATGGTCAATCCGATCAAAAGCTTTACTATAATCAGTATAAATGACATCAACCTGCTTACCTTTATCCATGGCGTCAGTAATAAAATCATTGAGCAGAATTAAGTTGGTGACGGTAGACCTTCCCTTCAAAAAACCATGCTGAAAGGAACTGAACGAATTTTGAAGAGCACTATACACCTGGTTATAGATGACCCTTTCAAAGATTTTTGCCACAATACAGAGCTTGGATATCGGTCTGTAGTTCCCAATTTCGGTTTTGACTCCTTTTTTATGAATAGGCGTTATGAAAGCCGACTTCCAAAGTGCAGGTACAACACAAGCATCCAAGGATTTCCTAAAGAGCATCAAGATAGGAAGGGCAATCGAATTTGAACATCGTACAAGAAATTTGGATGAAATATTATCCGGGCCAGCCGCTTTAGTAGTATCTAACTTACAAAGCAAGTTAGAAACCTCTTCAACGGTCACTGCGATGCTACATATGTCAGATAGGCTGGAAGATTCAGTAAAAGGCGGGGGTGAATAAATTTCATGACTAGGGCTAGTATCCAGAAATGTAGAGTGAAAGTACGTAGAAAACGCTTCGCATATTGTTTCTCCGGTACGCAGCGCTTCACTATTATAGTTTAAAGTGCTCGGAACTGCATTTGAGTGGTGTCGTTTTTTAACGAAGGTCCAAAAATATTTAGGGTTTTCTTTAATAGATCTTTCGGTTAAGTTCAGGTAGTCTTTATAACATTGCGATTCCAATACTTTTACCCTTTCACGAAGAAGCTTAAATGTTAATTCGTCCGCTATATTGCCATACGTCTTGAATTTTTTTAAATATTTGTATTTTTCTTTAATTGTTTTAATTAATGCCGAGTTGTACCAAGTTGGATATGTTTTATAATTCTGTAAATTCATATTTGTTACTAATCTGATCGGCTGCCCTAGGCGTTTGCCCCTATGTACAGGGCTCAGGTATGGTGGGAGTACTTCACAAGATACAAGGTTGCCCCCCGTATGTTATTCTGCCGCGCTCGAGTAACTCCCGAAATCCCCTACCATAGACGCTCCACCCACCATACTTCACATAACCTTTTTTTCTTTTTAGCATCTAATCTTCACAATCCAATGGGTCCCCATGACGCTCGAGTAAATCCCCATTTAGCATCATTGCCTCCCCTACTACTATTAATAAGCGCTTCTCGCCATCAAACTAACGTTTGACGGGTGAAACTGTAAAAACCGGCCAAGTGCGAATCGGACTTGCGCACGAAGGGTTCCGTACCATTATCTATAAAAACGGCAAAATACTCAAGTTTGTTGTAAAAACAGAATAAAATAAATAGGTTGGTATTGAAGGGGGCTCCCTTTAATATTTATATTATTCTGTTTTTTAGTATTTGTTGTTATAGCGGCAACAGAAATACATCATCTGTGAAAATTTCAACTGTCTATCATAAGATACAGCCTGGTGGCAGACGGACAGCGGAGTTAGTAATAGGGTGCCGTTTTACCCTTTGGGTGCGGAACCCTAAAAAACAACAAATAATGTATCTGTTGAGAATAAATTAAAAAAATGCCAAAGTGCGGCTTTAATACTTACATTTAGTGCAGTGGAGTGTCGGTTGATCCGAGAGTGACCGCCGCATGTGTGTTGTATAGATCGGTAAGTGATGCTAAAAGCTATTATTGGTTTTTGCAGGAGAGTGGGAAAATATATTCAATCAAATTCAAACTGAACACTACAAAGTGAAAAATAACTTTAATTTCGGAAGTCGGTGGCAAAAAACGACAGTTCAAAATCAAAGTAACAAAAAAAATGCTATCTGGTAATATAACCCATAGAAACCATTCATCAATAAATACAAAATGACAACACAAGAACATCAACATAATTTTAATACATCATCTAATCCTAACTAATATTATATTAATGCGAAAGTGAGTTAGTTTGTTTGTTTTTTTATTTTTAACGACTGAACGGATTTAGATGAAATTTGGCATAGGGGAGACCAAGACCGGGTATAGGACCAAGGCTACTCTTTATCCAGATATTCTCACGGGACCGAGACTTACGCGGGTGGAACCGCGGGGCGCAGCTACACACATTTCAATTAAAACAATATTCATTACAGTAGTCTCTTACGTACGACAGACACTATGTATATGTAACTTGTCTGTCACAGCAGTATCGCACATAAGGACAGTCCAACCTATTTGCTATCATATTCAGAACGACATTGGAGCTGGTTCGCACTCAGTGCACAAGAGAAGCGCAGCGCTTCCGCATGGTCGCATGAAAACTGAAAACAGTCCGTGCGCGCCCATGCGACCACACCCGAAGCGCTGCAGCAGGTGGCAGACGCAACACCGCTCTGAAGGCGTTGTTACCCCTGCTTTCTACACAACCGATCATGGAACTTTGCATACCTACCTATCAGAAAAGGACATAGGATAGGTTCTTATGGGAACGCGTGTTAAACCGCGGGAAAAATATCAAAATAAAATGCGGAATAACAATCTTAAACTTTTTATTTTTGAACATTATAATATTGAAAACTTAAAAACAAATACCTACTCTAAATTAAAATACTAGAAATAAAGATAAAATTGATCAACCATTTTTCAGATTAGCTAAAGTAAGCATCTTATATGGGGTATTGCGTTAATTGCTATAGCAAAAACTTAAATTATTATTTTTTTAAACCCCCGACAAAAACAAACTTCTAAAAACTAAAAAAATAATATGTAGGTATTGGCCCTTTAAGTTTAATATAAACGTTGTTGGTAATATTTTGATCCAAACGTCGCACTGTGGAACATTTTGGTCATCTTCGGATCAAAAATCTGTAACTTTTTTGTTTCTTGAGATACAGTTTTAATTATTTTTTATACCTACAAGTAGTCAATATAATAAGCCTTTAAATAAGTATAATACATTTGAAGTCATTGTACAACAACAGGCGTTTGAGAAGCAGTGGTTGCAAATACCTAAATACCTTTATTAACCGACTTCTTCAAAAAGGAGGAGGTTCTCAATTCGTCTGTATGCTTTTTTTTTGTATATATATTACGCGATTACTCCGCCAATTATGAATCGATTTTGATGATTCCTTTTTTGTTTGGTAGGTCATGCTTCAGAGGTGGTCCCATATAAATTTGAATAATTTTGCTTGCGTAGTTTTTGAGTTAGCTTCAATAATTACGTATTTTTCCCACTTAGCGTATGTAGACGATTATTATTATCTTACTAACTCCGTCACTGTTATTTACATAGCAGATAACGGTATACGAAGTTGTGTGGGGTAGGTACCACAACTAAAAAGTGAAAAATAACTTTAATTTCGGAAGTCGGGCGCAACAAATGAAAATTAAAAAGCAAAGACGCTGACTTCCGAAATTAAAGTAATTTTTCATTTTTTTTGTGTTTTTTTTGGAAGTCGGATGTTTTGACAAATAAAATAATTACAATAATAAAATTGATTGTAAAACTGTGCTACTATTTATTGTGAAAGTTTGTGAGAATGGATGGATGGATGTTTGTTACTTTTTCACGCCTTAACTGCTGAACGGATTTCAGTGAAACTAGGCACTTTGTACACCATGACACAGGATTGGTTCCTACGGAAACCCGTGTGAACGAAGTGCATTATTTACTAGTGCCGTAGAATCGGAGTTCGTCATCTAAAGCTAAGTTAAGGGTACGACACTATACACCGTGCACTCAGTGTCCGGCACGGACTCTGTGTGTGTGAACACTCATAAACTCATACCTACACTTTGCGACACCGACTGTCTAGTCTAAGGCTGCCATCAGACGGACAGCATCTCAACTAACTTCTTGTTGTATGAATGCAGTTAGTTATTTAGTACGACTGAATACTCATAATGTACTTGTAACTGTTTTCAAACTGCAAAGCAGTTGGAGTACAGGTGAAATGCAGTCCGTCTGTCTAGAGCCTCAAGTGTTCACACTCGGTGTCAGACATGGAGTGTACTATCTATACAACATTATGTTTTGGTTATGCTAATCCCGAAAAGGGGTCATTGTATTCATAATTTTGAACAACTTTTTCTATGGGACCAACTTGAAATCGAGAAAAAAAAATCTGCTATTCCATACGCATCCGTTCAACTTCGGAAATCTGAACGGATGCGTACGCAGAAAGAAATACTGCCGGCATTTCTTTCTGATGTCCTTCAGGCGCCTTCTGACGGTGTCCATTGAAATCTACAACAAAGAAAATTTTGTTAATTTCAATAGTAAGATTGTTTATTATGACAAATTGTACGGGCCAACTTAACGTAATGAGTAGGTATGGGACGGTTAAAAATCATTCTTGAAAATATAAATCTTCTGTCGAATTGAGAACTTCCACCTATGTTTAGGTGGGCTTGTATAAAGAACTGAAGATTTATCTAATAGTTCACTAGGGCAGGGGAACGTGTCGTACTGGGACCAGTCCATCTTCGGCACGCCCCCGCCCTCCGACACAAACGACTGAAAAGCAAAACAATGTTTAGGAGAATTAAATAGGAGAGTGTTTCATATCTTACTCTTTGGTTGAATAATACCGTAAAATGAGGCTACTTTGCCCCGTTTTTTGCTCCAAAATGAGAAAAGTGTGGCTAACGTAAAAATCCGTCTTTGATATAGCTTTTATAAATTTTCCACAGCTTTTGAAGCATTCTGGCTCTAATATTTCAATGACAAAAATGGTAATTTACTATTAATTTAAAAATAAAAATATGGAGCAATGTTACCCATCCTTTCGGAAACATTGCTCCTACATTTATCTTGTACTAAAACAGGCACATTTCAGAGACAGGGGTGAAGTAAACAGCTTCGGTTGTTTAAAATGCTCCAAAAATAATAATATGGAAGCAAGTTTTGTGTTTCTCGTCTTAATGAAATGGTTTGAACAAAATAAAATAAGGAACTTTTTATTTGAAGGTAAGGTTTGTAGGTTCTCTCCAGATAAGATTTTATTATGACTATGCGCAAATCGAAACTTCTTAGAGGAAAACCATGCTCGCTTAAATTTTGTATGCATGATACGAATATTTTTTCTTCTTCAACTGTGAAGGTAATAGGTGGCCTTGATGTTTTGTTGCGTTTTAAATCTCAGTTGATTTATTAGAGTCCTTCTTGGAATCCCATATATTTCACTGGCCTTCCTTTGAGTAAATTCTTTGTTTTCTACAATTCTACTGCTGTTAGACAATCTCGAAGAGTCTCTTCTGAATAGTTTTTATAATTTCTTGTAGATACTGTCATAACATATTTACATGGCATATTTCCTATAAAAAAATATATTTGAATTCACATGAGTTGAGTAGCAGTTAAAATATGAATTCAAAAACATAATTTGTAACGTTGCTCCAGGAGCAAATACATATATCCCCAAACTTGGCGCAAAGTAGAAACGTGAAAGTAGAAGAGGTAAGAATCCCTTATAAATCCACTTATCAAACAAATATTACCTGTTCTCGTTAGCCAATTACATACACAACTCCATTAAACCCTTCTCACCTCAAATATCCAAGCAGATTCGTCGATGGAGGTGGATTTTGCAGACAATTTTTTTTTTTAACAAAACACCGACTACAAAATAAATGGCGGTAACCGGAAGTGCATATTTAGTGCTGCCAATCTTATAAAGCATTTATCGGATGCGTTCAAAAATATTTCAATTTCCTTGTATATTTAGGGATTTGATCGAAATAATCTTTATTAAAATTTGGAGCATATTTACCTTCACGGGGCAAAGTATTATATATATAGTAGTATAAAGTACATTTTACGGTACCTATAACATATTTAGTACTTCCTATGATAGTTTTCAAGTCTGCTTGGGGCACTGTAAAGCGAAAGTGCCTACTGCTGAAGAGCAGAATATCAAGAAGTCAACCTGCGTTAAAATGCCGACACACGGTTCTTGTAATATAATGTCTCAGACCTGTTAAAAAAGGTAGACGGAGCGCTCCGACCATCAAAAGTGTAGCCACAAAACCGTGCTCCTGCAAGTAAACATACAGGCTCACGCACACACCTACACTAAAACCATGCTCATCCCTCCTAGTACATCACGAGTCTTCGTCTAGTTAACACCAATAAAAAAAATAGAATGATGCCTTCCTGTGTATTAAAAATTTGTGAAAACAATAGCAAATCACGTATAAAGTCTCACGGAATCACTTTTTACTTGTACGTAGGTACTTGAAATAACATCGTTTTTTAATTTAAATATCTATGAATGTTAGGTTACTTGGAACAAAAAACCTCAACGAATGAATGAATGAGAGCAGTGGTATAACGTGGGAGAGTTGCCATAATGTGATTTCAAATTTTCCCGTTCGAATAAACCAATTTAAATTATATATGATTTCTTATAATTATATTCGTGTTTTCTTCTTTTATGTATTTATATTTTAGATTTCCAAGTAATACTGAATCTAAAAGTAAATGGATAGTAGCTATAAGAAATAACGATGAAAACATTTTTGTTTCAGATTCGGATTAGAAGTCCTTCTTAACAATTGAGTTAAAATACCATACTCAATATTATTCCACAAATTATAGGGAAAAACTTTAACAAAAATTGCAACCCATTTTAACACGCACATAGATATAAAGGTGGCTTCACTTTTGATGTTCGGAGCGCTCCGTCTACCTTTTTTTGTTGGTCTGAGGTTAGTAATAACATTTACTGAGTCTGGCTGCGGGGCGCGCGTAAAACCGCTTTGAGCGAGGGTCGAGCGCCCTTCTAACTACGTGTCTATTAGGTAGTAGGTATTATTTACCCGACTATGGCGGAAAAAAAGGACAGTTATGATTTTGACCGGTATGTATGTATGTATGTAAGCGTGATAACTAGATTCTAACTAAACTAGGCCCGCGAGGCACGCTGGACCCAGCAATGTGTCAACGGATAAAAAGAAACAAAAGTTAATCCAGTGGGTGTTAGTGCTTGCACTTTCACTAACACCCACTGGATTAAATTTTGTTTAGAATGTTTTATGACTAAATTGAACTGTATAAAGGAAAAATATGCCCACAATAAAGATATTTTGAATTTATTTGGAATCAAAAATAATAGTTCATCGAATTCTGTTTACTTGGAACATCGCGCTGCGTTAAAAACGCACAATATCGGGAACTGATTATGAAAGAACACAAAGAAAATACCTACCTACCTATCGCTTCTGTTAACTTATTTCGAAAATTCTATAGGAAAACACCATTGATACATTTTTTCAATATTAGCCTTTGTTTAGTTTAAATATAAAAATAATTATTAAAAAAATGTTACTCACCGTTATGGCCGTCTGCGGACAAATATCTATCACCTCCACTCAATCGAAGCGCTATAATGATGCGCTGTCTTCTCTATTTGCGTCAACTGAGGCGCCATAATAATAGATTTATTATAATTAATAGAGTTCAGTTCACAGAACACTATAATGTTCAGATAAAATAACACGCACAGCACGACTACACACAGCATGTCTCCACAAATCTTTGATGAGTACCCCCTATAAAGAGCGTCCCTGGAAGTATGGCTCAAATCAAAGTCTAAGTCAAATAATTTATGAACTGATTCTAGTTGCCCCTTCCAAAAGGTAGGCAAGAAACTCCACCGTTACTCTTTAAAAAAATGTTTTACAATATTTGGTATACATGAATTAGGTATAATTATAATTACATGTGAAGACGATACACCTAGAATACAGTTACTCTACTACAATAGGTACTACAAAAGAATAAAAAATGGAGCAATGACAAATAAATAAATTAAGTACGGGATAGATACATGGTGCTCACATATTTACAAACATTGTAAAAGTAAGTATACGATATCACAATATTCCTAACACCTTACAAGTAAATAGTAATACTAAATAAGACAGTGCGTGAGAATAAGGTAATCATAAAATGTAAAAATCTATGATATACAAATAATAAATTATACAACTAGATTAGCAACCAGTTTGATTTTGTTCAGACTCGAATTGTCCTATGGAGCAACACCAGCATGTTTCCAAGCATTCTTATCTTGAGTACTAGCTGTGCCCCGCGGTTTCACCCGCGTAGGTCTCGATCCCGTGGAAATATAGGGATAAAACGTATCCTATGTCCTATTCCAGGTCATGGTCTACCCGTGTGCCCATCCTCTCCTCTCTAGAGTAGGGAACGTCGTTCGAACGGTCCGTTCGACGCCGCCGCCGCGCTGCGCTGCGCTGCCACGACGCGTATTGCATTTTAATACTCGTGATAACTACGAAATTAAATTGCCGATACGAATGAATTAAAAAGTATTTTACTGCTACATAAATACCTTCGATGTTAAAACTATTTATTTAAATAAGAATTAATATTATGTTGGTAAAACTACTTCGCAAATAATGCATTAAATTTCGAACAAATCTGAGTACCATAAAAAAGGTTATAGTGAGTCAATCTTAAAAGAAAGACATTAATCGACGAATCACCCATAAGTTCATCCCAACTACGGAACTCTTCATTGTGCGTGCATATATATGCGGCGAGCCTCCTTGCCGGATAACCGCCATGGGATCTGGAGGCGAAAGTCCTCGCGCACATATGGGAGTGGCGCGAGGAGATGAAGCGCCGGGGCGTAATTCCGCTGCCGCGAGAAATCGCGACACAGCGGACAGAGCTCCGGCAGGATCTCATGGTGGCATGGAGAGTGCGATCGCAACCCAGTTTTGGGCACGCCACAATTGCGGAAATAAGTCCCCTCTTTGAGTTGTGGCTAGAGAGGCGCCACGGCGTCCTTACCTTCCACCTGACGCAGGTCCTCACCGGACACGGTTGCTTCGGGAGGTGCCTGTTTCGGATAAGGCGGGAGGAAACGCCCGGGTGTCACCACTGTGTGGATCGCCCGGAGGACATGGTGGAGCATACGGTGGAGGTACCTATGCCCTGCTTGGGCGGAGCCCCGCCGTGTACTCTAGGAGGCGATTCGCGGCGGTGACCTCTCGCGTCCGGCCCTGGTCCAGGCCATGGTACGGAGCGAGAGGGCATGGGAAGCATTCACCTCCTTCTGCGAAGCAGTAATGCTCGCGAAGGAGGAGGCGGAACGCGTGAGGGAGAGGCAAAGTTTGCGCCCTCACGCCCCTAACCGCCGCCGCTGGAGACGCCCTGGGCGTCGGGAATCCCAGGCGGATTCCGGGCCACCATCGGCGCGGGCTTGCGGCTTGCTCGCCGTCCGATTAGGACCAGGCTTCCAAATCCAAATCTTCTTACTATATATTTCGCAGTGTAAACAGTTGCGAATCTCGTATGACATAATCGTAGGGGAGAATTTAGTTCTTGCCTGTATGTAAACATTATGATACGATAGTCTTATGGCGATTATTGTTTGCGATTTCTCGCCAAGAAACTTTCGAGAAACTCTCTTAATCTATCACACGTTTAAGTCGGAGAAATCCACCCAACCATTTTTCGTTTTTTTTACTATCCTACGCTGTCCCACTCCTGGGCAAAGGCCTCCCAATAATGCGCTCCAAAACAAAGATAGCTGACTTGGCTCAAAGGGCTGCCTAACTAAATGGGGCTGGGCAGGATACGTCTGCCACATACCGGACAAACAGTGGGCCCAATTATTATTAATTATATGTAATTATGATAGTTTTTAGACATCAGTCTAAAATCTGTCATAATTAACATCTATGGATTAATAAAAACTGTCATAATTAACATCTATGGACTCACATTAAACTGTGAGTTTTTCAATCAGGGTAACGCACTCGGAAATAAGGTTATCGGAAGCGATTCATTGGCCCGCGTGCCCCACAAGAAGTGGGTCATCGCGCCGCTGTCGCCGCCGGAGCTGGCGAGCTTTCAGTCTGTGTGCAGGCGGCTTTAGACACGATACTTTGCGGAAATGTTCAGAACTTGAGGTCCTGAGATGCCTCAAATTTTGACTAAGGTGTAGAGTTTGTGAAGTTAGGGCTAAGGCGTGTAGTGTTAGAAGCTTGGCTCTACATGAGATCTGATAACTTTTTGACAGTGCGAGCCAACATGTTACATGAAAATGTTTTTGGTGGGATTTTACTTCTTTTTGTAAGTTGCATATGACTATATTTTTTATTCATTATTTATTTTTTGTGGTGTATTTCTTGCACATCAGAGGTGCCTGATTTCATAGAACTTTAAGCTCAAAACACACACAAAGCGGGTGCGTGTCGGGGCGTTTTGTTCGCGGGAGCCGCGCTGTCATCGTGTTCACACACAGCGCGGGCGCGGGACGGCAGCGGGTCGGGCGCGGGACGGCAGCGGTTCGGGGGCGGATGTACGTAGCCAGGCGGCGGCAAACAAATAAGACACGACCCGCGCCCGCGTTCTGTGTGTTGACATCCATATTATAATTCCTTGAATTACAATTTATTGTGCCCGCCGAACGCGCCCGACCCGCTCCCGACCCGCTCCTGACCCGCTCCCGACTCGCACCCATCTTGTATGTGTTTTGAGCTATAGTTGTATAATATATAATGTAGTAATATTCTGAAACCTGATGAAAGCCCCATACACACTTTTATCTCCTAATTTAAGGGGTTGAGGCGTGATCTTAAAATAAAACTTGTTTGTTTTTGAATGCGTCCCTCTATGATGAAATAGGTCTGTGCAAAGCTTAAATGACATGACAAATGCATGACAATGACGGGTTGTGACAATGATTAAGAAAGATAAAGAAGGTGCCATTACATACTTTTAAGACTGGACTATTGATTTAAAAATTAAATTGATACATTAATCAAGTATTAAATATCACGTTCATTACAGTCTAGTTAACAATCAATAGGTACGCTATACAATTTTAATATTGTATATTCTAAAAATACTAGTGAAGTCATATCAATTTTTACAAGCATATCCCAATTACCATAATAGTTCCAAAACTGGCAACACAAATATCTCCCCGAATGCTTGAATCAGATTATTAATCTTTTAACGCAAGCTAAATGGTGTAATTGCAAATATTATCAGTTATATTTTAAATATAAATATCTCTTTGTCCATGCCTGAACAAAGATCCAGGCTGGGCCAGAAAAAAACCATGTCCTTTCAGCTTTCTAGAATTTCAGGAAGTACCCTAAGAATATTGATGATCACAGTGAGTGAGTCAGTAACGAAATCGGGGTTTTTTAGATATCAATAAAATCGACAGTATAAGAGATATGCAATTGAAACTTTCTACGTTTAATAAATCTACTATTGACATCATATCCCGAGAATTTCGTTTATGTGGTATAATCCAAACCCAAGTAATGGGGGTTTTAAACATGCACCCTGTAAGGGCACTGCAAAACAAAACAAAAATTACCAAATAAATTACATTGCAATAATACATTACATTTTTCATCATAAATTATGTCATCGTTACAAAATATAAAACAAAACTGGTTCAAATCAATAGAATAAATAATTATTGTTACTGTAGCTATCGAATTATAATATTTATTATGAGTAATACATAATAAGAATAAGTTAATTAATAAATTCCAATAAATTAAATATACTAGTATAGTAGGTATTGTATACAAACAGTAGTCAATGGTCAGGTATTTATGTCATTTATTTATTTATTGGTTCAAATTGTGAACAATTTTGTTTTAAATAAATTGTTACTTTTTATTATTTCTTTTATGGACTTCGGTAAATTATTATAAATCTGGATACACATTACGTGCGGGCCTGAATGGAAAATGGATAGTTTTGAAACCTGTAATGCTAGATCGTTTTGGTGTCGCAAGTTTCGTGGTTGGGTGTAATGATCTTTATTTAAAGGGAAAAGTGATATATTTTTCCTGACAAACAAACACACTTCAAAGATATACAGAGATGTGAGTGTAAGGATATTGTGTTCTGTAAAATGTGGTCTACAGCTGTCCATACCTCCTATATTTGTCAAGATGCGTTTAAATCTTTTGTGTAACTTGAACAGCTTACCTGCGTTAGTACTATTACCCCAAAGTATTACACCGTAACGGAGCCAAGAGTGCGCGTATACATGCGTTGTAGGCTGCTTTAGCAGATTTAGAATCTAGATTTTGTCAATTCCGATAAAGTGTAAGAGAATCTAGAGATTTTGCTACTTATGTGTGCTATGCGAGATTTCCAATTAAGTTTGTGTTAATATTAAGGCCCAACAATTTAAAATTATCAACGCAGTCTAATTTAGTTTTGTGAAAATGTCGATTTCACGTAGGGGAGAAGAGCGTAAATAATAATAAATAGATTTGACTCCACCATGGTACGTTTAGGGACATGACCAGTTCCTGCATTCGAATTCGGGAACTTGTGCAGGATTATAGTTTATACACTATGATTTAAAAATAAAGATCTAATTTATCATGGATAAATTAGTCCGAATAAAGCCAAGGTTAAAATATCTGCAAAAACAGTATTTTAATTGCTTCCGCTTTTCTTTTAGAGTGCGTTTCATCAAATAGTTCCTATGCCGTAGTGTTGGCTCCCCTGTTGTAGGTTGAACATATTTTGTACGTTACGGCGCCACCTAATAGGTCCGTTGTTAAAGTGCCAACATTACGGCATAGGAACTATAATGATGAAACGCACTCTATAAGTACTTCCCGATTTTGACGTTCCATTGTATCCATAATCATCCGGTAACCATAATAAGCTACACAGTATGGGAAAAATAAAATAAGAACGAGTTATTTTCGATCTAGAGAATAAATGACATGGAATCACTACATAGTATAAAACAAAGTCGCTTTCTCTGTCCCTATATCCCTATGTATGCTTAAATCTTTAAAAGTACGCAACGGATTTTGATGCGGTTTTTTTAAATAGATAGAGTGATTGAAGAGGAAGGTTTATATGTATAATAACAAGCCCGTGCGAAGCCGGGCGGGTCGCTAGTAAGATATATAATGCATGTTTTGTTTATAATTAATTTGATTTATTTACATTTTATAATCTATTTAGATTAGAGGCGCGTAAAGTTTTACGCGCCTACAGGTTAGGTTTTTATGGATATTTGTGACGATCGGAGACCATAATAATCAATGTGTATAGTAGGGACGAAGCTACCCTACAAACCGATTCCTATGGGCTTCCCTTCTGGAATTCGAAACAAAACCACACTCTATCGTCATTAAAAAATGACACAGTCAGTAGTGTTTAAAATGCCTGTTCAGTAATCACACTATAGGTATTTAATACACCATATAATTAAAACTATACAAAACGCCTACATTCAATGTTTTGTCTTTGTTGTCTCCCAACAGCAAAAAAAAATTCTCCTAAATAACTCGGCGGCGCGGCTGGCTTATCGCTCCTTCAAAAATCAAGGCGTCATGACGTCACTTCGGTCACGTGACACCCCGGTTTCATACGCTTCAAGCAAGCCGCTCAAATACGAGTTAAGCGATCTAAAATTGCGTGCGCGTGAACGAGATGCAGCGATATCGGTTCGGTAGTTTTCGTTGAATTTCGTAATGCGTTCGGCTCGGAGTTCGGACAGGACGACGCTATTGTGTGGTTGCTGTTTGACGTAATCGCATTATAATTTGTTTAAACTTGCAGTTAATTTGCATTTTGTTCGTATTATTTATTTAATTCGTTAGTTTATCAGTACGAGAATCGTAGTAGTAGTATTAGTTTGTTGGTATAAAACAGTGATTAAAGTGTCTTGACTTTAGTGAAAGTGTACGTTGTAATTATGTATTTGGGGTAAGTAGATAGTTAATAAGTTGAAATGGTTACGGGAACTTTACGGTATAACGTTATTACGTAACGTTATCGAACCTATATTTTGAGTTTAGTTTTATATGTAGCGGCCGCTACATATTATACATAATTTATCATGGGTAGAAAGGGAAGAAAGAAAGAAAATAAAGTGTAAGTACTCTATGTCTATGTTCGCGCGAAAAAAAAGTTTTTTTTCGCGCAGGGAATCCATTCCCTGTTAAGAAAATCTAAGCGTATAACAAACTATTAAACGGAGGTATACCTATAAAGACGTACTGACAAAGATACAGGGTGTAACCGATTCCTTGTAATTGATTGAAACCACCTGTAGACTAACTTTGAAGCTTGGAAATTACAACCTTCCATAAAACACTTAGATTTTTTTGTTTTTTGGTTGTACTCGAACATAGACAGAGTACACTTTATTTTCTTTCTTTCGTTGGCGTAGCGCGACTAGAGTGAGAGCTTTGTTATTGTGGGTGTAAGAGAGAGATAACGTAGTAGGTAGAACTCGTATATACCGTCAAAAGTCAAAGTAACCGGTTAATTTCGCTCAACGGAATCGGAATTTGTAAAAGAACGGGATCTCCCATTTACCGGTCAAAACACCGGTAACCGAAACCTAAACCGCAATCGGTTCCGGTCTGGGGTCAATGACCGAAACCGGTTTAGAAAATTTACAGGTTTCCGAGCCTTGAGGGTAAGTAAAAGGTATTTCTGTTTTATATAATGACAATGTGAAAAATAGTAGATATAATAGTAGGTAGGTAGATGTACGCCGGCGGCCGGCGGTGCCAAAGACGCAAAGTGTTAACATAAGGCTGGTATACAAAAGTGGACGGATCCCTCCATAGCTGCGTATTCGTATTTAATTTGTAATGTGCAGGGACACTGCAAATTCAGTTGTATCTTCTGTCGTAGAACAATTTCCCGCGTTTTGGAGGAAGTTACTAGAAAGTTTCGATTCTGAATCTGAATTATTTTGCAACTCTTCTTCATTTTTCTTCCTTTTTAAATATTTGCCGATTTTTCGACGAAAGCCAGACCTTTAAATTTTTTTCACTGTCTATTGCATAAAATCATCCAATTCCAATATTTAATACAAATGCACTTAATTAAGGACGCTATCGCAGTTTTGTCTCGCTCATTTGAGTCGCAACACAACAACATTACGCACACGTTGAAACCGCTAACCGCTCGACTTCAAACGTTACTTAACTAATCTTGGTACTTGAAGGTATTATTTTTTAATTTTTACTATCAATGTTGAGTAAAGGTAGTTTTTACTTTATAACTTTACTTGATTGCATTTGGTAACAGTAACTAAGTATTATCTGCATGATTTTAAAATTACGTAAAATTCGTAGGTACCTAGTAGGTAGTTATTAGTTTGAGAGTTGATTATCAAATTCACTTCCAAAAACAATCTTTGAACTTTTTGAATTTTCCTACGTATAAAAATGAAAAAGTGGTCATACTACCAACAAACTTATACCTACTGATGTGGACGTTCATTAAAATATTACATCTACCATCTTGAATAAAAAATGGATGATAGATTCGAAACCCCAATTTCCAAAAGTACCTAATAAACATGATGAAATTAAAAAAAAACAACATCGGCATTTATTAATTTAAAAAATGCATGACATTCTGAATCACCTGTGTCAAAAGCGTAAACTACTAGCTGTAGTCCGCGACTTCGTCTGCGATCCAGCACAAAAAGTAGTCTATGTCCTTTTCCAGGTCATGGTGTACCCAATTACCCATGTGCCAAATTTCATCCAAATCCGTTCAGCTGTTTTAGCGTGAAAACGTAACAAACAAACTAACTTTCGCATTTATAATATTACTAGCTTCCGCCCGCGACTTCGCTCGCGCGGTATATTACTTTCGAATTTATAATATTAGTATGGAAGTATGGATAGTTAGGATGAAAACGACAACCATGATGAAAAAAAATCAAGTAATAAAAACTAAAACCCAACTACGACTTAAAAGGTATAAACAAGACACCACAGACAGACAAATTAAAAATTTAATATATTATATATATATTTTTGACATTTGACACCCAACATGGTACGATTAAACCATTTTTTTTTTAAGTTCCTCCCTTTATGTCTTCTAGAGGGCGCCAGTTTTAATTTAATGTGACTTCACATAGCCTATAACCAGCGGACAATCACGACGCTTCTAACGATACCTCATTTGTCAAATTGTGATAAGTGGTTTGGAAGATAGGAGGGAACAGATGAACATACATACATACATACATACATACATACATACATACATACCGGTCAAAATCATAACCCTCCTTTTTTCTTCGCCGTAGTCGGGTAAAAATAAAGAACACTCTCAAATTTCTTCATACATTTTTTACTCGTGGTCAATCGCGGTGTGCCATTCTGCGCTCAGACGCGCTCTAGGAAGCACGGGTGTATCGCTGTTTTGCAAAAAATAAACACGTACAAACTAATTATGAAACGAGTGCCGTGCTGTATACTGTGGTTGGAAAACGTTGCTACTTTTTGGACAAAAAGTACGAGTACCAAACTTATTACTAGATTTTGGTTTAAGAATAAATAATGAAAACATAACCCTCCTTTTTTCTTCGCCGTAGTCGGGTAAAAATGAGAAAATTTTCGCAGCAGCCATCTTGGATTTATATTTTGACCTCACGATGGGCCTCTGACGATGGGCACCCTCGAAAACATTAAAAAAAGAAACCCATGACGAAAAAAAAAATTCGCCGCCATTTTAGGTTTTCATTTTTACTTCATAACGGATTCAGCACCCTCGAACATCATGGAAACTACACCCATGATGAAAAAGTTGAAAATTTTCTCAGCCGCCATCTTGGATTTACATTTTGTCCAAATTAATACTTTCTCTCTCTTTCATGTTTTGATAATAAATAATAATTATTCATCCGTACCTACCTAATCAACATTTTCATTATTTATTCTTAAACCAAAATCTAGTAATAAGTTTGGTACTCGTACTTTTTGTCCAAAAAGTAGCAACGTTTTCCAACCACAGTATACAGCACGGCACTCGTTTCATAATTAGTTTGTACGTGTTTATTTTTTGCAAAACAGCGATACACCCGTGCTTCCTAGAGCGCGTCTGAGCGCAGAATGGCACACCGCGATTGACCACGAGTAAAAAATGTATGAAGAAATTTGAGAGTGTTCTTTATTTTTACCCGACTACGGCGAAGAAAAAAGGAGGGTTATGATTTTGACCGGTATGTATGTATGTATGTATGTATGTATGTATGTTCATCTGTTCCCTCCTATCTTCCAAACCACTTATCACAATTTGACAAATGAGGTATCGTTAGAAGCGTCGTGATTGTCCGCTGGTTATAGGCTATGTGAAGTCACATTAAATTAAAACTGGCGCCCTCTAGAAGACATAAAGGGAGGAACTTAAAAAAAAAAATGGTTTAATCGTACCATGTTGGGTATCAAATGAAAGGGCTTAATGAGCACATTTCAAAAATATATATATTATAACGCCAAAAGAATTAAAAAAAAAATCAAGTTATAAAAACTAAAACCCAACTACGACTTAAAAGGTATAAACAAGACACCACAGACAGACCAATTAAAAATCCGGGGTCACACGTGTTAGGGCATAAATCGAATAGATTACGTGTGACTCCGGATTCTTGTTTATGTTTTTTTTTCTCTTATATGAAAAAGTTATTTATGTAATATGTAATATTTACTGTACGTATTAAGGACTATATAAGCCACAATTTCTTATTATTTTTAGGTCAAAATATGTATTGGGTCTAGATATACGGGTTCCGATTCAGACCCCATATTCTTTCAATTTTGTGCGATTATTGTGGTGGTGAAAACGTATTTGTGAGAAAATGTAGTATGAGGGTATACCATTTTTATGAGGGCCAGATGAGATCAATAAATTATCTTTAATTTGAGACCATGATATCCTCGCAGTCGTGATTTCTAATCCCTGTAAAGGGTACCGAAAAAACAGTGATATTTGGAGAAAAATGTTTATGCGTCCTTAAGCTATTTTTAGGAAAAAAAAATACTAAAAACCCGTTTTCACTATCATTTTTTTAGACAAACTGAAAAATATGTATTAAAGTATTTTATCTAGACTTAAGTCTCTTTATAGACAAAGATAAGAGTACCAATAGCTAAAACAGAATGTTTTATCTCATCTTATCTATAAAATTACTTCAATTTAGGTACCTTTAGGCTTTATTAACTATTTGTAGAGCATTATATCTTAAAACATTCAATATACCTATAAACGTACTTAAAATAAGTGTGCTATAGAACAAATTCTCTAAAAATAATCGAGCTTAAGAAAAAAACTCTTTATGAATACATTTTCTTTATTGAAACCATCTTTAGAAAGCCCCGATCTAAAGAATAACCATGAATAGACTGTCTATAGACAGATTTGTTTTTAACCTCCAAGACTGTGTTACTTGGGCGTTTAATACCCGTTTAGGTGTAGTAATTCAATTTTCTTTTCTGTAATCCAAGTTTCCGTCAGACATATAGAATGAAAGTTTTTTCTTTCTTCAATGACTGATTATAGCAAATGTCTTTTATTTTTAAGACTGCGTATATTTTGGTATAGAATTTTAAAGTTAGTTGCGAAACGAACAAAGTTCAGTTTGCCTATTATTGTAGCTCTGGGTCGGGGAAGGTGGCATAGTTTGTATTATTTAGCGTTATGTTTATGATGGTTTCATGATCGCAGTATCCCTGGTATTTTTTGCCATATAGATTGTTGTTTTTGATGTTTTGGGGTATTATAGACCGTCCTTCCCTTTGATTTCGTCTCCTCTGCAGAGATTCTGTATCAAGGAAACCTGAGAGACAGGCCTAGACTTTTTAAATAATCCACGTTTTCTAGGATATATTTGGTCATCCTTTTACCCAGATGGCCTAGACAAGTGACAATCGCTTCCAAAGCTTTTCGTATTTCAACAACGACTTTCAACAGAATTGACATAAGCTTTTCGATAGCTTATGTCAGTCCTATACATTTTTGCCTTTTCCATCATCGTTATCTCTGATAAAATGTCACTTTGTCTAGGGCCTCAGTTCCACCCGTGGTGGCCATCTTTCGTCCTATCCGATTTAGCTCTTCGATATAGCAGTGAGGTCGACATTCAATGTGTCTTGGAAAGCAAATATTATCCTATCTTCGAGGTCTAATTCTAATTCATTATAATATTCGTTTAAGCCGTGGATAACAATTACTTTAGAGGAATCGTTCGACGCATTCTTAGGGGTATCGTTCACGTACAGTTGCTTGTTTTTGTTTTGTAGCTTGATTAATTCTGTTTTGTTTAGAGTTCTTCGCTTTCTTTGAAATAAATAATATTGGCGTTTATTTTTCTACAACGCACACATTGGCATTGACATTACATTTGCTTGACGCGATAGCACTATTAGCTGTTGAAAATTTGTGATAAATTTGGATATGTTCCGTAATTTTTTTTTTATTTTTTTTTATCTTCTAATAATTAGGACACACTTAAGAATTATGTAGAAACAATAACAATAATACAACACAATTACACAACTTACCTAATGAACGCTAGGTATATCTATTAAGCCACCTGGAGACACCTGGCAACAATACATGCACTGCGCACAGGTGCCCCATCAGGTGGCCTTCAGTCTTACTAGCACCAATACTTAGGAGACTGCTATCGCTGCCCCGCAACCGGCGCAGTAGTGACGCGGATCTTTTCCGCATGATCGCAAAGAAGTCATCTGTACGCGCTGCTGCGAACATCCCTGACGCGCTACAGAAACGTGGCAGCGACAGCAGTATCCTAAAAGTGTTGTTGTATTGCACACGCAGGGCATTCAACGTTTTTTGCGTGTACCTGGTCCACAGACGGCAGGTATAAAAAGCCTGGCAATATGCCCTAAACAAATTAATCTTGACATTACTGTCGTACTTTGCAAATCTGCGGGCCAGCATGTTGCATCTCACGGCCAATGCCCTGCGCTCTCTCTCCATATCACAGTTATCAGTGCCATCCTCTGTAACGGTGACCAAGGTATGTGACCAAGGTATTTAAACTGCTTTACTCTGTTTAGAGTTGCACCACATAGCGAGACTGGTGGTACAGTCAACAGCAAAAGTAGATGATCAAAATCAGAAATTCAATACTAATGAACGGAGTTCGCGTCAGAACTGTGTGGCGTCGAAGTGATTAAAAAGTATGTGATTGTAAATTATACCAAACATTTACTACTAGTACAGCTGCCATATATTCGTGATCAGTTTTGAGTCCAAAAGTTATAAACTCAATTCGCATCAGAACTAAGAAGTGAAAAAAAAAATCAAAACTAGTGAACAGTTAAAATCAAAAATTAAATGATGAAACTGAGGCCACTTAATCATGAGGCAAATAATTCATCCATACTTTTTTTTTATTTATCCCAGTAATTTGTTATGTTTTACGGAAAACAGCTGAATTGGATAAAAATTTGCATATTTAATATATGCCAAATTTTATCCAATTGAACCCCGAAAAAACCATAATATGTTCATTAAAAATCATATAATTGAAAAACTTTACTATTTTAAATGTTTTTTTTTTGTAACTTCTGTCTAATATTTAAAAGTAGCTGATGTGAATATTACTAATAGTTTTTAAACTAAGAAAAAAATTTTTTTAATTATAGGTTTAATCTAGACTAGTAGACTAAACTAACCAAAAATGGTTTAAATTAAAAATGTCTTCACTTTTTTCCAATCACCAAATGTTAGGAGATATTCCAATTAAGAAGTAATGAATACTTGCTTACCATGACACCTACTCTTCTCATTATATCACTAACACTCAATCCGTCTTCATGCAATGATATAATTCTATGTCGTTCATGCTCTGATAAATGGTGCGTCATATTTTTAATCTAATAGTTTTTGGTTATAATAAATCAATGCAATAGATAACAGACGCACTCAACGCTAACAGTGCGACAAAAGCGCAACAAGTCAATATAAATAATGCCCTAAAGATAAAAATATCAATCTACCTTCCGGTTTTAATATATTGTAGCCGACTGGGCAAAAGCAATCATTGAGTTATGATTTTGTATCGCATCAGCTACTTCTGAACATTGACATAAATTCACAAACATGCAAAGATAATAATATTTATTGAATTATCGTTTTGTATCACATCAGCTACTTTTAAACATTTGACAGAAGTTACAAAAAAAAAACATTTAAAATAGTAAAGTTAACATATTATGCTTTTTTCGGGGTTCAATTGGATGAAATTTGGCATATATTAAATATGCAAATTTTTATCCAATTCAGCTGTTTTCCGTAAAACATAACAAATTACTGGGATAAATAAAAAAAAAGTATGGATGAATTATTTGCCTCATGATTAAGTGGCCTCAGTTTCATCATTTAATTTTTGATTTTAACTGTTCACTAGTTTTGATTTTTTTTTTCACTTCTTAGTTCTGATGCGAATTGAGTTTATAACTTTTGGACTCAAAACTGATCACGAATATATGGCAGCTGTACTAGTAGTAAATGTTTGGTATAATTTACAATCACATACTTTTGAATCACTTCGACGCCACACAGTTCTGACGCGAACTCCGTTCATTAGTATTGAATTTCTGATTTTGATCATCTACTTTTTCTGTTGACTGTACCACCTCATAAGTCTTGTTTTGTGCCATAAAAACTAACAGCTCGCTTTTCTTGGCATTATACCTTAGTCCATGGGCTCCAGCATAGCACTCACATATATACAATAGCTTTCTGAAGGCACTGATCGATGGACTCAGCAGCACCATATCGTCAGCATAACTGATGTTGTTAAATGACACACCATCTATCGAGCATCCGATGCCGGTGCTGCTGAGTTCCTCGATCAGCTTATTCATATAGATATTAAATAGCTTGGGCGAGGTCAGACCCCCTTGTCTCACCCCGCACTCTAACCTGTACACATCTGAGGATGCGCCAGCCCACCTCACAGTGTTATACTGGTTACCGTACCAGAACATAAACATATTAATTATTTCTGGCGGCAGGTTAGCTTCATTCGACAATTTGTTCCATAGGATTTCATACGAGACAAGGTCGAAAGCCCTAGATAAGTCCAAGAAGCACGCATACACAGGCGTCCTCCTCCCAGTGTAATATTGCACTGTGCTCTTTAGAGTCATAACCGCAGTCTCGGTTGATAACCCATTCCTAAAACCAAACTGTCTGTCATTAATGTTTAATTGTTTACCTAGATAACTGTCTAGTAAACTATCCAAAATTTTAGCTGTAACTGTTGCTAAGGAAATCGGTCTGTAATTGTTTATATCCGACATATCACCTGTCTTATTCTTAGGAATGGCCGGAAATCTGCCGGCTGATCTAGTTAAAACAGTTGTGGTGCACTGTTTTAACTAGATCAGCCGGCAGATATGAATGACTAACACATAGGTTGAACAGTAGGGCAAGAACCCTTGGGAGATGAACACCTGCGTTCTGCAAATGCTCAATACTTAAACTGTCGTGAAAACATGTCCAGGCGACTTACCCCTGGACATGTTTTTGATGACGGAAGACATGTTACGGGCAGTGAAACGTACACTTAGGTCAGTACAGCTTACATTTGATGTTTGACCTGCTGCACCTAGAGGTGGATCAATTTTAAAACGCTGTCGAAATAAGTTAGCAATATCGACTGACTCAGTTTTACCCTCAACACTCGAGGGGAGACTCGACTCAGGATTCAACGTACGTTTCGTTTCTCTCCAGAAACTTCCAAAGTTCTTTGCCGAGTGGTGAGAAGCAATAATGTTCATTTTAATTTGTTGCTGGTTGTTTTGACACCACTAAGCTTTTCGAGAGTAACGCATTTGGTTGTAAATGGGCCCTGCACCGGGTTTACCATACTGCATCCAAAGCTCAAACCTTAGTCGCGCCTCCGCGTGAGCCTCTCTCTTTTTTTTTCTCTCTTTTGTTCCATCCCGTGACATACCTCCGCTTCCATTCAGTCCGAAACACACAAGTCGTCACTGCTGACTCACTCAACATATTAACAACAGTATTATATAAGCTATCTACGAGTATATGTGGTCTATGTTCCAGGTTATGGCACATATTATCACAGCATTCATGAAAAATAATAATATTAGGTAATTAGGTAATAATTACCTAAAATTATGAATGAAAACTTAAGGTTTTTTCAATTATTTTTCGATAATTTGTAACTTGATAACATAAGCTATGTTTCTGCTGAAACAATATTACAAATATTGTTGTTTATAATACAGAAAAAACAATATGAAAAAACATGTCATTTACGCTGTAAAATTGTGCGAAATTCAATTCGCTTAAACTTCATTTTAGGTAAGTTTTTTGGGAAAAGATAGATGTAGTAACCTTTGTAATAACAACACTATGTAGACAAATACTGTCTCAAACGAATAACAACACTATGTAGACAAATACTGTCTCAAACGAATAACAACACTATGTAGACAAATACTGTCTCAAACGAATAACAACACTATGTAGACAAATACTGTCTCAAACGAATAACAACACTATGTAGACAAATACTGTCTCAAACCGAATAACAACACATTATGGTGGAAATATGCTCAAATTGCAAATGATTTAATTAGGTATTACGTTTGTATGGAGAATTCATCCGACGCCGCGTTCTTAATTAGCACATTCAAAAAAATTATATTATAACCCCAAAAAACTTTAAATAAAAGTTATAAAACTAAAACCCAACTACTTACGACCAAAAAGTCAACTGAAAATATAAAAGTAAACAATACATCACAGACAGACAAATTAAAAATCCGGATTCATACGGGTTAGGGCTAAATCAAACAGATTACGTATGACGGTGTAGGCCCCGCTCGCCCCTTGGATCTTGCCCCTTAGATTAAAATGTTCCACTCGCCCCGTTTTTTTATTATTTTTGTGTACCGATTCGCCCCTTACGAAGGGGCGAGTGGAAAATTGACATTTAAATAATTATTTTGATGTACCGACTCGCCCCTTGCGGCGTTTCCTTTGAAATGCATACGTTATGAATAACGCTATATTTGATTACTTTAATAACTCTATCTGTGATCTCACCAACTCGTGACACTTGTGATAGTTTCTGCTACCTGGCTTACCTATTATAACAAAAGGAACCGTTTTCATGGGTCCAATAAAGAAAAGGTTTGTTAAAATATGTTACCCGTTGAGAGAGTCGTATACAGGGTGTTAGGGTAAACACCGTTATCCTTGCAACCAGTGGTTTGGTTTCATTTATAGAACTTAAAATCAATGGAAAATTACAATTTTTTTTTTTTTTTTTTTAATCTACATTTTACCACAAGAGACGCAAGTTCGTTGCCCTATGCGCTAGGGCAACGAACTTGCGTCTCAACACGGGCGGGGGGTGCGGGATGTGACCTGACAGGCCGCGAGCGCGACTCCTCCCTCAGTCAGTCAGCTGTTTCGTTAGAGAGCACGGTGTCGGATAGAAACTTTTTAAAATCTTTTAATGAAAATAACGTTTTTTTTTTTTTGTGTTCGGTTATTTATTTTTATATTTAAGTCAACTACCCATAGTTTGAATGACAAGAGTGTTTACCCTTACAGCCTGTATATAATGCCTTCTTTTTCTATGTTCGTATTATACAACGTGTAACGGAATAAACGCAAGAGCTCATACACCCCAATTAGAATATTAAATTATAAGACTAAAATAATATCTGTTATTTAATTTAATTAAACGACACCTAGTATTTTTTTACAAAATAGACTTCCTGACTAAACATGAAACGTTTGAGCACACTACTCGATCTCCACGCACACTAATAGCGCGCCGCACCCGTGCGTGTGCCTGCCAGCTGGCTATGTAGGTAGGTACTACTCTACACTAAGCAAGCGTACGTATTAGGTATGTACGTTAGTTCAATGACCGGACATTACTAGTAAATTTATGATTTCATCTTTCCATCACATTTTCACAGGCTTTGGACAGTTTGGACTGTAGGCTTTGAATAATTTTGTTTACTTAATTCTAAGATGAAAAAAGAAAAATGCTTCCGCTTTACTAAACCTTAGAAAGGTTTAGTAAAGCGGAAGCATTTTTAAATCAAGCAACTTTTCGGCCGTCTACGATCAATCAGTAAACGTGATAGGGTGGTCTTTTTGGCGGCCGCCCGACTCACTTATTATCTCTGATGCGTACCTACCCAACTGTCGCGATATCATATTCAAAGTCTGCGTGTTTAAAATATTTGAATCATAATATTTACAGTAATTAAAATTGGTAAACATGAAGGTACTTACTTACAGAACTGAACTATGTATTTACACTACACTATCTCACTATTTTTCTTCGAGTTTATTTAGAAAGAAAGAAAGAAGAAATTAGTGCGCACATTCGCCCCCCTATCTATGGCCGTGTTAGGACGAAAGGTACCGGAGTCCCTCAGGCGCTGAGTTGCACTTAACATTGTCCTGGCGCTCACTGCTCTGGTACATATCTAGCGTTGAACTCTCAACACGCTAACTCGACATTATCGTAACAACGAGCCAGGAGTGACTTCACCATCTTTGTGTACTGAATATTGGTGTACTGGAATGCCATCGCGCACGTAAACAAATGACATTCGGGAACACTTGTCGCTCGCTGCCGGCGAATGCCTACACTTGTGAGCGCGCCGCGGGCGGTGACGGCGCTTGCGGCGGCATATCAAACGTCAAAGGGGTAAGTCGGCAAATTAATGCATCTCCCTCTTTCACATTAATCTTCCATTTGCAAAAAATGAACCACAAAATTCCTAATATTTTGTCATTTCTTAGAATGTGAAAGACCACATTCGGTCGGGCACCTAAAAAAGCTTTATTACTTTGGGATTAGGTCTAAATTTCGTTAAATTAACATTTTTTTTTAACACAACTTGCTCAAACGTAATAAAAAGCAATGTTTATGTGTGTGTAAAGAAAGCTATGACCGAACAACAAATTAGGTTTTGCATTTTAATTAGACATATTGCTTTGCAATAAGGATTAAGCTTCCTTGAATTAACTATTTTATTTACCGCGCACTACACATAGGATAGCTATGAGCGTATTACAAATTTGTTTATGCATTTGAATAGGCTTTATTCCTTTGAGATAAGGCTTAAATTTCCTTAAATAAAATATCTTATTACCTTGGTAAGACGTGGTGGTTCTAATTTCAGTTAAAGATCGAAGGTTAAAGAAAAGATGTTTTCATGAAAAATTAACACATATAAATAATGATGGAAATCGATTCAGAAGCCGATTCTGAGCAAACTACTTTCAGGTCTTGCGCTTATTCTGTTACACATTGTATAGTAGAAGGGATGCGTTTTGTGTTATTTGCTAATTAATTTAGTACTTATCTCCAAGTATAACTAAACGTGAATTTATGCAAGCCTAGTACTTTTTTGTTAGTAATAAATATTTGTGTGCCTTTTATCCAAATCTTATTAGTGGGATAATACTAATGATTGTAATACCATCATGCAAGCCTAGTACATTTTATTGGGTTTTGATTGAAGTTTAAAGAATACTTGATGATTGTAATACTATCTTGAACTCATGCAAGCCTAGTACTTTTTGTTAGATTTTGATTGAAGTTTTAAGAAAAAAATATTTATTTTAATATTTAAAAACTTGCTGACTGTACTTATAACCTATTAACAATCGGGGGCGACTGGGGCGATCTAATATTCGAAGGGGCGAGGTGGTACACTTAGGTAATTAGGGGCAAGATCCAAGGGGCGAGCGGGGCCTACACCCGTATGACTCCGAACTTTTATTGCTGACTGTACCTACAAACACGTTTCTACTACAGTCACGATCTTTAGTCTTTTGTGGTTTGTGCCATACGTCGGGTTTACGAAATTTCTATTACTTCGAAGTGCAGTGTATTTTTTTTATTAAAGCCCTTGCGACGCACACTAAAATAACCCGTATCTTATGTCACTTTATCCAAAATTTGAACATGCAATATTCAACGATAAAATATTTTTACACTTTATCGCGAACTTTTCTTCGTGCGCTCTCTCTCGCACACCCCTCGATTACTCGCTGAGCAACAGAGAGCGCACGAAGACAAGTTCGCAATAACGCGAAGTGTAGCCGTAGCATTAAAGCAACTGTATGATTTGATAATAATTTGCGGGTAGGTGTCGATATTTTTCATACTATAACATCGAGAAATTGACACTTGTAATGTGGATTTTGTAAACGACGCGACGCGACGTCTATTCGCGTTGATTTCTTTGATTGATTAGAGGTGTCTCACGGGTGAAATTTTAGATAGACATACAGAAACTCAGTTGTATTAACACCTACAGTGTTTAGTTATCTTAGAAGGTGAGTTTGAAAGTTACACATGTATTACTTATACATGTTTGTTTTTCTTTTTAGCCGATGTCTTCAAAAAAAAAAGAGTTTCTCAATTCGTCACATCACATTTTGTGATTACCTACTTAAACTCACGCACTGTCTTAATATTAGTATTACTTGTAAAAATGTTAGGAATATTGTGATATCGTATACTTTTACAGTATTTGTAAATATGTGAGCACCATGCACCATGTATCTATCACATACTTAATTTATTTATTTTTCATTGCTCCATTTTAAATTATTTTTACCTATTGTGGTACAGTAATTGTATTCTCGGTGCATCGTCTTCACATGTAATTATATAATTGATGTATACCAAATGGTACTCCCATTTCTTCTCCTAAAATTGTTTGTCACACACGTTTGGTATAAACTTCAGTAACCATAATGATAAAAAAATCGAAATTTCGTTTTACATAATTATCTTTACTTCTAAAACTATTATGTCATAATATCGAGTACTATAATAATTGAATCTCCTAATTTTGCATGAAATAAAGTCATGTAGTCATTATGTCCTAAGTATTGTATTTTAAAATGTGTATTATTCCGAATATTAGTGAAAATGTTTTATATACGCTTATGTAAAATGACGACAGTTCATGCTCCGTAGCGTCAGCGAAATATGTAAAGTCAAAGACTATTCTGTGAAAGTAAAACTTCGTAGCATTGCTACGGCGTAGCATTGCTACGGCGTAGCATGCTAGCTAGACCAGCGGCGCGATGGTGCTACGGGAGACTGACATTGTGCGAACTGCCCCGCGCCCGTACAGCCGTACCACAGAATAAATAAGAGCAGAATGAAAGCTTCCTAACAGAGCTCTAAATTCTTACCTACTTTCATAGGGCTGTCACTCGGTTATTGAAAATAAAATAAAACCGGGCAAGGTGGGAGTCGAGATTCGGCAATGAGCACAGATAGATGGACAGACGGACGGATGGCCGGACGGACAGACGGGTAGACGGACGGACAGGCACTGATAAGTTTACCGTTTTCCAATTTTGGTAAGGAACATAAAAAAATAGTGTAGCTTTAAAAGGCTAAATGGTTAATTATGTTAAGCCCAGGTACGCACGAGAGATTTTTCCCGTGGTGATTTCTTTTCGCGCACTGATTGGTTGGATAGTTGAAAATCCAACAGTGTGTTAAGTAAGTACCTATCTAATAGAAAAGGTCAAACGGCATCTTGCTAAGACCACGTGAACAGTCCTCAGTTACTTCATGTGTAAACATACTTTGGTACCTACATACCCACTAAAACAAAAATACGAAACAAATTGGAGACGAACACGCCAATTGATACAGGCGGTACCTACTTAAACCATAAGAATAATAAGTAATAATTCTTATGGGAAAACCTCATCGCCATCCTAGTTATTTTGGATATTGGGTAGGTACTTAACTCGTAACTAAATAATGCTGTAATAAGCATTAAAAATGTGTAAGGTTTGTGTAGGATATAAAAACCCTACTATTATTAATACGCACAGTACAGCAATTTGGCATTTTTTTAAATAAAAAACTTAACTTCCGCGTCGTACCTATCGCTGCCGCTGGCACACGGCATACCCCTGCACTTAATATTCGCACTGAACCGGCTCAAACCGGTTTTTCTTCTAGCGGGCGCCGGTGCACCCCCCGCGCGCCTTGTCCGTGACAGGCCACGCACACATCGCTGTGCGTGTAGTAGTGCTCCCGCGCGAGACGTTAGTATGAAGCTTACAGTCTGCTTCTTATTTAGTCTTGTGGCCGTACACTGCACTACTCTCAGAACTATGTACATAGTTCTGAGAATTTACCAATGAAATCAGCTTGCTTTTGAGTCTACTGGTTTTCCTTCTATGGGTTCCACACAATTCGATAGACCCTCGTGTTCAAGGTAGGTTTTCGCACTGAACTTCCAGGTGGCAAAGTTGTCACGACCATTCAATTTTTCCAGATTGAACATATTTTGCGAACTCATAACGGCGACGCGTTTTCCTTGAAAAATGGTCGGCACAATTTCTTTCGGATAAACTTTGATATCACTGATATTACTTTATTTGGTAACCACGCTCTGTTGCCATGAAGGTGGTTATCTGAATAAAATAACTAGTTTATTAGAAATTGGTTTAAAACTGTTACAAAGAAAAAGATTGTTCTCACAATATTAGACGCCATTGCAAAGATACACTACAACAACGCGTTCAGGGTGCTCTTGAGGCTGCCTCGCTTCTGTAGCGCGTCGGGGATGTTTGCCGAGGCGCATGTCGATTGTTTCCACACAATCATGCGCAAGCGGTGCACATCCCTGGTGCGCAGGGTGCGGGCCAGCCGCAACAGTATCCTGAACCCTTTTTCTGAACGTTTCGATTGTCAGTACGTGAACCACTGCTGTATGGTTCACGTACTGACTAACGTTAAGATATTATTTTAATTTAATTTGATTTAATTTAATTTAATTTTGTTTTATGTTTATTTTAATTTGTAATTTTAATTGTATGATCCAAAGTTGATTGAAATAAAGATAATAATAATAAAAAGATGAAATCAGCGTTTTTTATGGGGAATTAGAAGTTGCATTTTTCATACTAACATTTTCTTATTTTTAACCGACTTCTTCAAAAAGGAGGAGGGTCTCAATTCGTCTGTATGTTTTTTTTTGTATGTACCTATGTTACGCGATTACTCCGTCAATTATGAATCGATTTTGATGATTCTTCTCTTCGGATCAAAAATCTGTAACTTTTTTGTTTCTTGAGATACAGTTTTAATTATTTTTTATACCTACAAGTAGTCAATATAATAAGCCTTTAAATAAGTATAATACATTTGAAGTCATTGTACAACAACAGGCGTTTGAGAAGCAGTGGTTGCAAATACCTAAATACCTTTATTAACCGACTTCTTCAAAAAGGAGGAGGTTCTCAATTCGTCTGTATGCTTTTTTTTTGTATATATATTACGCGATTACTCCGCCAATTATGAATCGATTTTGATGATTCCTTTTTTGTTTGGTAGGTCATGCTTCAGAGGTGGTCCCATATAAATTTTATTAATTTTGCTTGCGTAGTTTTTGAGTTAGCTTCAATAATTACGTATTTTTCCCACTTTGCGTATGTAGACGATATCTTAGTCTTTATTTACATAGCAGATAACGGTATACGAATTTGAGTGGAGTAGGTACCACAACTATAAAGAGAAAAATAAAAACTTTTTACTAGTTTTACAAAATAAAACAACCGACTTCCAAAAAAAACACAAAAAAATTGAAAAATAACTTTAATTTCGGAAGTCGGTGGCAAAAAACGAAAATTGAACAGCAAAGATACGGAACATGAACACTATTGATTTTCAAACTTTTATGCACTAATGTCTAAAATCTAAGATAACGTAATATGCCACTTAGATTAAGCGACAAAAATTAGTTTTGGCTAAATAAATAAAAAATAGTGGTAATTTCTGCTAACAAAATGAGGAGTCATTTATAAGGTATTTTTTATGTTTAGAAAACTATAAGTACCTAATAAGGTTTTTTTCACTATTGGTCCATGATGGTCATTATTCGATATAATATCAAGCAATTGATGAATATTTTAAATCATAGAAGTGACGAGGTTCTCTATTTGTGAGATAAAAACGCCAATTTCATAGGTGGGGACCCAATCTATGAAAGCATGACTTAGGACAGAATATTAAAATAAAGGCCATAACGTTTTCTTCTTGTATAGGTAATTTATCTCAATCCTAACATATAAAATTAAACGTCCCTTTGTCTGTCTCTGTATTCGTTAGCGTAATCAAAAGCGGAGAGACAGTGAAACGGGTATACATTACAGTGTAGCAAAACGCGGTGTCCTACATGAAAGTATACCCCAGAAAAATGTTGTGGGCGGGTATATTTTCAAATCCCTAACACGGTTTTTTTATTATATTTTTATTGACACTATAGAGCGTTGTGTGAAGGTATAGATTCCATATACGCAGTGACGCTAGATACGACATATTTCACAGTGTGCGACGTAGTAATATTGAGTTACGGCAGTATACCTACTGCGGCTTTGATATTTTAACTTTGTTATCGGGGTTACAGATTCGCTTTGAAAGTGCCTTTATGACATTATAACATCTAAAGGATTCGCGGACGGATAGAAAGTACCAATTAGTTGCATAGACGTTGATGTTTTTCAAAAGCCAGTAAAGGCACATCAACTTTCAGAGCAAAAGATTTGAATATCTTCTTATCTTCTATATTTGACAGTGTTTTAGTTACACGATGTATAGATTATTATATTTTATCTACACTCATGCTATAAATCTTCTATAAAAGTTTCTAAAACAGTTAGCTTATTGCCAACATTAAAACAACCAGTAGGTATCATAGTAGCCATTATATCATCCAAACGGGCGTTGGATGATATAATGCAACTAATTTCAAAAAAAGAACGCTGTCATGCAGGCGCGTTTCACTCACAACACACAGTCATTTAAAAAAAAATCTTGTAGTTTATTCGAATTCAAAAAATTCGAATTCACGTGCGTCGTATCCCGCCATTTTTGTTCGATATTAGTATTGCAAAGAAAGAGGAGCTCGTGGCTAAGTAATAACAGCCGCTCGGGCCGATCCATCAGGTTAAGCTACGCTTGCCGGGGTTGGTCCGTGGATGGGTGACCATTTTCACATATCGAGACTCCTCCGTGCCTCGGAAAGCACGTTAAGCCGTTGGTCCCGGCTGTCATTTGTGGATCTTTGACAGTCGTTACGAGTCGTCAGAAGCACGAAAGTCTGACAACTAGTCTAACCAAGGGGTATCGTATTACCCAGTTACTGGGTTGTGGAGGTCAGATAAGCAGTCGCTCCATATAAAATACTGGTATTCAGCTGCATCCGGTTAGACTGGAAGCCGACCCCAACATAGTTGGGAAAAGGCTAGGCAGATGATTAGTATTGCAAAGAACCTTTTATAGAGGATTCATATCACGGGCTTGTATGCAACTGTAAATAATTAGGTATTAAAACACTCATGTGATACTATTATTAATATTATATATTATATAAACCCACCTTCGTGTTTTAATACCCCTTATTATACAAGGGCGTCCCACGGATATGCCACATGGAGGGAAAGTACCTTGAATATTGTAGATGGAACATTTTACTGAAAGAAGACATTATTAGAATAAAAAAAACAATTTGAACTGCATTCATAGATATTTAAATAATTACATGGTTGAACCGGGAATGGAACCCATTACATGAGAAAAATAATCATTCTGTAGCTTTATGAATTAATGAATTTTAACATTTGATGTGAAATTTTGTTCAGAAAAATGAAAAGACTTTGTATTCAATAGAAAGGGACTCTTTCGAGCATTTGATAAATTGATTAATTTTGTAAAAAAAATCAGCTGTTCCCTACATTTGTGTTCACGACAAAATGTATGGAATACCTAGCTGATTTTTTTTCGCGATTTCAAAGTTGGTCCATAGAAAAAGTTGTTCAAAATGATGTGTACAATGACCCCTTTTCGGGTTTAGCATAAACAAAAAATAAAGTTGTATAGTCAATGTTATTTTTAATTGAAATTGTTATTGACATAATCTACTCATCACAATGTTTTCTATATGAGTTGTATTGCAATATGTGGTTAGCCAGCGACCTCGACAATGGATAATTATTATTTTTGCCTGAGCAACCGGCAGCAGGTTCGTCATGCTCCCTTAGATGGCACTGCTTGCGGTAGCGTCGGGGGTCGGGTTGTCTCCTTCCCTCAAATATGGCGAGGGTGGTAATGGCTGATCTTTGCGTTATGCTCGTAAACGGGTGCTGCTTGTGGTCTGATCTCGGTTTTGTTAATGTTATTAGTAATTCATTTTTATTTATTTTACTTCGATGGTCCTAGTTATCATTTATAACTTTCAGTTACAGCTATAAATAGCTATATGTAAGCGGGCACGCCCTTTGTGCCTGCAGGCTTATATTTAATTAAATAATTAGATTTGTTTTATGTTGCGTAATGTAAATGATTTTGCATACTTTTCTATAGAATCATTTTTTTTCTAACTGAACAGACAGCTGTGCTGCTGGGGAGTTTGTTGCGCCACTTCTTCTCCCCAGCTAAAGCACTAGGAAGTGGTGAAGGGTGGGCGTTTTGGGGGACTGTCTTGTGTAATTTTGACGTTCGAAAAGTGCTGATTCTTTCTCAGCCTAGTTTGAATAAATTACTTTTCATTTTGGTTTTTGATTTAGTGCTACCCGTGCGAAGCCGGGGCGCGTATTGCCAGACTGTATATTACCACAGACATCCATAGTCTGTGCTGGACCGCTTGGTGCGCGTTACACTAAAGAGCAAAATGTATTTCAACACAGACATTCTCTGTATTTAGTATACATTATGCTCGTAATTTCTAAAGCAAACTACGTATGAGTGCAGAGCGAAGGATTTGGCATGGTAGTGAAACACATACTATATAAAAATAGGAATACATTTGTAACGGAACAGAACAAAATAAAACAATGAAACACTATGTTCCGTTTGTAAACAACAAACGGAACATTGTTTTTCATGCTTTGTAGTGTTTCACGAACTGTGTCCAAATAAACGTTATTCATTCATGCATTCGTTTATTATTAAAAAAAAAAAAAAAACAAATTGGTTCAGAAATGAGTTTTTCAAACTAACTTCTCTAATAGTCCAAATACTGTCTAATGCTTTTTCGCATTGAGTTATACTAACAAAATTCTGTAATCATCTTAGGCAGGTAGCACACCTCTGCCGCGAAACCAAAGGAGGAAACCGCAGTTGTTCAATTGAACTGACTCGCGCCATGTTCCGCTGCTAGATATCGATTCGAAAATTCCAGTTGTTTAACATTAGGATTTCGCTTTATGATCCAGTTAGTGTTAGTAAATTTAGAGTAATCATATAAAACAGTTATTCTGTTCACAAGGTGAATTATTTTCTAATCCTAGCAGTTTGCACTGAATCGTTGCACTAAAGTTCTCATTGTCCACAAAATTGCTTTGTAGGATACTGAATTCCACACAATGTACTACCAAAAAAGTCTTAAAACATAATGCCATAATACTTTAGGTTGTCTTCAATCATAATGCAATACAAAATAGCTAAATTATGCAAATTATCGTAAGTATTATTAATGGACTGATAACGACACGTTTTTCAAGATTTTGACACGTTTGGACTGCGTAACTAGGTCACGCATGGTCACTGGCGAAGGGAACAGCGGCTTCGGAGCAGGGTTGGTAAGTGAGTGCATCGAGTGCATCACAGAGGAGTAAGAGAGATATCCTATTGTCTGTAGTCGCATGTATTATGCTAAGAACTATCGATGCCATTCTACGTACCGCAGCAGACTAACAAGTCATTGTGGCTGTCTGTAGTCGTATGTATTTTGCTCCAATACTCTAAAACAAAGTGTATTTCAACACAGACATTGTTTGTGCTGGTATGTACTATGCTCTTAATTCATTAAAGCAAACTACCTGCGAGCACAGAGCAACCTGTGTCTGTGGTAATATACAGTTTGGCAATACGCAGCCGGGGCGGGTATCTAGTTTACAAAAAAATCTAACAAAAACTCTTTCTTTGTTTCAGCGTCCGATAAACAACGAATCAACAGTTCCAAAAAGTCTATAATCTAGTGTAAGTGAATTAAAAGAATGTAAAGGTGAATTAAAATAATGTGTAAGTGATTTAAAATAAAGAGTAAGTGAATTAAAATAATGTGTAAGTGAATTAAAATAATGTGCGACCCAGCAGTGCGATCCTCGGGCCCCCAAGCGCGCTCGGTAACATTGAGATTGCTCTCAATGAGATTCTAAGATGGCAGAGAAGGTCAGCTGATCGAAGAGTCGCCCGCGCCAGCCTCGCAGCAAGAGATGAATTAAGCGCATCATGGTCAGATAGATTAAATTAATTGTAGCTAATACTCGTATCTCTTAAGAACGCGGCGACGGATGAATTCTCCATACAAACGTTATACCTAAATCATTTGCAATTTGAGCATATTTCCACCATAATGTGTGTATTATTCGGATTGAGACAGTATTATCTAGGTTCTTACATATTTTTTTTTCTAAAAAGCCCAACTAAAATGATGTTGTAGCGAATTGAATTTCGCACATTTTTACAGCGCAATTGTCAAATAAAAATATGTCATCTTGAGTTTTTAAAATCAACATTGAATTTTATATTTTTATTTAGCCTCGGTATTTATTAATAAGTATATCAATTCTCACTTTAATATTTTGTAAAAAAATTAATAGGTATTTTGTATTTCTGTTCCACAAAAAGTTTGTAGGTAAATATCATTTTAGGTAATTTTGGTTACCTACTGCCCGCCCTTATGTAGGCCCAAACTTCAAAGCCCTCCTTTTCGAAAAGTTACTTATTTTAAAATAACATCGCGCCATCCTCGAAGGGATAAGCACGTCCACATTTCGCCAGATATGTTTAAATCCCATATAATAGGGGGCGAGCCTATTATTGCCGTCAACCGGGCACATATCCAGACTCCGGGCTGCTACTGAGAAATTCCAGATGGAAAAACCCAATAACAGTTTACTCGATCCAGGAATAGAACAACACAAAAAAAGATGCCTTTTTTAAAACTTGGGTATTTCGACAAGTTGTTCCGTTATTTGAATGATTACCCATTTTTCATATACATTATGGGCTTTTTTGACATTTTTCAACCTTCTAACAGAAATTGAACCCTTGAACCCTTCTAACAGAAAGTGTTTGTTTACACTTTAAGCTTCTAAGTGTTTTTGATAAGAAAGTTGGTTTATGCAGTCAATGGTGGCCCTAGCTCATTACGTTTGTTTTGTTTGGAGAGTTACCTAACTAAATTATATTTGGCTGTAACAATGAATGAGGAAGGTCACACCTACCGTTGAACGTTGGGTGTATCAGTATCAGTGGCGAAGGGTGATTTTTCGGGGTTCCCACCCCCGAAAAATCACGCTTCGCCAATGCCGGAGCAAAAAAAAAGAAAAAAATATACTACAGGAAGATTTTTTAGTCACCGTCCAAATTTTCTCTAGGCATTATGTATCATTCACTAACTCCATTTTTGGAAAAAAATCGATACGTAAAATATTCATATTAAATCATTTTCTCGATGGTGCAGCGCGCACCCCGCTTGCCCCCCGCCCCGCTACACCTGCGCAAAACATCTATCGTTATCCCCAGTCGGCCCCGCGCACCCTTTCGCGGCGCAAGCGCTTACTTCCGTGTTCCCGCGCATCCCGCCGGCGCCCCGCGCTATCGTGAATTTGCATAAAATGTATTCCCACCGCGAGTATTACGAAATGGTGCGATCTTATACTAAAAGAAAAAACACGTATTCAATGGTTTTCGCCAAAGATTAATATATCAAAATTTGGACGGTGACTAAAAAATCTTCCCGTATACTGACGAATTGAGAACCTCCTCCTTTTTGAAGAAGTCGGTTAATAATACTTGTTATGATGTCACTTCGGACCTTCCTTGTGGCCGCGAAAGGCTACTTCTTGTTTGTTTACCTAACAAAAGAACGGTGTCAACATTCAAAAAACCCGCTTTCACAAACCACGCACACTCACACAGTTCAAGAAGTGATTTCAACCGCACTACCGCAGATCTTTACTAAGCTCCTACGCTCCTAATAGCGCAACGCCATCTAACGAAAATATCAGAAATGCAATGCATTTTGTCAGTACAAGAACGAGATATCTCCATTCAAAAAATTCACAAATAATTAAACAGAGGGCGCGTTTAACGAGAAATTTTTACAATTCAGAGTTTTCGCTCACGGCCACTAGAGGGAATTGGCCGCGCGGGTGTAGAGCTTCAAACGAATTAGCGAAAAATCGTCAGATTATGAATGTAAAAACCCCTTTATTACATAAACTACTAGAATCTGAGAAAAGTAAATAAGGGAAACAATACATTTTATTTTATTTACAACTGCCAGTCAGCCATTCATATTTATCGTAAAGGGAAACATTAGAATGTTTGAAAAAACTATCACATCGTTTGTAATTTATACTTATATCTGAGCGAGCACGGCCTAACGTAATTATGTGTTTCTTATTTTCAAAACTTAACCTTGGAAAGCATGTTTCCTCACAAAGAAAATAATCCTAAACAACAATTTATAGGCTACCACTAAGCTACCAGACGGCCCGCACGCGGGCCAAAGACATTGTAGTTAATTAGAAAGTCCTTGACGAATTATTGCCGCCATCCTTATCCTACTGATCGTACTAATAACTTTTCAAATCTATTAAGAAATTTCAACTTATTAACTATCTACTTACCCCAAATACATAATTACAATTACAACGTACACTTTCACTAAAGTCAAAACACTTTAATCACTGTTTTATACCAACAAACTAATACTACTACTACGATTCTCGAACTGATAAACTAATGTATTCAATAAATAATACGAACAAAATGCAAATTAACTGCAAGTGTAAACAAATTATAATGCGATTACGTCAAACAGCAACCACACAATAGCGTCGTCCTGTCCGAACTCCGAGCCGAACGCATTACGAAATTCAACGAAAATTACCGAACCGATATCGCTGCATCTCGTTCACGCGCACGCAATTTTAGATCGCTTTAGGTACCATAACTCGTATTTGACCGGCTTGCTTGAAGCGTATGAAACCCCCCGTCACGTGACCGAAGTGACGTCATGACGCCTTGATTTTTGAAGGAGCGATAAGCCAGCCGCGCAGCCGAGTTATTTTAGAGAATTTTTTTTTGCTGTTGGGAGACAACAAAGACAAAACATTGAATTTTTAATTTTTTTATAACGGTTTTTTTTAATTCTATCAATCCTCTTCTAAACTCGACTCTAAACTGCTACCATTTGTTGTCGCAGCTAAATGAAATCTTCTCTCTCACGTTCTTCACTGTGTTCACTTTAACAAACATCTTTTGTTTTTTTTTTTCTTTAAGTTCTTCCCAGCTTATAGCGGCACATCGGAAGACTTCGAAAGCCGAGAACCACTATTGGGCACTGCACAGGACTAGTAACCCGAGTATACTCTTGTGCGTGTTCTAATAGTGTTGTCGGAGCTTCACATTCTACGGTCTGCGCCGGCGCCGACAAGGAATATTTTTGATTGTAATTTTGAACTTGTGTGTGTATCCCATTGTAATTTTTGTGGCTAGCAACCCGGATGTGTTGAGATACGATTCTGATGGCGGTGGCAGGTGACATAGTGTTTGTATTTAATAGTAATAGCTTTATTGGTTCTCACAGTATAAAACCTTACGACTAGAGTGTTACAGATTAACAGTGATCGTGATTTTATAGTCACAGTACGTATCGCAACTGGCATCTTAGCTAGATTACAGAGTAACCTGTGTTAAAGATACCAGTCCCATTCCCCTATAAAAACTAATAATTTCACACCAGATTCCAAGCATTTATACTTCTAGAATTACTTAACAATGTCGGAAAAACAAAAGTAAAATAAAAACAAAAATTAAAAACTAATGGAAAATTTTCTTTTATGCGTGCGCGAGTGTTAAAAGGGGTGCGTGTAAGGGTGGGTGTAATTGCGTTTAGATATGTGTATGTGTGTGTGTGTGTATGTGTATGTGTGTGTGTGTGTTTCGTGGGTGTGTGTGATATGTAGATGTATATTTTAGTAAAATTATTTATACTACACCATTGTACATAAGAGGTTTTCCGTCTCTTGGTAGGTTAGCCCTTGAAGCCATTTTGTAATTCGATTTTTACAATCGCGGCTGGGTAGTTGGTAAATAGGGAGTATTTTATTCAATTTGTTGTACAGTGTAGGTGCAAGAAAATAATTGAACCTACTCGAATGGGTAAGGTTACTTTTCCTAGTTATACAAACTAAATCTTTTCGCTTTTTGGAGATCTCTTTGTATGGTGTCGCAGAATGCTGAATTAGGAGAGTTCTTGCTATGAAGAGTTGTCTCACGGTCAACACTTGACAACTTTTATAAAGTTCGACAGTTGGAAACATATAATTTTTAAAGTTGCTTACTTTTAAGATAGCTCTCTGAGCTCTTTCTAATTTTAACAACCTTGTTTTTGGCGTTTTGTATAGTTTTAATTATATAGTGTATTAAATACCTATAGTGTGTAAGGTTAGGCTTTGTGTAAGGTTAGGGACCTAGAAGAAGAACTAATTCATGCAAATGTACAAATTTCTAAGTTACAAAAACAAAAAGATTGTACTCGGGCTAAGGAAACTAATCACTTATATGGTGAATTATTTAACACTAATTGCAACCCTCATTCTTTAGTAACAATAGACCTTACTGATGATTCTTTATTGAAACATAATAATAGTTGTTATAAAGTAAGTCAAAATAAAATAAAAAAATATGCAAAACTAAATAAAATCATAAATAAATGCAATAAATTCAGGAAACAACAAAGACACAATTCCAACAATATTAAACTAAGGAAAGAGCGTGTTTTTCTAATAAATAAATTAAAAAACTATCAGATTAAATTAGAAGACAGTAAAAACATTTATCAAAATGATACCCAACAATTACAGTGTGAAATTGAGGTCCTTGAAGAGTCACTACATTCACTTTATATTAAGTATGTGAGCTCTCAAAAACAAATAAAGGAACACATCCTTGCTGCAAACGAGTTAGTAGAAATGTGTAATGATGAGGCAGACAGAGTGGTCCCTATGACTCTCAGCACCACTCAATGTTCTTGTGAAAGGGAATCCAGCCTTGAGGCTCTTCAACCAGAGCAAACGGAGGACCCGTCCCAGTCTGAGGGATCTCGGGACTGTATCCTCGATCAAGATACACCACATGTGGTGCAAGCTTCATCTCAAGTAGCACAGACAGAGGCTTGTTCTAGTAAAGTTTGTTATTGTTCTGTTATGTTTTCAGATAGTTTAGGGAGAGGGTTAGGTAAATTATTAAGTAACAACTTAAGTCAATCTGCTGTTAATTATTGTATGCCTGGAAAATCTTACGAAGAGATAATGTCATCAATAACTGGGAATAAATATGATCCGAAAGCCATCATCTCTGTATTTGTGGGCAATAGTACTAATGTAAAAATAGATGACATCACTGACAGTGTCACTGAAATCTTGAAGATTAATTGTAAGAAAATAATATTGTGTGCTTTTCCATACTTCGAGCACTTGTCAAGTAGGCAAAATCATTATATACATATGCTAAATAACCATATGCATTTACTAACGAATCACTATAGTGACAAACTTATATTTTTTGACACCAACACTTTTGTTGAGAAATTAAAATCGACTAGGGATACTGCGTATCTGCCTATTAGTTTTAGACGTCAAATAGCATGGCTATTAGCTTTTAATATAAACTCAGACATAAGTAGTATGTCGAAGTCTTATGTAATTAGCACCACAAAAATTAGTAATAATACTAATAATATTTTAAACTAGTCAGTAAGACAACAGAAGGTACCAGTAACAATGTAGTTAATCTCACCACCAACATGGTATCTTCTAGCATTCAATTAGTTAATTGCAAAAAAGGGGCTAAGCAGAATACCTTGAAATTGTTTCATCAAAATATTCAGGGTTTTTCTTCCAAACAATTGGAAATTGAATTGTTTTTAGAAAAAACAATGTTTGATATTATCTGCATAACTGAACACTGGTTGAAAGATTATGAAATGCTAATTAATTTTGAGAATTATAAAGTGGGCAGTTGTTTTAACCGAAAATCCATGCTGCGTGGAGGTTCACTAATCTTAATTAAAAATTGTATAAAATCTAAGACTCGTAAAGACATAGTTGAACTATCGGTGGAACATAGCATTGAACTGTCCTGTGTTGAGCTAGATAAGCATTATATAGTGTGCGTATACCGACCTCCTAATTATCAAAACTACTCTATATTTGAGTCAGTAATGGAAGATGTTTTGGCAAAACTTGCAACGGGTAATAAATCAGTAATCATTTGTGGTGACTTTAATATTAATATTTTGGAAAATAATTCAAATAGCAGTAGATTATTAAGTCTCTTCAAATCATTCAATCTGTCAAATGTGTTTTTGGAACCAACGCGAATTACTACGACTACTGCTACATGTATTGATAATGTTTTTTGTAGCTGCAGCTATTTAGATAAAGCCATTGTAAATTATCTCCCTTCTGATCACAGCGGTCAAACCGTTAATTTTGAGTCCAACACACCACTTCAAAAAGTGCAAATACAAACTAGACCGATAACATCGGGTAATTTAAATAGGTTTAATAGCACTTTAATTAGTAAGTTAAGTACTCAGGGCCTAAATATAAACAATGGTAATATCTTGTATGAAGAATTCTTTTCATTAGTGCAAACAGAGTTTAATAACTCTTTTAAGAAAAAAACGAAAACTATTTGCCCTAAGTTTTTATTCAGTGACTGGGCAACTAAAGGCATCAGGAAAAGTAGGGAAAGATTATTTGAACTGTATGGCCTTAAGCCGTATATTAACACGGAAACTTTTAATAAATATGTTGCTACTTACTCTAAAACTTTTAAAATAGTGTGCAAAGTAGCTAAAGCTTCTTTCATTAGCAACAAGGTTAAATCAGCAGACAATAAAATAAAGACAGTTTGGAAAATTATTAACAATGAAACTAATAAGAGCAAAAGGCATAATACTGATTACACACTGGACACTTCCCGCGGTCTCATTAGCGCTAACATCGATGTTGCTCAGGAATTTGCAACTTTTTTTACCAATATTCCAATTAAAACTACGGAAACTTTAAATTCCTCGCCCTCACTTGCTATTGATTTATTAAGAGCGAATGTTTCAGCCTGTCCTGTGGAATTTAACTTTAAACATATAAACCCTGTGGTCGTTGTAAAAGCTTTTAAGCAACTCAAGATCAAAATTACCGAAGATCTGTGGGGCATGTCTACTAAAGTTTGTCAATCCATTATTGAGACAATTGCACCCTACTTAGCTTTAATATTTAATTTGTGTGTGGATCAAGGGGTATTCCCAGATTTAATGAAGTACAGTAAAGTTATTCCACTTTTCAAATCCGGGGACAGCAAAGACACTAATAATTATAGACCCGTATCAGTTTTGCCGGTTTTCAGCAAGGTGTTTGAAAAAGTAATGTTAAATCAAATGCTCAATCATTTTAATCGTAATAACATCCTACACGATCAACAGTATGGTTTCACCAAAGGACGTTGCACAACTGACGCCGGTGTCACCTTGTTAAAACACATCTTTAAGGCATGGGAAGAGGCACAAGATGCAATAGGCATCTTTTGCGACCTATCTAAGGCTTTTGATTGCGTGAATCACGAAACGCTGCTCTTGAAACTTGAGCATTACGGACTGGGTAAACTTGCGCTTAGCTTAGTAAAATCATATTTGAATGATAGAATGCAGCAAGTTCAAATAAACGGTGTGAACTCATTGGGTTTAAAAGTTAGAATGGGTGTACCACAGGGCTCGATATTGGGTCCATTCCTCTTCTTAGTATATATAAATGATTTACCTCAACTACTGAAAAATCGACCACAAATGGTGTTATTTGCTGATGACACATCACTGATTTTTAAAGTAAATAGACATGCACGGGAGCTTGACGACGTAAATAACGCTATGTTCAAGGTCCATAATTGGTTTACTATAAATAATTTGGTATTAAATGAGAAGAAAACTAAATGCATAAGATTCACGTTACCGAATGTAAGAAGTAGTGAATGTCATGTTGTACTGAACGAGGAGATACTAGAATTCGTCGAAAAGACAGTTTTCCTGGGGATCACGCTTGATTCAAAACTACAGTGGGGTCCTCACATAACATCACTTGCAGGGCGACTAAGTTCAGCCGCTTACGCTGTTTGGAAAATCCGCCAACTAACAGACGTGGATACCGCGAGACTGGTCTATTTTAGTTACTTTCATAGCATCATGTCTTACGGTATTTTGCTGTGGGGACGGGCTGCAGATATTGATTCTATCTTTATTTTGCAAAAGAGGGCTGTCCGAGCCATCTACAACCTCCACAGACGCGAATCTCTAAGGGAACTGTTTAAAAAAATTAACATCATGACGGTTCCTTGTCAGTACATATATGAAAACATTATGTATGTTCGGAAAAATCTACATCTTTTTAGTAAGATAAGTGACAGGCATAACTTTAACACTAGAAATAGGAACAAATTAGATCAACCACGTTTCAGATTGTCTAAAGTACATACTTCTTTTATGGGGTACTGTGTAAAATGTTATAATAAAATACCACTCATTATTCTTCAACTAAATGAGAAGAAATTTAAAACATGCATTAAACGCACACTATGTAGACAGGCATATTATAAGTTGGATGATTATATTGTAGATAAAAATGCTTGGCTTAATGCTGGTCCTGCTCCACAGGCACTAGGGCTTACTAGTTAAAATTTTTAATATTTGGAAGAGTTGCTTCCCCTTTTTTTTTCTGACTTTACAAACTTAAGTTTATTTATTTTTTTCTTTAAATTCTATTATTTTAATCTTTCATGTACATTGCAAATTATAGTTTTGTATAAATTAGAAGCATTTTTTCAATTTTGTAAATGTGAGTACCATGGAGCCGTTTAATATGGTATCATGTTTTATATTGACTTGAAAGAGCATGGCTGATGAGAGTATGTCATACTCACTTAAATGTCTCGCTGATGGTGGCGCGTGTGTTGGATCATTCGGTTCCCTACAAAATGGTTGAGCTGGATGGTGCTGACCCACGTGTCATGTTCGTGAACGGGCGCTGTCAGTTGAGACTGGTCATCTCTTATCTGCCAGGGCTTATTTTTAATCTTATATTTTGAATTGTTTTTGATTATTTTTCATTTGACATTGTTCTCACATATAGAAGCACCAAGAATACTGTACCCAGGATTTTGTAATATCTATATCCATTTTTAAAAGAGTGTCCTTGGAGTTTCTTGCCCGTTCTTCTCCATAGAGATCTACGATTTGGAATGGGCAACTAGCTTCAACTTTTTGACTAACTGACCGATTCTTTGACTATTCAAAAGTGCCTGTAAATGGTTTAATTGAAATAAATGCTTTGAGTTTGAGTTTGAGTTTGAGTTTGTGATTACTGAACAGGCATTTTAAATACTACTGACTGTGTCACATAATAATTATTTATCATTCATAATCGAAATAAATAATCTTTCAAATTACCATGTGACGTCACTGGTCCTCGTGAATTACTAGCAAGGCTAGATACCATCTTCCTCATATATCTTGACCCACAGACTCATAGTATTTTTGAAGAACAACTAATTTTATTTTATTTTTATTTTATTTTGCTTTATTGGGACATATAACAGTTACACATTACATTTAAGTGTGACAAAATATCTTAAGAACTAGTAATATCTTAAGAACTAGCTAATGGAATAATTACTGTTAGACATCTCTAAGCAAAATACTAAAACTGTTTACTTTACTATTCATAATTAAGAAAAAAATATTTAAGTATATTTATTTATTACACAACCCAATTATTTATCATTCACTAATCGAAATAAATAATCTTTCACATTATCTTTTTATATTTTTCTTTTCTTATATTTAAAACTCATAATTAATTTTAAACTTTATTTAATAAAGCATCTTCTGATTATAAGGATTAACAATACCTTTGATTCAGACTTATTTTTAGTAAATTAAGAAATATATAAATGATAACACTCACACTTAGTCCGGTTTCATTCGATATTTATGTTAAGTATATTAAATCCACTTTTACGCAGCGCAATCATATTAATTTGTCCTCGTTTCAATATTTATGTTTCACTGCATTTTGAAAATAATAACCACAAAACCGCTAGCAGATTTAAAACACTCGTCACCTACAATTCCTAAATAACCACGAACCAACAACGATCTATTAGGTGAATACTCTTATAAAACTTCTACATTGTTCTCACATGTATTTTATTTTATTTTATTTTATTAGGATCTCCAGCAAAGAATACACCTTACATGCTAAAATAAAAAGACAAGAACAACAATCTATGTGCTCAATTACTTTCAACATGAATGATTTAACCAATATTTTGTAACAATATTTTGATTTAAAAGAGTGTCCGTGGAGTTTCTTTCCCGTTCTTCTCCATAGGTACCTACTACGCTTTGGAATGGGCAACTAGCTTCATATTGCTGACTGACCGACTCCTTGACAATTCAAAAGTGCCTGTAAATGGTTTAATGGAAATAAATGCTTTGAGTTTGAGTTTGAGTTTGAAAACGAACTGCATCTGTCTATCTCACAGAAATCGAAATAATTTACTTAGTTTTCTGTGGTCTACCTACAAAACTTTAATTATTTATGTGAACAAGTCGAAAGAGACAAAACACCAATGATTATCGAACTACTAGTCATTTGAAAAAAAATACAAATACAATATTTAATCATCGAAATACTACCTACTAGGTATTATAAAAACCTAACAAAAACTACAAATAGTAATTACAAAAAATAAAAATAAAATAAACCGCAGGCGAGATTCGATCCTGCCTTGCAATAGTAGCACCTACCATAGGACATGAATGGTTGAAATAATAAACTGCTATCAGTTGCAGACAAAGTGAGTGTGTGTGTGTGCGTGTATATAGTATTGAAATAACGTAGAGAAGAAGGTCGTAAGTCAAATCGACACGTCAATCCATTGCTTAATGAGTTTGCCTATCGACTTTAGGAACATAATATATGTAGTAAGTACCAGCAATCGCGCCAAAACTTGAGGCGACTCATCGAATAGCAAGATGAGCGTTCGCTCGTCAGCATCAATATTGGTCCGATGAGTGCAGTCGAGTTCTATTCTCCGACGAAAGCCGTTATTCTGTCATCGACGGAAGGGAGAGGAGAGTTGTCGAAATACCCACAAGTTTTAAAAAAAAGGCTCCATTCTTTTGTTTCTCTAATTTTGCCGGTGTGTGTAGTTGGGAAAAGGCTAGGCAGAAATACTTGAACCATAAAAAAATATTGAAAACGTTTTTCAAGCAGAAATAAAAATAAACACGTAAACAGAACTTAATACCCAAATAAAAGCCTCCAGGCATAAAGGGGCCCGTCCTTTGTGACTGAAGGCTTACAATACAAAAGGCTTGCAATGCTGGATTGTTTGTGATCCTCTAAGGCGATTAACACACGGCACCGCGTACCGCCGCGGTGGGCGGTGAAGCGGATCTCACGTCCCATTGGCCTGTATTAAATCCGCTGATGCCTAACACACGTACACCGCCCGACCGCGCGGTCGAACTGTTAGAGACCGCGGCAGTGCGCGGTGCCGTGTGTGAACCGCCTAAAGGTTCCGTGTTTAGGGTTCCGTAGTCAACAAGGAACCCTTATAGTTTCGCCATGTCCGTCTTTCTGTCTGTCTGTCCGTCTGTCCGCGGTATAGCTCAGAGACTATTGGTAGGTACTAGAAAGCTGTAATTTGGTATGGTTATACATATAAATCACGCCTACAACACTTAAAGTGGCATTTTTTTTCTCGCCAATCCCTTTGTGTCGGGTGTCGTTGGAAAGGTCAATCAAAAATATTGTGAGTTTATGACAAGCATTTTTGGATTCAGGCATCCGTTTGCGAAATATTAAGCTTTGAAGTGCTAATTTTTGTTAGACTCCAGTCAAGTGTAAGCCAGAGGGGGGGGGGGGGGCTGTGGCAGCAAAATGGTTGGTTTTGGTTATGTAAAAAAACTACCACCAGTAGTATACATATACAGTATGCAAGGGTAAACACCTTTGTCACTCAAACAGTAACAGCTGACGGCCGGTCATGTAACGTCCCGCGCGACCCGCCCGCCCCCGCCAACCGCTGCCCGCCGTGTTGAGACGCAAGTTCGTTGCTCTTGCGTGTAGGGTGAATTATTCTTGGGGAAAAATATAGATTTTCTTTAAAAATAAAAAAATATATTTTTCTATAAATGAAACCAAACCACTGCCTGGTTTCAAGGATAACGGTGTTTACACTAACACCCTGTATGTATAAAGAAATTAAAAGGAAAACTATTACAGCTCTACAAGTAACCAAGGAATAATCGACCAACTTACATTTGCAGTTGCAAAAACATGTTTTCCCATACGTTACGTATGGGAGAAAAAGTTTTTCAACTACAATGTTAAGTTTGTGCTTGCGTTAAATTCATCCCAACTACAGAACCCTTCATTGTGCGTGGTTTGATACGCACTTGGCCGATTTTTATCCTTTTGAGGTAAGAAAGCACAGTATTACGTGGGAAGGTATGGCTGGAAACACATTCTACTGAATAGATTTATTTATTACCCATAAATAAATCTATTCAGTAGATTACGCCAGACGAAAAAATATAGAAGTTTACTGTCACAAAAGAGAGCATTCACAAGAATTTGGTACATAGAATGTAGTGTTTATAAAATAGTTTTTGATAAGTACTGAAGCTGAGCCAAAGCTTATATTTTTTCCTCAAACGACAAAGAAATCGAGTTAACGTGAATGTCGTGACGTAAATTATTTTATCATGCGTATTAGTGTGTACTTGTGGGTGTGTGTGGGTGCGACCGTGCGTTCACGTGTGCTTTACATATGGGTGTGTGTGTGTGTAGTGATGTGTCATTGTAGCTGTGAAAGTGTATGTTATCTGATGAGGTCGGTTGTGCACACATGTTTTTGTTGCCGTGAAAAACCTACGGTTGATTCAACGTGTGTAGGCACGGTCGTCAGTGTTGTATGATGGCCCACGGACACGCGTTGATAGACACGACGCATAAGGCGCTGCCGGCGGGCGGCGGGCGCCGCGGCGTTGTAGGCCAACGCAGACCGGGACGGGATGGCAAAGGATTTTGCCGTCAGTCAGCGCACACTAGCCGCTTAGATACCGCGGCATTCCTGCGCCTTGCCACGGCGCGGGCGACCCGCGGTATATCACAACCAGGCCAGCGCCGGCGTCCTCGGCATGCCGTTTCCTACCGCAGTACGCCGCGGCATCCCGCCGCGGGAGCCCGTAGCGCGTCTTTCAATGCCGCGCAACGAAATCCCTTTCGATGCCATGGCATCATTTTAAAGCATAGCAATTTATGTCGTATTTCTACATCGATACGTTTGAATGTCCATTGGTAAAAAATTAAATCCCTTGCCATCCCGTCCCGGTCTGCGTTGGCCTTTACCGTGCCGTTCGTGTTGTAATGTTTTTAACTCTGTTTCTGGAAGGTCCTACAATGCTGAGTTTTTTGTTGATGCTATCGTATTCTACGACTTAGGCCGCCAAACTGTATACTGTCGAAGACTGTTTTACAAGGGGCACAAGAACGAACAGGCGTTTTGCTACTCTATTTGGGTCGGGTAAGGGTACAGATGGGTGTTTCCAAAGTATGAATTCAGCACATAGAGCTAACGAACTGTTGACACTACCTAGGTACTTATACTTAGGCCATTTTACGTAAACAACCAGTTTAGCGTGAACCCTGCAATTATTCTTAATAAAATACCTATGTATTTTACTTACCGATGAAAAGTTATGCCATCTTTTTTATAGCTGGATGTTCTAGACGATTTCCCCATTCCACCATTAATTTGAACAGGAATTCATAATTATTTTGATATACGCAGAAATGTTTTAAAAGGTATTAAAAAATAACCGCGTGTGCAAACTCAAACTCAAAGCATTTATTTCAATTAAAGAATTTACAGGCACTTTGGATTGTCAAAGAGTCGGTCAATTAGTCAGAAAGTTGAAGCTAGTTGCCCATTCCAAATAGTAGATATCTATGGAGAAGAACGGGCAAGAAACTCCAAGGACACTCTTTTAAATATGGATATAAATAATTAAAAAATCCTGGGTACAGTATTCTTGTTACTTATATATGTGAAAACAATGTAAAACAAAAAATAATCAGAATATAAGATTAAAAATAAGCCCTGGCAGATAAGAGATGACCAGTCTCAACTGACGGCGCCCGTTCACAAACATGACACGTGGATCAGCACCATCCAGCTCCACCATTTTGTAGGGAACCGAATGATCCAACACACGCGCCACCATCAGCGAGACATTTAAGTGAGTATGACATATCTCAACAGTGGTGATGAGTGAAAACACACAAAATGCCAGCCTGGTTTCGAACCCACGACCTAAGTCGCGCTAGGCTACCACCACTGTCGTGCTAAAAAAAGAATAAACATTTGTGCCGATTCTCTCGTCACAAAATTCTATAAACTAAACTAACATCACTAAAATTTAGTTTAGTCCTGCCAAACGACCAAAGTCGTTCTGAAATAGACTATATCGACACAACTCAACTGTAATTTAGTTTAACAGCACTAATATGGCACTGAGATATTACCTAGTTTAGTGAAAATGCTATTCTGAATTTGACGATTTAACCTAAAATGTTGTCCTTCCTCTAAAATCCTCTAACTAAATCTGACTATTTTAATCGCGATTAAAAATGTGCGACATAAAATTAGATGTCATGAACTAAAATTCAAACCACCACCGCGACTTGCAAAACAGTAGGTACTGTATCTTTTTTCTTTTTCTTTTGGATATATCTCGAAATTGGTGTGTCCTATCGCAAAAATGATAATGAAAATTTCGACTCCCTATAGAGAACCCATAAACCCCCGAGACTCAAAACGTTGGTATTAAAAAAAAAAAAACACGTCGAAGCTGCTGTCCAAGAAAGGCTCCGTCTCTAAAAAAAAATCACGGGGTAGGGAAAACCAAGTGCCAAGTGGAGGCGCGATTGTCAAATTCGATCTTAGTTGTGTCAAAATATTTTTTAAATTTTGGATATTTTTTTGGCAGAATAGCGTTAAGATTCTCATAGCCAAAATTAAGGAATTTTAGTGATAGTTTAGTTAGTTTTGTTCGGTGTACAACAGAATCGGCACCATTAAGTATTAAAATTTAGTTCTTTTATGTTTAACACAACTTCCGATCCACGCGACGCCAATGTCACCGCGCTCAGTGCACGCGAACGTTTTCATTTCTATTCTTTTACATCTGTTATTGTTGTTGTGTTACACTTCGTACCAAAATAAATCTCTCTCTTTCTTTCTTTCCATATTCAAGTACCTTAGAAGAAGATGTTTTAGGAGTCAATGCAAACAATGCTAATACTTATTCAGAAATGCAAAAGCATTTTAGGGTTAAAGTTAATTTAGTAGCATCATTACTTTTACAACTTTAGTACCTATTAGGCTTGACAACACTCCCGGTACCTAGTTCAAAAAGGTTTAATCAAACAATTATGGTTTCAAAAAAAGGAGGAGTTTATCAATGCGTCTGTATTTATAAAATTATATATATTTTTTTATATTTGTTACCTCATAACTTTCGACTTTGCCTGTCGCTCCCCATTGTATGATGTCGCGTGCCTTTACGAACCGAATATCAATAGCGGCGTGATTTTCTCGTCGTCGCTCTTGTGTTGGAAGCCAAATATTGACTACTATTTAGACTAGACTAGACTATTTATTTAGATTTCATCACCACTGCTCTCAAAACGGTGAAAGAAACCTTGTGAGGAAACCGGCATGTCTTAGAACCAAAAATTCGAAGACATGTGACATCTACCAACCCGCACTGGGCCCGCATGGTGGATTACGGCCCACTCCCTCTCATAGAGAGGAGGCCTGTGTCCCAGCAGTGGGAACATTATAGGCTGATTATGATGATGATGATTTAGACTAGTTTAGTACGTTCACGTATATGTTCTAACAATGCCTGTGCTGTTGCTGTAACAACATCATCGTTGAACTGTACTGAAAACACTTACCAGCAAATTAGATCTAGCATAGCCGATCCTTCAAATAACATACTAGAAAAATATCATCATCCAATAATAATGTTAGAGACTTATTCATAATAACTAGGTAGTTTAGTACGGTCTGTCATGTAAAGAATCAAGTAATCCAACACGGTCCTGGCCTCGTGACGTCACTCCGACGCCTAGAACTAAGTGATTCCACGATATCCCTCCAACGCCTACAACATGTACCTATAAGTGATCTTAACCTGGAAATAAGAATTGTTCACCGAGTCTGGACTGGACCTGTGTCGCGAAAAACATAGACTCCTAACTACTGAGGAAAATTGTCGCGATACAAGTACTAAAATCAATGAAAAAATAAAATGGGAAAAATAACAATATTGCCTTCACTGTTAACTAAGATATTTTCTTAGTTAACAGTGAAGGCAATATTGTTATTTTTCCCATTCCACTGCTAATTAGTAACATTGTAATTAGAGATGCGTTGAATGTTCGGGCGAATATTCGTATTCGGTACATTCGGCATGTTTTTTCATTGTTCGTATTCGGCCGAATATTCGGTTGATTTGCCGAATAGTTACCGAATGTTTAAATTATTGTTAATATTTATAAAAATAGCATTTTATTAAACAGTAAGGGCCCTAGCACAGGGCGTATTTTAAACGCGCAGACGACGCGCAGATGACGCGCGTAAACGCGCTTCAAACGAGATTTGAACGCAACCTTGTAACCTAAGCACACGGGGCGATCGTGAAAAGCGCGTCTACTGCGCGTATACACGCAGATACAGCGATACAGACGCGCTGTACCCGCTCGTAGCCTCAGTGGTCAGAGACTCCTTGTCAGTTGTACAATCAGGGTCCGTCAACTTTGTTCGCCAATCATGCAGCAAGGGGACGGGAAAATAATGCTACCATTACTATAAATTTATTTGTTTTTATAGGAATCTATGATAGTAATATTGCGGGCGGTGCGGTGGCGTGAGCGCACGCCCCTTCTGTACCCCACCTCCGAATCTTTGTACGCGCTTCAAACGAGTTTCGAACGCGCTTCACACGCGCATTTATATCACGTTTCACGCGCGTTTGAATCTATAAAATCGGCATCTACGGCGCAGAAAAAGCGCATTCTTGAAACGCGTGTCGTCTGCGCGTATAAAATACGCCGTGTGCTACCGCTCTAAAGTTAAGTAATTACTAAAAAAGTGTGGTTTATTTAGAAAGTTGTACATAGTTTTTTTGTAAATGAAAGAGACACTACCTTTTGTACTAATTATTTATTGATAAAAAAAAAAGATTAACTTTAACAATCAATTTAAATAAAATTTTAATAAAATAAACTTCTCTTTTTTTATTAATGATAAAAAGCTAAATAAATTTTCATGAAATTAACAATTATAAGAACATCGCTTTGAGTAACAACTTTTTTCAGAAATCAAAAACGTTCATCGACGTAATGTATAATAAACTTCAATCAAAGTATGCAATTCCAAGATAATTTTTAAACAATATTATGTGAGAACTGCAATATGTAACCGAAAGAGCGATGCATCGACTGAGCGAGCCGTGCTAGCGCGAGGGGCCGCGGGTTGCGCGCGGGGCAGAGGCAAATACCGCCCGGCTCTTGCAGAGTGCCGTACCGACGTGTACAAACCTGTTCACCGCGCAGAATTGAACCGAATAATTCGGCCGAATATTCGGTTCGGTTCATTTTGGACCAAATATTCGGCCGAACATTCGTATTCGGTTGAACCTACATTCGGCGCATCTCTAATTGTAATGATCAGATTGATGTTCAAGATTAACATTATATTTTTCCCGCCGCTACAAACTGTATAGATTTGGCTAAAAAATTGTTTGAGACAAGCCTATTTCTCAATTCACAGCGCCTAAGTGGCGTTACAAACATAAAATATAATGCCAATTAAATATGCAATATTCGAGTTTTAATCACCACCAAACAAATTACCAACTAATCAAGCAAATTTTATTATATATTCCTTGACCAAACTCGGCCCTGTTAGGACAAAACGCTGTAATCTGTAAAACATCAATTTGACAAAAACGGGTTTAAAATTCTTACATCTTTAGCTCGTTACCTTTATCCAGTATAGATAAACGTATTATTATTTTATTTTATCCAATTTAATTACAAGCTTTTATTTAACTTGCCTTGTTAGTATGTGGAAGCCAAATCTTGCAAGCTGAATTAAAACACTTCCTGTTATCCTGCGGAGTTGAAATTCAAGTTGGTTCAGTTCCAATGACAATGCATTTTTTTATTATGCATGACATGGTTCTATTCCCAGGATTGGCTCCAGACGAAGGAACTGTACAACTGTCTACGGTACGAACACGAAATATAATACCATTTTAATCATACTTAATATTAACGATCGATGTCATTTCATATCCAGGTTCCATACAAAAATGTATCTAGAATAAAAGTTATAAAAAGGTAATGTATGAAATATTAGCATTACAGTAAGTTCCTAACACACTTAGGTATAAAAGTCTTAAAAAAACTAATTTAGCCCTGTTAGTTCATGTAATTTAGCCCTGTTAGTTCATGTAATTTAGCCCTGTTAGTTCATGTAATTTCACAATGTGACACCGACACCGTTAAACCTCTCGGTTTCAAAATGAAAATCCTTAAGTATATATGTATTCTTTTTACAAATATTTATAATACTAGCTGCGCCCCGCGGTTTCACCCGCGTAAGTCTCGATCCCGTGGGAATATCGGGATAAAAAGTATCCTATGTGTTAATCCAGGTTATAAACTACCTACCTATCTATTTGCCAAATTTCATCCAAATCCATTCAATAGTTTTTACGTGAAAGAGTAAGAAACATCCATCCATACATACTTACAAACTTTCGCGTTTATAATATTAGTTAGATTCATCGAGATATAAGTACTAACATAGTTAGATTTTAATTTTTTTGAACATAAGCAACTAATATCTCAGCCAGTTTAAGCTAGAAAACACAAGTTACTATTTATTTTGCCGGTGAGCACTAATCTAGAGGGTTATTTTAGCTATAAGTAACAAAATGAGCTCGACTAAGTTTAAGAAAACACACTAGCTCAACAGGTGGTGAGAAGGATTGGATGGCAGCATTCGCTGGTCCAATCAACATGGACCCAGAGACGGCAACAGGTTGCCCATTTTGCGGTGAACCAACTCCAATGTTACTTGTTCTATATTATAACAAAGCTGTAGAAAGTAGGTGTTGTTATAGTTAGGTACGTGAGAGATACACACACATGGCTTCTGAAAGACAAATCACACATTTGCTGCAGACCGTCAAACATATTAATATGTCACTGTATTTGGTTGGCTGCTAGTATTTCAGTTTGCCTCTATGTCTACGTTAATTCTCCGTTACAACAATAAATATTAATGGCCGCTGCACACTGCGGGCGCGGCGGGACGTGATCGCGCCCGCTGTGTGTACGCTCCCGTCGCGCCAGCGCCGCGTCGACGCCCGGTCACGCCGCGCCCGCTGTGTGCAGAGACCTTAAAAACCCGAATATCAGAAAAATGCGCTTCGGCAGGCTCCATGTTTAAGCAAGTAGTTAAGTACTTTGTACACACAATAATGAACTAGAGCTACGCCGCGCCACTACGTTAATCTTTTTTTTTTTTGATCGTCTGAAATCATCAAATAGATTCGCCCACTCTGGGTGGAGCGAGAGAGCGTGTCAGACTTTTATTGACTAAAACCCACCCGTGTTCCTTCAGTTGCCTGTTGCTAAGGGTCCCGGTATCCCTTTCGGACTTTCCCGCAACCCTAGCAGGCATCAGCCCTAGCTAGGGTTGCCATCCGTCCAAACTCGGATTTGTCCTAGTTTAGAGGGCATCCGGGGAGCGTCCGGGCGGGGCTTCATTTGTAGTCCGGGTTCGAAAATTTAAAGTTGGGCCGCCCGCGAAACATGCACTGTGCCCGCATGCCGCGATCAACCGATGATCCGACTAAGAAGATTGAATTTAGCTCATATATTAAGATATATTTTGTTGTGTAAATGGCTGCTGATAAAAATTAAAAGAAGATAATTATTATTAAAAGAGTACCTACTTCAAAAATGGTAAGACTGAATACTAAAATGGTCTCAGTACTTTTAAGATTTTTGTTATTCTATTTTAATAAGGTTTCGATAATTTGAATTTTATTTTAAGAATAAAAAAAATCTAACAGATTATTAAAACAATTAACAAGATTCTGTTTCGTTAGGAACATTTAAAATGATGACAATAATAGATGACTAGATGACTGTTTTGGTTGGCAAATAAATAAAAAGGTGATTTATGACATTTTCAACTGCTTTTTATTACACTGACTATGTTTAAAAAAACCTGTTGACATATCCGGGTTCTGGGCTCTAAACTCCGGGGTTTTCACGCGTCATATTATCCTGGTTGCCAAGTTTTAGACCCTTGCCGGACCCCGTCAACTGTGCTGACATCTCTTTGTGGCCGCTACGGTAATCTGATCAGACTAAATTATATTTACGGTAGAAGCAAAACAAGTACTGGAAGCACTTGTTGGAACAGGATGCACTATAAAAATCATAAATTTTAAAAGCTTTCCATAATATTATCTTCTTGCAATATAATTATCGGGGAAATACATTATTTTTGTTAGAAAATAGCGGGGCCTCGTTGGAAAGATCTCTAGGAGGGTCAGAAGGGAGGAAGCTTTCGTACTCGCAATAGGTACTTAATAATAGGCTTTGCGTAGCCAATTAGGTATCCTTCTGTATAATTACGTTAATGAAAACTGAATTCAAATAGTCTGGAGGACTATTATATATATTACTAGCTTCCGCCCGCGGCTTCGCCCGCGTGGTATGTCGATAAAAAGTAGCCTATGTCCTTCCCCGGGATGCCATCTATCTCCTTGCCAAACGTTCAATGGTTTAGGCGTGAAAAGGTAACATACAGACAGACAGACAGACAGACAGAGTTACTTTCGAATTTATAATATGGATTAAAACTAAAATTGAAAGCTTTATCAAAGCAAGGCTGCTTTTCCACCAGCGATGCTCCATGCTACGTTGCTATGGATGCGTTTGATATCCGCCAAATATATTATCTATTAATTGGCCCACATAGACTATGTTGGTCTAAGCTATGTTTTTTTTAAGGAAGGATAGGTACGTGCTATGGGTTGTTCCATCTATAGCACGCATCCTTCCTATATGCTATGGATTAGCTGGGTTACGGATGCGCGTGTGGTGTACGATCTAGCTATGTGCAGAACAGAGTTCCCTATAGTCGATGCGTCGTACAGCCGGTACAGCTACCTCGCGCCGGCGCATCTTCATAGCACAGCTTACTCGCTCCGCTACAAGGTTATGTGAATAGGTTATTCTTAATGTTTCTGATTTTCATGACGATCACATAACGATGACATGACGCGATAAGTGTGCTTGAACGTCAATAAGCGAACTCTAAAAGTAGTAGGTAAGCTGTTGACAGTATAAATGTTGAATTGTAGAATTGTCGTGAGCTAAAATTATCTATCAAAACTTATCTTAATTTTGTAAGTAAATGAAAATTAGATTAATTAATATTTCTGAGACATAATCGTAATAATAAGGCAATTGGTCACGTGACATTGAACGCGGGACACGTAAAATCTTGCAGATGAATTTGTCATAATGTCAAATAAAATATTTTTATTTTGAAGCTTTTTTAGGGTTCCGTGCCCAGGCTCCGCTGTCTGTCCGCTTGTCACCAGCTATAACAACAAATAGTAAAAAACAGAATAAAATAAATATTTAAGGAGGCTCCCATAAAACAAACTTGATTTTTTTGCCGTTTTTATAGATAATGGTACGGAACCCTTCGTGCGCGAGTCCGACTCGCACTTGGCCGGTTTTTTCAAAAACATGAGAATACTAACATTGCCTTGTATGTACAGTCACGAGCAATAATATGTATACACTAAGCAACTTTTAATAGTGATTTTCTCCTACCGTATTGATTGTAATTTTATGTTATATCGAACATAGTATGTTGGAACCCATATTATTATGATATAGGTATCATCTCAAAGTTGCAATCGTCGCTCCACGAAAAAATGGTTATTGAATTTTGCTAAGTGTATACATATTATTGCTCGTGACTGTACATATTTGAATGTGCAGTATTTGTAAAATGCAATATTCATTTGTTTGAATTCCGTAGCCGTTTTTAGTATTTGTTGTTATAGCGGCAACAGATATACATCATCTGTGAAAATGTCAACTGTCTAGCTATCACGGTTCATGAGATACACCCTGCTGACAGATGGACGGACGGACAGACAGACAGACAGATAGCGGAGTCTTAATAATAGGGTCCCGTTTTACCCTTTGGGTACGCAACCCTAAAAATGGCTGACAAGAATCGGTTTGCTACAGATTAAACATCGCCCTAATGCAGCGCTTTTGGGCCTTGAACACTCTTTCTTTGTCTACACTGTTTCCCCAGAATATTAAGCCATACCTGAGAGTAGAACTAACATACCCGTGGTACGCTGTTACACTTTCCTTAATCTATAGAGCGCAAATGAGTATTGAATTAATGTTTTAGACAATTTATCAATATGCATTTTCCAATTAAGTCAGTCGGCTGTTTCGCTAGCGAGCACAGTGTCTGATAACAACTTTTTAAAATCTTTTAATAGGTACTTAATTGGTTGAAATCTTATCTTTTGGGGCGTGAATTTTATGTGGTCGTGAACGGTTTTCGGTCTACTCGCAGTTATTATATGACTTCCGGAGCTCCTCAAGGCTCACATCTGGCTCCCATATTATTTGTTATATTCATTAATGACCTTCCCACCTGCTTTCACTTCTCTGAATATTTTTTGTTCGCTGATGATCTAAAGTTTGCAAGAAAAATTGAATCATCTAGTGATAAAACACTCTTGCAAGACGATCTAAATAGACTTGTCGATTGGTGTAACAAAAATGGAATGGAATTAAATCATAAAAAGTGTTACCACCTGTCATTTTCGAGAAAGGCCCATTTCATACAATCGGAGTACTTAATAAGCAACGAAAAAATACAAGAAGCCGATACAATTAAAGATCTAGGCGTACTTTTTGATAAAAAGGTTACTTTTATACCCCACCACGAGAACATTATTAAAAAGGCCTCTAAGATGTTGGGGTTCGTACTTAGAAATACAAAGGGTTTCAAACTGATCGGCACCAAAATAATGTTATACAACAGTCTTGTACGAAGCGTCTTGGAGTATTGTAGTGTCGTATGGAGACCACATTACGCTACGCACAAATTACTTTTAGAAAGAGTCCAGAAACGGTTCCTATGGCACCTTGCGTTTTCAATAGGAAAAAGCAAGCAGTTGCCCTCCTACAACTCACGCTTGAAGTACTTCAAGATGCACTCTTTATCCACTCGTAGAGATATTATTGATGGTTTGTTTCTTTACAAACTCCTAAGACATAAAATTGACTGCCCTAATATACTGAGTCTCCTAAAGTTCCGTGCCCCATCCCGATATCCGCGAAACCCTGTCACTCCACTACATCCACCCCTACGTAGAACAGTTCTGGGTGCTAACTCACCGATCCCACGCCTGTGTAGAATGCTTAACAGCATCAGTGATCTGATGGATATACACCACGACAATTTGACCAAGTTGCGCAAAGTAATTATAGAACACTTTTCTTGTAACTGATTGTTCCCCTTCGTTTCTCATTGAAATTTCATTTCCTATGTGTTTATTTCTTTTTTTTAAATCCAAATTGAATGTTTTAGTTTTAGTTCAATATTGTGTTATATTTATTGAACTTATGAAATTTGCATCCAATGTTATTTGAATACTTATAATCTTATTTTATCTATTAATCATTATAATCATCAAATTTTATTTGTTCAATCATCAAAATTTTAATTATATTTCTAAAGTTTGTATGGTTATATATTAACTTTGTAACCATAGCCTATTTTAGTTTTTCGTATTTTATTTGAGAATAATTAACTAATTTCATTGTTTAACCATAATTAGTGTATGCAGTGTTAGCCTATAAGTAATTGTTACACTTGTAATTGTAGCTAAATCAAATATATTGTAATAGCATGGTGTAAACAATTGTTGGCTGACCTAAAGTAAATAAATAAATAAATAAATAAATAATGAAAAAAACGTTTTTTTTTATTGTTACTAGGTCATGTATTTTTATATTTAACCTCTCAGGTTCCGTGCTGGAACGCGTAATTCTTTTAGGGCCCGCTGCTCGCCCGACATCGCGCCCCGGGGGCCCGCCGCGTGCCAGCGGCTCCGGTTAAAACCTCAATATCTTGAGTTATACTTGTCGCAGCTCGATAACGTAAAGTAGTTTGGATTCTTGAATAAACAGACCACATACTTATCTATATACGGTGAACGGATGAATACAATAGGATTTACGATAATACAATATTATCGTAGAGTGCGTGGTAGTTTATTTGTTCTTATGTTTTGACGATTTCTGTTAAAAATACTGTTTCTATTGTTATACAATTTTGCAAGCAGTATTATGAATAGATAACGAATCTAAAAAAAATAACAGTTTGAGATAATAACAGAAAATAAAAAACAAAATTATTACGTAACTAGAGGTCATCTTGACCTTGATTTCAAGGACCGTATTTTGACGACAAAATGTTGTTATTATGTTGTTATAGTAGTGAAAATCACTTACAAATTGATTCAATTACACTAATTAATATTTTATAGTAGCTTCCCACGCTGTAAACATCATAAAACAAACACTATCCACATAATCACCACCACACTCAGTACTTTCACGGCATTTTTTTGATACGCTGTTTTTGCACACTCAACTTATATATTTTGGTAATATTATTATCACACACGATGTATAAACTATTATTAATTTGATTTAATATCACTTCACGACGATTACGGCAGTAAAAACACGAAATAATTATTAAAATATGCACGGAGGTCGTCCGCGCACACCCGCGCAGGCGCTCTGACAGATGACACTGTCAAACGTCAATTTTTATTTTTTAGTGGTGTTCCAGCACAGATTAAGCATTTAGTAGATTACTTTGACGTGAATATCATCCAACTCTAGAGTGCTACTGCCCATAGACACTATTAACCCGTATTTCAGAAGAAATAGCGATCTAAGTTGCGTGGCATCGACTGATGCATTTTATGCGTCAGTGGAACTTGAAGGATATTTCCGATTGATGCATCGCGTGCATCATTAGGTGAGTCCTAATGATGCACGCGATGCATCAATCGGTTAAGTCAACTAACCATGATTTGAGTGACGACGGCGTTTACACCCTGTATATCCAGACCTACCTACATACTCGTAATAGCAGTGTGTTTTATTTGTAAGACTCGCTCTGCCTTTACTTTGTCTTGAATTTCAGGCTGACGTTTCTAATTTTACCTAGAAGTTTACTAAGAAATCCAAACAAGCTGTAGCTTAGACAGGTGCCAACACCTGTCTAAGCTACACCTTGTTTGGATTTCAGGGTTAAGTGTTTCAATAATAATATTTAATATTTATTTAATACTAGCTTCCGCCCGATATTAAAAAATACATGCATATGCCTATTCCTTTTGTTCGAGATATCTGATTCGTTCTTCCAGCGCTTTGTTGCACTTATCTGGGTTGATACTTCGCTGTATGAGGTCCTTGTATCTGTTTTCCATTGCCTTGTTGTTTTCAATGGTTTCTTTCTTGAATGTCTCCATTTCATCATGCTCGGCGCTTAGAAACTGCAGTGTTTTGTGGAGGTCGATGTTGGACTTTGAGTGTTGAATGCAAACTATCAGGAGAACAGCTGTTTTGTGCCTTCTATACTCCATTTGAAATAAGATTAGTTTAAACAAACCTTTTTACAGTCCGTTCAACCGATTTTGACTTCTATAGGTACCGCCGTAGGCATAAAGATGGCATTAAGAGCAAAAAACGTTACACAATACCAACTGTCTACTGCAGCTGCCATTCGGCATGCCACCAACGCAATAGAAGTCAAAATCGGTTGTACGGACTGTAAAAAAGGCTTATTTAAATTCTTAATCTACATAGAAACCGATTTTTACACCCGGTAAAACCACACAAATAACACAACAAAGCCCTGTCCACAGTGTTGTATTAGAGAAGGCGCTGTAAGCCCTCTGCCTTTGATCTAAACAGAGTACACCCCAGAACGCTTTGCAAACCTACGGATCAAAAGAATACACTTTCTTTTTTTAAAGATTAGTCCGGTATACAGCGCCAGACGTTTCCTTTTCTTGTCACCATTATTCGTCTGTGTTCCCCTTAACATTATCCGTCTTTGTTGCAGCGACTCAATCCTTCAGAAAGATGCTATTTTTACTTCCATTATAGGTACCTAAGATGCTGAGCCTTCGCATATCGCTCACGACAAGAGTTCCCTTAGGGCACTGATTGATGGTTCAGCAGCACCACATTGGCATAACTTAATAATATTTTAATGATTATTTGAATTTTATTTGTCACACCAAATTATTTCTAGCAACGAAACCTCACTTTCAATATACAGGCACATTTTCATTCTACAGAACAAATAAAAATGTGGTAAAAACACAATATTGAAAATCCTCGCGCCGCACTCACCTGCGTAGTCGCGTAGGTAGTGGCGGGTGGCTGTGGGAGGCGGTAGTGGGTGGTAGCCTCGCGCTCAAGGTCGCAGGTAACGCAGCCCACATGCAGCTGCAAGCCCGGGCAATACTACCCCACCTCGCCTCCCCACGTAAACCAAGCTTTCATCAAACCAATCAAAATAAAGCCAATTCAATGGTTATTAAAAATATTGGATTGGGCAGTTAGTAAATAGTTCGGCAGTTCATAGGTTAGGTTGGAAGTTCCATCTAATGCCAATATAAATTAAGTACTTACCTAATTATGACGGAAAAACCAAAATAACCACATAATGAACCAGTAGGAGCAAAGCCACCGGCAACATTCGAGTGGCCTCACCCTTAAAATATTCTCGACACGACGATGACGGGATGTTGAAAATTCGATCTAGTCTTCAGAAATGTGTAACATAAACATTGTGGATGTTGAAGTTACTGTTGTGTTTTGAACAGAGACACAGAACATTTTTTTTTAACTGTTTCCCGCCGCAGCCTTCAGTAGCAATTTCACATTGCTTGCGAAGTTTTTCGTTTTTAGTGAATTAATGAACGCCTGCGTTCCTGCACATTCACCTACGCTGCATTTCTATAGCTACTTAGGTAGTTATATAGATAGATAAAACGTTTATTTGGTGCACATAAAAGATATAGCACACACAACATACAAAAGCACGGTTAAATAATAACTAATTACATTAATAAATAGCTACAAGGTGCCAATCTAAGAAGAAAACAAGACATTGTGATGACAATATTATTGGCTATGACACACTTTCTCACCGCTCTGACCAAAGTTCACTTAAATAATAATTAATTATTATTATTTTACATAATTAATCGAATGGCAAAGTTACATACAAAGCGGAAAACAAACATTTCGTTGCATTTACTTACATTTTATCATTGCGATGCGAAAAAAAGAAAAAATCATTAGTAAGTACACTAATAATCCACTTCGTATGAATTTTGATTTTTGCTTAAATTAATATTAATATTTATTTAATTTCTTTCTTTTTGCTTAGGTTTTTTGTAATCATTTTCGTGCAAAAAACAGTTACAGTTACTTAGAGCAACAGCCCATGGTCAAATATTAATACCAAGTAAGGGAGCTGTCAATGTTTGTTGAATGCGAGATGCATATTGGATGTCCGATGATTGAATGGAAACCTAACGCTTATCCGCAACGTTGTATTTTGTTTGATATGCGCCGAGTGGTAGCTTGTATCGATTCAGTATGGCAATCTTTTTGAAAATAATTAGTTAAATAGTGTTAAATTTTTAATGACTATTTGACATTCCGTTCTATTCCAAAGGATGAATCTTCCGCATTTGCCAGGTTTCATTAATACGCTCGCTTCCAAGAAAAAAGGGAATTGAGACTTGAGAGAGAACTTTCTCAACCATTTCACATCCTGCATCCCATTTGCGGTGGCTAAATGATAGGTACCAGCCGCACGAGACGACGCTTGCCGCGATCGGTCTTTGTATGAGTGACCATACATTATAGACGAGGGGTCTATAATGTATGGTCACTCATGCGTCGGAAAACACGTTTAGCCATTGCTCCCGGGCTTTCATTAGTAGATCTTTGATAGTCATTAAATAACGTATGTAAATACGTAACATAGATACGTAGATACTGGTATTTAGTTTATCCAGGGGGCCAACCAAGTTTACTAATTAACAAACGTTTCAGTGGTCTCGCAATGACGAATGATGACTTTGCACACACATATGAACACTTATTTGCAAAGACCGGCCATAAATGGTCACATATTTGATCAAATACTTTGATAGACTTTGCTCACACATTTGACCATAGGCTAGGGGTGAGGCGTATATATATCGTAAGACGTACTAGATAAAAATAACAGATATTCAAAAGTAACAAATATCGATTTGTTCCTAACAATATAAAATACCCGTTACTTAAAATAACACTCTCAAGACTGTTACCGCGACTGTTAATGTTATTACATTATAACAATCCCCACACAAACTGTTACCACGACTGTTACTTACATACAAAATGACACAAAGCAAGGAATATAGCAAGGTTATTAATTTCTCTCTCTTCCTCATTCAACAATTGAAGATATTCAATTGAGATTTAAATACGTATTTATAGTCCGTACAAAAATAACAGGCTGTTATTTAATAACAGATATTTGGAACTGCTATTTTTTTGTAACAGTAACAGTGATAACAGATATCGTGTTTAACCTGTTACAACCCATCTTTACCACTGGCGACATGCTTTCAGTTTACATACCCAATAAAGTAGCTAAATGCTACTTCTACTTCGTTTTTGAATCCCAGAAAATAATTTGATATTTCAAATGTTTGTTGTTTGTTTTTTTATTATGATGTTTGACATTTGCACCTGTCAAATTAGTCTATCTACTTCTTTTCATAGGTAATTCCATTTTCCGCGAGCATGAATTAAATTGATAACACAACACAATAAAAATTTTGTTAAAGTTTACCAGTGGGGCCAACATTACAGCAAAGGAACTATTTGATGAAACTACAGATATATCATTTCATACTTTCAGACGCACTCACTTAATAAAAAATATGGAAAGTATTTACGTCATGTGTAAAGTAGCTAGAAAAAGTTGCTAAAAAATCTAGCTACAAGTTTGATTAAATTTTTTATTTAATTGCCTGACACTGAAAAATAGCTAGATCTAGCTACAAGGTAGCTAAGATGGCAGCGCTGCATGCTTTGCAGCACGCAGTGTTGCCAATTTATAATTTTTTATGCTAAATTTGGCAGAGTTTCTTCCTGTTTAGCACACTTTTTCGTCGTTTACCTAAGCCACAGATACTGGTGCCGATTCTCTTGTACACTTCGGTGTAAACTATCTCTAAAATTCCTTACTTTTGGCTATGAGAATCTTGGAGCTAGTCTGCTAAATAAATTCTCTAAATTTAAAACTTATTTTGACACAACTAAAATCGAATTTGACAACCGCGCCTCCACTTGGTAGGCGCGCAGGGACAGCCTTGACGTGTTTGTTATGGATTTTTTCAGTTTTTGTATGGAAAACAAGGAAAAAAAAAAAAACATCATGTTGAGTTTTAGGGGATTAAGGGTCTTATAAAGGGGGTCGAAATTTTCATTATTTTTGCCATAGGACACACCGTTTTCGAAATATAAGCAAAAGAAAATAAAAAAAAGATACATTACTGTTTTGCAACTGAAGTCGACTGAGTCTGTTGGTTTAAATATTAGTTCGTGACATCTAATTTTATTCCACACATTTTTAATCGCGATTTATTTATTATTCATAGTCAATAGCCATTATATTTAATAGTCAGATTTAGTTAGAGTATTTTAGATAAAGAACAAAATTTTAGGTTACAACGTCAAATTCGGAATAGCATTTTCACTAAATTAAAACTCAGTTTACTCAGTGCCATTTTAGTGCTGTCAAACTAAAATATAGTTTAGGTGGATGCGCTAGGGTAGCCCGCGAAATTCAAATTTTCTTACGTTTTTTGCAATTTGCCGGTCAGTATCAGGTTGTATGTTGATCTAAACATTATTACCGGTCGTAACAAATATGGATTTACAGAATTATTAACATTAGAATCAGCAATACGACTCTCTAAGTTCATGTAAGTGCATTGAATGACAATTTCATGAAATTTTCATTTCAAGCACTTACGATTGAGCAAAGCGACCGTTCCGCTCAGTTATTTACGAGACACTGGCCTTGCAGGTTACGTACGCACACATTTGAAATTCGAACGCGCTACGCACACATTTGAACTTTAAACGCTTTGATTTGCGCTCGAAAAACCGACACCGAATGGAAAAGTTGAAATGAGTGATCAAACTTTGATGAAATACCCAAACACCCCTGCCACACATGTTTCAAACATGTGATCAAATATTGCTGCTATGTCTGGCGCCGGCATTTATGTGTGCTCAAACAAATCACATCGAATGGCAAAGTTTAAATATGTGATCAAACTTTGATGAAATACCCAAACACCCCTGCCACACATGTGTCAAATATGTGATCAAATATTGCTGCTATGTCTGGCGCCGGCAAATCAAAAACCGATAATTGTGAGACCACTGACACGTTTGCAAATTATTAGACTTGGCCCCCAGTTAGACTGGAAGCCGAACCCAGTATAGCGTAATAATTAGTCGGTGCGGCGGCGGCCCTTTACCGATTATAACGTTAGTAACATTTGAGCCAGTTGTATTTTGTACTTTATTGCGACTACGTTGGTGTTACGATATATTTTTTATTTAACAGTAGCAACGCGTTGCTTTCCACGGAAAACATTTCTACGAATGTCCCCGATGTCATTTTTGCATGGGGATGCCATGTTTGTAAAAGTCGTTTCTTTTCGTATTATCTTTTTTTTTATGTTAGCCTATACTGTCCCACTGCTGAGCTAAGGCCTCCCCCAAATCCTTCCAAACATCCTTTTCTAGGGCCACCTCGTCCCAAGCTCTTAACAAGATCGAATGACATTTATTTCTTACTTTTATAATCTACTAGCTGCGCCCCGCGGTTTCACCCGCGTAAGTCTCGATCCCGTGGAAATATCGGGTGTAAACGTTAATTTATTGAGAAGATGTAAAATTAACAGAACAAGAATTGATATGTTACAATAAAAAACAAATTAAAACATCCCACAACTAATTTAACAGGAATCAGCCAATATTGAAAACAAAAATGAATATTTGTGGAGAACCTCAACAACAACCCGGAGTATATCTACACTCCAAAGTCAATATTGCCAATATTGTAGTCAATTCAACAAGACTGATATTGCAATACTCCACTGATCCTGTTATTGGTTGCGGATACAAAGACACTGTAATTTATTTGATACCTATCAAATTCAATATCCTGCTCAATACCATTACATCTAGTAAATACTGAGATGAAATGAAATGCATTACAGATTTGCAAAGAATTTATCAGAAATACATATTGAAGACTCAAACAAAATAAAAAATTCAGCCTCATTCTGAACCTATAACTAAATGATAAATGATTTATTTCTGTAAGTAGGCTTGTATAAACACTTCTACACGTCAAACTGTAACTGCTAGGTACTTATCCCCTCCTAGGACACTGAGGATTCCACCATAACTGATCGATTGACAGAAAATGACACAAAATTCCCAGTAATAACTCTAATAAATAGGCTCTAATATGATTCCATCCTACTGGTACCGCAAGATTCTTCCCATCATATCAGCTTACCAATAAAGGCTTTTATACTTCAACAGTACCATAATAGCTCTGCTATAATTTAAGTACCAAATTACGAGTCATTCCATTCTAAGACCAAAAACTAATACCACTGGTATTTGTTTCAATTCATATTTATTTTCTATTCCGAACGGATACCATGGTTCAATAATACCAAAACAAGTTCGAAGATATAAGCTACAGTCAGTAAATTAAATGCTTTGTATGTAATTTCATTTTTCGAAAATGTGAACGATCAATCTACTTATGAGTTGGGAAACTTTACGAACAAGATATTAAGTGATACTGAAAAAAGTCCAGTTCTTGATAAGTATGGGGCCTTTATAGGCTTCAAGGGCTTTTCCGAAAGACGCCTACCAGAATAACAGGTGTTTTTCATAAGCAACTACTTCCAGTTACTTTCCGTTTTCCTGATAGTTATAATAAGTATAGGACATTACAGTTATAGATAAGGTATAGGACAGTTTTAAGACTTCTATCAATATAGTGAATAATAACGAATACTTTATATTCCTCTTTGTGTTTAATCGTCGGTTGTTGTACAACTTAGCGAGATCGTTTAGGCGCCTATTTTCTTTTTATTTCTCACCTCGTCACCCTGGTACTTTTCAAAACCACAAATGATTCAATTTCAAAACCTGTAATTTTACCATTATTCAGCTGAGTAGTAAGTCGCAAGCAGTTCTAGTTCCAGTTCATTTCTGCTTTCCTGGTAGTTAGAGTAACTAAACAATTAGGACAGTTGAATTCTAAAACGTCTATTGATATCATTTGTTACGAATCCGTCATGCTCTTCTCTACTATGTTTCATCGTGGGTGCGTCTTGAGGAAAGCGCAACTAAAGTATAGTTGCGCTTCATAGGTTGCGTTTCAATGTAGTTGCGCTTCGAGGAATACCCCAAAAAGAGTAGCACTTAAACTAAAAATAAAAACTTGTAAAAATATTGTAATGAAGTGTATTTGGATATTTTATTACGATCACATAAAAATATTAGAAAAAAAAAAAAAATGATCAGTTCAAATTCAAGTTGTTGGTATTCGTTACAACATTAAATTTAATTATTTAAAGAGTAGTATCGGTTCGGAATAGAAAATAAATATCAGTTCCAACAAATACCAATGGTATTAAATGGAATAACTCCAAATTACTTACCAGTAGTGAGTGACACTTACCGAAACAAGATTTTCTAGTTTCTACCAACCTACCTACCCGATTATTTATTAGTCAATATATCAAGACTGCTGTGAAACAGCAGCATATCAATAAGTAAAGTAATTTCATACAAAACATGTGCTTTGAAATAATTACTTACATTAAAACAATCAATATACAAACAACAATAGACTGTCAGTTAAACTGGAAAATACAAATTGATCACGTCAGATCCAAGCTTTCCTCACTTCTGGACTCATTGCGCAATATTGTTCATTACCTTCCTCATCAAGTGCGCCAGACCATTAACAACTCGTTAGTGAAGCCACATCTGATGTACCTAATTGAAATACGGGGCAACGCGCCAAAAACTAACCTAAAGGACCTACAGATTTCTCAAAATAACATTATTAAACTATTATTCCGCTATGATTACCTTACACCTACAAGTAAAATTGAAACTCATGAACATTAAACAACTCAAAAAAATGCCAAGCATACATATAAGAAAAATTCTGAACTAGTCCATTCACACACAAATACACTTCACTATAAACAACTTTTTTACAAAATACAATAGACGCTGCTGATATGTTTAGTAACCTATTCCGCTTGACTATTCTTCAAGAGTCATAAAAACCCTGTAAGAAATCACATTCATTCATTCATTCATTGATTTCTTACAGGGTTTTTATGACTCTTGAAGAATATTGTATTTTATAATGGATTTCCGCAAAGTCACGCCTGAATCAATTAACTAACTTTTTTACAAAAAAGTAAACCGACGAAAAAGTTAACTGAAAAGCGAAGCGGCGCCGAACAAACAAACAAACAAATTAATTAGGTAGGTAGTTAATTATAGCGTATAATGGCAGCTTGAGTCTTCGTTAAATGTGTGTTCGGCGCCGCCTCAAAATTTGTAACTTAAATTAAGAGCTTAGTTATGTGCTAAAAGGTTTATTTTTTTTATTTTTCGCTTTTGAGTTACCATTTATTGTTGTGGCTAAAACCTACCCACCATTTTTTTTGATTTGATTAATCTTATATTCCTCAAGTAAGGAATTCTTTCAACTGCCTTCTGTCTCCATCGTCGGACCCTCGATGACAGTCATAGTTCTCATCAAAGTGAACAACATAAGCCCAAACACGATGTAGCTGCTGTAAACTGCTAATGAACTCTCGCGACTGTCTTCCGTCTCCATCATCAGATCAACTCCAGGTTAAAGACCTTGAGTTGATGATGAGTGGTTGACGTGGTTGTGTCATCAGAACTATGTATGTGTGCGAAATTTCAACAGAATCAGTCCATAGTTGAAAATACAGTAGGTGAAAAATCAATCAACCCCATTTTTTCTACCCCATAGGGGTGGATTTTAGTTTTCAATTTTAATTGGGACCAACTTCGAGGTATACACATCCCAATAAAAAAAAAATCGTTAAAATCGGACCACTCATTTAAAAGTTATAAGTACGTGGTCATACATAAAAAAAAAATATACGGGTCAGAACCTCCTCCGTTTTTTTTCGTCGGTTAAAAATACATCCAGTACATAATCGTAGCAGTCGAAGTTAGGAAGGATCACATTTTGCTACCACGAGTGCGAACAGTCAATGGTGAGAGAACAATTATTTTTGCGGGAGTGCCAAAGTACAATCAGCTACCTAAAGAGGTAAATAAAGAATGCGAACTCGTTTGGTATTTAGAAAACTAAAATTTTAAATGATCAAACCTTAATAACGGATCAAACACTACTAACACAAAATACTTGAGCTACTGCTGCGTTGTTTCCTCATTTGCGACCACGGTAATTGTTTCTTCGGGTGGGTCGAAAAGTTTTAAAGTTTTGTGTACTTAATGCTATTTGCGTACGAAATGAATATTATTACGTTTGTAAATCTCTCTTTCTACATAAAAACAATAGCTGCTTAGTTTGTGTGTCAAAGTTCTTGTATAACTATAATTGTAAGTTTAAAAAATGTTCTCAAGTAAGTGAAATCTTTGTAATTTCTTATTTATATACAGCGTGCCGCTACAATGGCGACATTAATTTAATTCACGGGTAGGGCTAGTGGCCAGTAAACATAAAAATTATAATAAAATAAAATAATTCGTAAAAAAATAAATTTTCAAACAAACTAAATAACAAAAACATCACTCTGTGCAATGATATTATATTAATTTAATATAATATCATTGGCTCTGTGTAAAAGATTAATTCAAGAAGCTACCTACCAGCTGGCGTACATTCCATCGGTACTATGCTGTGTTGGCATAATTTCTAAGAAATTGCGCGGCTTTCCTTTTATTCGCCTACATATGACCCCGGCAAATGACCTCTTCGCTACAGTGCTCCAGGATGGTTATTTATAAAATTGTAAATAAATCAATGAATAGTAACGTCTAGTGAAATTCAAATATTTTCATACAACGAATACGCGAAATCGTATAGAAATATAAAATTTAATGTCGCCATTGTAGCGGCACGTTGTTTAAAGGACTGACATAAAGGTCGCTGCACACAGCGGGCGCGGCGCGGCGTGACCGCACGGCGGCGGCGGCGGCGACGCGACGCTTAGCAGTTGTAATGTACTAGTTATTATGGACGACGCCACACAGAGCCGTCGCGCTTGACGCGACGGTAACCGTCGCGCCGAGCGCGAATACAAGTCCGAAGCGGCGGGGCGAGACGCGACGAGACATTTTTGATTTATTTCATGCACCCACGTTGTTTTTCTTAGCTAGCGCAAATAAGAGCAAGAGCGTTTCCACGTCTGAATCGCTCAACATCTTTTTGATGAATGACGCGTCGCTAAACGGTCGGCGTGAATGGGCGCGGCGGGACGTGATCGCGCCCGCAGTGTGAATGTGAACGCTGCGCTGTGTGTGCGTCGCCGCCCGGTCACGCCACGCCCGCTGTGTGCACAGACCTTCATTGTGTAGTTGTGTACGGCGCGGTGCTTCGCAAGTTTCTTCCTCGCGTTAACTTCAGTTTCACATTTTGTAATGACTCCATGTTACATCAGAATAGCACTAATATTTTGTCTCTTGTCGCAAATTTATAAAACATTCACATAAACCTTACATATTTCCATACAAACTTTCATCCCCTATTCCCTATTGTTATTTTACACCGTTGGGGGGTTGCTTGAGGGTAAAACTTTTACAAACTTTTAATGTCATATTTATTTATATCGAATCAAGAGCCAATTACTTACAAAAAAAAAACAACCGACTTCCAAAAAAAACACAAAAATAGTTAAAAATAACTTTAATTTCGGAAGTTGGTGTAAGGCTTTTAAATTTTCGTTTTTTGCCACCGACTTCCGAAATTAAAGTTATTTTTAACTTTTTTAGTGGTTTTTTTGGACGTCAGTTGTTTTTTTTTTTCTAAAAAGTTTTTATTCTTCACTTTTTGTAGTTGTACTCTCTACCCCACTCAAATTAGAATACCAGTACCTGCTATGTAAATAACAGTGACGGAGTCACAAAGATGTCGTCTACATAGACTAAGTGGGAAAAATACGTAATAATGAAATTGCTAACTCAAAAACTACGCAAGCAAAGTTAATAAAAATTTTATGGGACCACCTCTGAAGACCTACCAAACAAGAAAAGAATCATAAAAATAGTAATGAAATTTAATGTAATGGACTTTGTCTGAAATAAATGAAAATATTATATATACATATAAAATCGATTCATAAATTGGCGGAGATACCGCGTAACATAAATGAAAAACGACGATACTTCGATACAACTTTTCATCCCCCCTTTCAACCCCTTACAACCCTTTTTTCGCATTCAAAAGTAGCCTATGTCCTTTCCCAGGCTTTAGACTAACTGTGTACTTCGGTTTAGTAGTTTTGGCGTGAAAGCGTGACAGACAGACAGAGTTACTTTCGCATTTATAATATTAGTAAGGATGGAATGAAATGATATTTATAGGCGGTTTTATTATTTTTATTTATAGGCGGTATTCGCATGTTTTAGTGCATAGTGTATTCAGCTGCATCCGGTTAGACTGGAAGCCGACCCCAACATGGTTGAGAAAAGGCTAGGCAGATGATGATGATTCGCATGTTTTAGTGAAATCTAAGTGTATTTTTCGTTGCAACTGCATTCAATTAAAATGAAACTTCCAACGTGTTCTAAATAATTATGAAACGTTTTTTTCAATGTGTGTAAAGGAGATTGTTCTGCATCCATACATCTGTCGCCCCAACAACCAACAGCGAAGGATAATTATTTTGCGTGTTCTAAATGAGAAGTAGGTATAAGCCCATAAAGACAAAGTTTAATCAAACTCAAAGTCAAACTCAAAGCATTTATTTCAAATAAACCAATTACAGGCACTTTTGAATTGTCAAGGGGTCGGTCAGTCAGAAAGATGAACCTAGTTGCCCATTCCAAAGCGTAGTAGGTTCCTATGGAGAAGAACGGGCAATAAACTCCACGGACACTCTTTTAAATCATTACAATATATTGTTTACATCATTCATATTGGAATTATACATGTGAGTACAATGTAGAAAAACGTGCAGGTTAAAACTGTTAAAAGTGTCCGTAAATAAAAGATAAAAAAGATACAAAACAATTCAAAAATTAAAATAAATTATAAAAAGCCGTGGTAGCTAAGAGATGACCAGTCCCTACTGATGGCGCCCGATCACGAACATGACGCATGGATCAGCACCATTCAGCCTGTGATTTTTGTACGGTCGATAAATACGTATCTCAATCGAATATCATCTTTACTGCTTTTGATTTAAAGTCGAAAATCGTATCTATCTGTTATAAAATAACAGCCTGTTATTTTTGTTGAATTGAATATCTTCTTTATTTTTTTTTGATAAAGTCGAAAATCGTATCCGAAGTTTTTACAGTAACAGTCGCGGTAACAGTGTTGAGGATCTGTGATTTTAAGTAACAGATATTTTTTATCGTTAGGAGCAATTGCTATCTGCTATTTTTTAATATCTGTGACGATAAATACGCCTTGCCTAAGCCTGGGTTGGGGTGTTGTTGGAAAGGTCATTCAAAAATATTCAAAGTTTGTGAAAACCATTTTTGGATTCAGGGATCCGTTCGCGAAATATTAAGCTTTAATTAAATTGCTAATTTTTGTTAGAGTCATTTAGCTGGCAGGGGGGGGACCCTGCCAGCTAAATGGTTGATTTTGGATACCTATCTGAAAAAATTCGTAGTTAAAGTACTATATAAATAACGAAATTAATAGGAAAACTATCACAGCTAAGTACGCTCCACAAGTTACCGAGGAATAATCGACCAACTTACATGTGCAGTTGCAAAAACATGTTCTCCCAAACATTCTATATGTGAGAACAAGTTTTTCAACTACAATGTTAAGTTTGATAAAATCTTCCCAACTACGGAACCCTTCATTGTGCGTGGTTCGATACGCACTTGGCCGGTTTTTTTTTTAAGTTAGGGCTATGAACATTTTAGTTTATGCTTTTGGTAACAAATAAAGAGTTACGTGTTTCAACGTTTTTTTAAAAATCATCCCTCAAGAGGGTAAAATAGGGGATTATTTTGAAATTCACATGTAAGTACATAATATTGACATTTTGCGTGACACTTTTCAAGAGGGTAGGGTGGCCCGCGAAATTCAAATTTTCTTACGTTTTTGCAAATTGCAGGTCAACAATTTACGACAATGTCCTTTTTGACTTTGTCAGTTAGGTGTAATTGGCACTTGCCCAACAATATGGAAGATGTTTTTTTACCGACCGTTCGTTTGACTTACCCTGAAGGGACTCACTATTTATCTTGCCCAGGACAATATAGTGAAATTCATAGATCTCAAGTTGTACAAGAATGGTTGGCAAGTCATCCTGTTAACGAAGTCATACAATCGCCAGCAAAAAGTTCCGATCTAAATCCCATAGAGACTCTTTGGGCACAAATGGTTCTCAATTGGGATCCCACTGAGGTGCGTAATCAGACCAATCTACGAGATCTTGTGTATTCCCACAGATAAAGATAGACCTAGATAACGCAAGAGCACCCACTTCGCGTGCCGGGCATAAGCATAAAATGCATAACGTGGCCACTGTCGCGCTGAGTCTGCATCGCTGCGCCCCGCGCTAGTTGGACGTCAGTCAAAAAATCTAAAATGCCTAATTGCGCTGACAAATTAATCTAATACCCACAGTTATACCAATTTGAGAATAAACGAAAGCATGCTGTGTATTCGTAATACATTGCGGCTTTTACTTGGAGCGGTTGATGTGACGTTCTGTAACAAAATGATGAATATCAAAACAACTGATACTGTCGTATATCGCTTCGGTTTCGGAGTACAGGCGCTTTTATCATTTTTCTGACAATTTTAGCGATTAATGCTGTTCATCCTACGCAACACAAATCGATTGTCGGGAATCGATTTCGGAAACAGAGCAATTATTTTCTATGTTATATTTATTATTTAGACAATTTTAATCTTAATGTTTCGTGATTTTTTTAGTTTTCCACATGATCTCAATTTAAAATAACAATGGATTAAGGCGAAATAAAGATTGGTTCGATACATTCTGAAGAAGAAAGCTTTGTATAAGCACAGATATTATAATACTACGTAGTATAAGCGAAAAAGCATCAATTAGTTAATTGATAACTAACGAGACGAGTGGCACACGCGGCGGCCAGTGGCGTGCCTAGGGTTCAAAACCAGGGCAAGCCGACAGATTTTTAACGATTTAAAAAAACAGACAAGTGAGCGATTTACGGATGAAGAAGAGTTCTAGACATTATTTCAGACATCAGTACGGAATTGTCGTAAGCGCCATCTATTAACGAATGCGCGTAACCACACCGCTTCGCAGGACCTTTTCACCATAATAACTTTGTCAACGCTTGTCACATAAAAATTATTCTATCAAAAGCCGCTAGATGGCCCCAAATTATCGATTTGTTGTTTTAACTAAATTTAAGTTTTAAGTCGATTGAAAATGTTAAGTAAGATATTACATTGGGTATATAACATTTCATAATGACAATAGCCAACTCTAATCTTTATTTCAAAACGCCTTTATTTCAAAGAATATCTTCGATACGAAAATTATTGTGTTTTGTGATCTTGATGAGATGTATTCTAATAAGTGGTTTGTTTTTTAGTGGTTTACCAAAACTACAATTGCCATACAAACAACACTATACAAATTTTGATGTCTTTCATGGCACCAGCTAGGCTACCTAAGTTTGGTCATACTCTTAACTTTATACATACTAAACAATCGAATGCCAATTTCAATATATTCTTCGACTGACAAAAATACCTACCTAATTGTTTATATTTCCGAGTTATAGTAATTTGGGGTTGTTGATTACGGTGAAGCAAAGAGTTACTTACTGTCAGAAAACTCAATGTATTTACATACCTTTTCGAACACAGTTTCTAAATTCACATTTTGATGATAAAAAGACTACTAAGCATAAGGAATGACATAGCCGCAATAACTATCACATCATTTTAAATAATAAAACTAGGTAATTCATTACCTCAATTGAAAAATAAAATACTGATCTCAAAATATTATTTCAAAACAATAACAAATTGAGTCGCTTCGCGGACTTGTAACTCACTTTACGCGGGTCAACATCGCGGCTAGTGCATTTGCGCGAACTTCAAACACACGATTCGTTCCATTCATAAAAACTCAAAAGCCGGGCTTAAATATTAGAACATTTTGCAAAATAAGTACATTCTAATAGTATCGACAACGTACGCATTTTCAATGAAAAAATGAGAGGTCTAGAAGCTGGCTTCTGCACCGTTGCCGCAAGCGTGTGTGAGCGAGAAAGATGCAATGTACTACAGAATTGACGTCTTCATTCATGGATGCGATCTCGCCTAACGCTATAGTGTTAGAGCGAGATCGCAACTGTGGCAGTTTGGCAACGGTGCATTGTTTGTACTTATAGCGCGCGGCTGGTGCAGCGCGAAGTTTTTATGTTATTATTCTTATCAATTCTTGCGACATGAAGGATTGACTTGGAAGTATAGAGTAGTTTTTTTTTTTTATTGATTGGCTCAGTTTTGAAGGCAAGCCGGGCTTTTCAGCTTGTATGGCAGTACCGCCGCTGGCGGCGGCGTCTTTGAATCGATTTGGTTTTCCCATCACTAAATAGTGCTTGTGACGTCATAATAGGTAGTCAAAAAAAAAAGTAATAAAAACTAAAACCCAACTACGACTAAAAAGGTATAAACAAGACACCACAGTCAGACAAATTAAAAATCCGGAGTCACACGTGTTAGGGCATAAATCGAACAGATTACGTGTGACTCCGGATTTTTAATTTGTCTGACTTGCTCTGTCTTGTCTGTCTGGGTACACTTAGGTAATTAGGGGCAAGATCCAAGGGGCGACCGGGGCCCACACCGCACTTTCCTTGTGTAAATTCCATCACTAGGTACCTACTGCTCTCAAAACGGTGAAGGAAAGCGCCACGTCCTAAAAAAAAACGAACACAGTGATATTCACTTCACCAACCCGCACTGGGCCCGCGTTACGGCCCACTCCCTCGTACAGAGAGGCGGCCTGTGGCGCAGCAGTGGGATCATTATAGGTTGATTATGCTAAACTCCAGTTTTATTTATTTAGTGTATCAGAAGCTAATAAATTATGGCCCTATTTCCAGTTCAGTTATGGCAAACAGTGGATCAACAACAATTATAAACTAATTTTCAGTATTACTAATTTTAGTATTAATTAATTTTCCACATTGGTTCTGTGCAGGTTTTGAGATAAATATTCATTTACCCTGCCGTGTAGGACACGTTAATTAAATCCAGCCCTTTGTGCAGGACAGATTAAAATCCACTCTGTCCACGGCCTTGTTTACGTTGAAACAAATGAAAATGCAGGCGCCTACCGTGCGGACCTCTGATAAACAAAAGAGTACGTTAGGGTGCGGGTGCAGCCAGAGGTCGACTGACGAGTCAAAAAGTGTAACCTCGAATGTTTCAAAATATGTCACAATGTCGTCGATGAACCGCGGTCTGTAGCGCGAACAGAACGTGTGCAGTAAACAGATCGTTCTTTCAAACGCTTTTTGAATAGAAAAAACAATATCTTAGAGAATTTTGGTTAAAATATAAAATAAGCATCACAAGCACAATAAGTCTCACTCATAAACATGAATACCTAAAGTCAAACTTAGTAAGTTCAAACTTAGTAAATATTATGTTCGACTTTGAAACGAGTTTGTTCACGTCGGCTTCGCGCGCTACGTTGCACCCTTTCACGGAACTGTTCGTACTTTACATGTATATCTACAACTACACTATTTGACATATTTCTATAGCCTTTGACCAACCGGGTTTCGAACCTTTGACGAAAGTTCCACGAATTCAGCCGTTGAAAGTTTTTGATTAAATAAGGACTACTGCATTGCAGCGACGAATATTAAATTGGAAGTTACAGTCACCGGTAGTCTGTGATCATTTAAAGCACACCTAGAGTGCGCGTCAAGAAGGAAGGCCCGCGGAAAATTGTGGAACTAGTATACATTTTTTTATATGCAATGTGATGCAATGACATAGACACTTTAGTGGTGGCGCGGACTCTATCCTATCTATATGTATATTATACCTTTATCATAAATTATTTGACCTGGCTTGACAGACGTTGTCTTGTTCAAACAATCCATACGCAGTGAGTAAGCCACTCTGCCCCGTGGAAGTCTCCTGATATCTAGGAGTGGCCATCTTCGATTCCTACATTGAATACATTATGCTAACTCGAAATAGAAGCTTCAAAAAATTTCATTATAGGTCTGTTTGTCCCCCTGTTCATCCTTATTTTATCATTTTAAAGTAAAAAGCTCCCTTTTTCAATGGGATTGTCGCTTCATAATTGTTTTTATTAAACAGAATACGTGTTTTTACGAATTTAAACGTTAGTTCCGTTCCTGGCGGAATGTGGGTGCACTATAGGTACACCTCCGTCTAACCCTTTGGGGAAATAACGGCTAGACGGCCAATTCCCTTACTTACAAAACATTCACATTCAAGTCGCAATCTGTCAAACTATATATAAACTATATGTTCGACTTTGAAACGAGTTTGTTCACGTCGGCTTCGCGCGCTACGTTGCACCCTTTCACGGAACTGTTCGTACTTTACATGTATATCTACAACTACACTATTTGACATATTTCTATAGCCTTTGACCAACCGGGTTTCGAACCTTTGACGAAAGTTCCACGAATTCAGCCGTTGAAAGTTTTTGATTAAATAAGGACTACTGCATTGCAGCGACGAATATTAAATTGGAAGTTACAGTCACCGGTAGTCTGTGATCATTTAAAGCACACCTAGAGTGCGCGTCAAGAAGGAAGGCCCGCGGAAAATTGTGGAACTAGTATACATTTTTTTATATGCAATGTGATGCAATGACATAGACACTTTAGTGGTGGCGCGGACTCTATCCTATCTATATGTATATTATACCTTTATCATAAATTATTTGACCTGGCTTGACAGACGTTGTCTTGTTCAAACAATCCATACGCAGTGAGTAAGCCACTCTGCCCCGTGGAAGTCTCCTGATATCTAGGAGTGGCCATCTTCGATTCCTACATTGAATACATTATGCTAACTCGAAATAGAAGCTTCAAAAAATTTCATTATAGGTCTGTTTGTCCCCCTGTTCATCCTTATTTTATCATTTTAAAGTAAAAAGCTCCCTTTTTCAATGGGATTGTCGCTTCATAATTGTTTTTATTAAACAGAATACGTGTTTTTACGAATTTAAACGTTAGTTCCGTTCCTGGCGGAATGTGGGTGCACTATAGGTACACCTCCGTCTAACCCTTTGGGGAAATAACGGCTAGACGGCCAATTCCCTTACTTACAAAACATTCACATTCAAGTCGCAATCTGTCAAACTTGTCAAAATAAAGGCCAGAGGGCCAATTCCCTTACCTACAAAACGTTCACATTCAAGTCGCAATCTGTCAAACTTGTCAAAATAAAGGCCAGAGGGCCAATTCCCTTACTTACAGAACGTTCACATTCAAGTCGCAATCTGTCAAACTTGTCAAAATAAAGGCCAGAGGGCCAATTCCCTTACCTACAAAACGTTCACATTCAAGTCGCAATCTGTCAAACTTGTCAAAATAAAGGCCAGAGGGCCAATTCCCTTACCTACAAAACGTTCACATTCAAGTCGCAATCTGTCAAACTTGTCAAAATAAAGGCCAGAGGGCCAATTCCCTTACTTACAGAACGTTCACATTCAAGTCGCAATCTGTCAAACTTGTCAAAATAAAGGCCAGAGGGCCAATTCCCTTACCTACAAAACGTTCACATTCAAGTCGCAATCTGTCAAACTTGTCAAAATAAAGACCAGAGGGCCAATTCCCTTACTTACAGAACGTTCACATTCAAGTCGCAATCTGTCAAACTTGTCAAAATAAAGGCCAGAGGGCCAATTCCCTTACCTACAAAACGTTCACATTCAAGTCGCAATCTGTCAAACTTGTCAAAATAAAGGCCAGAGGGCCAATTCCCTTACCTACAAAACGTTCACATTCAAGTCGCAATCTGTCAAACTTGTCAAAATTGTTGGTAAATTGATGGTGTTTTTTGACAGATTGCGAATGAGATGCGAATCTGAACGTTTTTAAAAATAAGAGATTTGCCCCGCTGATGTATGTTATTATTATGTAGTTTAGTATTGTATATTATGTGTTATGTAGTTCCTAACCATGTGTTCCTGATGTTCCTCATGTATTTAAAATAAACCGACGGTCACAAAACCTTGACGACGTGAATAGCTCTATTCTTCAGGTCCAAGATTAGTTTACAGTAAATGATTTGGTTCTAAATGAAAAAAAAACCAAATGCATTCGATTTAAATTACCTAATGTTAGAAGTAGCGAATGTGACATCATATTGAATGGAGAAAGACTGGAATTTATTAATCAAACAGTTTTCCTGGGAATCACGCTAGACGAGAAATTACAATGGGGACCTCATATAACATCTCTTGCGGGACGGCTAAGCTCGGCCGCTTATGCTGTTAGAAAGATAAGACAGTTAACAGATGTAGAAACCGCGCGTTTGGTCTATTTCAGTTACTTCCACAGCATTATGTCGTAAGGCATTTTACTGTGGGGTCGGGCTGCTGACATTGAATCCATATTTATTTTGCAAAAGAGAGCTGTCAGAGCCATTTATATTCTATGTCGCCGCGAATCTCTCAGGGAGTTATTTAAAAGGATTAATATTATGACGGTACCTTGCCAATTCATTTATGAAAATATTATATACGTAAGAAAAAATCTAAATCTTTTTAATAAAATAAGTGATAGACATCATTTTAATACTAGAAATAAAGATAAAATAGATCAACCATTTTTCAGATTAGCTAAAGTACAAACATCTTTTATGGGGTACTGCGTTAAATGCTATAACAAAATACCTTGTGATATATTGCAATTAAATGAAAAACTCATTAAAAGTACACTTTGTAAACAAGCTTATTACAAATTAGAGGATTATATCCAATATAAGAATGCTTGGAAACATGCTGGTCTTGCTCCATAGGACAATTTAGAGTCTGGACAAAATCAAACTGGTTGCTAATTTAGTTGTATAATTTATTACTTGTATGTCATAGATTTTTATACTGTGATTACTTGAATTCACACACTGACTTGTTAGTATTACTCGTGAAAATGTTAGAAATATTGTGATATCGTTTAGTTTTACAATGTTTGTAAATATGTGAGTACTTATATGGTAGATAATCAATAAATAAATACATAATTATTATTATAGATATTATAAGTCTTTAAGTTGAATAAAGAATAATTTACTTTAAAAAAAAAACAATAAAGTCTATTATATATAAAGGCAATACGTGGTCTTTATCAGAAGAGGTCTTATTGTCTCTTATTATGCGTGGGTTTGCGGGCTAGGAGATGTAATTAAATGGGAATGAACAATAATGTAAACGACGTTCCACCGAGTACGTGAGGCGCGAGCGCAGATCAATCAACTCACTGCCCTGCCAGGGTAGTCACCATGATCACCAATACCACAGTCGCCATGAATTCTTGCCGGTTTCCCGGTTTCGATCCATCTCCGCGATCTTCCAATATATTGGCGGGGGCCGCCTCCTCAGTACCCGGGGTTACGTCAAGTTGACAGCTGTCACAATCGTTCGAAAATCAACTCCGTAAGTTTAGCGTCGTAATATCTTTAGACGCGCCGTCATATATATATATTCTTAATCAACTTTTATTAAATGTTTCACTAAAATCCTCGAAAATCATCCTACTACTTATTTTTAAATAATAAATAAAAATCTTTATTTATACAATATTTGAGCTATTACAGCTTTGTTTACTTATTTTTTATTGAAGTGGCTAATTAACTGACACAATATTTTCACAGCCGGATAAAATTAGTTACAATTATTATACCATATACTAAATAAATATCACAATACAATACAATACAGTGTAAACTCCATTTAACGCCGCTCGATTTAACCACAAAATCTCTAAAACGTCGAAATTACATGACTTTGTTGGTTTACCTAGCACGTATTTCATTTCATCGGATTTATAGTTTCAATAGATAATAATAAGCATTAGCAATAAATAAAATTTTATTTTAATTAACTATAATTTAAATAATAATTAAATATATTACACATAAGTACAAGAAAATAAATATTATTTTGTTATAGTTTATTTATTTATTTTCTTATATAATTACATTTTTAAATATTTCTTAAATTAAAATGATAATATAAAAAAAAACATATAAAATAAAAAAAAATAGATGTCCGCCGGTGTCGGGAGCAGGGTCCAAGCTACCGGTGGATAGGGCTGCAGAAACAGGAACCTCCTCACAATGCGAGCCGTATCATGGAGTACTGCCTTCTGAATCAGGGCCTTGATCCAACCGCCTAACGAGAGCCTCGAGAGATGTTGGTCGAGGCTTTCGGCTATCAGGCCATTGGCCGTTACGACAATCGGCACAATGATAGCCGAGCTCACATTTCACATGTCGACAACCTTGTGTGCTATGTCGAGATATTTTATTTGTTCTCTTTCTCAGCTTTCACGAGGTTCACGTCATGTGGGATGGTAACATCGACTATCATTGCGCGGCGCGCTAATCGGTCTATCACTACTATATCAGGTTTATTGGCAACAATAGTTCTGTCAGTAATGATAGACCGATCCCAGTACAACGTAACATGGTCATTTTCGAGAACTGGGTCGGGCAGATAGGTACTTGTAGTACGGTACCTCAGAGTCCACAAGTTTATATTTCAAGGCAAGTTGCTGATGAATAATCCTGGCCACTTGGTTATGCCTGTGCAAGTACTCGCCGTTAGCTAGACGAGAAAAACCAGAGATAATAGGTATGTCTGATGGACTCACCCGGACGGTGGCATGCCCGACACACGTCAACCGTCCCGTCCTTCATAATATGTCTCCGGTAGTTATTCGTCAATATAACTTCGTCCATAATTGCACAGACGGAACCTTCAGTTTCCTCAAAAAGGTCACCGAAACGTAGCCAGGATACGGACGCTAAGAAATTTACACCGGGCTCATGAAGAGCCCGATAGAAGCGCCCGTGAAGCTCCTTGCTTTGCCATACCTCCTTGCGGTCTTCTGTAGTAAGCACTACAGGTTTGCGCCAGTTATCTTTAGCCATGGAGAGCGGGGTGAGTCCTTTGTCCACTGCACATAGCGGTGCATACCCACTTCGGCTTTAAAAAAATATTCTCTGAGATTGCACACCTCGCGATTGTGGAGGGTCTTCGCATTTAAAAAGCCTCGACCGCTGTTTATTTTATTATTATTACGTAAAAATTTGAATTGGATTAAAATAATTTCAGCATTAACCGCTAAAACCAAATCCATTAGAGTAGTTTACTGGTATCTAGAGAAAATAATTTAAAATGATGGGCAGTGGATCAAAAGTTGTGCCATTGTCCCCCAGCGGTGGCCATAGGGAATGTTTAAAAATCTGTGTCGCTCTCCACCAGTTGTGGCTAATGGAAATAATTTAGAAAGTTGTGACGATGTCCCCCAGTGGCTACAAAGAATTGCTGTGTCATGTTTAAACTTTTAAACGAACGTATCTATTTTCTTTCAATAGCTATATTAGCTTTACTACTAAGTACAGTAAAGTACAGTGGTCGTAGTTAAGGGCGTTATTTCACGTCACTAGTTACAATAACTGGCTGCTGGGCATGTAACCGAATAACTAGTTTCGAGAAACACGTGATTTTTGTAACATATTACATTACAATTACAATACAGTGATCGAATGAAAAGCGAGAAACGAATCAAAAGCACGTTGCGAGCGCATGTTGTTTCTTTCGCGCGTAATATTGTGCCTACTGGTACTGAACTCTAGAACCAAGTTAACTTCTAAATACGCCTGCATTACTTTCATTATAATACATTGCAGTCAGTCCTAAGCCTGAATAAAGTATGAAGGGAAGTTTATTTGTGTTAATATTCGGTATGAAATCAGCGTTTTGTATGGGGAATTTGAAAGAAGTTGCATTTTTCATAGGTATTAACATTTTCTTAATTCATATAACAACCATGAACACTAATGTTTTAAAACTTTTATGCACTAATCTTTAAAAACTAAGATAACGTATGCCAATTAGATTACGCGACAAAAATAAGTTTTGGTTTAGTTAAAAAAAAATAGTGTTCATTTCTGCTAACAAAATGAGGAGTCATTTTAAGGTATTTTTTATGTTTAGAAAACTATAAGTAATAAGGTTTTTTTTACTTTTGATAGTTGTCTATATGATAGTCATTATTCGATATAATACCTACTAAGCAATTAATGAACATTTTAAATCTTAAAAGTGATGAGATTCTCCGTTTGTGAGAAAAAAACGTCAATTTCATAGGTAGGGACCCAATAATATTACGTTTATGTTTACTTGTAGCTACAAAAACTTATTCGTTCAAAACACTGAAAGCTAACGTAAGGTAATGTAACGTATTACTTAAGTAACCATTTATTTTGTCGTTTCGCAAATAACTGTTATACTTCGTTATAATCACCATGTTGAATCACTGAATACAATTTAAAATATAACTAGTTACTAAAATCACTGATTTTCAAAACAGGGGGCTTACTCTTCAAACTAATTTTAATTCCAATCTAAAGCCAATACGATTCCAATGTTAATTTTGCAGTCACGTGATTCGGTACTCTTGAAAACAATATTGTCAACATTGGATTGAAATTGGGATTGCCACGCGATTATTTTGTTACACGTGAAGTTAGCTATGTTACGGCCCGCAATAGTGGTGTTCAACTCATTACGATAAACCGCTAATAGGGCTTTAAAATGCTTTATCCTTTAAATAAGAATGCTTATAAATAAATATGATATAAACAGTTGTTTAATTGATTGTAACATATTAAATTCATTCGGGCGTAAGAATATGATTAAAATCATAAAATTTACCATGACTTTGGCTGCATGCGGTAGGGTCGTTGCCTATAACTACTACAAAAAAAAATAGGCGGCGTGAGAGTTCTCCAATTTCAAAAACAAAGTCAAGTCAAGTGGTTTTAGAAAAAGTGAATTCGAAATGCAAGTTTGTTTAGCTAGTTCATTAGCGTAAAGATATCGATCGCGTGTGGTTCTTTTTTAGTAACAATTATTTATTTTCCGTTAAGTTACTAATATCACAGCTAATATTAAAGTTTTATACAAGTGGTACCTAAGTAAATAAACAATATGTTAACATAGCAACCATAATGTTCCTCCAATTAGATTTTGGTAACTCGCAGTCGCATAAAAAGACAGTGCCACTAAAACCTGCAAGAATTATACAAGTATTAATTAAGTTATAAGATCTTCCAAACAAAAGTCATGATAATAATATCATTGATAAAACCACGGGATAAAACTAATGTATCAAAGACAACATACGTAAGTACCATAAGGTGATGTATCACTTCTTCTCTTAATGTTTTCATATTCATAAATTTTCTCAAAAAAAGCCTTGCTCTCTCTATAATTTGCTTTAAATTCGTCTTCATTTATAGAAAACGCTTCGTCCTTAAAACGCATCATCCGACGCTCATCTCGTCTTTGTTTAAATTGTTTTATGGGAATTACGTAAAACACTGTATATTAATGCCAACCCTGCCATGTTATATACTTATTACTTGCTGAATACCACATAAAACGCAAATAATTTCTAAAAAGTGACACTTTTGTTATTGGAGTAATCCCAATCAACAAAAAATCCCAATACTGGCGCAATAGACGGCTGTCAAAGTAAGTCAAGAGTAGCACCCCAAGCCCGATCCCGATTCCACTTAGTTCCCAAAAATGGACGCGCAATTCAAATACAATTTGACGCTAGCGTCGAACTCACGAGTACGAAACGTGAAAATTCCAATGTCGATAGGTGGGAATTCAAATCAAGAGTAAGCGCCCAGGTGACCCCGGTGACGCGTTCAACGTTCCAAGTCACTAATTACGTTACGTTTTGCGAAAATCACGTCATAAGTGGTAGTAGTCAAATTATTCGCTGTCTGGCTTCTGGCGCCAAGGCTTGGCGAATTCGATTCACTATTGGCTGTGACTGTGGCACATCATAATTCATATCGCTATTAAATTGCGAGACCCTAACCCAATCGTGGTAACGAAACCAAAGCGCGATCTATGTTGACGCCAACGCTATCTATCGAGCTTGACTTTTCAATCGAACTTTTCAATTGTTGCATTGTTGATGATAGTTTCTTCATGTATTTGCCCAAATACGATGGTGTGAAGTTTCTCTATTTGCCAGTATTTGCCTATTTTTCACGAATACGATGAATACGCAAAACATACCAACACTCGTATCAGATTTCAGAATCGGATACGAGTGTTGGTGTGTTTTGCGTCAACCGTGTCAAAATCGACAACCATGTCAGGCACGGTTGTCGATTTTTGGTCACATAAAGGATTACGAATATACCGAATAGTAAATTAATAGTAAACGTACGGACGTAACAAAATTAAAGTTATTTTTGAAGTAACTTAATTAAGTGAACTAATTAGTTCGGCTAATTATTTCTTCCAGTGTAAACCGGAGAAACGGGACATAAAACAAATCTCTCAAAAACGACGTAAGTACCCCTTTTTTATTCAAACTTAAACAATTTATTTCTAAACCTAAATAAATATACGCGATGGCAGTGAAGAGACGGTCAGTCCCAACAAGATGCGTGGACACTATCACCATTTAGCTTATAACCATTTTGAAGGGAACTGAATGCACAACATCAACACGTCATTTTGTTTTTTTGCAGTTGCACGCATAATTCACTGACTGCACGTCTCTAAATACGTTGCACGCGCAAAACACACTTAATGCGCCGAAACATTTTTGCATGATTTCAATTAACTCAGCACCACAATATCGTATCTAATTACATTGCACCGATAAACTGACACGTATCTTTATTCCAGTAGGAAAACCAAAATCGACGTGAGATATAAAATAAATAAAAATAAAATAAATAATAAAAAATGTTTATTGCACTTATAAAATAGGATGTGAGCTATATAAGATATCGCTTTCAAGAATATGTGTATCGAGGTAAAATGTGCAGAAAAGTTACGGGTAAGTGTTATGTTTCGCCAGTGCAAACGCACGGTAAGACGTCTTGTTAACGACAACGGACAACGGTCCGATTCGGTCGTCGTCGCCAACACACTTCTATGAAATGACGTGAACCACTGCATCGGACCGACGACGGCCGTCGCGCAACGGTTATGTCTAACCTATTGAACACGGCGCGTCGCTCGGCCCGTCTCGTCCGTTATAGAAATTGGACCGTTGTCCGTTGTCGTTAACAAGAGGTCTTACAGTAGGTTTCAATCAGTGTTTCCAGATGGTTGTTATTTTTTACACAAAAACATTTCAAGAAAACTACTCGGAAAAAATACTACATATTATATTACCTACAAAATACCTTATTAATCAAAATATATTATATCATCTTGATAACATCATGCATATTGAAACTATACTCATAGTTCTTTAAGATAAGATAAGATATTTTTTTATTCATTCAATTTAATTACAATACACTATACAGTAAACACCGTTGTAACTCAAACCATGGGTAGTTGACTTAAATATAATAATAAGTGACCCAGTAACAACAAAAAAAAAAACCTTATTTTCATTAAGATTTTAAAAAGTAAATATCCGACACTGTCCCGATACTCTTGTGCTTATGGATACGCGCTAGAAAGAGCTGCGAAACAGCTGACCGGCCGGTCATGTAACGAACCGCGCGCCCCGCCCGCCCCGCCAACCGCCGCCCGCCGTGTTGAGACGCAAGTTCGTTGCCTTTGCGTATAGGGTGAAATATTCTTGTGGAAAAATGTAGAATTTCTTTTAAAAAAAAAAGTTGATTTTTCCATTGATTTTACGTTCTATAAATAAAACCAAACCACTGGTTTCAAGGATAACGGTGTTTACACCCTGTATAATATAATTATACAAGCCACGACTAACACTAAAATCTATAAATAAACAAAGGAACAAAATAAAAAAAGGCTCAAGGGCATAAAAAAATTCGTCCGCATTGCTGTCAGAGGGACAAGTGCCCAATAGGCTGGCAGCGTTGCCACGTTGGATGGCAATGCTGATTCTTTGGCCTAAGAATTGGCCAGCCTTCTGATCACATGAAGATTCGACCAACCGCTTGTCGATGGGCCATGTGGTCCGAGTGCTCATCGAGTTTTTCGAGAATCATAAAGCCGTTTCCAAACGGCTTTATGATTATGTGAGAAGAGAGACCGCACTAAAGTGTCTAGAATATAAACAATTAAAATAATCAAAAACATAAATACTGAAGAATGAAGTAAAGAGATAGCCAGTCCTAACTGACAGCGCCCGCTCTGAGAAGAAACACTAAAACAAACTCAGACGTCTCTTTTAAAGTCCATACAATTACTTGTAATGATCAGATCATATTATTCATATAAGAAACAATCTGAATTATAATGCATACAACTTAGTAAAACCATGACAAATGAATCAGCATCATTTAGCTCAATTTTTATGAAGGAAACCGTATGATTCAACACTAAAGCTGGTTACGCTTTTACACGAAAAACATTTTTTTAAACTAGATGAGGTCGATGTTTCCTTGCTGACTACTCTAGGAACAAATATGGAAACAAACAGAGGTAAAATTATATTTGAAAGGCCATACAATTAATTACTAGTATTGGTCAGAATATATTGAAACAGATGCCGATATAATGCATACAACTTTTTTAGCTAAACCATGGTGCAGGCTTATTCCGATCGGATCCCACAATCAGATCTCACATTGTGGAATCCGTTGTATCCTTTAGCTCAAACATTTTGAAGGGAACCCAATGATCAAACACAACATGATTACATACTTTTATGATTAGTCCTCTATATCAATAAGTATATTCCTTTTATTAACATGACCTTTATAAATGTGGGCACTAAACGTCCCGCCGCATTACCACACATGTTGTAAATACAGTGACTTGAAGTGTTCGCCAAGCAACTATAGTTAGGCAAAAAAGTACTACTCCTCAATAGTCTTTGCTTAATCATGACTGGTGCTTCAATTGGTACGTTGCTCAACGTTGCTCAGGTGGAAGAGGAACTTCAACTTCGATCCTATGTACATCCTGGACAAATCTTCGATTGCCTCAGATCCAACATGGATGGTACACCTGATTTCTATGCCCCTGTTTAAAAATATACTTAAAATGTAAACTCAAAAAGTTAATAACTACCGGCAAGTTGATATTCCACTGAAAAACGCTGCCATGGGCTATTTTCTTCAAGGTTATGATTCCTTATGTTTAAAACAGAAGAACCACAAATGACCACAATAATCAATAATAATATAATTGGGTCAATATCACTAGCACTTTCATTTACTATTAAATAGCAAGCGTGGCATATTACAGGCAGCATCTAGAAAGCTGAAACAAGATTTAGGTGACCATTTGGTTTGGTTATGATAATTAAGTAACTATATCGTTGTTTACATATCAGTCTACTAATCAATCAAGGTTGGTACTAACTTGTGGTAGTGCCCGCCACTCCATCAAAATGTTTTGTAGTTCCCGGGATAGTTCGCTGACTGCATGTCTCTGAATACGTTGCACACATAAAAGACAGTTGATACACCGAATCATCGTATCCGATCACAATACACCCATAAACTAAAACGTATCGCAAGTCCAGAGGGATAGCCTAAGTCGTCAATAAGTTTTCAAAGATTAATCGCGCTGAAAAGCAAAATACAACAAAAAATCCCACACGCCCAGAGCACAACGTTTGAACGTAACAGACAAGTGACAGCTACAGTCAGTGTTTTCAGATGGCTGTATTTTTCACCTAAAATCTTTCGAAAATCGGTTTTGGAAAATATAATTCAAAAGTATTTTCCATTTAACTTTTCAGATACTTTTTCAGCCTTTTTTTTGTTATATATTTCTGTACTTCCCGTCGTATGATAACAGCTCATTTTTGCTCTATTTTGAAACTAATTCAACCAACGTTATCATACACATCCTATAATAATGTCTGTTGACTATATCATGCATGTTGTTGTTAGTGCTGCACTTCTGTAAGTGACGAATTCACAATACCTAAAACTGTATGTGATTTTTGTTTGTATACACAAACAAAAATCACATATATCACGTTTTAGTGAGTTAGTCGTTGAAGTGCTATATCAATTAATATGGTGGCCTCCATGGTTAAGCTTATTTTTGAAGTACAGGAGTACTTCAAAAATAAGTATATTCCTACCACTCATCTGATCACGTTGACCGAATGAACGAAATGAACTGTCTTTCACTTATCGTCGCCATTAAGTCGAAAATGTACCCGGACTAGTTTGAATAAATTAAGGATAATTTAAAATATGAATTGGCATTGGAACCTGATTAGGTTATTATAAAATTTATAATAACCTAATCAGGTTCCAATGACAATTTAATTGTCATTGTCATTTACATAATCTATATAGGATAGGTATATCAAAATAAATCCCTATTTCCCTTGGTCACGCCATCACGCGTGAACGGCTAGACCGATTTCGCTAATTCTTTTTCTGTTGTGTTTGTTATTGTCAGGAGAAGGTTCTTATGAAAGAAGAAATTAAGAAAATTGCGCGGAAAATTAGAAAATTTAAAACGGTTCTTTCACGTGTGCTCCTTCAATTACAGGAGACCACAGCATGGACATATAACTAGGTGTAGACAGGGTGAAAATTAAAGTAGGGAAAATAACTTAATGATGAAGTTGCAAAAAAATAAAAATAAACATGTCAAGTTTGAGTTGTTTGAGCATTCTTAATACAATTAAATTGTTCAGTATACCTAATAATAATTATTTCACATTTGCAGAGTATGTGTCGGAGGGAAGAAACATAATTACCTAATACATTATTTAAGTAGTTATTTTGCGGTGGTTACAATTTTTTTGTATTTTGAAATGGGGTGGGTTAAGATGAGATGAATACGGTAACTAAAAACTTTTTACGTACAAAAAAAAACAACCGACTTCCAAAAAAGCAATAAAAAAGTGAAAAATTGTCGGTGGTAAAAAACAAAAATTGAAAAGCAAAGACACCGACTTCCGAAATTAAAGTAATTTTTTACTTTTTTAGTCTTTTTTTTTAAAGTCAGTCGTTTTTTTTTTTGTTTAATGTTTTTATATTCTCAAACATCTGCACCAAACAGTAAATTATAGACTCTCTTTTGTTGTATTCGTCTTTGATCGACGATAGTTCATCTGATGATGAAACAAGTAGGTTATTTAGAAAGAAGGAAAAAGTATTTAATTAAACTCGATATATAACCTATACCTATGGGACGAGCAGGGATTTACTGCCGTGAAGATACCGTGTTTCAAAGGAAGTAGCTCTTTTGTTAACACGTCCAATCGAAGATGAACAGACCTGACATAAAGTCCTCGGCTCACGGCTGGTCTCCACCGTTATTGAATTCCGCATGAATGGCAGCCCGTCTTATTTTTCTTAATATCAGTTTTTTACCCGACTACGGCGAAGAAAAAGGAGGGTTATGATTTTGACCGGTATGTATGTATGTATGTATGTATGTATGTATGTATGTATGTATGTATGTTCATCTGTTCCCTCCTATCTTCCAAACCACTTATCACAATTTGACAAATGAGGTATCGTTAGAAGCGTCGTGATTGTCCGCTGGTTATAGGCTATGTGAAGTCACATTAAATTAAAAATGGCGCCCTCTAGAGGAAATAAAGTGAGGAACTTTAAAAAAAAAATGGTTTAATCGTACCATGTTGGGTATCAAATGAAAGGGCTTAATGAGCACATTTCAAAAATATATATATTATAACCCCAAAAGTATTTAAAAAAAAATCAAGTAACAAAAACTAAAACCCAACTACGACTTAAAAGATATAAACAAGGCACCACAGACAGACAAATTAAAAATCCGGAGTCACACGTAATCTGTTCGATTTATGCCCTAACACGTGTGACTCCGGATTTTTAATTTGTCTGTCTGTGGTGCCTTGTTTATATCTTTTAAGTCGTAGTTGGGTTTTAGTTTTTGTTACTTGATTTTTTTTTTTAGAATAATATACCTATATAATCGGAGACTGATACCGGTCTTACTCTAGTTTTAAGAAATTTACAGCGCGGTCTCTGTAAAAAAAAATCCCTCGTGAAGTCCAACATATGAGAAACAGGAATCAATGGTGGTTTGGTTTTTATTGAACTTGAACTTGCGAAATATGGTCATATTATAAAAATCTCCCATTCATTTTTGTTAGGAAAAAGTATTGCTTTCTACTGGCAGCCTGAATATCTTTGACAATCAGTTTTTTATGCAATGAAACAACGCTTTGTATTAACGAACGTTAAACATCTTACTACGTAATCGTTATTTTTTGACGTTTGAATGTTACGTTAACCAACCGTTTGAAACAACAACCGGCCATTACACTTTTTTGTTCGTTTTGCACCAGTTCGACAGTCTGTGTGCAATAAGGCAGAGGGACATCTGATGTAGCATTAAAAGACTTTGAATGATGGCCACTCATAACAACTTTTGACTGAAACTACTTCAGCACTGATCAACCTATACCTACGTGCTGAAGTTTAGCTATAAGAAAATAATCAAAATCAAATCAAATCAAATATCATTTATTTCGATCCATAAAATATCATTTAAAAAAAAACACAATAAATAAAAACACATACTTAATTAATAAAATAATAAAAATAAAATTAAGAATATAAAATTGAAATTAGATTAAAATCATAAAAATTAATTAAAAATTTGATTAAAATGCCGAATAATACTCCCGTCTCTGAGTCATTGGTTTGTTTGTCATTACATTAATCATATAAAAATGGTTAATGTACTGACAATTAAGAAAAATAACCCTATCGAACAACTTACTAAAGTCAGTGTATAGGTGTCGACAGGAAAGCTCGTAATACGTTTATCTAAAGATTCTGAAAGAGACGACTCGTAGCACATGAGATTAGTGGTCCGACCACTAATCTCATGTGGTAGAAGCCGTGTTGGTGGCTGGTGAGAAGGTGTTTAACATGCGTTGAAAGACGCTCCGTAATGAGCTTCTCAAATACTTTTCCAAAGACAACTAAAATAGAAATGGGATAGCAAATTCCTTTCTCCTACTTTGAAAATAGGCATCACCAGTGCCTTTTTCCATTGCTTAGTGAAAATACCGTCTTCAAGAGATAAATAAGACTAAGAGGTAAAGCTAGCACTTTCGCGCATCTTTTTATAAACACGGGTGGAATACCGTCGTCACCTAAGCTTTTCTGATTATCTGTTGTTAAGGTTCGGAATATTTCAACAGGATTGAGTTCGAGTTTACAGAGAATCGGCGAATTGTTATTGGTGTAAACATTTGACAGTTGCGAGGATGTTGTAGTGTTATAGACGCCTGCGAAGTTTTCAGCAAATGAGTTACATGTGTCGTGGCCAGTTGATGTGGTTTTATTATTGTGACACATTACTTACTGCACGTGCATCAGAATCGCGGGAATTTTTCAGAATTGAAATTTATTTCAGTTGCTTCGTACCTTTATGTACCTCTCCTGAAAATGTGTGTACATACACCCGTACATGTACAATAATATTTTACAAATTAGGTACACCCGCCATCCTGATGTCAGAACCGAGTGTACCTACTGCTAACCAATATAATATATTATGTAGCTAAGTGAACTGTATAAGTAGATTTGTGTACGTGTACCTGCAAAAACAGGTTGCTGCGAAAAGTAGAAAAGGATTTTTAAAGATTTCTTTTTAAATAACAATCTTCTGTAGTCGAACCCAGAACCTCCACATTAAACATGTACACACGGCTACACATCAAGCTATACATTTCCAGGTTAAGCTGACCTCGCATTGTACGGAAATCATAATTAAATGCGAGATCAGCTTATACTGCAAATGTATAACTTGATGTTTAGCCGTGTGTACATTAAACATGTATCTGCATAACAGTGTGTGCAACACTATTGTGTGACCATACCGGGTATAGAAACATGAAACTAACGGACACAAATTACACACAGACTCAGGACAACACTTTGTGTGATCCGCAAATTGATATTCAATGTGGGGATCAAACAACTCCACGACTTTGTGTTTAGTAGTCGCATACTGCGACCACTGGACCACCGAAGCAGTCTAAACTTATTTTTTTTTGCATAAAAATGGATGAGAAATTCACGAATGGGCGCTGTGCACTCACTCGTACCCGATTTCTGTTCGTGATTTTACACACGGTGTCTACATCTCTTATCTACTTTCCTATCGCAGGTGTGCTGGAAGAGATTTCTTTAGAAATAAGCATCACCTTTGTACGTTTTTTTCTGTTCTTTTCTTCTTGTCTGTTTATTATGTGTGTACATAAATAGTGAAATTAATAAATAACATCATGTTTCTTCTTCTTGGGTTACCCAGATAGCGGTGACCTTAGTCGTAGAAGTAATCAATTCTTCGACACCTATACAGTAATTTTTAAAGGTTTTCGGTCCCTGAACTCGGTAGTATACTTAATATATCATGTACGTACGTGCACAATAATGTGATCATCCCTACATTTTGTCGATTTAAGTGAACACAAATGATATGTATGGAAAAGCTAATTTTTTTTCGCGATTTCAAGGTTGTTCCCATAGAAAAAGTTGTTCAAAATGATGAGTACAATGACCCCTTTTCGGGTTTAGCATAAACAAAAAATAATTTTGTATAATTGATGTATACAAAATATGGTAAAACATTTTTTTAAAGAGTAACGGTGGAGTTTCTTGCCCATTCGTCTTCATACGAAAACTATCTTTTGGAAGGGGCAACTGGAATCAGTTCTATTTCTTTGTTTTTGACGTTCAAAAGTACCTTTTATGTGCCTACTTGAAATAAATTATTTGACTTTGACTTTGACTTTGACATACATGCAAAGTAAATGCATGTATTGAAGAGTTATTAAAGATTTTATGAAAAAAAAAAAAACTTTATATTAATTAATTAATTGCAGTTCGAGGTTCTCACCAAAACTGTTTTTATTAGGTAAAAAATGTAACAATGACGCGGCAAGTCCTCCTGTGTTTAATCCGGGTAATTCGTCAACTCGTCCTACATGCCTACGGCCCATCTAAATAGACTTGCAGAAAATCAAAAGAACATCCTAAATGGGCCGTAGGTATGTAGGAGGATTTGACAAAATACTCTTTAATCCCATTTTTAGGGTTCCGTACCCAAAGGGTAAAACGGGACCCTATTACTAAGGCTCCGCTGAATGACTGTCTGTCCGTCTGTCACCAGGCTGTATCTCATGAACCGTGATAGTTAGACAGTTGAAATTTTCACAGATGATGTATTTCTGTTGCCGCTATAACAAATAATACTAAAATTCTAAAAAACAGAATAAAATAAATATTTAAGGGGGCTCCCATACAACAAACTTGATTTTTTTGCCGTTTTTATAGATAATGGTACGGAACCCTTCGTGAGCGAGGCGACTTTTTTTTTTAAGTTGGCATAATATCCTAGCGTAAGTAGTTTAAAAATCGACTTGAAACGGATTATAGTTTTTCATTGCTTGTCAGTTTGACTCTAGTGATGTTGCTCAGTCATTAACGGTCAGGCACTCGATTGTTCCGATTATGTAATTCGAAAACTCAATTCAAGTTTAATCTAAGGTGTTATTAGGGCGAGGTTTCTAACGGCTTGGTACGTTTGAAAGGCACACAAAAAAAAAACTTTAAGGAAAGAATCATAGCCAGATTCAAAATACAGCAACCGTTCATTGTTACTATATTGGGTTTTAAGTCAGTGACATTCGGGTAAGATCGGCTTTGTTCGACTTTGTTAAGAGGATTTTCTTCTACTGACGATTTTAAAGACAAATTACAAGTAATCAGCTGACGTCAGTAGCCCACAGAACATGTATTTTGACTCTTATTAAAACTCTGTGACTTTATATAACACAGTATTTTGACGGTTTATTACTCGAAATATATCTATCCCCTAGTTTATTACCTACCAACGTATTGAATTATAGAATTAAGAATAACGTTAAGGCAGTGTTGGTGATATTTTATGTAATAGCGACTACATCGAGAGCTACTCGAGATAAAATTAATTCGAGCTTTTATTTTATTTACTGGAGTAACGTGTTAAATAACATCGAGCCGCATCACTATCAGAAAGAAAAGTGTCAAGGGATAACTAAAAACTTTATACAAAAAAAAAAACTACCGTAACGACTTCCAAAAAAAACACTAAAAAAGTGAAAAATAACTTTAATTTCGAAAGTCGGTGTCTTTCCTTTTCAATTTTCGTTTTTTGCTACCGACTTCCGAAATTAAAGTTATTTTTCACTTTTTTTGTGTTTTTTTTGGAAGTCAGTAAGTAGTTCTTTTTTTTGTAAAATGTTTGTATTTTTCTCTTTTTAGTTGTGGTACATACCCCACACAAATTCGAATACCACTACCTGCTATGTAAATAACAGTGACGGAAAAACTAAGATGAAAACTAAGATGTCGTCTACATAGACTAACTGGGAAAAATACGTAATGATTGAAGCTAACTCAAAAACTACGCAAGAAAAGTTAATAAAATTTGTATGGGACCACGTCTGAAGCATCACCTCCCAAACAAAAAAAGAATCATCAAAATCGATTCATAATTGGCGGAGTAATCGCAATATATATACAAAAAAGAAAAAAAAACTTACAGACGAATTGAGAACCTCCTTTTTGAAGAAGTCGGTTAAAAAATAACAACACAATAACAACAAAATAACACTCTTATTTAAATTTTTCAGTTTCTTTGGAATTGCATGAATTTCATATTTCTGTTTTTCCTGTTTGTAATTGAAGGATTATAATGAATATGGTACAGCATTTACTCCAGAAGCACGTTGTATAAATTGTTCAGTAAGATTTCAACGCAATGTGCGAAAACGTTATCCGAAGCCTTTTTGGCGCAGCCGTGAGGCGCACACTATTATTGTAAAAACATTATTTTTAACTTTTTATTATGTTATTTGTGTTTCACGAGCTGTGTCCAAATATACGTTATTCTTTCTTTCTTTCTTTCGAAGCTACAGATGTGCGGTAACTTGTGAATGCTTTTGTATCAAGGGCACGAAGCTATCAAGATGAGAGGTGGAGCGACCTGCATCTGTTTTGGATGAAATACTATCTACTTCTAAGTCGTCTGACGTTGAAATTGATATACTAACAGTAATAAAAATGCTTTGTTACATACTGTGATTTTTGTTTTCAATAACCGTTCAAAAAGCCCAATATTCCTACTAAATATTACTGAACAGTGCACTATTTTACTAATTTATAATACCGTTGAGGCTACCTACTCGCTAAACTCTTAAAAGCTCTTTTAGTGATTGTTTAGGTTAAGGTCGTATTTCTCAGTATTCCCATTAGACGAAGTATAATTTTATTGTTACTGCCAGTGCCGCTGTAATCTAGACATCATAGGGAACAATTGAACATGCGTTTCATTAGACGCCACATTTTTTGGTGGGCTGAAACGCCGAACAAAAAAAACCTATCTACTTTCACCTCTTCATAATAATTAGTATAGACAATTAAACTTTCCAAAGACGAGTACAGTGCGTTCATTGAAACTTGACCCGTGACGTGATTGGTGGAGTGCGTTTCATCAAATAGTAGCTTTGACGAAATGTTTCACCGTTAAAAACGGACCCATTTCGTAGCGCCGCCCGCCGTAGCATATTCGTACCTACTGGTTCTACAACAGTGGAGTTAACATTACGGCATAGGAACTATGTGATGAAACGCACAATAGCACTGAATTTTATACTCATGTGATTGGTAGTACTGTGCTGTCAGTCGCCGTTGTAAACGTTTACTAGTATTGAAACTAAGACTGTAAAATTGGTAGCTATCCAGCTAAACCCAGCTACAAAAGACAATAAGGTAAACTTTGAATATTTTTATATCCTGGACCATTAGGTTAGGACATAATGACTTAACCTACAATGCATTTTCACGGAATTTTGTGCAAGATCCCAGTCCTAATACTAGGTTTTAAGGGTGTACCCGCACCGCTTAGCATGATCCTCCGTTATGCCGAAAACACTGCAGCATTAATTTTGAAATAGATATAATTATTATATTCTGAGTTGAGGATTGATGCTAGGTCCTATGTTTGGCCAAAACACGAGTACATCAACTTCTCGATAGAAAAAAATATTCAATACTCATTTATTTGCATTCCACAATGTTAACTTAGGTGGTAGGTACATTAAAAAATATACATCATTTTAGATCATTGTGGACCCTGTCGGGCACAGCAAGATAGGATAGAGGAAGAGGGCTAATATTATATTATTATTTGAAAAAAAAAAGTAAAATGTAAATGTTTTTCTACTACTCACTTCCACTTTAATTTTAATTATTATTTTTGGTATTTGTTTTTAATTATTCACTAAAATACTTATTCATTAATATTATAATTCACTTCCACTTTAATTTTAATTATTATTTTTGGTATTTGTTTTTAATTATTCACTAAAATACTTATTCATTAATATTATAATAGCATTTATGGATTAGGTATTGTTTTAGTTTATTCATAAATGTTCATTTTTAATTGCTTGTGGTAATTTATTATATATTTTAACTGACATTACTAAAGTGCTTGTTGAGTGCATCAAAAAATTATTACCTACATTTTTATTACAAGTGGCGTGTCTAGTACCGCAATAAATGTTTAAATTCGATTTTCTTTTTTTAAATGTGGTCAAAAGAGAGAGCCGTGTCCCAGCAGGGGAAACATTATGGCTGATTATGAATATGGAGATGAGCTATTAGAATTTAACGGAAATTAACATTCTAGGTAACTTGTGAATATGTAAATTTGTAACTTTTGATAAACAAGGCCTGGTAGGTTTAGTCTAGTTTTTGTGTCTTAGTGTATATCTAGTTTGTATGTTGTCTCGTGTAGTGAATAATTGTTGGTTGTTCCTAACTAATATATGTATATACAGGTAAGTGTTCAAAATTTGTGTTCTTGGAAATGTGGTTTGCAGCTGTCTGTGAGTTCTATGTTAACTAGGATTCTGATTAGTCGAAAGTGTAGGTGCATGTGTACTGTTTCCCCATAATATTACGCCATAGGTTAACCATGCGTATGCATAGGCATAATGCCTAGTGATTTCCAATTTTTTGTGTCTATGGATAGACCGAGTAGGGTGAATTCTTGTACTGTCTCTATTTTTATGTCATTGTAAATAAAATTTATAATATCTAGAGGTGCTTTTTGGCGTGGGTGGAAGGACATGATTTTAGTTTTATTAAAATTAATCTCGAGGTTGTGTTCTGTCATCCATATTATTATTTTGTTGAGTGTATTTGTAAGTGTTTCAGTTAGGTTGCTATTGTTTTGACATGCAGTTAGTACTGAGATATCGTCAGCAAACAGTATACATGACTCATTTATGATTCTTGGGAGCGCCTGCGGGAGGAGAGACGCTGGCGTTCCAACATTTTTATATTATAGACTTTTGATTACCCTCTCGTCTTCTTAGCTTCATAATATTATATTACTATTATACTTATGTTACTAACTGTGAATTCCCAATATTAACTTCCTTGCATCCCCCCTGTCCCCTAGCCATTTCGGAAGGGACAGTTTAGGTTATGGGAATTAATTTCTTATGTAGGTGGGAGGGTGACCAGTCTGGGACGAGCCCTACAGAAATGCGCGGAACGGCGGGGCGCATTTCTTTCCCCTACGGGGAAACCGACCTAAAACACTAATATTAGCATAATTAAGAAAAACGAAAATTTTATCAGCCTAGGGTAATTTAGGTACAGTCACATGTGGACCGCAGGCGATAAATAAAAGGCATCCAATTACACTTCCTTGGGGGATTGAGGTCCGATCGAATGTGTTGTACCTATTTGGTTAGTATGTTCATTATAGTATTCGACTTCAACTTGGTGTTCCCTATTTTCCAAGTATGATTTAAACAAAAATCCAAAGTTAGGTACCTCTAAACAGAACTATAAACCGCTGGTATTCAAAAAATACTTCAAATTAGATCATGAAACTTAGCATAATAACTGAACTATCTATAAAGCAGGTCTTTAGTTTTTTATTTTTATTAAATTACCATTATTTTCACCGTGAAAAGCAATTACCTAAACTTTTTGAGGCTTGGGAGCCGCTAGCGCCCCACTCCGTCTCGCTCTCACTCAGGTCGCGAGTAGTATGGTGCGAGCGAGATAAAATCTGAGATAGGGTACAGCTTTAACGTAGGTAATTAAATCAGACTCACAGGAAACAGGAACCTGGCCTTCTGCGATCTATTTTGTCTAGCGGGGCGGGGCGACAACTAAGTCACCGGTGCCCAAGGTTGCGTGGAACTGCCGACCGACGGCCAGTTGTACACCTGGAGAGTCGCGTGACGTACACGTCTCTGCCAATCGAAAATACGCGCACGATCTCGGCTCTAATATTCTCCGAAAAGTTTTATTGCTAACTTAAGTTCTTTGTGGCCAATATTGTAAGTACCTAGGAAAAAAATCTTAATTAGTTCCTAACTAATAACTTTTTATAACAACTAACTTATAAAAAATCCTGTATAAAAAGTGCCTTACGGCTCCAGAGACAACGGCACTTGGACCCTGTTATCGACAACGGCGCACCCCTGTTTTTTTAAGTCTAATAATAGAAATCTTTAAAATTGTAATTTATAAAACCTATAAAAGCAATAGCTATTAAATAAACCAAAAAACCTTTATTTTTTTATTGTTTCATTTAATTTTGTTTATGCGAAAACACAATCTCACATGTTGGAAGGTAAGATATTTAAATTGTGTTTTATATCTCATCACATCACGGAAGATTAATTAAATAACAATGTAAAGTTGCTCAGTTGACTCAAAAAGCTTATTATACAGGTTGTAAGGGACAGCCCTCCGCAATCTAACAGATTCAGCTCCTTATTTTGAATCATATTCCACCGGAAATTTGCTCAGGAAAGTTTACATCTTTTTCAAAAAACGTTCAAAACTACCTTTTATGTGCCTATTTGAAATAAAGTATTTGACTTTGACTTTGACATAAATGCAAAGTAAATGCATGTATTGAAGAGTTTTTAAAGATTTTATGAAAAAAAAAACTTCATATTAATTAATTAATTGCAGTTCGAGGTTCTCACCAAATCTGTTTTTATTAGGTAAAAAATGTAACAATGACGCAGCAAGTCCTCCTATGTTTTTAATCCCATTTTTAGGGTTCCGTACCCAAAGGGTAAAACGGGACCCTATTACTAAGGCTCCGCTGTCTGTCTGTGTGTCTGTCCGTCTGTCACCAGGCTGTATCTCATGAACCGTGATAGCTAGACAGTTGACATTTTAGACGCTTGAAATATTCACAGAATTACATATTCACTTTAAAAATAAATAATTAAATTAAAATAAAACAAATATTTAAGGGGAGCCCCCCCCCCCCCCCATACAACAAACGTGATTTTTTTGCCGTTTTTATAGATGATGGTAAGTACGGAACCCTTCGTGCGCGAGTCCGACTCGCACTTGGCAGGTTTTTTCAGTTACTATTCCTTTATTTCAATGTAAAATTACATTCTCTGTACGCAGCACTCCATTTATATAAATTAAACAGCTAAAATTAAAAAACCAGCAATGGATGTTAATAAAATACTCGAGCGCGCCCGCCCCGACACGGGGAGTGTGGCTACGCGGGTTTGCCACGGTAACCGATACATTGCGCGTGAGGTAATAATACAAATCAGGTTTATTGGATACCCATAACGTTCCTGAAATAATTTCATGTACCGATTTCATGAATCTTATTTGAATCTTTTGCTGCCACCTTCAATGTTTTGTTTGTGTACGTTGATTGTTGTCTTCTTTTAACATTGGTGCATGCCATACTAGCTCTGCTCACGAATGTCATCATTATTATATATATATAAATATAGTTAAAATATTTCTCATTAAGTGAAATTTGTAGTAAATTTCTTTTGAGTAAATAAAGATTCTTTAACCACAAATCATGACATTTGGCACTTTCATGAACTTAGTGAGTTGTATTGCTGATTTTAATGTTTATAATTCAGTAAATCCATATTGTTACGGATAATCGATGGATTATGATCGAACTTCGATCATAATCCATCGATTATCCTTTGATTCAGACTTAAGTTTAGTAAATTAAAAAATATATACATGATAACACTCACACTTGTCCGGTTTAAAGGTTTTAAATTATTTATTTATTTCACCATAAACATTACGCTTCGATCATCGAAGCGTAATGTTTATGGTGAAATAAATAAATAATTTAAAACCTTTTTATGTCAAAATAATACAAATTGCATTGATAAAGATATTACTTGAAATCTTTGCCAAACTTGTCCGGGTCGTATACGCCTAAGACAGTTAGTTAATGGTGAATGTGATATGAAACATACAAGCAAGCGAGCGTGCATGTGGACGGTCCCTACGTACATACAGACATATCAAAAACCGAGGTTTACAGGAAAGCGATAATTATGTTCAAACTGCTCTAGAAATAATTCTATGTACAATTATTATTATTTTATTGTTTAATATAATTATTATTAAATTTTAATTATTATTATTTTAATATTAATTTCCGTTTATTTATTTATTTTCTTAACTAATTACATTTTTAAATATTTCTTAAATTCAAATAAAAATATAAAAAAACATTTAAAAATATAAAAAATAGATGTCCGCCGGTGTCGGGAGCAGGGTTCAAGCTACCGGTGGTTAGGGCTGCAGAGACAGGAACCTCCTCACAATGCGAGCCGTATCAAGGAGTTAATATTAATTATTATTAATAATTATAATTATTTTTAATTATTATTATTAGCTTTAGGAACTTTATAACTTTTTTTATATTGTCTTGGAAAAACTGATAGATGACTGTTTCTACGCTGATATTAAAATAAAAGCATGTCAGACATGTATAAGATACCTTTGTATACGAATTTAACCGATTAAGTCCTGCCGACACACATGTTTTATGAAAACGTAGAATTTTGTTAGTTTGCAAACGGATATGTTAAACATCCTAAGATCGCCATGGATATAAAAAATACATTAACGTGTTTAAAAAAATACTATAAAATAACTTTAAAAAGACAGTGAGCCTTTTTAAAGTTATTTTATAGTATTTTTTTCTAATTATGGTCATATAAAAGTTTGATTATATGACAAAAATGTTTGCTGTGTGAGGAGTTCCTATGGCCAAAATCCGGCTCTCATTTTTTCAAAATGTCTCGTTAGTTATCGTTTGCCAAGCTTCAGCTCAATCGGATGCCAGAAAGTGCTTGAAAAATGGATGACAATTGGAGTAACCGGAAAGACATACGAACAGAGCAAGCTAATATTTAAAACCTTGTAAAATAAATGCAAACTTTATGACCAATAATTCTGCCGCTAGCAAACGGTACCTAATTTGATTGCAACCGCCAGAGCAACCTCAGGCGGAAAACGAAAAAACAAACCGGAAAAATAAAAAACTGGTTTGAACTTCAGTACGGACCTATTTCCTGTTTACGGTAAAAATCACATCAAGTCGTTACGTTAAATCGATTGAAGTAAATTCAAGGCCGGAACCGTTGGGGTATCTAGTATTAGAAAATGTTTTTTCCGAACTGAAATACTAAACTCTGAAATACTGGCGAAGGTTATTTTGTTCAGGAAGTTCGACACGACGAGTTTGTCTGAATTGAAATCTTCGGGGCCCTTCGTCGCAAGATAAAAAAAAAAGAAAAGAGCTATTCAAGTGATATTTTAAATACCCAAAAACTGGCAATTTACTTTTCTTTCAACTTATGTAGTTGTAAAGTTATCATTAATCACTACAAAACCGATCCCAAAGGACGTATTTTTTGCTTAGAAGTAAAGCAGTGCAGTAAAGTTGTATGAAATTTCATTGTTGCACTGCAAAACAGTGCAACAATGAAATTTCATACAACTTTACTGCACTGTTTTTAGGGTTCCATACCAAAAGGGTAAAACGGGACCCTGTTACTAAGGCTCGTCTCTCCGGCTCTGTCTGAGTTGAGTTGAGTTGTCTTGAGTTGACCTGACTTGACCTGACTAGACCCGACTTGACCTGACTGGTTAATACAAATGGATAAATACCGTTTAAAATGACCTGACTTGACCTGACTCGACCTGACTCGACCTGACTCGACCTGACTCGACCTGACTCGACCTGACTTGACCTGACTTGACCTGACTTGACCTGACTCGACCTGACTCGACCTGACTCGACCTGACTCGACCTGACTCGACCTGACTTGACCTGACATGACCTGACTGGTTAATAGAAATGGATAAATACCGTTTAAAATGACCTGACTTGATCTGAACTGACCTGATTGATTAATACAAATGGATAAATACTAGAGATGCCGCGAATAGTTGTAATAGCGAATAGTCGAATACCGAATAATCGCCATTCCCTATGGCGAATAGTCGAATACTCGGTATTATTACTCGACATAAAAAAAGGAATACTTATAAAAAAAATGTTTATACTCAAATAATAATATTACACTTGTAGTAGTCTCTTGAACTTATTAATCATTACTGTAATCTAAAAAAATCTAAGACTATGAGAAAATAAAACAATGAAGTTAAAGAAACCAGTAAGTATTCTTAATTAGAAAATTCCATTGAATTAAGGACTAAAATAGTTACAAGTGTTAATTCAATACAAACAACCCAACTACGACAAAAAAGTCAATCAACTAAGAAGGTAAAAACAAAGTTTGATTTGATTTGAAGGTATAAACAAGACATCACAAACAAGCAAATTAAAAATCCAGAGTCACACGTGTTAATTAATCGAACAGATTACGTGTGACTCCGGATTTTTAATTTGTCTGTCTGTGATATAGAGATAGAGTGAATTATTAGGTAAATTTTTAGCTAAGGGGCAGGTCCAAACCCTTTTGAGAACGATTTGGAGCGTTCTCAAAAGGGTTTGGACCATGCCTTTTAATGTATCCACTCCCATAATATCGACGGAAGATTTTAACATTCACCTGTTTATACAAAACTTAAGAGGATGTTGACTGATTTGGACCAAATGCTGCCCAGACATGGGAGTGCTTCCAAATGGTTCCTTGCATCAATTATACATATATACATATATTTTTTTTTTTTTAATCTGTCCTGATGGTTAAAAAGTTATCGCCTGAGAGAAGACAGCACCATCGTGTTTCGACTCGTTGAATATATATTGACAAGTGCTTTTTACTAGGCAGTGTCTCGGGTCTGATGATAGAGCCGAAAGGTGGCCATAGGAACTCATAAACCAAACAAGATAGCACCATCGTGTTTGGAATCGTTGGCTTTGTCTAGTCAAGTACCTTGTATAGCCCAAGGTTGTATCCAAGGTCTGATGATGGAGCCGGAAGATGGCCATAGGAACTCCTCAACCAAACAAGATAACACCATCGTGTTTGGACTCGTTGGTTTTGTCTTGACAAGTACCTAGTATAGCCCAGGTTTAAATCCAGGGTCTGGTGATGGAGCCGGAAGGTGGCCATAGGAACTCCTCAAGTCCTCCTCCTCCTCCGCCATTGGTTGGTTGGTATTCATCAATAAAAAATAGTTTGTCTCAAAACTCCGCGGATAGATTTTATTGAGCTTTGGTTTACAGACTAGTATTAGCCCAAGGAACATAATGCACTATGTGTCCATTCTGGGCAGCACTTGGTCAATGGATGTGTCCATTCTGGGCAGCACTTGGTCAATGGATGTGTCCATTCTGGGCAGCACTTGGTCAATGGATGTGTCCATTCTGGGCAGCACTTGGTCAATGGATGTGTCCATTCTGGGCAGCACTTGGTCAATGGATGTGTCCATTCTGGGCAGCACTTGGTCAATGGATGTGTCCATTCTGGGCAGCACTTGGTCAATGGATGGTGAATGTCCTTTCAGTTCATTATTATTATTATTTTTCTCTTTATTTCATTTTTAATACTTATAAATTATATTTTTAAATATTAGACTAAAAAATTATATAAAACATTTAAAAATATAAAAAATAGTAGCCCACCGGTATCGGGAACAGGGTCCAAGCTACCGGCGGTCAGGGCTCCAGAGAGAGGAACCTCCTAACGATGCGAGCCGTGTCCAGGAGTACAGCTTTCTTATTATTATTATTATTAGGTACAGTCAGCAAAGAAAGTCGTTATCACAGCTACTTTTACATGGCATCTACAATTGTAATTAAGGCATTTGGTCCGTGATGTGCCTGCGCGGTGCGCCGTCACTCAGGACTCAGCCTAAGGTGTGACGAATATCATTACGATTGAAATGCCTTATTTCAGAGCTTTGGCTGAATTAAACTACTTAACAACCATGGATCTCGCGGATAAGACGAACCGAACTGCCAGACAAGCAAGCGCCTACTCTGCAGCTAAAACGGTGCATCCGTCTAAGTGAGTACTCCTTGATGAATCTATACTAATATTATAAAGCTGAAGTTTGTTTGTTTGTTTGAACGCGCTAATCTCAGGAACTACTGGTTGGAATTGAAAAATTATTATTATTATATAATATTATTATTGCAAAACGGGAATAATTATTCCTTTTTGAGAGCTTCCGTTGCGTGCGCTGCGTAAACGGTTTAAGTTACGCAAATATCATGTATGATGGAATTGTTCCTCTTTAAAAGTTCTAAAAAAAAGTCCGCGACAGCATATGTCTATCTTTTAAGATTGACTCACTATAACCTTTTTATGGTAATGATTTTTTTTCGAAATTAATATATTATTTGCGAAGAAGTTTTATCAACATAATATTAATTCTTATGCAAATAAAAGTTTTAACATCAAGTTTTAACATCAAGGGTATTTATGTAGCAGTAAAATACTTTTTAATTCATTCGAATGGGACATTTAATTTCGAAGTTATCACGAGTATAAAAATGCAATACGCGACCGTACGACTCCGGCGCCGCGCCTCCGCAGCGTTCCCTACTCTAGAGAGGAGAGGATGGGCACACGGGTAGACCATGACCTGGAATAGGACATAGGATACGTTTTATCCCTTTATTCCCACGGGATCGAGACCTACGCGGGTGAAACCGCGGGGCACAGCTAGTGTGAAATAAAACAGAAGGTGTAATAATAGTTATTTATGCAACTGTTATATAATAAGGGGCATTAAAACACGAATGTGGGTTGGGTTGTTGGTTGGCGTGGGTGGTGTCACATGAGTGTTTTAATACCTAATTATTTACAGTTGCATACAAGATTGTATCTACACCCATGATATGAATCTTCTATAAAAGTTTCTTTGCAATACCAATATCGAACAAAAATGGCGCGGTACGACGTGAATTCGAATTTTTCGAATTCGAATGTGTTTTGTTTTTAAATTACGGTGCTTTGTTAGGCTGCTTTTCGAATTAGAAAATAATCGCTCACAGCGATAACTTGCATACCGAATTAGATATCACAATTATGACAGCTGAGGGCTGTCAACAATTCGGAACGCACGTGAATGCGCTCACAATCCTCGTAACCTAAACATAACCTGAAACCTTGCATTGTTTTTATTGTTGTAAAAAAATCAGTATATTCATCAATTTAAAAAAAAACTGTTATTATGATTAAAAAAAAACACAATACAACTGTCAGTTTGACAGCCATATTGACAGCGCTCACGGTGATATTATTTTAGTTATCGCAAGATGGCGCATGTCATGACGTTATTTATGACGATTCACGGGGCAGCGTTTTCGTACTCAGGCTAATCCGGAACGGGTTTTAGCACGCCCAAATCGATTACAGCGTAACTCGGAACGCACCCTTAGTGTAAAGCTCGTGAATGACAATGTTCTTTTTTTCAAATGAGTTGCATAATGAAATTCAGTACAACATTATAACACTTGATATTATACTATTATAACATTATGATATTATGGTTACTATGACACTGGATGTTTTAATGTTGGCTATAAGCTAATTGTTTCAGATACTTTTATAGAGGATTTATAGCATGGGTGTAGATAAAACAAATTATTTAATTAAAAAACAAAAAACCTGACTGCAAAAACCTACTTAACCGAAAAGAGAAAAACAAGCATTGAACTTTGTTTTTAGTAAGGTATTGCAGGCGGGGACAAAAGTTACAACATTTTTCAAGTTATTGGTTTATTTTTAACCGATTTCAAAAAGGAGGAGGTTCTCAATTCGTCTGTATAATTTTTTATGTGTTTGTTACGCGATTACTCCGCCAATTTTTAACCGAATTCTTAAAAAAGGAAGAGGTTCTCAATTCGTCTGTTTTTTTTTTTTTTTTTTTTTGTGTGTTTGTTACGCGATTACTCCGCCAATTATGAATCGATTTTGATGATTCTTTTTTGTTTGGTAGGTCATGCTTCAGAGGTGGTCCCATATAAATCTGAGTAATTTTGCTTGCGTAGTTTTTGAGTTAGCTTCAATAATTACGTATTTTTCCCACTTTACGTATGTAGACGATATTATTATCTTAGTTGACTCCGTCACTGTTATTTACATAGCAGATAACGGTATACGAATTTGTGTGGGGTAGGTACCACAACAAAAAAGTGAAAAATAAAAACTTTGTACAAAAAAAAACAACCGACTCCCAAAAAAAACACTAAAAAAGTGAAAAATAACTTTCATTTCGGAAGTCGGTGGCAAAAAACGAAAATTGAAAAGCAAAGACCGACTTCCGAAATTAAGAGCAATGGTGGCCCAGTGGTAACGGCCGCGACTTACGAGTTGTAGGTCACAAACAAGCCAATAGATAGTTACAGCAATCAATAGTAACATATTGTTGTTTTTATTGTGAGGAGCTCGTGGCTAAGTAATAACAACCGCTCGGGTCGATCCATCAGGTTAAGCTACGCTTGCCAGGGTTGGTCCGTGGATGGGTGACCATTTTCACATATCGAGACTCCTCCGTGCCTCGGAAAGCACGTTAAGCCGTTGGTCCCGGCTGTCATTTGTGGATCTTTGGCAGTCGTTACGAGTCGTCAGAAGCACGAAAGTCTGACAACCAGTCTATCCAAAGGGTATCGTATTACCCAGTTACTGGGTTGTGGAGGTCAGATTGGCAGTTGCTCCATGTAAAATACTGGTATTCAGCTGCATCCGGTTAGACTGGAAGCCGACCCCAACATAGTTGGGAAAAGGCTAGGCAGAAGAAGATTGTAACAAGCTCGCAGTTGGCATCATTTTAATTTAATTTAATTTTATTTTATTAAGATCTCCAACAAAGAATACACCTTACATGCTAAAATAAAAAGACAAGAACAACAATCTATGTGCTCCCTCAATTATAGGAGATCACATCATGCAATAAAAACAAGCGAACAGTAATTTAAACGGAACCCTTAAAGTTAAAATTAAAATTATATATTGTTAGGGTTAAATACACTATTATATTATTAAATTTGGTAATCTGAATGTAAATTGAATAAGAATAAAGATTAAAAAGCATCGAACACATAGAAGAAAAGAAAACAAAATTTGTACTTACAGACAAATAAAAATATAAAAAAATTGCGAACAATGCATTACTAGGCAGGCAGGTCAACACTTACATAATTATCATTTAATTGTGTTCGGATTAGTGACTTATATGTGTGACTTATTTTCAAGACTATTATAAACTAGCTGCGCCGGCGCCGCGCGGTTTCACCCGCGTAAGTCTCGATCCCGTGGGAATATCGGAATAAAAAGTATCCTATGTGTTAGACTAGGTTATAAACTATCTGTTTGCCAAATTTTATCCAAATTCATTCAGGCGTTTTTGCGTGATTGAGTAACAAACCTCCAAACACACTTTCACATTTATAATATTAGTAGGATTTGAATAATTAGTTATTATTTCGTTATGAATACGATTATGTAGTAGGTAATCTTAACACTGTAAATGGCGAAAAAAAAAACAATCTAAAATGCGAATTGTGGACGTAGGTACACGGTGCAAATTAGATCGGTTTGCAGGGCACACCAACATAGACGCTGGTGTGCGTAAAATCAACTGGTGACACGGGTGCATTACTTCGTATATTTATTAGTGTTTGCCTATTTGCATCACAATATAATATGAAGGAACGAATACGAAGAAAAAATTTAATAATGTAATTAATTGGTCCCGTGGCATTATTTTGCATACGACCGACAATTTGAATGTCTTAGGATCGAATCCCACCGCCAATGTCATTATTTTGCAATATTAAGAACATTTTTTTCATTTTTTTGAATTTTTATTTTTGTAATTTATATGTTATGTAATAAGGAATCAATAATATTTATTGATAAGGTTTTTAAAATTATAAATAAGTACCTACAAGTTATTACAAAGTTTTGTGCATGATACATATTCTAAGTCGGACAATAATTAACGTTATTTTTTATATTCAAGTGGGTAATTTATTTATTAATGATATGAATTAATAAACATAAGTCATAAGTCATAAGTCATTTATTTCATAACAAAATACATTGTGTCCAAAATATTAAAGTAGACAATAAATTAAATAATCACCCACATTGCATTTAAATTTAAAATTCATTATACAGTTTACAATTCATTATAATAATATGTATAAAAAATAAAAAAATAACAATTCATTTAATAGTTACAGTCGCTTGTCATCTATGAACTCATCGATACTGTAATAGCCCTTCCTCAATAAATATGTTATACATATAAGTAGTTTATATTATATAGCATAGTATATAATATGTAGTTTTTAAATAAGTTAATGCTGCTAATGCTTTTGAATTCAATCGGCAACTTATTGTATAAAAAGACCGATTGAACTCTGGGACTGTGATGAACCACGTTCAATTTCGGTTGGATTGTGGAAGGTCTTTCCTACGAGTACTATCTCTAGCTTGTCTTTCTTCATCAGTCTCGTGCAAATTTTTAACAAAGTTTGTTAACAAAACTAGAATATACAGACATGGCACTGTTAATATGTTAAGTCTGATGAAGTGATCCCTGCACGATTCTGTCTGTTTCATGCGGAGCATCGTCCTCAAGGCTCTTTTTTGAATGACAAATGCCGAGTGGACATTTCACTTGTAGCTATTGCCCCAAAACTCAATACTATATCTGAGCCTTGACTCAACCAAAGCAAAGTATACCATCCTAAGTTGGGCCACAGTGAGTTCATCCCTGAGACTTCTGATTGCATAGCATGCAGAGCTAATTGACTTCTGTATAGACAATATCTCAACCTTCCAGTTTAATAACGCGTCAATGTGGACTCCGAGGAATTTAACATTATCTACTACTTCGACATTGTTACCACTAGATACAACCTGAAGACTAGCGTTATTTCGTACCGTTGTTTTGAATAATAAACATTTTATTCACATTAAGTTTTTAATTATTTGTACTAAACCAGTTTTCAAAAGCTTTTAAGGTAGTATTAATCTTTGATTCTAAATTACTTATGGTATCCGCAGAAACTATTGCATTTGTGTCATCAGCAAAAATAATGAGTGTTGTGTCAATTAATCGTTTTTTTATAAATTCAATCAAACATGTTAGTAAGTTCGATATTAAGATACAGGTATCCAAAATTTTTAACCCCACCACAGTTATATAGTACTACGTACCCCACTAACAATAACCACTCACATAAAACATTTAAATTACCCCCTGATAGTTTTATTAATAACGGATTGGTTCGCCTTCACTATCTATTACTTGTTGCAATCGTGTCTTCATGCTAGCAACCATATTACAACACAAGTCAGTGCCACGAAACGATTCCCATGTCGAGGTAACGACATCATCTAAATTCAATTTAGACCTGACTTCAGATGAGTCCCACGGTCCCACCCAGTTTGGCACCATATGACCCCACTGGTTTCTAATGGGGTTCAGGTCAGGACTTTTTGATGGCCATTCAATCACAGTAAAATTTTCTTGGACGTTTAACCAACTTTGCACAAGTCGCGCGCGATGCACAGCGCAGTTATCATGCACGAAGTAAATGTGTTCTTGCGGGTAAGCAACGCACACAGTTAGTAGCATCACGTTTTGACATAGATATAAGAAAAACGTCCAAGTAACCTGCACTAATTCACCGGGACCCATTGATGACATCCATCCCAATATCCCAAAGTAATGCTGATGTTTGCCCAATCGTGTGCGGATAGTTTCCATGCTGTCATCAAGAAAAAGGTGGCATCCTTGGTGAGGAGGATTAGGGGGAGTAGCAATAGCATCCTGAAAGTCGTGGCTGAGGATCCGAGAGCTCCTGTGCTGAGGCATCTCATGTGGAATCATTACCCGCATGAAATGCCTCGTAAGTACATGACTCACTGAGTTCTATTTTTAAATTAATTAACTTGTACTACTAACACTAGACTAAAAGTTATTTTTGTATTACTAACACAATATGGATCTTTGTTGTCCGTAATAAATGAATTTGAATTTGAATTTGAATGCAGCCACTAGACCTGCACGGAAGAATATTTTTGTTTATTATATCGCTCACCATCTTTTCGCCACAATATTTTGCGACCGTCCTAGTCTGACTTTAAACATTTTTCATCGGTGAATATCTATACTAAATACTAATACTAATACTATACTAATACTAAATACTAAATATTATAAAGCTGAAGAGTTTGTTTGTTTGTTTGAACGCGCTAATCTCAGGAGCTACTGATCGGATTTGAAAAATTCTTTTTGTGTTGGATAGTCCATTTATCGAGGAAGGTTATAGGCTATATAACGACCAATAGGAGCGGGGGATATACTCGTATGACAAATGTTGCAAACGGGAATAATTATTCCTTTTTGAGAGCTTCCGCTGCGTGCGCTGCCTAAACGGTGTATGTTACGCAAATATCATGTATAATGGAATTGTTCCTCTTTAATAGTTCTAAAAAAAAGTCCGCGACAGCATACGAGTATTTCTACCTTTTAAGATTGACTCACTATAACCTTTTTTTCAACACACTTGCTCTTAAAGTGGCTCTTATTGAACCGCTTTTAGGTTCGTAATGCAGTGTATTATGGAAGCGTGCTTTTTACTTTACATTACCGCACTAGTGCGATAATGTGCGCCATAGATAACTATTTACTAGTCGGAGTAATGACATGGCAGTATGGAATTAGTAAGTACTATCATGGTAGCATGGAATTTGTATCCAATAGAAATTAGTTTTAGTGAAGCTTTTTACCCAAGACAAGCGCACAAAAGCAAGTTTTATTTTAAAAAAAAGAACCATAAGCAAACCAGTGGCATTTAGTAATGGTAAAAAAAAATCCCATGCATACCCATGGGATTTTTTTTACCATAACTAAACGTTTGTGGGATACTTACTATACATTAATTAGTATGAACTATCCTACTAATAAATGAGCATTCTCTATTTACACCCGAGCAGAGACTTGCGCTTTTTTCCGGTAAGACCGCGGGTGGCACGCGCGCAGGCCACTTGACCCGCCTAGACGAATCGCGCTGGCCTGCCCTGCGGAATAAAACTCTATCTGTAGTATAAAATAAGGGTTTATATCGTCTGTGGCAATTTCAGTCTATATTGTTCACTACCCTAACCCCATTTGCGTATTATTAACATTATTATATTTTTATATAGGCTGTACAGCGGTATTACCAGTGCCTTTATTTACACCCGCGCGCGTGATGATTACTTGTAAAGTATTGTTTTATTGTGAATGTGAGGACTATGTGGATATTTATTTTTCGTTCTGTTAGTTTTAGCGAAGGTCTGGCAATTTGAGAACTTTATGCGACCTACCCAAATATCCTATCTTTGGTATTGTTCGTCGAGTCGTTGAGCTCCTTAAGTTCTGAGTTGAGCTCCACTATTACTGACAAATGCTTGCACTGACTGGACAGGTCCACTCCAATCTGTGTGGTTCTTTCCTCAAAAGACCATTTCAGACTCTAATCTACATGGTCCTCATATGGCCTGACCAAGATTATGTCTGGACTTTAAAGAAGACGGTGACCTCTGAGTTTGTTCCGGCCTTTCTTCTCAGAGTAGTCAGATAGGAAACGCCGACCTCATCTAGCTTATTTTTACAACTTTTTAATATGACGTGTAAAAGTGATTCCAATATCCTGTTTACAGAATAAACAATTTCATTTCATTTGCATCGCTAGCGGAAAAAACAAAACCAGCCGCCAAATACTAATAAATAAATTATAATAAATATTTGTTAACATTTTTGTTATCATTATTAAAAATGTCGATTTCACGTAGGGGAGAAGAGCGTAAATAATAATAAATAGATTTGAGTCCGCCATGGTACGTTTACTGATAATACATTTTTTTTCTCTTAATCAAATCATTTTTTTATGTGTAGGTTGTCTAACGATTTTGCCAGTGCCTTAATGCCTTTATTTACACCTATGGAAAAACAAAAACCCGGCCAGCGGCCAGCGCGCCATTTTCCATAAATATTTACTATCGTTTTCGTTTTGTGGTTTATTTTACCTATCAAAAATACAAAATCTAAAGTATTGCCACCAACCGACATAGAAGTTTTTAAAAGAAACTCCGGATAGTCTTCAAAAATACTCAAATCCTGCTGCCCAGTGTTAGTTCCAGTTATCACTCATGTTTGTAATTGCTCAATTTCGTCAGGTTGTTTTCCTAAGGTGTTTAAAAAAGCACTGGTGCATCCAATTTATAAGGCTGGGGACAGACGCGATGTCAATAATTACAGGCCAATCTCGGTACTGCCTTCCATCTCAAAAATTTTAGAAAAAATATTGAATTATCGCCTTACTAAATATCTTGAATCCCACAAGATTCTCGCTCCGAATCAGTATGGTTTTAGGGCTGGAAGGTCAGCCGATGATGCGGTTGGATCCTTTGTGGATGATACTGTCGGCCTCCTTGACTCAGGAAAAAAATGTATTTTCCTAGACCTCTCCAAGGCCTTCGACACCGTGTCTGTTCCTCACCTATTGCGGAAGTTGGAGGGTTTGGGAATTCGTGGTCACGCCCTCAAAATTTTTCATGACTACCTATCTGATCGAACCCAGTGCGTTAAAATTGATAATGTTGTCAGTGACAGCAATTCCATTGTTTACGGCGTGCCTCAGGGCTCTGTGATTGGGCCGACCTTGTTTCTTATATACATTAACGCGCTCTGCGGACTCTCCCTTCCCAATTGCTCAGTCTTTACCAACGCCGATGACACTGCATTGCTTGTACATGGGGACAGCTGGACACACGCATTTGAATGCGCTGAACAGGGTCTTAGGACCGTCATGAACTGGCTAACTAGCAACCTTCTCACCTTGAATCCTAACAAGACCTTGTACATGACATTTTCTTTAAAAGCCTCCTCCCAACCAGACCAGGATTCTTTTAATCTTAAAGTCCACAACTGTCCGGTAACTGCCCCTCGCCTTCCTTGCTCATGTCCTCACATTATCCGGACGGATAATGTTAAATATCTTGGGGTGCAAATCGACAATCAACTGACCTGGAAACTCCACCTTCGGACATTGACTGTGCGAGTACGTAGACTTGTCTCTATAATGAAGAAACTCAGACATTCCGCTGTCATTAAGACACTACAAAATGTTTACTGTGCACTTGGCCACTCAATCCTAAAATATTGCATAACTCCCTGGGGTGGAGCGGCCAAAACTCATATTTTGCAGCTGGAACGAGCACAAAGAGCCGTCTTAAAGGTTATGACCTTCAAGCCCTACAGATACCCTACTACACAACTCTACGAAAATTGTCAAGTGCTTACAGTGCGCCAGCTTTTCATCCAACAAATAGTGCTACGAAAACACTCTACTCTCCCATTCCTTGCAAACTACACACTAAACCGTAGGAAATATCAAATCTGTACCAACCAATACTCCAGAACAGCTCTTGCTCAACGTCACTACAATATTATAAGCAACCACCTGTACAATATCGTAAACAAAAACTGCAACATTTATCCAATGACTAGGTTCGAATGTAAGAAAAGTGTTCAAGGATGGCTACAAAAACTTACTTACGAAGACACCGAACATCTGCTTAAGATATCTACTTAGTCACTCACTGTAACTTATACACAATTTCTCATTCAAGTCTAATTATTTTAAACTTACGACATTACACATACATACACTACACATACATAAATTACATTTACATACATTACACATCCCTAAACATTCACTGACCCTCACACACTTACATACGTTGTCCACTTTATTTTTTGTATAATTTTTACTGTTTTTATATTTTTACTTCATTTCTCTGTGACAATGAAACTGCACTAATGCCCCTGCTGTCCCTCGTGGGAACCTGTGTACCTTTGTGTAATAACTTTTGTTGGAACACTGGTACTCATAACACAAGTTAGATCTTACTTTGAGTACCAGAGTTCAAATTACGCTAGAGTTAAAATTAAAAAAAAAAAGGCAGTAAGTACCTGGCAACAAAGGTCAGTTAAAATTTATAAATCTATCATCTCTATAGTTAGGTACGTTATTGTAGCATAAGTTCTTACAACAAGTCTGTTTTTTTCCTCGCAAGTGTGTTGAAAAACGTCGTATGAAACGCGTGTGCATTGATTATTACACTCGTATCACAATGTACTATTATGGTAATCAAATTTGTTCGAAATTAATGCATTATTTGCGAAGGAGTTTTATCAACATAATATTAATTCTTATTCAAATAAATAGTTTTAACATCAACGGTATTTATGTATCAGTAAAATACTTTTTGATTCATTCGTTATGACGAGTATAAAAATGCAATACGCGAACCGTTGACGCCGCCGCCGCGACGTTCCCTACTCTAGAGAGGAGAGGATGGGCCACACGGGTAGATCATGACCTGGAATAGGACATAGGATACGTTTTATCCCTATATTCCCACGAGATCGAGATCTACGCGGGCGAAACCGCGGGGCACAGCTAGTAACTATATATTATTGCACCAATCGAAATCCAAATATTCTCTTGCGAAGCGTACCCGGGTTTGCCTTTGAATAGCTGACAGTAAAATTTTCTTGGCTGGCCTACGACATTTCACACCAGCTGCACGCAAGTAGTTCCGTACAGTTTGTAATGTCACGTCATGTTTAGTCGCAGTGGAACGAGTTGTGAGGAAGGGCTCAGCCATATGCGTAGCAACTATATCACGGTGCCGCGTCCCGGTCGGCGAGGATCAATGCTTCCCGAATCTGCATAACAATGGACCCACAATTGCACAGTTCTTCTCTGTGTATAACAATAATAAAATATTGTTACAAAACACAACAATCAATAACATGTGTTTTATTAAAACATATTAAACTTCTAATAGTTATTTATGCAACTGTTATATAATAAGGGGTTTTAATACCTAATTATTTACACTTGCATACAAGATTTAATCTACACCCATGATATGAATCTTCTATAGAAGTTTCTTTGCAATACCAATATCGAACAAAAATGGCGCGGTACGACGTGAAATTGTGTTTTGTTTTTAAATTACGGTGCTTTGTTAGTGAAACGCTCGTGAATGACAGTGTTCTTTTTTTTAAATGAGTTGCATTATGAAATTCAATACAACATTAATACCTGTTTGAATGATATTATGGTTACTATGACACTGGTTGTTTTAATGTTGGCAATAAGCTAACTGTTTCAGAAACTTTTATACTTAGAGGATTTATAGCATGGGTGTAGATAAACATCGGTAATAATAACATTTTGCTACTCACCGATATCTGTAAACGCCTCGCAATTTCACAAATAGAAACGTTTTATTCATGCAAAATAATTATCTCAGCTCTTAAAAGTGTAGTTACGTGAAATTCACAAATAAAAGCACTTCTCAAAACACGCAGGGTATAATGTCTAAAAACGTAACGGACGCCCGATAGTCAATAGCATTATGACGATGAACTTAACTACTATCTTATTATTTGTTATTTTTAGAGGGTAGACAATTAATGTATTCCAACGCAAATATAAAGAAGACTTGCTAATAGTTAGCAATGAATTGGACAAACAAAATGTAAAATATTTTATTAAAACATACAAAAATATTGCGCCATTAGCAGTTGGATTCGATCTTACGACGCCGGCCGGCGGCATTAAAATATTATATACCGCACGCTCAACGCCTCAACTCCACGGAGAGGATTGTTACATGCTTCTAGCCTTCTAACCGTGCCTTCTAGTGACAAGAAATTTACAAGTGTGTGCGTGGACAACGGGTTATTGTGAAGCAAACACTAATAAATATGGACGAAGTAACAGTGTAAACACCGGTATCCTTGAAACCAGTGGTTTGGTTTCATTTATATTATTGAATTACGTTCAATCAATGGAAAAAAGCAACTTTTTTTTTATAAAGAATATCTACATTTTTCCACAAGAATATTTCACCCTATACGCAAGGGCAACGAACTTACGTCTCAACACGGCGGGCGGCGGTCGGCGGGGGCGGGCGGGGCGCGCGGTGCGTTACATGACCGGCCGTCAGCTGTTTTGCAGCTCTCTCGAGTGCGTATCCATGAGTATCGGGACAGTGACGGATATTTACTTTTTTAAATCTTTTAATGAAAATAAGGTTTTTTTTTGTTGTTACTGGGTCATTTATTTTTAAATTTAAGTCGACTACCCATGGTTTGAGTGACAACGGTGTTTACCCTTGCATACAGTATAATCAATTTCTAGACTATTAAAAAAAAACGATCAGAATAACATACTAGTTATAGTTATTACTAACTAATACTATCTGATCTGTGAACATACTTACCTACTATTTTTTCTAATCAATCTAAGTATGTAACTGCAGATACTGAACCAATTACATACTTACACCCTGTACGTTGCGAATTGCGAATTACCTTATATAAAAGTAGGTATATTTAAATAAGAAAGAAGAAGTCCCCTCAACAATTGCGGGTCTTTACCGGCGACCAAGTATAGATCTATAAGGGGATATATAAGGGGAATACCCAAAATAGTTGCAGGGAATTACTTACTTCATAAAAAATATGCCAAATCTAATAATCTTATCTAATATCTAACCTTTTTAATGTCTTTTCGAGCCATTTCAAATCCTAAACATTTATAACTTTTCATTTGTTTCATTTGTTTTGATTTAAAACCATATTTTTTTCTTAGTGTTTAAAACTTGTTTCGACCCCAACATAGTTGGGAAAAGGCTAGGCAGATGATGAATATTTAGATTCGTGGATGACATTATAACTGTGATTTTAAACACTTCATAAAAAACATTGTTTTATTTAAAAATGTTTTAAACATTGTTTAAAATACGTGTTTTAAAGCAACTTGTTTGTTTTATGCCTTATGTTTTATGTTTTATTATGATTAATATAGTTGGAACAACATTCAATATCTCCGCAACGGGAAGGTTCCCAGGTCCAGTACAAAAAAATAAGACAATGATGGTGTAAAAAAAAAAAAATCTACCCAGGTAGGTAAAGTCACGGACTTTAATTGATGAGCCACCTTCACACTTTTCAATTTTGCAGTTTCATACATTCACGAGATTACACGATTAAACACGAACTCAAATCGCACGCTCGTAAACAAGATGACAAATAAATTACTTTTAGTCGGAAATATCCATAGAGGTTGACTTTATTAGTTAACCTCTATGGATATTTCCGATTAAAAGTAATTTATTTGTCATCTTGTTTACTTTCATACATTCACGAGATTACACGATTAAACACGAACTCAAATCGCAAGCTCGTAAACAAGATGACAAATAAATTATTTTTAATCGGAAATATCCATAGAGGTTGACTAATAAGTTCTCAATGATAAAAATAAATACAATGTTGCATTAAGTTTATCCAATCTATTTGATACCGACCTCCTTTGAATCATAGCTCATTAACTCGATAATTATGAAAACATAACTGAAGACAGTGACAGTTGAAATATCAAGATGACCAATAAATTACTTTTAATCGGAAATATCCATAGAGGTTGACTAATAAGTTCTCAATGATAAAAATTAAATACAATGTTGCATTAAGTTTATCCTATCTATTTGATACCGACCTCCTTTGAATCATAGCTCATTAACTCGATAATTATGAAAACATAACTGAAGACAGTGACAGTTGAAATATCAAGATGACCAATAAATTACTTTTAATCGGAAATATCCATAGAGGTTGACTAATAAGTTCTCAATGATAAAAATAAATACAATGTTGCGTTAAGTTTATCCAATCTACTTGATACCGACCTCCTTTGAATCATAGCTCATTAACTCGATAATTATGAAAACATAACTGAAGATAGTGACACTTGAAATATCAAGATGACAAATAAATTACTTTTAATCGGAAATATCCATAGAGGTTGACTAATAAGTTCTCAATGATAAAAATAAATACAATGTTGCATTAAGTTTATCCAATCTATTTGATACCGACCTCCTTTGAATCATAGCTCATTAACTCGATAATTATGAAAACATAACTGAAGACAGTGACAGTTGAAATATCAAGATGACAAATAAATTATTTTAATCGGAAATAGTCTTATCCATAGAGGTTGACTAATAAGTTCTGAATGATAAAAATAAATACAATGTTGCATTAAGTTTATCCAATCTATTTGATACTGACCTCCTTTGAATCATAGCTCATTAACTCAATAATTCTGAAAACTTAACTGAAGACAGTGACAGTTGAAATATCGATGTCAGAGAATTTCTCCGTACGCTAACGTTACTATGCAGCAGTAACCTAGCAACAATTGTTTATCGTTGCTAGATTACTGTTGCTAGACCTGGGTTGGTTGACTTTGAGTAGTCACTGCTGTCAAGTTTATAGTTCTGCTCTCAGGTTAGCCAACCGGTAAAGATATGTAATATAATTTTCTTCTTCTAATACGAAGACATATGACTTTGCGTGTCGGGAACCGAATAAACCCGATTTGCATTACACGGCTAAAATGAGAACAGTACCAGGTGGCTCATCAATTAAAGTCCGTGACTGTACAAGTGACTCGGCTTCGTTACGCGTCTTTTTACTCCCGATGAATGCGCCAAGGATCATTGCCGCTCTGACGGAACACAATAAGCGCACTAATAGGTACTTACACACGGCTACACATCAAGCTATACATTTTCAGTATAAGCTGACCTCGCATTGTACGGAAATCCTAAACAATGCGAGTATAAACTGGAAAACTATAGCTTGTTGTGTGGCCGTGTGGTACCAGACCTAGTGTTCCGCGCCCTACCCTACCTCAAATTTTATCTCGCTCGCACCAATCCGCAGCATAATAACCGCGGCTTTTTTTTTTAGTGTGGGATTTCATCCAATGACTTCTCTCGCTCTGGGCGCAGCGGAAGGGCGTGTCAGACTTTTACTGACTATAACCCACCCGTGTTCCTTCAGTGGCCTGTTACCAAGGTCCCGGTATCCCTTTCGGACTTTCCCGCAACTATTCGCGGCCTGAGTGAGAGCGTCCAACAAGTCCGCAATTTCGTTCACAAACAAACTTAACACTATCACTCATTTCACTGCTTCAATCTCTTCGCAGGAGAGCACTTCCGAAGCTGTGCGTTGTTTCTCAGTCAGTTAATCATGAAAATCTCACACAAAAGAAAATTAGTTAAAATTATTCTTTCGCTGTGATTCCACGTGTTGCTGCCTGCTCCAGCTTTTCTGTTTTGAGCTCTTCTTTCTAGTCTTCAAAAGAAGTCCAGCTTCTTTTAACATTGTCCGCTACAGTTAAGAACAGAAGGTACTTATTAAATTAATTTGTATGGAACAGCAGATATTTTTTTCGCGATTTCAATGTTGGTCCCGTCGTAAAAGTTATTCAGTACGATGTTCTAAAGCACCTCTGAAAGCTTTAGTTTATTTGAGAATTATGAGAGGATGAGGTGTCTCTGTCCCAATGACTACCGTCCTCATATGACAAATCGCTGTCCATAATTTCTATGGCCTAATAACTATTCCAATTCTATCTCTTGTTTTGCGAATAAAACATTACCTATGCATAAGATGCATAGATTTTAAATCCATTGCGATCTTGTTGATCCGCGAGAGTAGGTATGACAGAAGCAATCAATACACACCGATTCTGTAGCGATTGTTTTTGATTATTATATTTCACTTTTAGGTTATACGCAGTTGGCGTTCAAGACGATAAAACCCTAACTGAGGCACTGGCCCGCATGGAAATCACCGCAACAGAAGACAAGTCTCCGTAAGTATTTTTTATATCATAGCCACGAAGTAAATCGTAGCATCCCACATAATGAGTTATGATAGGTTATGTTAATAATTGATTTTTCACCTCACAAGCTCGGCAAGAGCCGTTTATCATTCGAAATCTGAGTGCAAAAGTGCATTTTATCCGCTAGCGTGGAAAGAGTTTTTAAAATTCGAACCTTTCTATTCAATAATTTTCTATACCGCCGGGTCCACTAATAATGCATGAATACTTATTTATTATATCGAGGTCTTCCCCCATTCCGTTTTCCTTGTGTAAAAAATCAGCTGTTCCATATATTTCGTCGATTTAAGTGAACACAAATGTAGAGAACAGCTGATTTTTTTTTTCGCGATTTCAAGGTTCGTCCCATAAAAAAAGTTGTTCAAAATGATGAGTACAATGACCCCTTCTCGGGTTTAGTATACACAAAAAATAAGGTTGTATATAGTACCTACGATGTAATAAAAATAAAAGTAAATTATATCTGTTTAGTTAAGTATATTGGTAACCAAAAGTAAAAAAAAAAATACATAATAAAAATACATAAACTAAGACATTATTTTAATAATATGTTTTACATTGTGTTGTGTACAGTGTGGTGTGTTTTCCTATTTAAGCTGTTTTAGTAATTATAATAATGTCGTTACTATAGGTACTAACAATCCGTTTTAAGTCTACATTGATACACCATAGTTTCTCAAAAATGCACCATGGGAATTGCGATTTGCGTCTCGATGGCGTGGCGGCCATTTGCATAACGGTACGCATAGAGGCAATGGGGTTGGCAAAAGAACCATGCTTTTTCGGTCAAAGCGGTAAATAGTAGAGATGCCGCGATTACTCGCTATTATTCGGTATTCGGCATTACTCGAATTTTTTTTGTTATTCGTTGAATACCGAATAATAGTGTCTATTATTCGACATCCAACGAATAGTTGTCTAAATAAAAATAAACTACAAATGAACAGAAAAACTTTAGACTTAAATAATTAAACTTTTATTAATCTTTAAAAACAAAACACAGTTAGTATTATTATCATTTATATAAAACTAGACAAAAATCAGTCATGAACGTTAATTACAATTAGTTAGGCTTTTTAATTAATAATTTTATATTTAAAGTCAAAAGGGGCAGAATAAGGTGCATTAGAACCGGCCAAGTATACGTGTCGAACCACGCACATGAAGGGTTCCGTAGTTAAATTTATCCCAAGAACAAACTTAACATTGTAGGTAGGTACTGCAAATATAAGATGGTCGTGTAGACCCTACTTAGCTGTGATAGTTAGGTATCCTTTTAATTTCGTGCCGTGAATTTTTCACATAGTTATCCAAAACTAACCATTTCGAAATGGTTGACTCTTGACTCTAAGAAAAATTAGCATTTTAAAGCTTAGTATTCCGCAAACGGATCCCTGAATCCAAGTATGGTTTTCAAACTTACAAAATTTTTAAACGACCTTTTTACCCGACTACGGCGAAGAAAAAAGGAGGGTTATGATTTTGACCGGTATGTATGTTATGTATGTATGTATGTATGTATGTATGTTCATCTGTTCCCTCCTATCTTCCAAACCACTTATCACAATTTGACAAATGAGGTATCGTTAGAAGTGTCGCGATTGTCCGCTGGTTATAGGCTATGTGAAGTCACATTAAATTAAAAATGGCGCCCTCTAGAGGACATAAAGTGAGGAACTTAAAAAAATGGTTTAATCGTACCATGTTGGGTATCAAATGAAAGGCCTTAATGAGCACATTTCAAAAATATATATATTATAACCCCAAAAGAATTTAAAAAAATATAGTAATAAAAACTAAAACCCAACTACGACTTAAAAGGTATAAACAAGACACCACAGACAGACAATTTAAAAATCCGGAGTCACACGTAATCTGTTCGATTTATGCCCTAACACGTGTGACTCCGGATTTTTAATTTGTCTGTCTGTGGTGTCTTGTTTATACCTTTTAAGTCGTAGTTGGGTTTTAGTTTTTATTACTATATTTTTTGACGACACCCCACACCATGGGATTGACGAGTAAAAATAACCACCACCACATAATGTAGGGGTAGCTCCCCTAAAAATAACCACCACCACATAATGTAGGGGTAGCTCCCCTAAAAATAACCACCACCACATAATGTAGGGGTAGCTCCCCTAAAAAGTTTTTATTTTCATGATTTTATTGTACCACATTGTCGGCGTGATTTAAATGTATACCTGTATCAAATTAAGACTTTGTAGTACTAAAAGTCTCTGAGCTAAGCCGCGGACAGAGAGGCGGACATGGCGAAACTATAAGGGTTCCGTGTTGACTACGGAACCATAAAAACTAGTTTTTTTAGCAAGATTACTTAAAATGGGGAATTGATTCATATTGGTTGCCCACCATTCATATGGGTTTATTTCTTTAACTTCATTGTTTTCGTTTAGTTTTTATGGTTATACCATACCCAAAGGGTAAAACGGGACCCTATTACTAAGACTCCGCTGTCTGTCTGTCTGTCTGTCCGTTGAAATTTTTACAGATGATGTAGGTATTTTTGTTGCTGCTATAACAACAAATACTAAAAGCAATATACTTAAACAATTGTTTTATATTACTTTTTATGTCGAGTAATAATGGCGAGTATTCGACTATTCGCCATAGGGAATGGCGATTAATCGGTATTCGACTATTCGCTATAACTACTATTCGCGGCATCTCTATTACTAGAGATGCCGCTAGAGATGCCGTACGTCCCACTAAAATAATATTCCCACGTCCGTACGTCCCACATTTAATAATTCTATCAAGCTGTACAAATAAGCCTATGTAAATAGGCTTATTTGTACAGCTTGATAGAATTATTAAATGGATTTTTAATATTATTTTAGTGGGATGTTAAAGATTAAATGATGTACGAAGGAGCAAAATCTACCAACATACGGAATGCATACCCACCGCCTACCAAACCTGAACTGAAAAAATAACTACTTATGCCATTCAAAACATAGGAGTTTTTCCAACCGATAAGTCCAAGTCAAATATAAATAGCTGTAAAAAATAATTGAAATAGATGTGGACCGAAAAGTTTAAATGTTTACGTAACAAAAAACTACCACCGAGCGACAACCACTCTCACACGTCTTCGTGGAGTCACTAACTAACATAGCTGCTGAACGAAACAGCGCGATGGTACGACGTTTTGCGACTAACTTCACATGTATTGCTATCTCTTTTCGTCGCGAAGCCCCGGTATCCCCGACTGTGTAACTTTTCAACTTTTCTGCGAAAGCACGACCCCGAACTTCAGATCCCGTAAGTAAAGTAAGTTAAACTTATTAATACTTAAGTAAGTCTTGTATTTTATGAATAGGTATGTTTTTCGTCCTTCTTTAATAATATAAAAACATAATTATTAGGTATTTGCCAGTTGTCGTAACGCGTACGTGTTGCCATGTAAGTAATTGGTTTCAAATAAATTAATAAAATAATTGCCGGGTTAAAGGCAAAACCGACTATCTGCGATTTGTTTCAGTTTTTCACTTTAATATACCATTCGAGTGCCGATTCGAAGGACTTTCCGAATGTAAAAACTTATTATATAGATAATAGACTGAATTAAAAAACAAATAAATCGAGAAACTGTATCTTTAGAAAATGAAAAATCAATAATTCGTAATAATTTTTCCGCAATATTTCAAAATAGAGATGCAAAAAATACCAAACGTTTTTAGTGGGTTTTAATCATACAATAATGTCAAGACCTTCCGTCTAAAAAATAATATAAGTAAGTATTTGATTAGCACCTTTTTGTTCTTGAACATTAAAAATTAATTATATATTATATTAAATATATATTAAAAAATCTATGTAGTCGATTTTGGCATTCGGTTTTTCGGTTTCTTTTTAGCGAATTGCCTACACGCAAATCGCTTAAATTACTATATTCAGTATTTTCCCGCGCTGCGCTTTACGGCGATTTAGTCATCCTGCGCAGCGAACGACGAGGTATTATAGTGGATTTTTAGATTTTTTTATTTTTTGACAACGTGTCTGGTAGCATTAAATAAAGAGAATGCGATACATAAACAGTGATTTATTTTTTATTACGACATGTCTGAAAACTAAATGTAGAACCCTCTTTAAAGCCCCTCAAAGAATTGTCATCGTTACGGTCCGCGAGTCCAGTCTAAGCGCGTCGAGCCAGTCCAAAGAGTTGTCACTGAACCACCACCACAAGCCACAAATGACTCATGTATTCCACATGTACCCGAATTATGCATTTCAAAAGCCAAAAAAGCCGATCTATTGAAACTTTGCAAAAAAGGAGGTGTTATTCCGGACGAATATCATGGATGGTTCCAAAGTTTGATAGCTGATGGCCAAAAAGTGGATCGTATACCTCCCTGATGTTACGGTTTCTAAAGAATCAGAGGACTCGGAGAATGACTCTGAGCGATTTTTTTTTAGGATTCATTTTCAAAGACCAATTAATATTGTTTGTTTAGATTACGCAACATTTCGACACCTCCATGCAATAACATCGTAACTCACTTTTTTCCAAAAATTGAGTTACAACGGCATTGTTATGTAAAAAAAAATGCATTTTTTTCAGTATTATCATTGTAATTCTATTCCCTTTCGTTTCTAAAATAAACCAACGTCAAAGTATTGTAACTAATCCAAAAAATATTTTTTGTCAACAATATAATTGCAACTTGATTTACAATTTATAGAAAATATTATGAGTAGCTTGTTTATCAAGTACAACAAAATTGTAACATTAGATACAATCTATGTACATGATAATATTACGGTTTATGATCATAAAATGTACTGTTACTGCATTGTAAGTTGAGTTACAATGATGTTGCACGGGTCTTTACGTTAGTTTTTAGTGCATTACGACAAGTTAAGACGTATAATAATAATACATTACATTCAGTAGCGCCATCAGGATGGAATTTGGTGTGGACAAATGTGCAGTCATGCATGTAAAGCGAGGGGGGATTATGGAATCCGTGGGAACCCAACTCTCGGATTCCATACACCTTAGATCCCTCTCCTCAACCGAAACCTACAAGTATTTGGGTATGTCGGAAGCATTAGGCATCAATGTTGCCGACATGAAACAATCGTTGAGGGAGCGCTTCTTTGGCCGCCTGAATAAAGTGTTAAATAGTCTTTTATCAGGCGGAAACAAGGTGCGAGCCTTCAACGGCTGGGTCATGCCGGTTTTGATGTATTCTTTCGGCATACTCAAATGGACTCAGACGGAACTTGACGCCCTGGATAGGAAGGTCCGTACACTGCTGACGGCAAATCGGATGCATCACCCACGGTCATCAGTGATGAGACTGTACATCCCGCGGAAGTGTGGGGGTCGTGGTTTCTTAAATGCCAAAACCCTCCACAACCGCGAGATTTGCAGTCTCAGGGAATATTTCTTTCAAACTGACGTGGGGATGCACCGAGATGTGGTTGCAGTCGACAAGGGCCTTACTCCGCTCTCCTTGGCGAAAGAGAACTGGCGCAAACCTACAGTACTTGATACTAACGATCGTAAGGAAGTATGGCAAGGCAAAGAGCTACACGGACGCTTTTTCCGGGCCCTCCATGGGCCTGAAGTAGACTTTCTGGCTTCTGTATCCTGGCTACGTTTCGGTGACCTCTTCGGGGAAACCGAAGGTTTTGTCTGTGCGATTATGGACGAAGTCATCATGACGAATAATTACCGGAAATACATTGTCAAAGACGGTACGGTTGACATCTGTCGGGCATGCCACTGTCCCGGTGAATCGATCCGACATATTGTTTCCGGTTGTTCTCGTCTTGCTAATGGCGAGTACTTGCACAGACACAATCTAGTAGCTAGGATTATCCACCAGCAACTTGCCTTGCAATACAACCTTGTGGAGTATGAAGTACCATACTACAGGTATGTGCCCGACCCAGTTCTCGAAAATGGTGACGCCACATTGTACTGGGATCGATCTATCATCACTGACAGGACTATTGTAGCCAATAAGCCTGATATTGTGGTGATAGATCGACGAGAGCGCCGTGCAATGATTGTTGATATCTCTGTCCCTCATGACGAGAATCTCGTGAAAGCTGAGAAAGATAAAAAAATCAAGTATCTTGATTTAGCACACGAGGTTGTCGACATGTGGGACGTGGACTCTGCAATCATTGTACCGATAATCGTTACGATCAATGGCCTAATAGCGAAGAGCCTCGACCAACATCTCAGGAGGCTCTCATTGCACGGCTGGGTCAAGGGCTTGATTCAGAAAGCAGTACTCCTGGACACGGCACGCATAGTGAGGAGGTTTCTTTCTCTAGAGCCCTGACCACCGGCAGCTTGGACCCTGATCCTGATGCCGATGGGCTACTATTTTTTATATTTTTAAATGTTTTGTTTTCATGTTTTTTATAAAAAATATTTAAAAATGTAACAAATATGTATTTAAAAAGAAATAAAGAGGAAAAAAAAAATACATTACATTACATTACATACACAAAAATAGGTATAATAATAATACATTATCGCATTATGAGATGTGTATTTACAGATTTGTTTTGGATTGCATGAATTAACTTAATTTTTACTATACAGGCTGTAAGGGTAAACACTCTTGTCATTCACACCATGGGTAGCTGACTTAAATATAAAAATAAATGACCGAGTCACAACAAAAAAAAACGTTATTTTCATTAAAAGATTTTTTAAAGTTTCTATCCGACACCGTGCTCTCTAGCGAAACAGCTGTCTGACTGAGGGAGGGGTCGCGCTTGCGGCCGGTCAGGTCACATCCCGCACCCCGCGCCCGTGTTGAGACGCAAGTTCGTTGCCCTAGCGCATAGGGCAACGAACTTGCGTCTCTTGTGGTAAAATGTAGATTAAAAAAAAAGTTGTAATTTTCCATTGATTTTACGTTCTTTATATGAAACCAAACCACTGGTTGCAAGGATAACGGTGTTTACCCTAACAGCCTGTATAAAAACATTTTATGTAATACCTTGGAGTTACAATTATATGACCACAAAAATAAATTAAACTACAAAAAAACTAAATTGTAACTCAGACATACAATGTTTGTCCTCGTAACTTATATGTCATTTCACTGTTTTGTTTTTCACGTAAGTCAACAAAACCAAAAAAAAAAACCCATACCATGAAAACCCATGAAAACAATTTTTCTTTTACAACTTAACCATACCTATTTATAGTCCGCCTAAACTATATTAAATAGAGCCAGCTTCAAAAATTGTACGTGGTATTTTGAGTTTGCTATAATTTTTCAAACTTTAAAATCGCTCTCCTGTAAAATCACAAAAAGTGTCGATTTATGTTCGTGTTAAGAAGCGACTGCTAGCGCCATCTGTGCCTCGCGGTGGGCAACGTTCCGCATCGCCGCCGTGTCGTCGGTCGTCGGCAACATCCGCTTCCCCCCACCTCACTTCTCTTCGGATTCTTAAACAGTTTTCGAGTCTAATAATTATAATCTTCATTGAAAAGCACCCGCTGCATCCGGCACACACCAAGGAAAATCACATATTTATTCCTAACATTTGGATTTGGACCTTCGAGCCAAAGTTTTAAGAACGACGCGTGACGCAGCCATTTTGGTGCGAAAATTATGAAGAAGGAAGAACATCGTGGGAAAGGTAGCCAGTCACGGTCCGGAATGGTATAAAAAACCCTCCCCATCCTCTCCTCTTTCCTGTAATTGGTGTTAATCTGTGGAATTTCTCGTATTTCAGTCGTGTTACCCAGTCGCCCTGTAGTGCGGCGCCGTGGGCACGTGCTGTGCGGAACAAATCGTGAGTACTTTTGCCTTTCTCATCCGCCAAAATGAGTGACGACGACGATGCGTGTCAGGATGTTAGTCAGGAGACCGTTCAGATCACCAAAAGTAAAAGCTCGGGCAATTGAAATTTCTTTCTAAATTAGAAAAACTAGAATCCGTTAATAATGCTACAAGAAAAGAACTTGAGTTCCGAATACAGTCAATGTCTGATAGGTTTATTCAATTTAATTCAATTCAAGATGAAATTGAGCAAAGAGATTTAAAGCAGATATCTCGAAGTGAAGTTACGAACGCGATAGATTATCGGGAAAAGTTTAAAGAACAATATTTTCTTCTTATGGCTACCGCGAAGAATCAAACTAAAAAGGTAGGTAGTTAGTCAAGTCTTTTGTCAATAAAATTACCAGATATTAAATAACCTGCATTTGACGGTTCATTTGATCAATGGCTTGAGTATCGAAACTCGTATATTACCATGATTCATAGTCGTAATGATTTAGTAGACAGCATTCAAAAATTCCTCACCTAGCGGTTCTGCTTCGCAAGTTAAGTTTACAAGCGCAAACTACCTTCACGCATGGAATTTATTAGAAAAACGGGTTTCTTATTAATCGTCTATTGGTGCAAAACCATATGAAGTCGTTTAAATTCAAGCCACTTCAAAATGAATCGAGTGAGCAGATTAGAAAACTTATTGATTCGACTTTACGTTTATGTGTACTACAATCTCTATTTAGACGAACCATCTGATACTTGGAATACCGTTATCATTTATTTAGTTGTAGAAAAGCTAGACCCGGTCACCGAACGCGAGTGGGAAACGCATTCGGGTTCACTAGTGTCTCAGTTAAAGAGTGAGAAAATAAAACTACTTCATTTAATCGAATTTTTGAGAAACCGTGCAGATATGTTAGCAATGGTTAATTTTAAGAAAAATAATGTTGATTCAAAAGGTTCTCATAAAAAGATAAACCTTCGAATCAACCTAATCACTCGCATTCTTACGTCGCCAAAGTTAAACAAACCACTGATAACAATAAACAGAAGCGCGTTTGCGAATTATGCGGTAATAAGCATCATCTGTATAATTCGTGTGCACAGTTTCATAATATTATGACGGTGCAAGATAGGTTTACAATTGTTGATAATAAAAAGGTATGTCAAAATTGTATTCGTTCAAGTCATTCGATAAATGACTGCTCGTATGGCCCTTGCAAATGATGTCAAGGGAAACATAATTATACGTTATTTCATGGGATGAACGCGTCCACGTTAATATCGCGCCCCACCGCAACAGCTGATGCGCAGGTTGATGCGGAACGTAATGCACTGACGTGCAGTTAGGGCTTGCAATCCGGATATCCGTATTATCCGGATATCCGCCGATTTTCAAATCCTGATTTGACTTGCTGTTATTTATTAGTTAATTACTCTTGAAATTATTAATTCACTTCACAAATCACGTCACCACACCAAGCGCGCCAAATGGAGGGCGTTTGAATAGCCCGGATCGGTTAGATATTTGTAACGTTTTTTTAAAGTACTTTAAATTGCTTTTTTCCGTCGTATTTTTTTTTACTATTTTTTGACGATGTAAACTATCGAATAAAAATATTTAAAAAATACATGCATATTCCCTATTATTGTTTTAAATAGGTTCATTTGATTGGGATGTTGTGATTTGTGATAAATGAAAGATCTCATTTTTAATTAAAATTGTTTTTAGTATGAGAAAAATAGATACAAATTATTTGTGCGGTATCGGGGCTTTATTTTATCATTTTAGAAAGTGAACTAGTTTTTTATGTGATTGATAGTTGAAATAGTGGTATAGTTTATTATTTCTTTGTGATTTTGCTTGAGAGGCTGATCAATACGTGTTACAAAAGCTTATTAGTTTTATTTATAATAAAAACAAAATAATATCCGTATTATACGCATTATCCGGATACTCGGGATAGTAAAATATTAATATCCGTATAATCTGGATAGTACAAATGAACGGATATTGCAAGCTCTACGTGCAGTGCTGCGGTACAACCGGTTCTGTTATCGACGGCTCTTATCGATGTTCCTGACTTTAACCGCCAATTTCACACTGTAAAAGATCTTGTTGACAACGGTAGTCAGAATTGTTTTATTACAGAATTGTTATGCAATCGTTTAAAGTTGCCGATTATACAGTCCACCGTTCACATCTCGGGTGTAGGACAAAGCGTTTCTAAAAGTTCTCACACCTGCCAAATCACTAACTTTGAAAGAATGTATATTTAATACATTCTAAAGCTATTGATTACAATACAGAAATCCAATGCTTAGTTTTACCTCGAATAACATTTCGTTGAACGTTAGTTGCGAGTACATACGTATACCTAAACATATTATGTCACTCGCAGATCCTAAGTTTAGTGTCCCGTCTGACATAGATGTACTGTTAGGCGCGGATATATTTTGGGACTTATTAAATAATACAAAAATAAAGCTCGCTTCGGGTCCTACGTTATACGACTCACTACACTACACTTGTGCACTATAATATCTCCCGCGCCGATGGCTAGTCTCCGTTGAGATTGGCCGCCGTGGCCGAAAATACGGTCTGGAGGACTATTATTATTATTATACGACTCGAAAATAGGGTGGATTATTTCTGGCCCTATTCGCAGTTTATATTCGTTGTACATCCGTTGTACACATTCAGTTTACATTCGTTGTACACAATGTAATCTTGTTCACATTGACTCTCAATTACCTACTTGAACAATGGCAAGTCTCCATACTAAAAATTGTCTGGGATCAAATTGAAGCGTCCCGTAATGAAAAATATATTAAAAGATTTGGCGTTAGCTCCAAAATCTATAAATGAGACTATTCCCATTTGGGAAAGCCGAAAAAAAAAGATTTCGGTGTTTGAATTTTTAAGTTATGAATGAACGTCAAACAACAACTATCTATAAAACATAGCAGATTGAAATTAAATCATAAAGAAATGGATAATGTGGTGTGGTCGGTGTAGGCCCTGGCCTTGGATCTTGCCCCTTTGATTAAAATGTCCCACTCGCCCCGTTTTTTATTATTTTGGTGTACCGATTGGCCCCTTACGAAGGGGCGAGTGGAAAATTTACATTTAAATAATTATTTTGATGTACCGATTCGCCCCTTGCGGCATTTCCTGTGAAATTTAACCAAAAAAGGTACAGTCAGACAGAAAAATGCACATGAATAACGCTATATTTGATTACTTCAATAACTCTATCTGCAATTTCACCAATTCGTGGCACTTGTGATAGTTTTTGTTACCTGTAATAACAAAAGGAACCTTTTTATAGGTCCAATAAACAAAACGTTTGGTAAAAGATGTTACCCGTTGGGAGAGTCGTATAAATCGCAGTCGTATAGTTCGCAACGTACCCAAGAGATCAAAAGAAACTAAAAATATGCTGTATGATGCCTTGCTGGAATTGTCAAAACAACTTGAAATAAAAGTACAAGTGTCTGACATCCGAGATGTTTCACGACAGCCTTCGAAAAAAGAAACTCCAAATTCTACCCTAACAGTCGAGTTTACGAATACACTGATCAAAACGAACTTTTTGTCAGCTATTAAGGACCACAACAAATTGAATCCTAACAACAAGTTAAACTCAACTCACCTAGGGATTGAAGCCCCTAAAACGCCGACCTACGCTGCGGAACAACTTACTCCCTATTCCAAACGACTTTTTTATCTGGCTCGTAATTATGCCAAGATGAACCAATACCTATTTTGCTGGACCGCAGACGGGCGTATCCTGATGAAGAAGACTCCTGACAGTCCCTCTATAGTTATTAAAAGTGAACTACAAATCCAAAAGATGTCCGTACCGACTGCAGCTAACACTGTATGACTATTTCATCCTTTAAGAAACCTAAATTTTCTGATAACGTCTATTCATATAACTACTTTTTATTATGTCAGCACTCTTGCTGTCAGCTTTTTCAAGTTAGCTAATGTAAACTACTGCACAACAAAAATTTCTAATAAAAACACAATAAACAATTTTCAGTTAATAAATTCAATTTCTAGCATAATTTCTATACACTATAATACTACACAACGCTCATACTCATTACTCTTAGTAAACGTCCGAAAGTTCTTGCTGCCTCATAGCCTTATTTATAACACTCTATTACCCATAATTTCATACTGTAATGTCTAATACGATAAATGATGTAATATCTGATCTTGACCAATTTTCTGTATCGGAGTCTCACATTTGTACCCCCGAATTAACCAAATCCTACATTAAGAATGAAAACTTGTGGCTTACAGCACTAACGCAAAATATCCGGTCCATAAACTGTAATTACTTACACCTTCAAACCCTAATTCACCGTATGAATATTGACTGTGATCTTCTGGTTCTAACAGAATGCTGGCTACCGTGCTCAAGTAACTCCAACATTCCCATTTTACATAACTATGTCACATACAAAACAACCAAGCACCTTAATCAGAGCGACGGAGTTGTTGTCTATGCTAAGTCTGATATAATAGCCATATGTGAAGAGCCTGACCTTCTTGGATCAGCCTCGGGTTTACTTGTGAAGTTAAATTCAGAAGTGGCTATACTTTGCATCTACCGCTCCCCCTCAAATGACAACATTAATTCTTTCCTTACTGCACTCAATAATATTATTCCAGCCATAGTTAGCCATAGATCAGTTCATACAAATCGGTTATCATAACTGGAGACATTAACCTGGATATTAAACCGGATACCCAAGATTCGCGATCCCACGAATATCTCAGCACTTTGGCGTTTCACGGTTTTCTACCAGCTCATACATATCCCACTAGAGACAAAAACTGCCTAGATCATGTTATGATTCGATCCAATGCTACTATTCTTACTCTAGTCTATGATACAACAGTAACAGATCATTGTTCTTCCCTTTTTTGTGTAAAAAATCAATATAAAAAATTAGAATCAAACCCCATAAAAATGATATCTAAGGTAGACTACGATGCACTTGATATAACTATGAAAAACATAGACTTTACCTCCCTTTTCCATATCTCAGACCCAGACAACGCCATAGATAAGTTTACCCTAATAACGAAAAATGCCATAAATAAATGTACGACATTTGTCAAAGTCCCAGCGAGTAAAAGGATATTGAAACCGTGGATTACTCCAGGCCTGCTGCGCTGTATCCGAAACCGAGATTCTCTTAACAAAAAAGTTAAGCAGTCACCAGACAACCAAACTTTAATTATCACTTATAAGCGATACAGAAACTTTTGTGCAACCCTTTTAAAAAAAGTAAAAAGAAAATTTGATTCCGATGAACTAAATAAGGCACACCACAACCCTAAAAAACTATGGGACACTATAAAAACCATCACCAATTCACAGAAAAAGAGGAACCCCTCCAACCAACTATTAACTCACTCTTACTCGCCCAGACAGTCTTGCAATGATGTAAACGAATTCTTTGTTAACATTGGGAAAAAACTCGCAGAAAACATAAGTAGCCCACGAATACACTCTACACCCGCTCAAACTAAAAAGTTCGATAAATCTTTCGTTTTGGAACAGATGGATCCTGATGAGGTTTTGAGTGCGATTAACCAACTTAGGGTTGATGCTGCTACTGGTTGGGATGGCATATCTCAATCCTTCCTTAGGAGATACGCACGGACCCTGGCACCTATACTATGCCACATTTTCAACCTTTGCTTTCAATCAGCTATCTTCCCCACTTCTTTTAAAAGAGCAATTATTCATCCTATCTTCAAGGGTGGTGACGGAACCTTGCCGAACAATTATCGCCAAATAGCTGTTCTGAGTGCACTCTCTAAGGTTCTTGAACGCCTCCTAAACAAGCGTTTAGTCCACTACCTCGAACACTTCAAACTGTTATCTCTCCAGCAGTTTGGCTTCCGCAGGAACAAATCCACTTGTGATGCTGTCCATTTGCTAGTTAACAATATAGTAAATAACTTAAATACTAACAAGAAGGTTCTCACCATATTTTTAGATCTTGCGAAAGCATTTGACACAGTTCCCGTCTCCACTCTTCTTATCAAGCTTGAAAGTCTAGGTGTCAGAGGGTCTTCACTTGATCTCTTCAGGAGTTATCTTACTGATCGCTCACAATTGGTCACTATAGAGAATTACAAGAGTGATGAATTACCCATTCACTATGGCGTACCCCAGGGTAGCATTCTGGGGCCCACTCTCTTTCTTGTGTTCATTAACGACCTCTGCAATCTCCAAATCCCAAACGCCACAATAGTTTCTTTTGCAGACGATACTGCCATCACTTTCACCGCAAACTCATGGTCGGAACTCCAAGTTATTGCTCAAGATGGCTTTAATTCTGCCTTGAAGTGGCTTTCCTTTCATACTCTTACTCTCAATGCCAATAAAACTAACTTCATCACCTTTTCAATGACCAACACTTCCCAGCCAAAAACCTTAATCTCTTTAAATGCTCATTCTTGCCTCTCTCAAACCCACCCAAATTGTCAATGTCCTACCTTAACCTCAGTAGAGCAGGTTAAATATCTTGGTATAGTTCTGGACAAAAACCTCAATTTCAAATCCCATGTCAACACTCTTGCTGGTCGTGTAAGAAAACTAATTTACGTTTTTAAAACCCTGCGTCATGTGGCTAACCCGACAATCATCCGTAACGTGTACTTTGCTCTTTGTCAGTCCATCCTAATATATTGTATCTCATGCTGGGGTGGTGCTGCAAAGACCATACTTAAGCCTCTGGAGGTCGCACACAGAGCTATCCTAAAAGTAGCTACGTTCAGACCCATACTGTCTCCAACTTTCGAACTCTACCAATCATGTCGCGTACTTAATGTAAGGCAACAATATATTTTACATATAGTCCTTCTGCAACACCGTCAAACACCTTTTAAAAAGATCTCCAAACGCCGTAAAGACCTTATTTGCGCAGTACCACCTGCACGCACAGCTTTTATAAAAAAGTTTGCCCTATACCTTGGCCCATCACTCTACAATAAAATGAACGCGAAAATTTCGATTTACGCCCTAACCAGCTATAAATGCAAGGAGACTATTCGCTACTTCTTTTTAAACCTCAATTACGACGAAACTGAAGAATTCCTTAAGAAGTGATCACTCAAACACAAACATGCACAACTCACCACATTGATAAACGAAACACTCACCACACTAACATAATACTCACTCACCACATCTATATTCTGAACATTTCTTTTTATTATTATATAATTTGTTTTCCAAAATTGCTAACTTTGTATTTAACTTTGTTTTTTTTTTTTGGTTTGTTTAACTTGACTTATCTTGTACCCTGAAATGATTGCTTTGTACACATAATACACGTGCTATCAAATGTCAACTATAAGACGGGGATCGGAACTGTTTCTCTTAAACACAGGTTATTTTGTAACCTATCTAGGAGAGTAGTACGGCACCCACTAACTAGATTATGCCTTTATGCTTGTGCTTTATGTATTTTTGTCATGTAACCTAGTCCTAGTTGAACAATAAAATTTACTTACTTACTTACTTACTAAATATGAATGCTTTCTCTTTCTATGTTCGTATTTGTGAAAGTTATGCGTTTTGCGATATTTGCTAATTAGTTTATTACTTATCTCCAACTATAAATAAACGTGAATTTATACAAGCCTAGTACTTTTTTGTTAGTTATAAACTATTTATGTCCCTTTCATCCAAATCTTATTAGGGGGTTATTACAAAAAAAGATTGTAATACTATCTTGAATTCATGCAAGCCTAGATTTCGATTGAAGTTTAAAGAAAAAAAAAAAAATTAATATTTAAAAACTTTGAGTGCTGACTGTACTTTTAACCTACTAACAATCGGGGGCGGTTGGGGCCATCTAATATTCAAAGGGTGAGTGGGTATACTTAGGTAATTAGGGGCAAGATCCAAGGGGCGAGCGGGGCCTACATCGTGTGGTCGGTGTAAGTGAGGATAAGAGTATTTATGGATAAAATGAGAAAAACCCAAATAAATTCTAACCCTCGGTGTAGAGTAGTTTGTGTGCAATTGTATGTTTACGAAAGCTGGCGCATAATTTAAAAAAAAATGCACTTTCCCCGTAAACACTAAAACTGAGAGGGTTATAATACCCAATGTTAGGGCAAATAAAAAACTCATTTAGTTAAACATGTTTATTTTATTCCTCATCCTCATCTAGATAATGTTCTTGATGTCTGGCCCATCCTAGACACCACACTAGGGTCAGTGTGTGCGCAGCAGCCTACAGTGCGCCGGCCAACTAAACAACTACAGCAATATTCAAGTATGGCCGGTTCTGCCAGGAATATTATTTTCAATTAAAATGTAGGTACAAATATTGTTTCCGTGATATGTGTCGGGACTTTATTTTCCCTCTTATATGGGTCTTTTGTCGACTACCTCTTCTAAGTTTATAATTATTTTGATTGATAAATTCACCCCTATTCACCTCTATTCTATATCCGCCTTGGAAACATACATGTTCGTCGTAATAACACCGAGCTTGTCTTATTTGGTACGTCCCCAAGGCGAACAGAACTAAATCACTATATTTCAATGTAGGAAAAAATATTCCTCCCTCCCTAAAAATATTCCTCCGCACCAATGGTGACCCCCCCAAAATCTTGGGCTGCGACCGCGCCTGATCGGAGCACAGTAAGATTAGCTTAAGGTCACGCAAAAGCAATATCGGAGTCCTAAGGACACGCACCAGTCACACAGGGCAGTATCAAGCGGTTCATAAACAGTCCAGGTCGGGTAAAAGTAAATAGAAAGCCAAATATAAACACAAAATACAACCGAGATGAAAAACGCGGAAGAATTCTGTCTGTAGCGTCTTGTCTTGACAGACAACCACAGACAACACGTCACTGTCAAAGACAAAAGTAGTGCTGCACGTTTCGATTCGGTTTTCTAAAGAATCGATACAACACTGAAACGATCCTGTGATATTTTGATCCATTATTAACCGTATAGTTCGGAAGCGCCCTCGATTGGACCCGAAGACACATACCTCCGCCGGCTCGGTAGCGGGTCCCATTGGACCCCAGAATTATGATATACCACAGCCTAAGTTGACTAAGTAAATATTTATTTTGCTACCCATCAAATCTTATGAATATGCGTTAATTAAGAGAGTTGGAAAAAAACTAATTATGTTAACGCCATTAAATCTTTTATATTTAGCGCGCAAAGTTAATTAATTCACCTTTATAAAAACTTTGAGTGCTGACTGTACTTTTAACCTACTAACAATCGGGGGCGGTTGGGGCCATCTAATATTCAAAGGGCGAGTGGGTATACTTAGGTAATTAGGGGCAAGATCCAAGGGGCGAGCGGGGCCTACATCGTGTGGTCGGTGTAAGTGAGGATAAGAGTATTTATGGATAAAATGAGAAAAACCCAAATAAATTCTAACCCTCGGTGTAGAGTAGTTTGTGTGCAATTGTATGTTTACGAAAGCTGGCGCATAATTTAAAAAAAAATGCACTTTCCCCGTAAACACTAAAACTGAGAGGGTTATAATACCCAATGTTAGGGCAAATAAAAAACTCATTTTGTTAAACATGTTTATTTTATTCCTCATCCTCATCTAGATAATGTTCTTGATGTCTGGCCCATCCTAGACACCACTCTAGGGTCAGTGTGTGCGCAGCAGCCTACAGTGCGCCGGCCAACTAAACAACTACAGCAATATTCAAGTATGGCCGGTTCTGCCAGGAATATTATTTTCAATTAAAATGTAGGTACAAATATTGTTTCCGTGATATGTGTCGGGACTTTATTTTCCCTCTTATATGGGTCTTTTGTCGACTACCTCTTCTAAGTTTATAATTATTTTGATTGATAAATTCACCCCTATTCACCTCTATTCTATATCCGCCTTGGAAACATACATGTTCGTCGTAATAACACCGAGCTTGTCTTATTTGGTACGTCCCCAAGGCGAACAGAACTAAATCACTATATTTCAATGTAGGAAAAAATATTCCTCCCTCCCTAAAAATATTCCTCCGCACCAATGGTGACCCCCCCAAAATCTTGGGCTGCGACCGCGCCTGATCGGAGCACAGTAAGATTAGCTTAAGGTCACGCAAAAGCAATATCGGAGTCCTAAGGACACGCACCAGTCACACAGGGCAGTATCAAGCGGTTCATAAACAGTCCAGGTCGGGTAAAAATAAATAGAAAGCCAAATATAAACACAAAATACAACCGAGATGAAAAACGCGGAAGAATTCTGTCTGTAGCGTCTTGTCTTGACAGACAACCACAGACAACACGTCACTGTCAAAGACAAAAGTAGTGCTGCACGTTTCGATTCGGTTTTCTAAAGAATCGATACAACACTGAAACGATCCTGTGATATTTTGATCCATTATTAACCGTATAGTTCGGAAGCGCCCCCGATTGGACCCGAAGACACATACCTCCGCCGGCTCGGTAGCGGGTCCCATTGGACCCCAGAATTATGATATACCACAGCCTAAGTTGACTAAGTAAATATTTATTTTGCTACCCATCAAATCTTATGAATATGCGTTAATTAAGAGAGTTGGAAAAAAACTAATTATGTTAACGCCATTAAATCTTTTATATTTAGCGCGCAAGTTAATTAATTCACCTTTATAAAATTCAAGACTGTAAATACCATCATCTATCTATCATCATCATCTATCTATCTATCTATAATCGCCATTTTGATGACAGCGGTGGTCGAAGCTAAAAAACATAAAAATTTGTGATTCCGAACATCCCGACCCCACCAAAGGGCCAGTGAATACATCATTTAAATATTTGACGAATTAACGGTTTTTTTTAATTCTATCAATCCTCTTCTAAACTCGACTCTGAACTGCTACCATTTGTTGTCGCAGCTAAATGAAATCTTCTCTCTCACGTTCTTCACTGTGTTCACTTTAACAAACATCTTTTGTTTTTTTTTTCTTTAAGTTCTTCCCAGCTTATATCGGCACATCGGAAGACTTCGAAAGCCTGAAACCCTTGACAACTATTGGGCACTGCACAGGACTAGTAACCCGAGTATACTCTTGTGCGTGTTCTAATAGTTGTTGTCGGAGCTTCACATTCTACGGTCTGCGCCGGCGCCGACAAGGAATATTTTTGATTGTAATTTTGAACTTGTGTGTGTATCCCATTGTAATTTTTGTGGCTAGCATCCCGGATGTGTTGAGATACGATTCTGATGGCGGTGGCAGGTGACATAGTGTTTGTATTTAATAGTAATAGCTTTATTGGTTCTCACAGTATAAAACCTTACGACTAGAGTGTTACAGATTAACAGTGATCGTGATTTTATAGTCACAGTACGTATCGCAACTGGCATCTTAGCTAGATTACAGAGTAACCTGTGTTAAAGATACCAGTCCCATTCCCCTATAAAAACTAATAATTTCACACCAGATTCCAAGCATTTATACTTCTAGAATTACTTAACAATGTCAGAAAAACAAAAGTAAAATAAAAACAAAAATAATTAAAAACTAATGGAAAATTTTCTTTTATGCGTGCGCGAGTGTTAAAAGGGGTGCGTGTAAGTGTGGGTGTAATTGCGTTTAGATATGTGTATGTGTGTGTGTGTGTATGTGTGTGTGTGTGTGTGTGTGTTTCGTGGGTGTGTGTGATATGTAATTAATTAGTAAGTATGTGATATGTAAAGTAATTCATGCATTGTTCAAGTAATGAAGTTTTGTGCTATCCAAAGTCGAAGTTTCGCGCCAATAGTGCGTGTTTTCATTTTTACTTTTCACAAATATCATTCATACACATGTAGATAGGTAGATACGATTTAAAATGTGACAAATATTATTCAAAATATTATAAACAACTAGAAAATGAATATCTTAACACAATACATATATTATACGAGCACAGGTCCAATAACACGTATTATTCATTACCACTACTGAACTTGTTTTCAAAATCGCCGGCAATTATTCTTTTTTTTTATTGTAATGATGTCCGAAAACGATTATGCCAAACGATTTTTTTTTAAATTTCGTTCTTCTCGATTAATTAATATGTCGAGTATAAGAAATCGATACTTGGAAATTGAAATAAAATTGTTTTATGCATTAAATACAATAAGCACTGGATAAATTAATAATGTATACTTTTCTAATGTAATTTTAATCGATATGCATGCACGTATTGCACAGCACAACATTAATTTTATTGACTGCAAAAATAAGTGTGTATTATTCGAAAAAAGTATGAAAAACAAAGTTAATTCTGCGGTTGTAACCGAAAATAACCCTTACCTTCATCCAAATTTTCATCGATAAAAGTAGTGTAAATAGTATGCACGCTCACACGGACGAGACAAAATATCGATTTAGCTATCGACTACAATTGGCATGAGACTGATGTCTATGAGAATTTATTTACAATATTATTATTGAATAATAATTAATAGGGTAACAAAACCCCTTCGCAAATATAATGCAATAATTTCGAACAAATTTGATTACCATAAAAAAGGTTATAGTGAGTCTATCATAAAAGATAAACATATGCTGTCGCGGACTTTTTTTTATAAATTTTAAAGATAAACAATTCCATCATACATGATATTTGCGTAACTTTAACCGTTTACGCAGCGCAGGCAACGGAAGCTCTCAAAAAGGAATAATTTTTCCCGTTTTTACAAAAATTTTCATTATCCGGATATCCGCCGATTTTCAAATCCTGATTTGACTTGCTGTTATTTATTAGTTAATTACTCTTGAAATTATTAATTCACTTCACAAATCACGTCACCACACCAAGCGCGCCAAATGGAGGGCGTTTGAATAGCCCGGATCGGTTAGATATTTGTAACGTTTTTTTAAAGTACTTTAAATTGCTTTTTTCCGTCGTATTTTTTTTTACTATTTTTTGACGATGTAAACTATCGAATAAAAATATTTAAAAAATACATGCATATTCCCTATTATTGTTTTAAATAGGTTCATTTGATTGGGATGTTGTGATTTGTGATAAATGAAAGATCTCATTTTTAATTAAAATTGTTTTTAGTATGAGAAAAATAGATACAAATTATTTGTGCGGTATCGGGGCTTTATTTTATCATTTTAGAAAGTGAACTAGTTTTTTATGTGATTGATAGTTGAAATAGTGGTATAGTTTATTATTTCTTTGTGATTTTGCTTGAGAGGCTGATCAATACGTGTTACAAAAGCTTATTAGTTTTATTTATAATAAAAACAAAATAATATCCGTATTATACGCATTATCCGGATACTCGGGATAGTAAAATATTAATATCCGTATAATCTGGATAGTACAAATGAACGGATATTGCAAGCTCTACGTGCAGTGCTGCGGTACAACCGGTTCTGTTATCGACGGCTCTTATCGATGTTCCTGACTTTAACCGCCAATTTCACACTGTAAAAGATCTTGTTGACAACGGTAGTCAGAATTGTTTTATTACAGAATTGTTATGCAATCGTTTAAAGTTGCCGATTATACAGTCCACCGTTCACATCTCGGGTGTAGGACAAAGCGTTTCTAAAAGTTCTCACACCTGCCAAATCACTAACTTTGAAAGAATGTATATTTAATACATTCTAAAGCTATTGATTACAATACAGAAATCCAATGCTTAGTTTTACCTCGAATAACATTTCGTTGAACGTTAGTTGCGAGTACATACGTATACCTAAACATATTATGTCACTCGCAGATCTTAAGTTTAGTGTCCCGTCTGACATAGATGTACTGTTAGGCGCGGATATATTTTGGGACTTATTAAATAATACAAAAATAAAGCTCGCTTCGGGTCCTACGTTATACGACTCACTACACTACACTTGTGCACTATAATATCTCCCGCGCCGATGGCTAGTCTCCGTTGAGATTGGCCGCCGTGGCCGAAAATACGGTCTGGAGGACTATTATTATTATTATACGACTCGAAAATAGGGTGGATTATTTCTGGCCCTATTCGCAGTTTATATTCGTTGTACATCCGTTGTACACATTCAGTTTACATTCGTTGTACACAATGTAATCTTGTTCACATTGACTCTCAATTACCTACTTGAACAATGGCAAGTCTCCATACTAAAAATTGTCTGGGATCAAATTGAAGCGTCCCGTAATGAAAAATATATTAAAAGATTTGGCGTTAGCTCCAAAATCTATAAATGAGACTATTCCCATTTGGGAAAGCCGAAAAAAAAAGATTTCGGTGTTTGAATTTTTAAGTTATGAATGAACGTCAAACAACAACTATCTATAAAACATAGCAGATTGAAATTAAATCATAAAGAAATGGATAATGTGGTGTGGTCGGTGTAGGCCCTGGCCTTGGATCTTGCCCCTTTGATTAAAATGTCCCACTCGCCCCGTTTTTTATTATTTTGGTGTACCGATTGGCCCCTTACGAAGGGGCGAGTGGAAAATTTACATTTAAATAATTATTTTGATGTACCGATTCGCCCCTTGCGGCATTTCCTGTGAAATTTAACCAAAAAAGGTACAGTCAGACAGAAAAATGCACATGAATAACGCTATATTTGATTACTTCAATAACTCTATCTGCAATTTCACCAATTCGTGGCACTTGTGATAGTTTTTGTTACCTGTAATAACAAAAGGAACCTTTTTATAGGTCCAATAAACAAAACGTTTGGTAAAAGATGTTACCCGTTGGGAGAGTCGTATAAATCGCAGTCGTATAGTTCGCAACGTACCCAAGAGATCAAAAGAAACTAAAAATATGCTGTATGATGCCTTGCTGGAATTGTCAAAACAACTTGAAATAAAAGTACAAGTGTCTGACATCCGAGATGTTTCACGACAGCCTTCGAAAAAAGAAACTCCAAATTCTACCCTAACAGTCGAGTTTACGAATACACTGATCAAAACGAACTTTTTGTCAGCTATTAAGGACCACAACAAATTGAATCCTAACAACAAGTTAAACTCAACTCACCTAGGGATTGAAGCCCCTAAAACGCCGACCTACGCTGCGGAACAACTTACTCCCTATTCCAAACGACTTTTTTATCTGGCTCGTAATTATGCCAAGATGAACCAATACCTATTTTGCTGGACCGCAGACGGGCGTATCCTGATGAAGAAGACTCCTGACAGTCCCTCTATAGTTATTAAAAGTGAACTACAAATCCAAAAGATGTCCGTACCGACTGCAGCTAACACTGTATGACTATTTCATCCTTTAAGAAACCTAAATTTTCTGATAACGTCTATTCATATAACTACTTTTTATTATGTCAGCACTCTTGCTGTCAGCTTTTTCAAGTTAGCTAATGTAAACTACTGCACAACAAAAATTTCTAATAAAAACACAATAAACAATTTTCAGTTAATAAATTCAATTTCTAGCATAATTTCTATACACTATAATACTACACAACGCTCATACTCATTACTCTTAGTAAACGTCCGAAAGTTCTTGCTGCCTCATAGCCTTATTTATAACACTCTATTACCCATAATTTCATACTGTAATGTCTAATACGATAAATGATGTAATATCTGATCTTGACCAATTTTCTGTATCGGAGTCTCACATTTGTACCCCCGAATTAACCAAATCCTACATTAAGAATGAAAACTTCTGGCTTACAGCACTAACGCAAAATATCCGGTCCATAAACTGTAATTACTTACACCTTCAAACCCTAATTCACCGTATGAATATTGACTGTGATCTTCTGGTTCTAACAGAATGCTGGCTACCGTGCTCAAGTAACTCCAACATTCCCATTTTACATAACTATGTCACATACAAAACAACCAAGCACCTTAATCAGAGCGACGGAGTTGTTGTCTATGCTAAGTCTGATATAATAGCCATATGTGAAGAGCCTGACCTTCTTGGATCAGCCTCGGGTTTACTTGTGAAGTTAAATTCAGAAGTGGCTATACTTTGCATCTACCGCTCCCCCTCAAATGACAACATTAATTCTTTCCTTACTGCACTCAATAATATTATTCCAGCCATAGTTAGCCATAGATCAGTTCATACAAATCGGTTATCATAACTGGAGACATTAACCTGGATATTAAACCGGATACCCAAGATTCGCGATCCCACGAATATCTCAGCACTTTGGCGTTTCACGGTTTTCTACCAGCTCATACATATCCCACTAGAGACAAAAACTGCCTAGATCATGTTATGATTCGATCCAATGCTACTATTCTTACTCTAGTCTATGATACAACAGTAACAGATCATTGTTCTTCCCTTTTTTGTGTAAAAAATCAATATAAAAAATTAGAATCAAACCCCATAAAAATGATATCTAAGGTAGACTACGATGCACTTGATATAACTATGAAAAACATAGACTTTACCTCCCTTTTCCATATCTCAGACCCAGACAACGCCATAGATAAGTTTACCCTAATAACGAAAAATGCCATAAATAAATGTACGACATTTGTCAAAGTCCCAGCGAGTAAAAGGATATTGAAACCGTGGATTACTCCAGGCCTGCTGCGCTGTATCCGAAACCGAGATTCTCTTAACAAAAAAGTTAAGCAGTCACCAGACAACCAAACTTTAATTATCACTTATAAGCGATACAGAAACTTTTGTGCAACCCTTTTAAAAAAAGTAAAAAGAAAATTTGATTCCGATGAACTAAATAAGGCACACCACAACCCTAAAAAACTATGGGACACTATAAAAACCATCACCAATTCACAGAAAAAGAGGAACCCCTCCAACCAACTATTAACTCACTCTTACTCGCCCAGACAGTCTTGCAATGATGTAAACGAATTCTTTGTTAACATTGGGAAAAAACTCGCAGAAAACATAAGTAGCCCACGAATACACTCTACACCCGCTCAAACTAAAAAGTTCGATAAATCTTTCGTTTTGGAACAGATGGATCCTGATGAGGTTTTGAGTGCGATTAACCAACTTAGGGTTGATGCTGCTACTGGTTGGGATGGCATATCTCAATCCTTCCTTAGGAGATACGCACGGACCCTGGCACCTATACTATGCCACATTTTCAACCTTTGCTTTCAATCAGCTATCTTCCCCACTTCTTTTAAAAGAGCAATTATTCATCCTATCTTCAAGGGTGGTGACGGAACCTTGCCGAACAATTATCGCCAAATAGCTGTTCTGAGTGCACTCTCTAAGGTTCTTGAACGCCTCCTAAACAAGCGTTTAGTCCACTACCTCGAACACTTCAAACTGTTATCTCTCCAGCAGTTTGGCTTCCGCAGGAACAAATCCACTTGTGATGCTGTCCATTTGCTAGTTAACAATATAGTAAATAACTTAAATACTAACAAGAAGGTTCTCACCATATTTTTAGATCTTGCGAAAGCATTTGACACAGTTCCCGTCTCCACTCTTCTTATCAAGCTTGAAAGTCTAGGTGTCAGAGGGTCTTCACTTGATCTCTTCAGGAGTTATCTTACTGATCGCTCACAATTGGTCACTATAGAGAATTACAAGAGTGATGAATTACCCATTCACTATGGCGTACCCCAGGGTAGCATTCTGGGGCCCACTCTCTTTCTTGTGTTCATTAACGACCTCTGCAATCTCCAAATCCCAAACGCCACAATAGTTTCTTTTGCAGACGATACTGCCATCACTTTCACCGCAAACTCATGGTCGGAACTCCAAGTTATTGCTCAAGATGGCTTTAATTCTGCCTTGAAGTGGCTTTCCTTTCATACTCTTACTCTCAATGCCAATAAAACTAACTTCATCACCTTTTCAATGACCAACACTTCCCAGCCAAAAACCTTAATCTCTTTAAATGCTCATTCTTGCCTCTCTCAAACCCACCCAAATTGTCAATGTCCTACCTTAACCTCAGTAGAGCAGGTTAAATATCTTGGTATAGTTCTGGACAAAAACCTCAATTTCAAATCCCATGTCAACACTCTTGCTGGTCGTGTAAGAAAACTAATTTACGTTTTTAAAACCCTGCGTCATGTGGCTAACCCGACAATCATCCGTAACGTGTACTTTGCTCTTTGTCAGTCCATCCTAATATATTGTATCTCATGCTGGGGTGGTGCTGCAAAGACCATACTTAAGCCTCTGGAGGTCGCACACAGAGCTATCCTAAAAGTAGCTACGTTCAGACCCATACTGTCTCCAACTTTCGAACTCTACCAATCATGTCGCGTACTTAATGTAAGGCAACAATATATTTTACATATAGTCCTTCTGCAACACCGTCAAACACCTTTTAAAAAGATCTCCAAACGCCGTAAAGACCTTATTTGCGCAGTACCACCTGCACGCACAGCTTTTATAAAAAAGTTTGCCCTATACCTTGGCCCATCACTCTACAATAAAATGAACGCGAAAATTTCGATTTACGCCCTAACCAGCTATAAATGCAAGGAGACTATTCGCTACTTCTTTTTAAACCTCAATTACGACGAAACTGAAGAATTCCTTAAGAAGTGATCACTCAAACACAAACATGCACAACTCACCACATTGATAAACGAAACACTCACCACACTAACATAATACTCACTCACCACATCTATATTCTGAACATTTCTTTTTATTATTATATAATTTGTTTTCCAAAATTGCTAACTTTGTATTTAACTTTGTTTTTTTTTTTTTGGTTTGTTTAACTTGACTTATCTTGTACCCTGAAATGATTGCTTTGTACACATAATACACGTGCTATCAAATGTCAACTATAAGACGGGGATCGGAACTGTTTCTCTTAAACACAGGTTATTTTGTAACCTATCTAGGAGAGTAGTACGGCACCCACTAACTAGATTATGCCTTTATGCTTGTGCTTTATGTATTTTTGTCATGTAACCTAGTCCTAGTTGAACAATAAAATTTACTTACTTACTTACTTACTAAATATGAATGCTTTCTCTTTCTATGTTCGTATTTGTGAAAGTTATGCGTTTTGCGATATTTGCTAATTAGTTTATTACTTATCTCCAACTATAAATAAACGTGAATTTATACAAGCCTAGTACTTTTTTGTTAGTTATAAACTATTTATGTCCCTTTCATCCAAATCTTATTAGGGGGTTATTACAAAAAAAGATTGTAATACTATCTTGAATTCATGCAAGCCTAGATTTCGATTGAAGTTTAAAGAAAAAAAAAAAAATTAATATTTAAAAACTTTGAGTGCTGACTGTACTTTTAACCTACTAACAATCGGGGGCGGTTGGGGCCATCTAATATTCAAAGGGTGAGTGGGTATACTTAGGTAATTAGGGGCAAGATCCAAGGGGCGAGCGGGGCCTACATCGTGTGGTCGGTGTAAGTGAGGATAAGAGTATTTATGGATAAAATGAGAAAAACCCAAATAAATTCTAACCCTCGGTGTAGAGTAGTTTGTGTGCAATTGTATGTTTACGAAAGCTGGCGCATAATTTAAAAAAAAATGCACTTTCCCCGTAAACACTAAAACTGAGAGGGTTATAATACCCAATGTTAGGGCAAATAAAAAACTCATTTAGTTAAACATGTTTATTTTATTCCTCATCCTCATCTAGATAATGTTCTTGATGTCTGGCCCATCCTAGACACCACACTAGGGTCAGTGTGTGCGCAGCAGCCTACAGTGCGCCGGCCAACTAAACAACTACAGCAATATTCAAGTATGGCCGGTTCTGCCAGGAATATTATTTTCAATTAAAATGTAGGTACAAATATTGTTTCCGTGATATGTGTCGGGACTTTATTTTCCCTCTTATATGGGTCTTTTGTCGACTACCTCTTCTAAGTTTATAATTATTTTGATTGATAAATTCACCCCTATTCACCTCTATTCTATATCCGCCTTGGAAACATACATGTTCGTCGTAATAACACCGAGCTTGTCTTATTTGGTACGTCCCCAAGGCGAACAGAACTAAATCACTATATTTCAATGTAGGAAAAAATATTCCTCCCTCCCTAAAAATATTCCTCCGCACCAATGGTGACCCCCCCAAAATCTTGGGCTGCGACCGCGCCTGATCGGAGCACAGTAAGATTAGCTTAAGGTCACGCAAAAGCAATATCGGAGTCCTAAGGACACGCACCAGTCACACAGGGCAGTATCAAGCGGTTCATAAACAGTCCAGGTCGGGTAAAAGTAAATAGAAAGCCAAATATAAACACAAAATACAACCGAGATGAAAAACGCGGAAGAATTCTGTCTGTAGCGTCTTGTCTTGACAGACAACCACAGACAACACGTCACTGTCAAAGACAAAAGTAGTGCTGCACGTTTCGATTCGGTTTTCTAAAGAATCGATACAACACTGAAACGATCCTGTGATATTTTGATCCATTATTAACCGTATAGTTCGGAAGCGCCCCCGATTGGACCCGAAGACACATACCTCCGCCGGCTCGGTAGCGGGTCCCATTGGACCCCAGAATTATGATATACCACAGCCTAAGTTGACTAAGTAAATATTTATTTTGCTACCCATCAAATCTTATGAATATGCGTTAATTAAGAGAGTTGGAAAAAAACTAATTATGTTAACGCCATTAAATCTTTTATATTTAGCGCGCAAGTTAATTAATTCACCTTTATAAAATTCAAGACTGTAAATACCATCATCTATCTATCATCATCATCTATCTATCTATCTATAATCGCCATTTTGATGACAGCGGTGGTCGAAGCTAAAAAACATAAAAATTTGTGATTCCGAACATCCCGACCCCACCAAAGGGCCAGTGAATACATCATTTAAATATTTGACGAATTAACGGTTTTTTTTAATTCTATCAATCCTCTTCTAAACTCGACTCTGAACTGCTACCATTTGTTGTCGCAGCTAAATGAAATCTTCTCTCTCACGTTCTTCACTGTGTTCACTTTAACAAACATCTTTTGTTTTTTTTTTCTTTAAGTTCTTCCCAGCTTATATCGGCACATCGGAAGACTTCGAAAGCCTGAAACCCTTGACAACTATTGGGCACTGCACAGGACTAGTAACCCGAGTATACTCTTGTGCGTGTTCTAATAGTTGTTGTCGGAGCTTCACATTCTACGGTCTGCGCCGGCGCCGACAAGGAATATTTTTGATTGTAATTTTGAACTTGTGTGTGTATCCCATTGTAATTTTTGTGGCTAGCATCCCGGATGTGTTGAGATACGATTCTGATGGCGGTGGCAGGTGACATAGTGTTTGTATTTAATAGTAATAGCTTTATTGGTTCTCACAGTATAAAACCTTACGACTAGAGTGTTACAGATTAACAGTGATCGTGATTTTATAGTCACAGTACGTATCGCAACTGGCATCTTAGCTAGATTACAGAGTAACCTGTGTTAAAGATACCAGTCCCATTCCCCTATAAAAACTAATAATTTCACACCAGATTCCAAGCATTTATACTTCTAGAATTACTTAACAATGTCAGAAAAACAAAAGTAAAATAAAAACAAAAATAATTAAAAACTAATGGAAAATTTTCTTTTATGCGTGCGCGAGTGTTAAAAGGGGTGCGTGTAAGTGTGGGTGTAATTGCGTTTAGATATGTGTATGTGTGTGTGTGTGTATGTGTGTGTGTGTGTGTGTGTGTTTCGTGGGTGTGTGTGATATGTAATTAATTAGTAAGTATGTGATATGTAAAGTAATTCATGCATTGTTCAAGTAATGAAGTTTTGTGCTATCCAAAGTCGAAGTTTCGCGCCAATAGTGCGTGTTTTCATTTTTACTTTTCACAAATATCATTCATACACATGTAGATAGGTAGATACGATTTAAAATGTGACAAATATTATTCAAAATATTATAAACAACTAGAAAATGAATATCTTAACACAATACATATATTATACGAGCACAGGTCCAATAACACGTATTATTCATTACCACTACTGAACTTGTTTTCAAAATCGCCGGCAATTATTCTTTTTTTTTATTGTAATGATGTCCGAAAACGATTATGCCAAACGATTTTTTTTTAAATTTCGTTCTTCTCGATTAATTAATATGTCGAGTATAAGAAATCGATACTTGGAAATTGAAATAAAATTGTTTTATGCATTAAATACAATAAGCACTGGATAAATTAATAATGTATACTTTTCTAATGTAATTTTAATCGATATGCATGCACGTATTGCACAGCACAACATTAATTTTATTGACTGCAAAAATAAGTGTGTATTATTCGAAAAAAGTATGAAAAACAAAGTTAATTCTGCGGTTGTAACCGAAAATAACCCTTACCTTCATCCAAATTTTCATCGATAAAAGTAGTGTAAATAGTATGCACGCTCACACGGACGAGACAAAATATCGATTTAGCTATCGACTACAATTGGCATGAGACTGATGTCTATGAGAATTTATTTACAATATTATTATTGAATAATAATTAATAGGGTAACAAAACCCCTTCGCAAATATAATGCAATAATTTCGAACAAATTTGATTACCATAAAAAAGGTTATAGTGAGTCTATCATAAAAGATAAACATATGCTGTCGCGGACTTTTTTTTATAAATTTTAAAGATAAACAATTCCATCATACATGATATTTGCGTAACTTTAACCGTTTACGCAGCGCAGGCAACGGAAGCTCTCAAAAAGGAATAATTTTTCCCGTTTTTACAAAAATTTTCATTATCCGGATATCCGCCGATTTTCAAATCCTGATTTGACTTGCTGTTATTTATTAGTTAATTACTCTTGAAATTATTAATTCACTTCACAAATCACGTCACCACACCAAGCGCGCCAAATGGAGGGCGTTTGAATAGCCCGGATCGGTTAGATATTTGTAACGTTTTTTTAAAGTACTTTAAATTGCTTTTTTCCGTCGTATTTTTTTTTACTATTTTTTGACGATGTAAACTATCGAATAAAAATATTTAAAAAATACATGCATATTCCCTATTATTGTTTTAAATAGGTTCATTTGATTGGGATGTTGTGATTTGTGATAAATGAAAGATCTCATTTTTAATTAAAATTGTTTTTAGTATGAGAAAAATAGATACAAATTATTTGTGCGGTATCGGGGCTTTATTTTATCATTTTAGAAAGTGAACTAGTTTTTTATGTGATTGATAGTTGAAATAGTGGTATAGTTTATTATTTCTTTGTGATTTTGCTTGAGAGGCTGATCAATACGTGTTACAAAAGCTTATTAGTTTTATTTATAATAAAAACAAAATAATATCCGTATTATACGCATTATCCGGATACTCGGGATAGTAAAATATTAATATCCGTATAATCTGGATAGTACAAATGAACGGATATTGCAAGCTCTACGTGCAGTGCTGCGGTACAACCGGTTCTGTTATCGACGGCTCTTATCGATGTTCCTGACTTTAACCGCCAATTTCACACTGTAAAAGATCTTGTTGACAACGGTAGTCAGAATTGTTTTATTACAGAATTGTTATGCAATCGTTTAAAGTTGCCGATTATACAGTCCACCGTTCACATCTCGGGTGTAGGACAAAGCGTTTCTAAAAGTTCTCACACCTGCCAAATCACTAACTTTGAAAGAATGTATATTTAATACATTCTAAAGCTATTGATTACAATACAGAAATCCAATGCTTAGTTTTACCTCGAATAACATTTCGTTGAACGTTAGTTGCGAGTACATACGTATACCTAAACATATTATGTCACTCGCAGATCTTAAGTTTAGTGTCCCGTCTGACATAGATGTACTGTTAGGCGCGGATATATTTTGGGACTTATTAAATAATACAAAAATAAAGCTCGCTTCGGGTCCTACGTTATACGACTCACTACACTACACTTGTGCACTATAATATCTCCCGCGCCGATGGCTAGTCTCCGTTGAGATTGGCCGCCGTGGCCGAAAATACGGTCTGGAGGACTATTATTATTATTATACGACTCGAAAATAGGGTGGATTATTTCTGGCCCTATTCGCAGTTTATATTCGTTGTACATCCGTTGTACACATTCAGTTTACATTCGTTGTACACAATGTAATCTTGTTCACATTGACTCTCAATTACCTACTTGAACAATGGCAAGTCTCCATACTAAAAATTGTCTGGGATCAAATTGAAGCGTCCCGTAATGAAAAATATATTAAAAGATTTGGCGTTAGCTCCAAAATCTATAAATGAGACTATTCCCATTTGGGAAAGCCGAAAAAAAAAGATTTCGGTGTTTGAATTTTTAAGTTATGAATGAACGTCAAACAACAACTATCTATAAAACATAGCAGATTGAAATTAAATCATAAAGAAATGGATAATGTGGTGTGGTCGGTGTAGGCCCTGGCCTTGGATCTTGCCCCTTTGATTAAAATGTCCCACTCGCCCCGTTTTTTATTATTTTGGTGTACCGATTGGCCCCTTACGAAGGGGCGAGTGGAAAATTTACATTTAAATAATTATTTTGATGTACCGATTCGCCCCTTGCGGCATTTCCTGTGAAATTTAACCAAAAAAGGTACAGTCAGACAGAAAAATGCACATGAATAACGCTATATTTGATTACTTCAATAACTCTATCTGCAATTTCACCAATTCGTGGCACTTGTGATAGTTTTTGTTACCTGTAATAACAAAAGGAACCTTTTTATAGGTCCAATAAACAAAACGTTTGGTAAAAGATGTTACCCGTTGGGAGAGTCGTATAAATCGCAGTCGTATAGTTCGCAACGTACCCAAGAGATCAAAAGAAACTAAAAATATGCTGTATGATGCCTTGCTGGAATTGTCAAAACAACTTGAAATAAAAGTACAAGTGTCTGACATCCGAGATGTTTCACGACAGCCTTCGAAAAAAGAAACTCCAAATTCTACCCTAACAGTCGAGTTTACGAATACACTGATCAAAACGAACTTTTTGTCAGCTATTAAGGACCACAACAAATTGAATCCTAACAACAAGTTAAACTCAACTCACCTAGGGATTGAAGCCCCTAAAACGCCGACCTACGCTGCGGAACAACTTACTCCCTATTCCAAACGACTTTTTTATCTGGCTCGTAATTATGCCAAGATGAACCAATACCTATTTTGCTGGACCGCAGACGGGCGTATCCTGATGAAGAAGACTCCTGACAGTCCCTCTATAGTTATTAAAAGTGAACTACAAATCCAAAAGATGTCCGTACCGACTGCAGCTAACACTGTATGACTATTTCATCCTTTAAGAAACCTAAATTTTCTGATAACGTCTATTCATATAACTACTTTTTATTATGTCAGCACTCTTGCTGTCAGCTTTTTCAAGTTAGCTAATGTAAACTACTGCACAACAAAAATTTCTAATAAAAACACAATAAACAATTTTCAGTTAATAAATTCAATTTCTAGCATAATTTCTATACACTATAATACTACACAACGCTCATACTCATTACTCTTAGTAAACGTCCGAAAGTTCTTGCTGCCTCATAGCCTTATTTATAACACTCTATTACCCATAATTTCATACTGTAATGTCTAATACGATAAATGATGTAATATCTGATCTTGACCAATTTTCTGTATCGGAGTCTCACATTTGTACCCCCGAATTAACCAAATCCTACATTAAGAATGAAAACTTCTGGCTTACAGCACTAACGCAAAATATCCGGTCCATAAACTGTAATTACTTACACCTTCAAACCCTAATTCACCGTATGAATATTGACTGTGATCTTCTGGTTCTAACAGAATGCTGGCTACCGTGCTCAAGTAACTCCAACATTCCCATTTTACATAACTATGTCACATACAAAACAACCAAGCACCTTAATCAGAGCGACGGAGTTGTTGTCTATGCTAAGTCTGATATAATAGCCATATGTGAAGAGCCTGACCTTCTTGGATCAGCCTCGGGTTTACTTGTGAAGTTAAATTCAGAAGTGGCTATACTTTGCATCTACCGCTCCCCCTCAAATGACAACATTAATTCTTTCCTTACTGCACTCAATAATATTATTCCAGCCATAGTTAGCCATAGATCAGTTCATACAAATCGGTTATCATAACTGGAGACATTAACCTGGATATTAAACCGGATACCCAAGATTCGCGATCCCACGAATATCTCAGCACTTTGGCGTTTCACGGTTTTCTACCAGCTCATACATATCCCACTAGAGACAAAAACTGCCTAGATCATGTTATGATTCGATCCAATGCTACTATTCTTACTCTAGTCTATGATACAACAGTAACAGATCATTGTTCTTCCCTTTTTTGTGTAAAAAATCAATATAAAAAATTAGAATCAAACCCCATAAAAATGATATCTAAGGTAGACTACGATGCACTTGATATAACTATGAAAAACATAGACTTTACCTCCCTTTTCCATATCTCAGACCCAGACAACGCCATAGATAAGTTTACCCTAATAACGAAAAATGCCATAAATAAATGTACGACATTTGTCAAAGTCCCAGCGAGTAAAAGGATATTGAAACCGTGGATTACTCCAGGCCTGCTGCGCTGTATCCGAAACCGAGATTCTCTTAACAAAAAAGTTAAGCAGTCACCAGACAACCAAACTTTAATTATCACTTATAAGCGATACAGAAACTTTTGTGCAACCCTTTTAAAAAAAGTAAAAAGAAAATTTGATTCCGATGAACTAAATAAGGCACACCACAACCCTAAAAAACTATGGGACACTATAAAAACCATCACCAATTCACAGAAAAAGAGGAACCCCTCCAACCAACTATTAACTCACTCTTACTCGCCCAGACAGTCTTGCAATGATGTAAACGAATTCTTTGTTAACATTGGGAAAAAACTCGCAGAAAACATAAGTAGCCCACGAATACACTCTACACCCGCTCAAACTAAAAAGTTCGATAAATCTTTCGTTTTGGAACAGATGGATCCTGATGAGGTTTTGAGTGCGATTAACCAACTTAGGGTTGATGCTGCTACTGGTTGGGATGGCATATCTCAATCCTTCCTTAGGAGATACGCACGGACCCTGGCACCTATACTATGCCACATTTTCAACCTTTGCTTTCAATCAGCTATCTTCCCCACTTCTTTTAAAAGAGCAATTATTCATCCTATCTTCAAGGGTGGTGACGGAACCTTGCCGAACAATTATCGCCAAATAGCTGTTCTGAGTGCACTCTCTAAGGTTCTTGAACGCCTCCTAAACAAGCGTTTAGTCCACTACCTCGAACACTTCAAACTGTTATCTCTCCAGCAGTTTGGCTTCCGCAGGAACAAATCCACTTGTGATGCTGTCCATTTGCTAGTTAACAATATAGTAAATAACTTAAATACTAACAAGAAGGTTCTCACCATATTTTTAGATCTTGCGAAAGCATTTGACACAGTTCCCGTCTCCACTCTTCTTATCAAGCTTGAAAGTCTAGGTGTCAGAGGGTCTTCACTTGATCTCTTCAGGAGTTATCTTACTGATCGCTCACAATTGGTCACTATAGAGAATTACAAGAGTGATGAATTACCCATTCACTATGGCGTACCCCAGGGTAGCATTCTGGGGCCCACTCTCTTTCTTGTGTTCATTAACGACCTCTGCAATCTCCAAATCCCAAACGCCACAATAGTTTCTTTTGCAGACGATACTGCCATCACTTTCACCGCAAACTCATGGTCGGAACTCCAAGTTATTGCTCAAGATGGCTTTAATTCTGCCTTGAAGTGGCTTTCCTTTCATACTCTTACTCTCAATGCCAATAAAACTAACTTCATCACCTTTTCAATGACCAACACTTCCCAGCCAAAAACCTTAATCTCTTTAAATGCTCATTCTTGCCTCTCTCAAACCCACCCAAATTGTCAATGTCCTACCTTAACCTCAGTAGAGCAGGTTAAATATCTTGGTATAGTTCTGGACAAAAACCTCAATTTCAAATCCCATGTCAACACTCTTGCTGGTCGTGTAAGAAAACTAATTTACGTTTTTAAAACCCTGCGTCATGTGGCTAACCCGACAATCATCCGTAACGTGTACTTTGCTCTTTGTCAGTCCATCCTAATATATTGTATCTCATGCTGGGGTGGTGCTGCAAAGACCATACTTAAGCCTCTGGAGGTCGCACACAGAGCTATCCTAAAAGTAGCTACGTTCAGACCCATACTGTCTCCAACTTTCGAACTCTACCAATCATGTCGCGTACTTAATGTAAGGCAACAATATATTTTACATATAGTCCTTCTGCAACACCGTCAAACACCTTTTAAAAAGATCTCCAAACGCCGTAAAGACCTTATTTGCGCAGTACCACCTGCACGCACAGCTTTTATAAAAAAGTTTGCCCTATACCTTGGCCCATCACTCTACAATAAAATGAACGCGAAAATTTCGATTTACGCCCTAACCAGCTATAAATGCAAGGAGACTATTCGCTACTTCTTTTTAAACCTCAATTACGACGAAACTGAAGAATTCCTTAAGAAGTGATCACTCAAACACAAACATGCACAACTCACCACATTGATAAACGAAACACTCACCACACTAACATAATACTCACTCACCACATCTATATTCTGAACATTTCTTTTTATTATTATATAATTTGTTTTCCAAAATTGCTAACTTTGTATTTAACTTTGTTTTTTTTTTTTTGGTTTGTTTAACTTGACTTATCTTGTACCCTGAAATGATTGCTTTGTACACATAATACACGTGCTATCAAATGTCAACTATAAGACGGGGATCGGAACTGTTTCTCTTAAACACAGGTTATTTTGTAACCTATCTAGGAGAGTAGTACGGCACCCACTAACTAGATTATGCCTTTATGCTTGTGCTTTATGTATTTTTGTCATGTAACCTAGTCCTAGTTGAACAATAAAATTTACTTACTTACTTACTTACTAAATATGAATGCTTTCTCTTTCTATGTTCGTATTTGTGAAAGTTATGCGTTTTGCGATATTTGCTAATTAGTTTATTACTTATCTCCAACTATAAATAAACGTGAATTTATACAAGCCTAGTACTTTTTTGTTAGTTATAAACTATTTATGTCCCTTTCATCCAAATCTTATTAGGGGGTTATTACAAAAAAAGATTGTAATACTATCTTGAATTCATGCAAGCCTAGATTTCGATTGAAGTTTAAAGAAAAAAAAAAAAATTAATATTTAAAAACTTTGAGTGCTGACTGTACTTTTAACCTACTAACAATCGGGGGCGGTTGGGGCCATCTAATATTCAAAGGGTGAGTGGGTATACTTAGGTAATTAGGGGCAAGATCCAAGGGGCGAGCGGGGCCTACATCGTGTGGTCGGTGTAAGTGAGGATAAGAGTATTTATGGATAAAATGAGAAAAACCCAAATAAATTCTAACCCTCGGTGTAGAGTAGTTTGTGTGCAATTGTATGTTTACGAAAGCTGGCGCATAATTTAAAAAAAAATGCACTTTCCCCGTAAACACTAAAACTGAGAGGGTTATAATACCCAATGTTAGGGCAAATAAAAAACTCATTTAGTTAAACATGTTTATTTTATTCCTCATCCTCATCTAGATAATGTTCTTGATGTCTGGCCCATCCTAGACACCACACTAGGGTCAGTGTGTGCGCAGCAGCCTACAGTGCGCCGGCCAACTAAACAACTACAGCAATATTCAAGTATGGCCGGTTCTGCCAGGAATATTATTTTCAATTAAAATGTAGGTACAAATATTGTTTCCGTGATATGTGTCGGGACTTTATTTTCCCTCTTATATGGGTCTTTTGTCGACTACCTCTTCTAAGTTTATAATTATTTTGATTGATAAATTCACCCCTATTCACCTCTATTCTATATCCGCCTTGGAAACATACATGTTCGTCGTAATAACACCGAGCTTGTCTTATTTGGTACGTCCCCAAGGCGAACAGAACTAAATCACTATATTTCAATGTAGGAAAAAATATTCCTCCCTCCCTAAAAATATTCCTCCGCACCAATGGTGACCCCCCCAAAATCTTGGGCTGCGACCGCGCCTGATCGGAGCACAGTAAGATTAGCTTAAGGTCACGCAAAAGCAATATCGGAGTCCTAAGGACACGCACCAGTCACACAGGGCAGTATCAAGCGGTTCATAAACAGTCCAGGTCGGGTAAAAGTAAATAGAAAGCCAAATATAAACACAAAATACAACCGAGATGAAAAACGCGGAAGAATTCTGTCTGTAGCGTCTTGTCTTGACAGACAACCACAGACAACACGTCACTGTCAAAGACAAAAGTAGTGCTGCACGTTTCGATTCGGTTTTCTAAAGAATCGATACAACACTGAAACGATCCTGTGATATTTTGATCCATTATTAACCGTATAGTTCGGAAGCGCCCCCGATTGGACCCGAAGACACATACCTCCGCCGGCTCGGTAGCGGGTCCCATTGGACCCCAGAATTATGATATACCACAGCCTAAGTTGACTAAGTAAATATTTATTTTGCTACCCATCAAATCTTATGAATATGCGTTAATTAAGAGAGTTGGAAAAAAACTAATTATGTTAACGCCATTAAATCTTTTATATTTAGCGCGCAAGTTAATTAATTCACCTTTATAAAATTCAAGACTGTAAATACCATCATCTATCTATCATCATCATCTATCTATCTATCTATAATCGCCATTTTGATGACAGCGGTGGTCGAAGCTAAAAAACATAAAAATTTGTGATTCCGAACATCCCGACCCCACCAAAGGGCCAGTGAATACATCATTTAAATATTTGACGAATTAACGGTTTTTTTTAATTCTATCAATCCTCTTCTAAACTCGACTCTGAACTGCTACCATTTGTTGTCGCAGCTAAATGAAATCTTCTCTCTCACGTTCTTCACTGTGTTCACTTTAACAAACATCTTTTGTTTTTTTTTTCTTTAAGTTCTTCCCAGCTTATATCGGCACATCGGAAGACTTCGAAAGCCTGAAACCCTTGACAACTATTGGGCACTGCACAGGACTAGTAACCCGAGTATACTCTTGTGCGTGTTCTAATAGTTGTTGTCGGAGCTTCACATTCTACGGTCTGCGCCGGCGCCGACAAGGAATATTTTTGATTGTAATTTTGAACTTGTGTGTGTATCCCATTGTAATTTTTGTGGCTAGCATCCCGGATGTGTTGAGATACGATTCTGATGGCGGTGGCAGGTGACATAGTGTTTGTATTTAATAGTAATAGCTTTATTGGTTCTCACAGTATAAAACCTTACGACTAGAGTGTTACAGATTAACAGTGATCGTGATTTTATAGTCACAGTACGTATCGCAACTGGCATCTTAGCTAGATTACAGAGTAACCTGTGTTAAAGATACCAGTCCCATTCCCCTATAAAAACTAATAATTTCACACCAGATTCCAAGCATTTATACTTCTAGAATTACTTAACAATGTCAGAAAAACAAAAGTAAAATAAAAACAAAAATAATTAAAAACTAATGGAAAATTTTCTTTTATGCGTGCGCGAGTGTTAAAAGGGGTGCGTGTAAGTGTGGGTGTAATTGCGTTTAGATATGTGTATGTGTGTGTGTGTGTATGTGTGTGTGTGTGTGTGTGTGTTTCGTGGGTGTGTGTGATATGTAATTAATTAGTAAGTATGTGATATGTAAAGTAATTCATGCATTGTTCAAGTAATGAAGTTTTGTGCTATCCAAAGTCGAAGTTTCGCGCCAATAGTGCGTGTTTTCATTTTTACTTTTCACAAATATCATTCATACACATGTAGATAGGTAGATACGATTTAAAATGTGACAAATATTATTCAAAATATTATAAACAACTAGAAAATGAATATCTTAACACAATACATATATTATACGAGCACAGGTCCAATAACACGTGAAGGGCACAGGGGAAAAATATGCAATGTCACAAAGACAATGAACTGAGAAATTGCTAAATTAATATTTTGATCTTTGAAAAAAGGTACAATAAAGTTTCAAATAGAAGGAAAAAGAAGGAAAATATATTTATTTATAAAGAAAATATATTTGTTTCTGTTGTGTAGTAAAAAAAAATGCTTATTTTTCTCCTGTACGAGTTGGACATTGCTTGTTATTGCACTGTATCAATATTTTACTATGAATATTACTCAGTGACTATGCATGTTACTGCAAAGTGTGTTTTGGCGTTCCGTTCTACCAAATTTATACTTCACAATGGCATTGCCAGTTCAAAAAACATAAAAATGTGACATAGCATGTTTTTCCCCTGTACCCTTCACGTATTATTCATTACCACTACTGAACTTGTTTTCAAAATCGCCGGCAATTATTCTTTTTTTTTATTGTAATGATGTCCGAAAACGATTATGCCAAACGATTTTTTTTTAAATTTCGTTCTTCTCGATTAATTAATATGTCGAGTATAAGAAATCGATACTTGGAAATTGAAATAAAATTGTTTTATGCATTAAATACAATAAGCACTGGATAAATTAATAATGTATACTTTTCTAATGTAATTTTAATCGATATGCATGCACGTATTGCACAGCACAACATTAATTTTATTGACTGCAAAAATAAGTGTGTATTATTCGAAAAAAGTATGAAAAACAAAGTTAATTCTGCGGTTGTAACCGAAAATAACCCTTACCTTCATCCAAATTTTCATCGATAAAAGTAGTGTAAATAGTATGCACGCTCACACGGACGAGACAAAATATCGATTTAGCTATCGACTACAATTGGCATGAGACTGATGTCTATGAGAATTTATTTACAATATTATTATTGAATAATAATTAATAGGGTAACAAAACCCCTTCGCAAATATAATGCAATAATTTCGAACAAATTTGATTACCATAAAAAAGGTTATAGTGAGTCTATCATAAAAGATAAACATATGCTGTCGCGGACTTTTTTTTATAAATTTTAAAGATAAACAATTCCATCATACATGATATTTGCGTAACTTTAACCGTTTACGCAGCGCAGGCAACGGAAGCTCTCAAAAAGGAATAATTTTTCCCGTTTTTACAAAAATTTTCACTTATGCTCCGCTCCTATTTGTCGTAGCGTGATGTTATATAGCCTATAACCTTCCTCGATAAATGGACTATCTAACACAAAAATAACAGTAGTTCCTAAGATTAGCGCGTTCAAACAAACAAACAAACTCTTCAGCTTAATAATATTAGTATAGATATAGATTACTAGCTGTGCCCCGCGGTTTCACTCGATTTGGGATTGAGTCATTAATAGTTTTATTTGATAATACTAATATTGTTGTAATTTTTTTTTTTTAACTTTCTCACTTTTTTTTGTATTTTTAGCTGCAATATATAAATTTTATATAGCCTATGTCACTCGCACAATTAAGACGAATCTAACGACACCTCAAATGTTAAAATCCATCAAGCCGTTTAGGCTACAGAGCGTGCCAAAGAAATAGACATACATACATACAAACATACATACATACATACATACATACATACTCGCGAAAAACATTACCCTCCTTCTGGGGCAGTCGGGTAAAAATAAAGCTCGCTTCGGGTCCTACGTTATACGACTCACTACACTACACTTGTGCACTATAATATCTCCTGCGCCGATGGCTAGTCTCCGTTGAGATTGGCCGCCGTGGCCGAAAATACGGTCTGGAGAACTATTATTATTATTATACGACTCGAAAATAGGGTGGATTATTTCTGGCCCTATTCGCAGTTTATATTCGTTGTACATCCGTTGTACACATTCAGTTTACATTCGTTGTACACAATGTAATCTTGTTCACATTGACTCTCAATTACCTACTTGAACATCAAACAGTCTCCATACTAAAAATTGTCTGGGATCAAATTGAAGCGTCCCGTAATGAAAAATATATTAAAAGATTTGGCGTTAGCTCCAAAATCTATAAATGAGGCTATTTCCATTTGGGAAAGCCGGAAAAAAAAGATTTCGGTGTTTGAATTTTTAAGTTATGAATGAACGTCAATCAACAACTATCTATAAAACATAGCAGATTGAAATTAAATCATAAAGAAATGGATAATGTGGTGTGGTCGGTGTAGGCCCTGGCCTTGGATCTTGCCCCTTTGATTAAAATGTCCCACTCGCCCCGTTTTTTATTATTTTGGTGTACCGATTGGCCCCTTACGAAGGGGCGAGTGGAAAATTTACATTTAAATAATTATTTTGATGTACCGATTCGCCCCTTGCGGCATTTCCTGTGAAATTTAACCAAAAAAAGTACAGTCAGACAGAAAAATGCACATGAATAACGCTATATTTGATTACTTCAATAACTCTATCTGCAATTTCACCAATTCGTGGCACTTGTGATAGTTTTTGCTACCTGGCTTACCTGTAATAACAAAAGGAACCTTTTTATAGGTCCAATAAACAAAACGTTTGGTAAAAGATGTTACCCGTTGGGAGAGTCGTATAAATATGAATGCTTTCTCTTTCTATGTTTTTTTTTTTTTAATCTTTATTTTTATTAACGAGGGTTTGATCACATAGTGAACATGCCACCCTCATAGGAAACCTTAGTTACATGCAAAGCTTAACATCTACGCTTAATCCCTAAGTGAACTAATTTATATAATATTCTAGCGGCTCTGGATGCTGGAAAAGCCAAAATAATATTACATTCTCCTAATTGGCAAATATTCATATTATATTGATATTTAATCAAATATCTTTCCGCTCCGTTCCGGGCACACTCCACTATAATATGAAAAACGTCTTCAACCACATTGCATTTGTTTGGAGATGTAACTTTGCCCATCAATGCAGCAAAACTGTTTAACGGGATGTGACCAGAACGAAGTCTCAAACTAGTCACGATCTCTTGTCTACTCATATCGGCATTATCAAACCAAGGATAATTTTGAATGGTTGGCTGCATCGTCCGATACCAAATACCTTTTGTTAATGACTTCTCGTCGAAATATTCTTTCCAAATTTCATAACATTTCAATCTAACTGCCCTTAAAATATCTGTCCAGTATGGTTTATATGTCACTGGAACACCATCCAAACATGCTTCTTTGGCTAAATGATCAACTTCTTCGTTTTCTTCGATGCCGATATGGGAAGGCACCCATTGTAGAACAATATTTTTATTTTTATCTCTTAATCTACTAATAGAATCTATTATTTTGTATGCTACCGGGTAACCACGAAAATTGCCTATACATCTCGTCAAATGTTGGAGTGCGCTTTTGCAGTCAGAATAGATTACGGAATCATGAAAATCCACCGATTCAAGGTATGAAATGGCTTCGAACATTGCGATTAGCTCGGAATACATAACAGAAATGTTTGAATTCAACTTGAACTTAAAGGAAGTATTACTTTGAGGGTCAAAAAACGCAGCTCCAACATTATCTCGAACTTTAGATCCATCCGTATAAATCCTATAATATCCAGAATAGCTCCTGCTAAAATTCCTATTACATATAATTCGAAGTTGATAGTGGTCGTATGATTTCTTAGCTTCGGTAACCTCTTTAATTTGTGGTTTAATCGTACAAGACAAGTTCAGACCGCTCACCCACGTATTAAGCGAAAACAATCCTAATTCATCGCTGGAGTACATGCATATGTTATTATATGTTTCAAAAATATGAGCTAAAAGTGGTTTCTTTTTACGTCTCCAATAAATACCTTGGCAACAATTATTAAGTTTGGTAACAATTTCACACGTGTCCCCAGTTATAAAAGATTTGAGTTTCAAAAAGTATTTACCAGCTAAGTAATATCTGCGAATATGTAATGGCTGCAGATGGAGTTCGCATTCCATCACATGAATAGCTGTACTTTTAATAAAACCACCAATAACCCTCAAACATTGGTTTTGAATTTTAGTTAACTTATTTAAATGGGTTTGACAACTGTTATCAAATAAAAAACTGGCATAATCTATCCTGCTGCGTATGATAGCAATGTATAAACGTCGCAAATGGGTGGGGTGTATGCCCCAGCCTGGTCCGGTTAGTATTCTAAACACATTAAGATATTTGGAAGATTTGTCTCTTATCTCATTAATATGTTTAGACCATCTTAGAGATTGGAACCTTTTTTTTTCTTTTTTTTTTTCCGGGGTGGAAAATCCTCATGGATGTCCTCCGCCCTGGGGCGGGCGGAGGGGTCTGTCAGACTCTTACTGACTAAAAACCACCCCGGTGTTCCGACTCACACCTACGCCGGGGGTCGCGGGAACGTAAAAATCTTCCGCAACCCCCGACTGGTGCCGGCCCGCCATCGCGGGCCTCCTCGGGTCAGGGGGGGGAGTGAGGTGTTTGACTCCCCCCGTGACGTCTAAGAGGGGCGCGCGTGGAACACTACGCGCCGCCACCTCGGGTCCTGATGTATGGGGGGCGACAGACGTCCCCGAGTCCGTCGCCCCTGGACCCATTTAGGGGGGCTGGAAGAGGGCGTTATCCGCCCTCCGCCGACGCCCGGTGCGCCTGCTGCGGGCCGGGTGAGTGGACGAGATCTCCCTCTCCCTTTTCGCAGCCTCCTTCTGCGAGACGACTGTCTCGCAGTAGGAAACCACCGCGTGGCAGGACTCCTCGCTGTCGACCATCGACTCAACGACGGCCGGCAGCGAGAGGTCACTGCCTACTTCTGAGATGAGGGCACTAGAGATTGGAACCTAACCTAACCTAACCTAAACCTAACCACAATCCTAAATATTTATAGTTGTCAACTACTTGGAGAGATCTCTCATTTATTTTAATATCTATAGTATCTTTCCTAAACCCATTTTTGAATATACAAATTTTACTTTTACTAGTTGAAACATTTAAACCAATATCTTGAACTAGCTTTTTAAATAAATCTAAAGCCGTTTGCAATTTATGTGCGGCCTCCAAAATTTTATTGGTAATAAAATATACTACAAAGTCATCTGCAAACTGCGAAATATATACATTATTTATCTTTCTGCAGATATCGATAGTCGCTATATTAAATAACAGTGGTGATAATGGATCACCCTGTGACAAGCCACGACAAGTAGTTCTACATAATGAATCATTATCAAGTTGAATTTTTAAATTTCTTTCTTGCAAAAAGTTCCACAGATAGGTGCAAAGTTTTTGCCCCACTCCCAAGCTATGCATTATACGTAATAAACTATGTACATCCACATTGTTATAGGCATTGTCCAGATCAATAAAACAGCATACGGTCATTTGTTTTTCAGAAAATCCTGTTTGAATTCTAGAAACTAAACTAGTGAGATTATTTAATGTTGATCGACATTTTCTAAATCCTGTGGTATTCTGGTCTAACATACTGTTCTTTTCTATAAACCACTCTAATCTATTGAGTAGGATGTTATGGAAAGTTTTGCATATACATGAGATCATAGATATGGGGCGAAGGGAAGAGGCTAAACATGGATCACGTCCTGGTTTGGGGATCGGCACCACCACTATATCGCGCCATTGTTTGGGTACAAATGAATATCTGAAAAATGTATTGCTTGAGTAACACTTGTTTACCGTTCTCCGGTAAGTACTTATCATAGAATATGTGATCTTGTCACTACCAGGGGCTGTATCTCTATTTTTTAGGCATTTAGTTAGCTCTTGGATAGTAATAGGTACTTCAAGTTTTGGGTTATTCGATGTAAGAATAGGGTAGTCGCCTGATACGAAATCGGGGGCTAAACTACAAAGTAATTCACTTGCTTTAGTGCTGTCAACATGGGATTTTGCTGTGTTATATCCCTTAATCCATCTCAACTTTCGCCACAGCTCACTATGGGTCGTATTATGGTCAAGATTAGAACATAAGTCCTGCCATGACTTGCTTCTAGAACAACGTATACATCTTTGAGCATCACTGATTTTACTTTGAAGAATTGTAAGGTTAATATGGTGATGGATTACGTCGAAATTTAGAAAGTGCTAATCGGCGCTCTGCTACAGCTTTAGAGAGATTGGGGCACCAATAAGGCTTTGGTGTAAAATTTCGTTCTGAGTTCGTGTTAATTTTAACATATGGTATAAAAAAATCTGCAGCCATGTCTAAATAGTTTATAAATATGTCATATCCTTTTTGTAGATCATTTGGAAACACGAATTCATCGAAAAGGTCATTTAAAAGTTTTTGGTACCCTACCCAGTCAGCCTTTTTATAGTTTCGACGAGACATATAGGCATTACTAGCTTTAAAGAACGTTGAAATTTTGATAATACAATGATCGCTTCCCAATGTCTCATTTAACACTTGCCCTCTTTCTATGTTCGTATTTGTGAAAGGTATGCGTTTTGCGATATTTGCTAATTAGTTTATTACTTATCTCCAAGTATAAATAAACGTGAATTTATACAAGCCTAGTACTTTTTTGTTAGTTATAAACTATTGGTGTGCCTTTCATCCAAATCCTAATGTTGGGATAATACTAATGATGATTGTAATACTATCTTGAATTCATGCAAGCCTAGTACGTTTAGTTAGTTATAAACTATTTATGTCCCTTTCATCCAAATCTTATATCCAAACCCTAGGGGGTTATTACAAAAAAAGATTGTTATACTATCTTGAATTCATGCAAGCCTAGATTTCGGTTGAAGTTTAAAGAAAAAAAAAAATTAATATTTAAAAACTTTGAGTGCTGACTGTACTTTTAACCTACTAACAATCGGGGGCGGTTGGGGCCATCTAATATTCAAAGGGGCGAGTAGGTATACTTAGGTAATTAGGGGCAAGATCCAAGGGGCGAGCGGGGCCTACATCGTGTGGTCGGTGTAAGTGAGGATAAGAGTATTTATGGATAAAATGAGAAAAACCCAAATAAATTCTAACCCCCGGTGTAGAGTACTTTGTGTGTAATTGTATGTTTACGAAAGCTGGGCGCATAATTTAAAAAAAAATGCACTTGCCCGTAAACACTAAAACTGAGGGTTATAATACCCAATGTTAGGGCAAAAACTTGATGTCTGGCCCATCCTAGACACCACACTAGGGTCAGTGTGTGCGCAGCAGCCGGCGCCGGCCAACTAAACAACTACAGCAATATTCAAGTATGGCCGGTTCTGCCAGGAATATTATTTTCAATTAAAATGTAGGTACAAATATTGTTTCCGTGATATGTGACGGGACTTTATTTTCCCTCTTATATGGGTCTTTTGTCCACTACCTCTTCTAAGTTTATAATTATTTTGATTGATAAATTCACCCCTATTCACCTCTATTCTATATCCGCCTTGGAAACATACATGTTCGTCGTAATAACACCGAGCTTGTCGTATTTGGTACGTCCCCAAGGCGAACAGAATTAAATCACTATATTTCAATGTAGGAAAACATGAAATATTATTTTGGTCAGCACACATATTTTCAAACTGGGCTGATCGTCTATTCATACTCGTATTAAGATCCTCTACCATGTTTGCCAGATTATTTTCTAACTCCATTCTTTCTCGAATTATTTCCAATATTTCTGAGGAATAAAATATTGTTCTCAAAACGAACACCAAATCTGTTCAACAATGCTGCAGCCATTTGAAAATTCTGCATCATAATTAGGTAACCATTTCCCTAAAAATATTCCTCCGCACCAATGGTGACCCCCCCCAAAATCTTGGGCTGCGACCGCGCCTGATCGGAGCACAGTAAGATTAGCTTAAGGTCACGCAAAAGCAATATCGGAGTCCTAAGGACACGCACCAGTCACACAGGGCAGTATCAAGCGGTTCATAAACAGTCCAGGTCGGGTAAAAATAAATAGAAAGCCAAATATAAACACAAAATACAACCGAGATGAAAAACGCGGAAGAATTCTGTCTGTAGCGTCTTGTCTTGACAGACAACCACAGACAACACGTCACCGTCAAAGACAAAAGTAGTGCTGCACGTTTCGATTCGGTTTTCTAAAGAATCGATACAACACTGAAACGATCCTGTGATATTTTGATCCATTATTAACCGTATAGTTCGGAAGCGCGCCCGATTGGACCCGAAGACACATACCTCCGCCGGCTCGGTAGCAGGTCCCATTGGACCCCAGAATTATGATATACCACAGCCTAAGTTGACTAAGTAAATATTTATTTTGCTACCCATCAAATCTTATGAATATGCGTTAATTAAGAGAGTTGGAAAAAAACTAATTATGTTAACGCCATTAAATCTTTTATATTCAGCGCGCAAGTTAATTAATTCACCTTTATAAAATTCAAGACTGTAAATACCATAATCTATCTATCATCATCATCTATCTATCTATCTATAATAGCTATTTTGATGACAGCGGTGGTCGAAGCTAAAAAACATAAAAATTTGTGATTCCGAACATCCCGACCCCACCAAAGGGCCAGTGAATACATCATTTAAATATTTGACGAATTCATGCATTGTTCAAGTAATGAAGTTTTGTGCTATCCAAAGTCGAAGTTTCGCGCCAATAGTGCGTGTTTTCATTTTTACTTTTCCCAAATATCATTCATACACATGTAGATACGATTTAAAATGTGACAAATATTATTCAAAATATTATAAACAACTAGAAAATGCCCAGATCTTAACATAATATACATATTATACGAGCACAGGTCCAATAACACGTATTATTCATTACCACTACTGAACTTGTTTTCAAAATCGCCGGCAATCATTTTTTTTTTTTATTGTAATGATGTCCGAAAACGATTATGCCTAACGATTTTTTTTTAAATTTCGTTCTTCTCGATTAATTAATATGTCGAGTATAAGAAATCGATACTTGGAAATTGAAAAAGAAATCGATATTTAAAATTGTTTTATGCATTAAATACAATAAGCACTAGATAAATTAATAATGTATACTTTTCTAATGTAATTTTAATCGAAATGCATGCACGTATTGCACAGCACAACATTAATTTAATTGACTGCAAAAATAAATGTGTATTATTCGAAAAAAGTATGAAAAACAAAGTTAATTCTGCGGTTGTAACCGAAAATAACCCGTACCTTCATCCAAATTTTCATCGATAATAGTAGTGTAAATAGTATGCACGCTCACACGGACGAGACAAAATATCGATTTGGCTATCGAGTTTACAATTGGCATGAGACTGATGTCTATGAGAATTTATTTACAATATTATTATTATTTCATCTTATTCGGTATCAGCACTATCACCCGAAAGCCATGAAAACGACACACACGACAAAAAATTGAAAATGTTCGCATCCGCCATCTTGGTTTTACATTTTGACATTCATTATCGCCTTTACCATCTTCGAAAATTATGAAAACACCAAGAGTGACGAAAATTTTTAAAATGTTCGCAGTTGCCATCTTGAATTTACATTTTGACCTCAAGATCGGCTTTAGTACTTTCGAAAACTATGACAAAATAATTACCAATGTGAAAAATGTTCGCTGCCACAATCTTGGACCACATTCACACTTTCTCTCTCTCTCTATCAAATAAGAAGAGAGTCGCAAGTACGAACGCACGGAGGGGCTTGTGGCTAAGAAATAACAGCCGCACGGGTTGATCAATCAGGTTAAGCTACGCTTGCCGCGGTTGGTACGTGGATGGGTGACCATCTTTACATATCAAGACCCCTCCGTGCCTCGGAAAGCACGATAAGCCATTGGTCCCGGCTGTCATTTGTAGATCTTTGACAGTTGTTATGGGTCGTCAGAAGCCCGAAAGTCTGACAACCAGTCTTACGAACGGGTATCGTGTTACCCAGTAACTGGGTTGTGGAGGTCAGATGGGTCAACGTAGTTGGGAAAAGGCTAGGCAGATGATGATGAGGCGCAAGTATGAACGCTTTTTCGCGTGATGAGTTCTGCCAGTCAACTTCTACAGCAAACCGCGTTTAAAGAACTTAGTTCCAAACTTCCAAACATATTATAGAATATTTATAAATAAATATTTGAGACCGTCACAACAAGCCCTTTCTTTTGATACTTCACACGGTATAGATTGCAAAACTTTTTTTTTTCAATATTCTAATTTTGCCCCCCAAAAGTGACCCCATATTCAAAATTCATTTATTTACGTTACACTTCCGTGTTTGGGTGATAGAAATCCATTATGTGTACCAAGTTTCCAGTACATTCGAAGCAATCCGATGTGACATACCGACAGACAGACACGAGTGATCCTATTAAGGTTCCGTTTTTTCATTCGGACGTACGGAATCCTAAAAAATTGCACCGCTATACACAAGTACTATAAATTAATTTCAAAAATAAATTATTTCATTTCATATACCAAAGAGTTTTAATTCAGTTTGTAAATTTTTTTTTCAAGTTTGATTTTATTGCGAGTATCGATTAGACTGAATGCAACTTTTGAATCGAAATAAAAAATTGGATGCTCGGTCAGCACTAAGAAGTGTCACGTAGCACCTAGCACCACAATTTTTAGTAATTTTTGTTTATATTTGATCGTGTTTTTATGTAGTTTATGTATGAATAATGCTAAAAGTAAGAATGCAGAGAGAACGATAATATCTTTATTTGGTCCTTTTGCATATTTTCAGCAATAGAGAAGATTGTTTATGTACATATTTTCAGGGAATCTAAGTTGCCTACCTTTTGGATAGGTGTATTAATACCTATTTTATACAACTTTCGCAGTAGACTGACGCGGTTTTACCGACTTCAACTTAAAATTAATGATTTTTGCCACAAACTTATTGTATAAAATAGCTGCGGTAACATATTTTTTTTAATAAAATTTAATGCTGAAAGTTCATGTAAATTCCTGATTTTCATGACGGAATTCGCAACACCCCGTCGAGTTAGCTGATGTGTCTCGTGGCACACAGATAGTTAATTATTTATGAGTACTATAACGTATTTTTAAACAAGAAAGTGTCAACTATAGTGACATAATATAGGTACTTTGACGCTACTGCATTGGCTGTTCACTGATGGTGGGGTGGGTATTCTTAATTCATGTAACTTAATAAATAAGCTGTTGAGTTTCCAAATGAATAAATAAATAAACTATAATAAACCCTTTTTAGGATTTGTTTACCTTTTTTTAACTACCTAAACCTTTAGAGTAGGTATAACTAAAAAATTTCTTACCTTCGGAATGTCAATAAAATAGTTTGCGATTGCGACTAACAAGATATTAAGTGATACCTAATGAAAAACGTCAAATTCTTGATATGGGGCCCTTACAGCCTTCTGGGCCTTTTCCGTAGGACGCCTACAAGAACAACAGTTGTTCTTCAAAATCGTCCTATTTTACAACTTCTAATTATGGACGATAGGGAGATACTTAGATAAGATGCCCTGTAAGTACCTATATAGGTGATTAGTAGGACGCATTCCCTTGACGCGTTGACTGTGGACTGTCCCGCCCGGAGCGTGTAGCACTCGGGCCGCGTTTGTGCAAACGCGGCCCGAGTGCTAAAGAGTAAAGTTACCCATTATCCCATACTATAGTTACCTACGTATGTAGCTACATACCTAGTGACAGTAGGTTATTATGTAGGTATGGGAATACCTTCCTATCAAACACGTTTGAACCCCGTACGTGGTAAGCAATCAAAGCGTTAATTTTCTCACTCTACGGAAGTTAGGAGAATTAAAGCAAATATTTCTAGAATTAAAATGAAAAAAACCCGACTCAAACAAAAACACTAAAAAGGAAGTACTTACTTTAATAAAATACATGTCGGTAAATGTCCCTATAACACAGATCAATCTGTACCTTTGTGTTTAATAAAAAATACATGTAGGTAAATGTTCCTGTAACACAGATCAATCTGTACCTTTGTATTTAATAAAAAATACATGTAGGTAAATGTTCCTGTAACACAGATCAATCTGTGCCTTTGTGTTTAATATAAAATACATGTTGGTAAATGTTCCTGTAACACAGATCAATCTGTACCTTTGTGTTTAATAAAAAATACATGTAGGTAAATGTTCCTGTAACACAGATCAATCTGTGCCTTTGTGTTTAATATAAAATACATGTTGGTAAATGTTCCTGTAACACAGATCAATCTGTGCCTTTGTGTTTAATATAAAATACATGTAGGTAAATGTTCCTGTAACACAGATCAATCTGTGCCTTTGTGTTTAATATAAAATACATGTTGGTAAATGTTCCTGTAACACAGATCAATCTGTGCCTTTGTGTTTAATAAAAAATACATGTAGGTAAATGTTCCTGTAACACAGATCAATCTGTGCCTTTGTGTTTAATATAAAATACATGTAGGTAAATGTTCCTGTAACACAGATCAATCTGTGCCTTTGTGTTTAATATAAGTAGGAAGTAATATTTTGATCCAAGTGTCGCACACTGTGCCGGTGTTACAGTTAAAACCCGTTTTTCGTTAGAACTCGTTTTCCCTAGTTAAAACTAGTTTTTACTAAATAACGTTGTTAAAACTAGAAATACGTAGTCAAAACTAGAATTTACCACTGATATATTTGATTTTCAGATAAAACTAGTTGTCACTCCGAGCTTTAGTTAAAACTAGCCTAGAGAAAGTAATTTGGGATTGAAAAAAAGATATAGTTTTAAAAATATTTATTAAAAAGATCTAGGACATCGAGTCATGTACTTACCTAATAAAAATAATAATCTTAAAATAATAATCTTAACACTAAAGGGATATTTTAGGGAACATCGACATCAGAATAAGGGATCTCCCTTGTTTCATCGAAAAGAAATTGCCAAATTATCACTTCCCAAATAATTTTCCGCATAATTTCATTTGCCAAATTATTACTTAGCAAAAAATCTCTTCACAAATAATTGTAACGCAATCCTAATGTTTGGCAAGTGAACGTTTAAACAATAATTTGTTTACCAAATAGTACTTTTATCAATTTTTATGTAATCAAATATTTTAGTTGGAATTACTCATTTTACGCAAAATAAAATTTGCCAATTATTTAGTATCGTCAGTTTCGGGTAGCCTGTTTTTTTTCCATATTTTTTTTCTATATAATCTAGTCGTTTCTGGCACTCGCGGGCCGCTACCGCGGCACCACTCGCTTCGCTCGCTCGGCTCGTGCGTAAGAGGTCGCAGTTTTAAACCAACCTAACCTAAGCATTTTTTTAAATAATTAACCTCGTCTAACTAGTTCGGTTCTCGTTAACCTACTAAAAATAATCGTATTTTTTTCTATATAATCTAGTCGTTTCTGGCACTCGCCGGCCACTGCCGCGGCACCACTCGCTTCGCTCGCTCGGCTCGTGCGTAGGCGGTCACAGTTTTAACCTAACGTAACCTAACAAATCATTTGACCAAACGTTTATTGTCTAAAGATTGTTTGCTGTAATAAATCATTTGATTGAATAAAGACCAAATGCCTAAATGACATTATCCTTGATAATATTCTGCCAATAAAAAATTTGACCAAATGAAAATGTGCGTACTAAAATCATTCCAACTTTGTTTTTGTTTGGGTAGTGAAATTTTGACAAAATCTTTTCGGCAAAACGGCAGGATCCCCAGAATAAGGTACGATGAACTTTAATCACGGTCGGAACAGTTTTAACTGACTCACTTCGGAAAAACGAGTTTTGTCTAGTAAGAACTAGTTTTAACTGATATTCAATTTTGAGCATTAGTTAATTCTAGTTTTAACAAAGGCATTAAGTAAAAACTAGTTCTAACTAGGGAAAACGCGTTCTTCCTAAAAACATCGGCACTATGAAGGCGATACCCAAAACTGAATATTTTAAATGAGGGTAATTATTACCTGATTGTGTATTATAATTATTTGTAGTTGAGTTATACCCACATCTGAGACCCACATCCATACATCTATTAATGATATTTAGATGCTGTGATATTGAACAAATAACGCCCCCGTAGTAGTGGATAGTGATTCTGCTGAATGCATTGCAGTAGTTTCTTTTGTTTAGGTACATTTGAGATTTTTATTTATTTTGTGTAAAATATATTAGGTAGTGATAAAATCCAGTTGTGTAGGACATAGAGCAAGGTGTGAAGAATTTAATCAATGCGTTGTACAAGATCGTAGAACACTCAAGATCAAGTCACTTTTCAAACAAATTAAAAAATCTAAATCGGTTCAGCCATTTGAGAGCTGCGATATCACAGACACACAGATATACACTCACTAAACTTATAACACCCCTCTGTTTTCGTCGGGGGTTAAAACAGGTTTAAAGGGACAATATTATTTACGAAAAAAGACAAGGGTGACTAATACCTAGGTAACATCCTTATCAGTCGGGCAATTATCGTATTTTTAAGAACGTTTGCATTAGCATCTCATTGGCATTCTGTCAAAAATACAATTAATTTACCAACATTTTTGACAAGTTCGGGGCCTACAGGCGTGATGTGATGTTTTATGTTATACCATTATTTGGTACTTGAGTTTCGCAAGACATCAGAATAACGTCGTCCCGCCTGCACAATTTTTAAATAATAATCTAATTACCAATGTAGAAGATGATGATCAATAATAGAATCTATAACGAGAAAATGTATGTTTTTATTTGAATTCAATCTTACACTCTGGCGCGATGTCTACAAAATGCTATGCGATCTAGGTAAGTATAAATAAATGACATCTAGAAAAACGTTAGGACCAAGTCGTTTGCATTGAAGTTAAATAAATATGTACTTAATTACGGTACCTCTCTATTCTAATATAAAAACTAGAAGATTTACCAGATAAGTAAAATGCTACTTTTACTTTATTTAACAACAAACAAGATATCTAGGTAAGTACTACATAAGTACTTAAATGTTTTACATAATCTCTTAGCTTCACTAGCAACATTATGGGCAATAGAAATTAATAACATTAGTGACAGGCATTTACTAGCATGTAGTTCTAAGTAGGCACCTATTGAAAGGATTGTTTCTTACTAAATATAACCTCAAAATCTTCATTTTCTATTTATATAAATACTTCCTGCGAGTTGTCCGTCATTAAACTTTGTCTTCATGGGCTTTTACTTCTCATTTAGAACACGCAAAATAATTATCCTTCGCTGTTGTTTTGTTGGTTGTTGGGGCGACAGATGTAGGGATGCAGAACAATCTCCTTTCTTACGTTTTTTGCAATTTCCAGGGCAGTATCAGTATCAGGCTGTATGTTGATTCAATTATGATTCGCGACCGTAGTAGGTAGCAAATATGGATTTACAGAATTATAAACATTATATTCAGCTTTACAACTCTAGTATTACTTGTAAAAATGTTAGGAATATTGTGATATCGTTCAGGTTTACAATGTTTGTAAATATGTGAGCACCATAATTATTATCTCTATCACATAATTAATGTATTTATCATTGCTCCATTTTGAATTATTTTTACCTTTTGTGGTACAGTAATCTTATTCTATTGTTCTTTAACTATCTCTGTGCATTTTATATATCCAAAAAACAAATTAGCACCAATAAATACCGTAAGCATACCTAGACTCGAATTATGCGGCGCACTAGTAGGTGCCAAGTTATACGGGGCGTCACACGGATATGCCACATGGAGGGAAAGTACCTTGAATATTGTAGATTGAACATTTTACTGAAAGATGACAAATTCATGGTCTTCCTTTTATTTGTGACACTATGTTATTCAGCAAAAAATAATCCTTATGATGAAGCCTTTCGATCGGTATGATAAAGTTACAGGGTGATTATTTTTCTCATGTAACAATGAATGCAGTTTAAATTGTTTTTTTAATTCAAATAATGTCTTCTTTCATTAAAATGTTCCATCTACAATATTCAAGGTACTTTCTCTCCATGTGGCATATCCGCGGGACGCCCTGTATAATAAAATTAAATGTTCCCTACGTTTAAGGCTGTACCCTACCTCAGATTTTATCTCGCTCGTACCATACTACTCGCGACCTGAGTGAGAGCAAGACTGAGTGAGAGCGAGACGGAGTGGAGCGCTAGCGGATCTCAAGCCTTGACAAGTTTAGGTAATTGCTTTTTACGGTGAAAATAATGGTAATTAAAAAAAAAAAAACATTAGACCTGCTTTATAGATAGTTCAGTTATTTATTATGCAAAATTTCCTGATCTAATTTGAAGTATTTTTTGGATACCAGCGGTTTATAGTTCTGTTTAGAGGTAACTTTGGATTTTTTTTCTATCGAGAAATTTTGATGTAATAGTGTTTTCGCCAAACAAGACTTACTCGTATAGGTAACAATCCTCAACTTTAACATAATTTATTTATTTCAAAATTAATGCTGCAGTATTTTCGGCATAACGGAGGATCATGTTAAGCAATTTGAGGTAGGTGCGCCCTTAACTTTCGATAAGGTTTATTTTTGGACGGATTCAACCATTGTACAAAGATGGCTACGTATGTCTCCTCACGAGACTCACTCAAAACTTTTGTACAAAATCGTGTGTTACAAATACAAATCTAAGAACTTACTGACGTTATCATTTGGCGGCACGTTAGGGGTACCGAGAACCCTGCTGACCTCATAACAAGAGGAGCTAGTTTAGAGTCGATAAAATATAATAAAATAACAATCATAATAAATTATGGTGGACCGGTCCAACGTTCTTACGTGAACCCAATGATATTTTAATATAATATCATTGCGTGAACCTAACACATTTATTTTCTCGAATAATATGAGCAATTAATACCCCACCGAATTACCGGAAATGAAATCACAAACCATAAATTTAAATTGCAATCAGTCCGTTGACTGACCGACCCCTTGACAATTCAAAAGTGCCTGTAATTGGTTTATTTGAAATAAATGCTTTGAGTTTGAGTCCATTCAGGTAATTGGCCTTGACCGCTTTTCATTATTTAGTTTGCAACGGGCTTGTGCATAATGTTGCGATTCATAAAATTGTACGTGCGCACACTCTCGGTGTCGGTCGAAGCCGCATAACCGGTTCGTTATCTGTAAATTAACTTATAACAGTCACTTACCGTTTTGACTCAGTTAGTTCAACAACAGTCATACTACAATCTTAAAAATAAAACCGTCAAAACATAAAACCAAAGTATTTAATAAAATAGCGGGTATAAAGTTATTTATCCCATGATCTCATGCAATAAATCCTCTCTAAAAGTTTCTGAAACAGTTAGCTTATTGCCAACATTAAAACAACCAGTGTAACCATAATATCATCCAAACGGGTGTTATAATGTTGTACTGAATTTCATAATGCAACTGATTTCAAAAAAAGAACATTGTCATTCACGAGCGTTTCAGTAACAAAGCACCGTAATTTAAAAACAAAACACATTCGAATTCGAAAAATTCGAATTCACGTCGCACAGTGGGCCCATACTGAAAATTAGTGGACATAGGTAACAAAGTTCCAATATCGATGCGATTTTTTTTATATGAAACGTTATGATATTCCTGACAACTTTTACTCTTGTGAAATTTCTTCAAAAATTGATAGTTTGTCTGAAAAAAAAAAAAAATTTTTTTGTATGGAGCGAATCACGTTTAATTATTTTTTCTTCAATTGTACTAATGTTCGGTGTATGGCGTGAGTATATGATAGCTAGGGACATTCTCATTCTTCATTTTTCGTGGATTAAGAATGATCCTAGCTATCATATTCTCACGCCATACACCCAACATATTATAACAATTGAAGGAAAAAATTTAAACGTGATTCGCTCCATACAAAAAAATCTAATTATTTTTTTTTCAGACAAACTATCAACTTTATGAGAAATTTTACAAGAGTAAAAGTTGTCAGGAATATCATAAAGCGTCATATAAAAAAAATCGCATCGATATTGGAACTTTGTTACCTATGTCCACTAATTTTCAGTATGGGCTCACTGTGCGTCGTGGCGCGCCATTTTTGTTCGATATTGGTATTGCAAAGAAACTTTTATAGAAGATTCATAATATCACGGGTGTAGATAAAATCTTCTATGCAACTTTAAATAATTAGGTATTAAAACACTCATGTGATACTATTATCATTCGAACACGAATGTGGGTTTAATAGTATCACATGAGTGTTTTAATACCTAATTATTTACAGCTGCATACAAGACTTTATCTACAGCCATGATGAATCCTCCATAAAAGGTTTGCAATACTAATATCGAACAAAAATGGAGGGATACGATACGACCGCCGTGAATTCGAATTTTGCCTGATAAGGTTCTTTTTTTAAATGAGTTGGGATTGGGCCCGTGCTTATGGGGTTCTGCCCTGAAGCCCAATAAAAATTAGATACCTACATACCAGCGGAAAGAGCTTTCCAAGGGAAACCTTTCCTACTAACACGACTTTTGCCACTTATTACTCAGTTCATCAATGGCTTTAGAGTTAATGGTATAAATAGGTGACTTCTTCAGTACCGAAGTTAAGGAATTTTCTTAGCCCAATAGCCATAATACATACACCAATGGAAAGAGCTTTCCAATGCGAACCTTTGCTACTAACACGATTTTTGCCAATTGTTAGTCAGTTTGGAGTTAATGACCTAAATAAGTATTACTACTGGGGCACCAAAGTTAAGGAATTTTCTTGACCCAATAGCCATAAGATATACACCAATGGAAAGAGCGTTTTGAGGAGAACCTTTGCTACTAACATGACTGTTGCCAATTTTTTATCAGTTCGGAGTTAATGACCTAAATATAGGTGACAACTTCGGTACTGAAGTTACTCAATACTCAATACTTTATTGCAATCCATAATGTGTACATAATAAGTTGAATCAATTATGGACCCTGTCGGGCACAGTAAAAGTTATTTTTTAACAGGAAAGAGGATCAGGATATGACGGATAATATTTCTTGATATGACGTTTTTCTGGATTGTTAGTACGAAAGGACAGAGCACTAAATATGAGTAATTAAGCGTTATTGAAATTTATCACCTATTAAGGTCATTATCTCTGAACTGTTGTTGTTTTAATGTTGGCAATAAGCAAAAACTGTTTCAGGAACTTTTATAGAGGGTTTATAGCATGGGTGTAGATAAAATATATTTTTAGATAATTATTCGTATGGTAGGCTAAACAACGTAGCTGACTATTTAGTTATGATAAAAAACAACCGATATTGTTAAGTGGTAAATAAACATCGTTTTACCAGGTTGTTGTGTGAATACGAGTTCAAAAAAATACTTCACGCAGGACCTCAGCTTCTAGTATATTCCATGCATGAACGGCGGTGGGTACTGGGAGCTCGAAATTTGGCTAGGCAGATAGTACATTACTGCGTTACAATGCACACTTATGAACTCCCTAACTTACCATAGTTACCATCAGAAAGAAATCAGATTTTTTTCTTATAAACAAGTTGCCAAAGTCTGTTACAGAACTTACCGATGGAAAGTTTTTTTTGATAAGGACACGTTTGATGTGGGTTTGGCCACATCAAACGTGTCCTTATCAAAAAAGCATATTACAAGATTAAAGAATACGTTGAAGACAAGGAAGCTTGGCAATAATTCCTTCTGCACATGTGGCTTCCCTGGTACCTCATTAAGGCTCTTACATACTGGCGCGATTCGCCGCGCGACGCGAATTTTAACAAAACAATTTCTGAGAAAATTTCACGGCGAACAATGCGGCGGCGTCGCGTCGCGTTACGAATCGCCCCAGTACGTAAGAGCCTTGAACGGCATAATTGTGTAAGAGTCTAAATGACCATGTTTATTTTATTTTATTTTTTTACATTCATCTTAACATAATCATCCTACTAATTGACAGTACACAAGTTGGTTACAACTCTTTATTATCTCTTTGGTGCACATTTGTTTAGATTGGTTGCAATTTTACCTAATGGCAATCATGCCACTTGGTTTGAATAGGTTTTTATTTTTATTAAATATCTTATTTATCTTTTGTATAGATTCTTTTCTAATTTTAACCGACTTCTTCAAAAAGGAGGTGGTTCTCAATTCGTCTAATATTTTTATGTAGCTAGGCTTATGGCCTGTATATTTGTTGAGCATTTTCTATCTACTTAATTGGTACTTGTTGAAAAGCCTACACTGTCCTCCCATACCTAATAACAATAATAACACTGTTATTCGGAAATATTGTAACAGCCAATTGTTTTTAAAAGAGTAACAGCGGAGTTTCGGGCCGGCTCTTCTCCATAGGAAACGACCAATTGGAACCGTGTACCTAGCTTCTGAGGTTTCATAAGTATCCATGTAGACCTACGTGAAATAAAATATTTATAGATTTGATTTGAAAAGATTGGAAGCAAATTTTCCTTTCGTGCATGTGGCGTCGACTACGCTGGGCCATTGCTCAAATGTAGTACATACCGGACCGCAAAGGCAAATGTGCTAAGTTAATAAAAGCATAAGTATATTTGTTTGTTCATTTGCTTTACCACTCGAGCCAAACAATTAGAGTTAGTTGGTAGTCTATTATCCACACAAGATTACATATTAGCTTTGAAACGCTTTATATCACGTCGCGGTAAGCTTTATCAAATCTTTTCAGACAATGGAAAGAATTTTGTAGGCGCTGAAAAAGAATAATCAGTCATTTTTGAAAATTCGAATGATACGATCTCTGATTTTATTAATCAAAATCAAATTCGTCTTACGTTTATACCTCCATGTAGTCCTCATTTTTGCGGGTTGTGGTAGGCAGGAGTCAAGTCCTGCAAGTACCACCTGCGGCGTGTACTGGGTGACGCGCTGCTGACACGGGAGGAATTTGAAACCGTAGTACCTAACACAAATTGAATCCATCCTCAACTCCCGTCCTTTGTCCCCTCTCTCCTCCGACCCGACCGATTACCTCCCTCTGACTCCAGCTCACTTCCTGATCGGCCGACCGCTGACTGCGCCAGCCTGCGAAGACCTGACGACCAACACGCCTTCACAGCTAGGGCGCTGCGATCGAGTAGAGCTGTTGAGGCAACACTTCTGGCAACGCTGGTCTAAGGAGTACGTATCCGAACTACAGCAACGTACGAAATGGAAGGTGGACAGTGAAGACATCGCTCAAGACAGCCTCGTTCTTATCAAAGAAGAAAGGAAATGGCACCATCCGGCGGGCCTTCTCAAAGATCTGCCGCTACCTACACCATGAACGTGCTCTTCGTGTCTGAATGGTTCTTCCAAGGCGGCATTAAGAAGCGACCGCTAGCGCCATCTGTGCCTCGCGGTGGGCAACGTTCCGCATCGCCGCTGTCAGTGTCGTCGGTCGTCGGCAACATCCGCTTCCCCCCACCTCACTTCTCTTCGGATTCGGATGGTCTCTGGACGGTCGCGCAGCGTCGTTCCTGTAAGTTTTATTTTAACTCTTATAAGTACTTAATAAAAATTCGAGTCTAATAATTATTATAATTATTTAACCTTCATTGAAAAGCACCCGCTGCATCCCGCACACACCAAGGAAAATCACATATTCATAACAGTTCATACAATATTAAAAAAAAACAATAAAATAAATGCTTCTTCTTGTTACCTGTCAGTTTTATTGTACTGCTAAGATTACACAATTTCAATTATTTAAGAAATACAAATCAGTAACTTGTAATACCTACTTACAATTTTGCATTTTATATTCAAAGACATCATAGACAGGCAAAACCAATTATTTTTTCGAATTTTGTAAAATTGTTTCAAAACGAATGTTTCGACAATCAGCCTTACAAGCAAATGATTAAACAAAACAATACTTTAACTCACGTAAATGCGAAGTCTGTTAGAAACAGGACAATTCGTTTTCCAGATAAGATTGTATTTATACTATAGAGGTAAAACCAACTAAAAGGGGGGTTATCATATTTTTTTTTGTACAATTTATTTAATTTTTGAGTTTAGTATGTAACTGTTGGAAACTCAGATAATTATAGAACAAGCTCTTACATTTGCGACTGCCATAATTTTATCGAACTTTCCAAATGCGCTTACGGAAAATTTTGTATTGATTTTTTTTGGACTAAATAATTGGTTATGCCTTTAACCCGGCAAAATAAATAACCACAATCATTTACTTGATATTAGGTAGACAGAGACTAAGTTCAGTTAGGTAAATAAAATAAAATAAATAAAAACTTTATTTCACAAAAATACAGATTTAACATATTTTATATAAACACATTTTTTTTTTTTTGGAGCATCCGCTATTGAATAATGTTATTACTTTTAAATTTTAAACATGATTGTATTAATATTTGCACACCATGACAAAATGGTAAACTTGTAAGCACAACTCCATGTACCTATTCATATGACCTTGCATGCATTGTATTGTATGTACACACATGTTTGAGCAAATAAAGTATCTGAATCTGAATCTGAAAAAATCGGGTAAGTACCTACCTACGTAAATTCATTCCAAATAAACTCACACATAAAAATACCCCTAAATGCTGGAGCAAGTTCACTCGACCGGGCGGCGCGCGGCGCGGTGCGGCGATCATAAAGGCTCCCACAAACAGGCGCGACTAGGGTCGCGCTGCCTGTCGCGCCCGCAATATCGCGCCAGTTTGCACGAGTATTGACGCCAAAGTTTCTCGCTCGCAGCACATATGTTTTTTAATTGCTCCATTTTCCATTTCCAGTAAAACGAAAGCGACTTCGCACGGTGACTTTTTTCCCCTGAAAAGTTGCGAGGTATTGTGGCAAAATAATAATAAAAAACTACCATTATATTGGCTCTGGAAGTCTGGTAGTCTGGTTGGGTTCGAGCTTCGAACCCCATCTGTGTTTTAGTGTTCAGCCATTCATTTCATACAAGTTCTTTGAATTGTTTTATACTTATATGTAAGTACGAGTAGGTATCTATGTAAGTACTAGCGGACCTGGCAGACGTTGTCCTGCTGCCCGAACAGGGCCACCGGGTCCAATTGTATTTCCAAACGATCTAGGGAACCAAATATACACACAAAATTTCATCCAAATCGGTCCAACTGTATAAGAGTAGTTAGGTTACAAAAAACATTTACAGAAGAATGATAAAGATAAGCTAAGTAGCTAATAGCTTTATGGATAAGTACTTACTTATATTAACAAGCCTTTTTCATTGAAAAAGTTTACCCTATAGCTTTTTCAAAGAAAACGCCGCGATTATAAAAAACTGAGAATGATTGTAGCTCGGTGTAGATTCACGAGCAAATTATATTAGGTGCTATCTACAGTTCGGCAATGATGATTCATTCATTAATTTATGACCTATTCATAAAAAAAAAACAAGTAATAAAAACTAAAACCCAACTACGACTTCAAAGGTATAAAACAAGACACCACAGACAGACAAATTAAAAATCCGGAGTCACACGTGTTAGGGCATAAATCGAACAGATTACGTGTGACTCCGGATTTTTAATTTGTCTGTCTGGGGTGTCTTGTTTATACCTTTTAAGTCGTAGTTGGGGTTTAGTTTTGGGGTTATAATATTTATATATTTTTGAAATGTGCTCATTAAGCCCTTTCATTTGATACCCAACATGGTACGATTAAACCATTTTTTTTTTAAGTTCCTCACTTTATGTCCTCTAGAGGGCCCAATTTTTAATTTAATGTGACTTCACATAGCCTATAACCAGCGGACAATCACGACGCTTCTAACGATACCTCATTTGTCAAATTGTGATAAGTGGTTTGGATTTGGAAGATAGGAGGAACAGATGAACATACATACATACATACATACATACATATATACATACATACATACATACCGGTCAAAATCATAACCCTCCTTTTTTCTTCGCCGTAGTCGGGTAAAAAGAGATGCCATTACATACCTACACGTCGTAATTTCCCCAAAAAATCGTGGGGAGCTTTTTTCACACATGGCAGCACCACACATGCAGCCCCTTATAATAGAGGGTCCAAAAGTAAATTCCAGAGGATTAGATTTTTGTGCATGCGGCAGACGTGTCCTGCCCAGTCTCATTTGTTGGGTAGCCCTTGGAGCCATGTCAGCTATCTTTGTTTTGGAGCGCAGTATTGGGAGGCCTTTTTCCAGGACTGGGACAGCGCAGATTAGGAAAAAAAAAAGTCTTCGTAAATGCTTGGTTGGACTTCCCCGACTCAGATGACATTTTTTTTTCGTTTACTTAAAATGTTCCTCCCAGACACGAAATCACTAAATATCATCAAGATAACTAGATTTTACAACTTTGAAAACCAGCTGAAGGAATAGGCGTAGAGATTCGGCGCCATAGTAAAAACTGATTAGGAGGACTTCCCCGACCGGGGTAACACTTTTTTTTTTCTCTGGCACCCAAATTGCGGACAGCGCCCATACTGGCACCGGCACTTTGGACTTTGGGCCCAATATGAATGGTCTCCTTTAACCGTTGCTTTGACTTTTTGACGTTATTGTGACTGTTACTTTTGATGCAGGAACTAGACGTTGTTGTTAGTGTCCAAAGTCTATTTATCTACACCCATGCTATAAATCCTCTCTAAAAGTTTCTGAAACAGTCTCGGACCAACAAAAAAAAGAAGACGGAGCACCGCGAACATCAAACGTGAAGCCACCTTTTTAAACCACCATTTGTTAAAGTTTTTCCCTATAATTTGGGGAATAATATTGTATGGGTAGGATAATATTGTACGAGTAAGATATTGTTGAGTATGGTAGTAGACAGCTAATATCCATTTACTTTTAGATTCAGTATTACTTGGAAATCTAAAATATAAATACATAAAAAAAGAAACCAGGATTATAATTACTCGAAATAAGAAATCGTAATTAAAATCGGTTTAATCGAATGGGAAAATTTGAAATCACACTATGGCAACCCTCCCACGTTATGTCACTGCTTTCATTCATTCATTCGTTGAGGTTTTTTGTTCCAAGTAACCGTAAAGTAGTTAATTAAATTAAAAAACCGGCCAAGTGCAAGTCGGACTCGCGCACGAAGGGTTCCGTACCATTATCTATAAAAACGGCAAAAAAATCACGTAAAGATACGTAAAATATGTTTTATTTTTATTTAATTATTTATTTTTAATAGAATATGTAACTAAATATTCTGTGAATATTTCAAGCGTCTACCTGTTATCGTTTTCAATATCGAGCAAAAACGAGCAAAAAAATCACGTTTGTTGTATGGGAGCCCCCTTAAATATTTATTTTATTCTAGTTTTTAGTATTTGTTGTTATAGCGGCAACAGATAAACATCATCTGTTTAGCTATCACGGTTCATGAGATACAGCCTAGTGACAGACGGACAGACAGACAGCGGAGCCTTAGTAACAGGGTCCCGTTTTACCCTTTGGGTACGGAACCCTAAAAACGATGTTATAATTTAAGTACGTACAGGTGAAAAGTGATTCTGTGAGACTTTTTATGTGATTTGCTATTGTTTTTACAAGTTTTTACTACACAGGAAGGCATAATTCTATTTTTTTTTATTGATGTTAACTAGACGACGACTCGTGACGTACCAGGAGCGATGAGCATGGTTTTAGTTTAGGTGTGTGCGTGAGCCTGTGTGTTTACTTGCTGGAGCATGGTTTTGTGGTTTCACTTTTGATGTACGGCGCGCTCCGTCTTCCTTTTTTTGTTGGTCTGAGGAAACAGCTTATTGCCAACATTAAAACAACCAGTGTCATACTAATCATAATATCATCCAAACGGGTGTTATAATGTTGTACTGAATTTCATTATGCAACTCATTTCAAAAAAAGAACTGTATATAATTAGGTATTAAAACACTCATGTGATACTATTATCATTATGATAAACCCACACTCGTGTTTTAATACCCTTTATTATACAATGTGGAGACGACAATACAACAATAAATGAAAACACTGGCAATACTAATGCATAAGAGTATTTTGGAACTATCAAATAAATCCTAACATCGAAATTAAAAGTGATTTTTTCAAACAAACTAAATAGTAGTGATGGACCGACTATGGGATTTGCCGATCTTTGACTAGCTATCGTAACTAAACTATTGGATATATTTGATTAATTTTTTGTAGGTAGACTGAGAATGTCATTAGATATACGAAGTTTTATTTTTTGTCGTATTGTCGTCTCCACCTTGTATAACAGTTGCATAAATAACTATTATCTACACCCATTATATGAATCTTCTATAAAAGTTTCTTTGCAATACCAATATCGAACAAAAATGGCGCGGTACGACGTGAATTCGAATTCGAATGTGTTTTGTTTTTAAATTACGGTGCTTTGTTAGTGAAACGCTCGTGAATGACAATGTTCTTTTTTTGAAATCATTTGCATTATGAAATCAGTACAACATTATAACACCCGTTTGGATGATATTATGATTACTATGACACTGGCTGTTTTAATGTTGGCAATAAGCTAACTGTTTCAGAAACTTTTATAGAGGATTTATAGCATGGGTGTAGATAAAATCTTGTATGCAACTGTAAATAATTAGGTATTAAAACACTCATGTGATACTAATTCGTGTATATAACAGTTGCATAAATAACTATTAGTGACACCCCACTGGAATTATCTCCCATTATGTAATATTTACCTAAAGTTATCTAAAGACCTTACTTATTTGTAAAATAATTATAGAGCAATCTTGAATATTTATATACACTTACCTAATATATACTTACCTACAACGGCAATAAAAATGGTTTAATGTTATTTAGAGAAATTATAAAAGGAAAATCGAACGCGGCTGCCAAGTGTGTTATCTTACCTGATGTGTAACTTTTCAGAAGGCCAAACCCAGATCTGCCTCCAAAACCGAATCAACAGCGCTTTGAACAACAAAACGTTGAGGACATGTCTTACGCGTAAGTATTAACCATTATCAGATCATTAGCAAATCCTCAAAGGATATTGACCGAGTTGGACCAAATGCTGCCCAGACATGGGAATGCTTCCAAATGGTTCCTTGAATCAATGTGCTTGGTAGCTTGGACCCTGTTATCGATACCGGAAAAATTACCTTAAAAGCGGTCATCCTCTTTTTATTTATTTAATGGATACTACAAACTATTTCAATTATCAGAGTAGAACTCCCGAAGTGCAGATGTACTTAGAAATGAAGTTACGGCGATTTTTAGTTTTCCATAGAATTTCGAACAAATCCAAAATTATGTATTTAAAAAACATATTTTTATTTTTCCACTACTGTAGCCACATAGCAATGATTTTTTGGCACATATTAGACAAAACAATATAAAAAATGCTTCTAATAGAAGACGTAAATCTATTTTTTTGTATTTTAGCTTATTTATTTTTTATTTACTTAATCTTAGCGAATATGGATTTTATACTAATATGACATATTCTACAGAACTATATGTATTATATAAAAAAATCTCGAATCTATATCTTACAAGATTTTGCAATAAAATGCTTCTAAAGTTTCATATTTATTTCTATGGTTTTAGGGTTGTCAACTGCTCAGTACCAAATATTTTATTATTATTTTTGTATGTGATACAGATATCGTTGTGCACATTACATACCTATCATTGTTCAATAATATAAAACACATTTATTTTAAAATAATCCGAGAGCTTGAAAATTTGTATCGTACTTCCAGGACTTCACGATCGAAAGAGTGCGGTGTGGGAAAGTATTAAATTAATTTACATGATGTTAAAAGAGTGTTAGATATAACGACATTATACACATTGGAATGACCAAATTTTTACTGTTTTATAATTAAGTTATGCTGAGTTTATTGTACACAAATTCTATTTACATAGATTTTGGGGATCATCGGATTTTTGTCGCTGGACAGAATATGGATGCTATCTATTAGAAAGTGGATGTACTGGATTTACAGAATATATTTTACATCACCTCAGGGAATATAGTCGTGCGCATAATTATGCTAGAAAGTATCTAATAACCCAATTTGCGACTGACGATAAGAGATTAAAAAATAATAATTTCAAATAGGTCTACACAAAAAAGATGTGTAGAATTTTTCTTCTGTTAAGAACTATCGACAGACCACTTTATTAGCATGTGTTTTATCATAAATTTTATGTTAACTCATACTTTTTCTCAAAAATTAATCAGAAAAAAAAAATACGATATAGTGACAGCCCTGACACAGTTTAAAAAAACTTAAATATCTCTGAAATCTTGCATGAGTAAGATTAGATATTTTTATGGTATATAGAAAAGATTCTAAGGAACCTCTGGTTAAATAATAAAATCCACATTCGTAAAGAATTAAGAGAAAAAAAATATTAAAGAGATAACACTAAAAACGGCATAGTTTTGTTACTATTAGGGATAAAATTATAAGGATTTGTGGATAATATAGTTAATTAATCTTTTCATAATATTACATTAAAAAATAACTGTATTTACCTAGTACTTTTACATCACTGGCGTTTCTGTGGTTTTTTTTTTGTTTCCATAGAAAATAATGTAAATGGCCGTAATTCTGGTTCCAAAAACATCTAGACTTCGTGAGTTCTACTCTGACAATTGAAATAGTTTGTAGTATCCATTAAACAAATAAAAAGAGGATGACCGCTTTTAAGGTCATTTTTCATACTGTGCGTTGTTAGTGTCCAAAGTATATTTATCTACACCCATGCTATAAATCCTCTCTAAAAGTTTCTGAAACAGTCTCAGACCAACATCAAAAGTGAAGCCACCTTTTTAAATCACCATTTGTTAAAGTTTATCCCTATAATTTGGGGAATAATATTGTATGGGTAGGATAATATTGTACGAGTAAGATATTGTTGAGTATGGTAGTATAACTCAATTGTTAAGAAGGACTTCCATTCCGAAACAAAAACAAAACATTTTTACATCGCTATTTCGTACAGCTAATATCCATTTACTTTTAGATACATAAAAAAAGAAACCAGGATTATAATTACTCGAAATAAGAAATCGTAATTAAAATCGGTTTAATCGAATGGGAAAATTTGAAATCACACTATGGCAACCCTCCCACGTTATGTCACTGCTTTCATTCATTCATTCGTTGAGGTTTTTTGTTCCAAGTAACCGTAAAGTAGTTAATTAAATTAAAAAACCGGCCAAGTGCAAGTCGGACTCGCGCACGAAGGGTTCCGTACCATTATCTATAAAAACGGCAAAAAAATCACGTAAAGATACGTAAAATATGTTTTATTTTTATTTAATTATTTATTTTTAATAGAATATGTAACTAAATATTCTGTGAATATTTCAAGCGTCTACCTGTTATCGTTTTCAATATCGAGCAAAAACGAGCAAAAAAATCACGTTTGTTGTATGGGAGCCCCCTTAAATATTTATTTTATTCTAGTTTTTAGTATTTGTTGTTATAGCGGCAACAGATAAACATCATCTGTTTAGCTATCACGGTTCATGAGATACAGTCTAGTGACAGACGGACAGACAGATAGCGGAGCCTTAGTAACAGGGTCCCGTTTTACCCTTTGGGTACGGAACCCTAAAAACGATGTTATAATTTAAGTACGTACAGGTGAAAAGTGATTCTGTGAGACTTTTTATGTGATTTGCTATTGTTTTTACAAGTTTTTACTACACAGGAAGGCATAATTCTATTTTTTTTTATTGATGTTAACTAGACGACGACTCGTGACGTACCAGGAGCGATGAGCATGGTTTTAGTTTAGGTGTGTGCGTGAGCCTGTGTGTTTACTTGCTGGAGCATGGTTTTGTGGTTTCACTTTTGATGTACGGCGCGCTCCGTCTTCCTTTTTTTGTTGGTCTGAGGAAACAGCTTATTGCCAACATTAAAACAACCAGTGTCATACTAATCATAATATCATCCAAACGGGTGTTATAATGTTGTACTGAATTTCATTATGCAACTCATTTCAAAAAAAGAACTGTATATAATTAGGTATTAAAACACTCATGTGATACTATTATCATTATGATAAACCCACACTCGTGTTTTAATACCCTTTATTATACAATGTGGAGACGACAATACAACAATAAATGAAAACACTGGCAATACTAATGCATAAGAGTATTTTGGAACTATCAAATAAATCCTAACATCGAAATTAAAAGTGATTTTTTCAAACAAACTAAATAGTAGTGATGGACCGACTATTGGATTTGCCGATCTTTGACTAGCTATCAAAGTCAAAGTCAAATAATTTATTTCAAGTAGGCACATTAAAGGCACTTTTGAACGTCAAATACATAGAAATAGAACTGATTCTAGTTGCCCCTTCCAAAAGGTAGTTTTCGTATGGAGAAGAATGGGCAAGAAACTCCACCGTTACTCTTTTAAAAAAAATGTTTTACAATATTTGGTATAGGTACATCAATTATATAATTACATGTGAAGACGATGCACCGAGAATACAATTACAATAGGTAAAAAGAATTAAAAATTAAAAATGGAGCAATGACAAATAAATAAATTAAGTATGTGATAGGTACATGGTGCTCACATATTTACAAACATTACAGTATACGATAACACAATATTCCTACAAACTTGCAAGTAATATTAATAGGACAGTGTGTGAGATTAATTATCATAAAATGTAAAAAAATCGATGATATAAAAATAATATCGTAACTAAACTATTGGATATATTTGATTAATTTTTTGTAGGTAGACTGAGAATGTCATTAGATATACGGAGTTTTATTTTTTGTCGTATTGTCGTCTCCACCTTGTATAACAGTTGCATAAATAACTATTATCTACACCCATTATATGAATCTTCTATAAAAGTTTCTTTGCAATACCAATATCGAACAAAAATGGCGCGGTACGACGTGAATTCGAATTCGAATGTGTTTTGTTTTTAAATTACGGTGCTTTGTTAGTGAAACGCTCGTGAATGACAATGTTCTTTTTTTGAAATCAGTTGCATTATGAAATCAGTACAACATTATAACACCCGTTTGGATGATATTATGATTACTATGACACTGGCTGTTTTAATGTTGGCAATAAGCTAACTGTTTCAGAAACTTTTATAGAGGATTTATATCATGGGTGTAGATAAAATCTTGTATGCAACTGTAAATAATTAGGTATTAAAACACTCATGTGATACTAATTCGTGTATATAACAGTTGCATAAATAACTATTAGTGACACCCCACTGGAATTATCTCACATTATGTAATATTTACCTAAAGTTATTTAAAGACCTTACTTATTTGTAAAATAATTATAGAGCTATCTTGAATATTTATATACACTTACCTAATATATACTTACCTACAACGGCAATAAAAATGGTTTAATGTTATTTTGAGAAATTACAAAAGGAAAATCGAACGCGGCTGCCAAGTGTGTTATCTTACCTGATGTGTAACTTTTCAGAAGGCCAAACCCTGTTCTGCCTCCAAAACCGAATCAACAGCGCTTGGGACAACAAAACGTTGAGGACATGTCTTACGCGTAAGTATTAACCATTATCAGATCATTAGCAAATCCTCAAAGGATATTGACCGAGTTGGACCAAATGCTGCCCAGACATGGGAATGCTTCCAAACGGTTCCTTGAATCAATGTGCTTGGTAGCTTGGACCCTGTTATCGATACCGGGTCTTTATATTTTTCAATGTTTTTAAAAAATATTTAAAATAATTACTGTAATTATTTAATAAAATGCGCCATTTTTTGGTTGGTATTAATCAATAAAAAAAACTCAACATAAAATAGTTTGTCTCATAACTCCTCGGATAGATTTTATTGAGCTTTGGTTTACAGACTAGTATAAGCCCAAGGAACATAATGCACTATGTGTCCATTCTGGGCAACACTTGGCCCAAATCCTATACAGGGTGTTAGGGTAAACACCGTTATCCTTGCAACCAGTGGTTTGGTTTCATTTATAGAACGTAAAATCAATGGAAAATTACATTTTTTTTTTCTTTTTTTGTAATCTACATTTTACCACAAGAGACGCAAGTTTGTTGTCCTATGCGCTAGGGCAACGAACTTGCGTCTCAACCCGGGCGGGGGGTGCGGGATGTGACCTGACTGGCCGCGAGCGCGACCCCTCGCTCAGTCAGTCACCTGTTTCGCTAGAGAGCACGGTGTCGGCAAGAAACTTTTTAAAATGTTTTAATCAAAATGACGTTTTTTTTTTTGTTGTGTTCGGTCATTTATTTTTATATTTAAGTCAATTACCCATGGTTTGAATGACAACACTGTTTACCCTTACAGCCTGTATATGGATGGTCAATGTCCTTTTCGTAAAATGGTGACACATATCAGCTGAATCATACTCAATTCATTTCATAACAGAATCATATTTGGTGTTTACACAAAAGCAGTTTTTTTTTTTAACGACTTTTTGTGTAAACATCATGAGCGAGCCATCCAGTAGTCGCATATGATGTGTAACATCTGACATCTTGAGTGAAAATACCTACTAACCTCTTGGGAAATGGACTAGTACCATCTGACAGACAACTCTAGCACCGCGCGCGCTTTTTGGTCAAATCTAATAACGCGCTCTTCCCCGGCTTCCTGTTACAAACTTCTGCTGTTCCGTACATTTTGACGAGTTATGCGAACATAAATGTACCTACGGAACAGCTGTTTTTTTCGCGATTTCATATTTGTGGTGGTTCATGGTTGTTGGTGTTTTGCCAATAACCCTGTATCATCAACATCATTCTCCTGCCCTTATCCCAATTTATTAGTGGTCGGCGCAACATGTCCCTTTCTTCCATACTTCTCTATTAGCCGTCATCTCGGTAGTCACCCCCTTTCTAGCCATATCATCTTTCACAGTCCATCCATCGTTTCTTTGGTCTTCCGCTACTCTTATAGCCATCGACATTCATACCCAAAACTTTCCTCACAACATTTTCCTCATTCCTTCGCATCACGTGCCCATACCATGACAACCGATTTCCGCACAATTTTTCAGTCACCGGTGCCACTTTCAGACTTCCTCTTATGTACTCATTTCTTAATCTATCCATTCGTGTAACACCACACATCCCTCTTAACATTCTCATCTCAACTGCATGCAATTGCCTTTCATTCATCCCTTTTGTGGCCCAGCATTCTGATCCATACAAGACAGCAGGTCTAACTATTGTTTTATATATCTTCCCCTTAAGTTTAAAGGGAATGCGGGAGTCGCAGATTGTTCCCGTGACCTGTCGCCATTTCATCCATCCAGTGTTGATTCTGTGCTTAACCGCCCGATCTATTGAATTAAAAACCTCTGTCATTTAACACAAAATAGCTTTAGAAAAAAAAAAAGATCCATTGTGCCCCATGTTCCCCTACTTTTTTTTTAACTCTAGTAGTACAAAAATGAGAGACACCATAAAAATATAATTATTAATAGTTGAAAAGTGGGTCTCTCTACCTATGTTGTTTTATTATTACGATATTGTAACGTACAATATATTTAAAATAATTACTCTTTCAAAGTGGCAAAATACATAGTTATTGGACAGCATTTGCAGGTGTGCGTTACCTTAGCAAAATGTTATCGAAACTTGACATTTCAAGCTTATAGATAATTAGTTACCTAGGTTCTGTAATTTTTGCGCACATTTTTTTTTATTGCAATTATAGATAGATAGATAGATAGAATACTCTTTATTATGTACACCATAAAAAATACAGATACAAATGTAGAAAGTTATAGTTTTTTTTTTATTTCACAAAAACATTTCCTGCTGGGTTACCCCAGCAGGAAATGTTACCGCAGCCAGACATTGTTTTTAATGGGAATATTGAAATAAATATTAGTTACCTATATAATTAGTTATCGCTTTGTGTGTGTTTGCACCCTATTTTTTTTTTCCTTCGGCTGATTTTATTTGAAATCCTGCTGGAGTAACATTTGTGGTTTTGCTGGATCTCTAAAACGATTTAGCGGATTCGTTTTAATTTGTTGTATAATAAAAAAAACAAAATAATGCACCATTTATGGGGTATTTAATTAAATATAATAAAAACTTTTTTATTTTTAATCGACTTCTTCAAAAAGGAGGAGGTTCTATGTTCGTCTGTATGTATTTTTTTTTCACTTTTTATTTGTGGTATCTACCCCACACTAATTAGAATACCACTACATCTGCTATGTAAATAACAGTGTAACGAATAGGTAGATGTCTACATAGATAAAGTGGGAAAAATACGAAATATTGAAGTTACTCAAAAACTAGGCAAGCAACGTTGATAAAATTTATATAGGACTACCTCGGGAGTCACCCTTTCGAACTAAAAAAGAATTTTTTAAATCGGTTCACTATTGGCGAAAGTATCGATGAACATACACCAAAAAAAAACAAAAAAATTACATCCAGACGAACATAGAACCTGGAACCTGGAGAACATAGAACCTGGAGAACATAGAACCTGGAGAACATCGAACCTAGAGAACTGAATATCAAAATATTTTGTTTTAATTACAAGTTACAGGATACTAATGAAACTTCACATACATTTGAATGCCGTAACAAGCTACAAAATAACGTTTAAAGTACTTATATCTTTACAGCTCTTATTCAGAGTGTTAGGATAGGACCTATTGAAGTGTTTTTAACCGACTTCTTCAAAAAGGAGGAGGTTCTCAATTCGTCTGTATGTTTTTTTTTTGTGTCCATCTCTATAATCTATTATGATGATTCTTTTTTTGTTTGGTAGGTCATGCTTCAGAGCTGGTGGTCCCATATAAATAATTTATTAACTCTGCTTGCGTAGTTTTTTAGTTAGCTTCAATATATTTTTCCCACTTCGTATGTAGACGACGTTTTAAGTAATTCCGTCAGTCCGTCACTATTATTTACATTGCAGGTCGAATTTGTGTGGGGTAGGTACCACAACTAAAAAGATAAAAAAAAAAAATTTGTTTACAAAAAAAAACCGTCTTGTCTTTGCTTTTCAATTTTCGTTTTTTGCCATCGACTTCCGAACTTAAAGTTATTTTTCACTCTTTAGTGTTTTTTTTTTTTTTATAAAAAGTTTTTTGTAATAAACAGATACTGAACCACTTACATACATACAAACTGTATGTACTCGAACATTCCGAATTTTGAATTCCGATGTCCGTTCTTAGACGGGGCATTACTTTCCCTAAAAGTATATTTAAATGAGGGAAGTCCTCAAAATAATTGCGGGGAACTACCGCTTTTCGACAAGCCACTGAACGGGACTTTACCGGCGACGTACTAATTATTCGAGCTATTATAAGTTCTAAACATTTATAACTTCTCATTTATTTCCATTCATTCGCTATTAAACCATGTTTTTTCTTAATGTTTACAACATTGCTTTAAACTTGTTTTAAAATGTGATTTTAATCACTTAAAAAGCATAACACACACAGCGCAGATAATTTATATTTCAATCGCATCAACCTGAGGTGAGCAGCGGCGAGCTGCAGGTTGAACTTGTACCGCGACGGAGCTGGACGTAAACAACGAGGCTCGGGCCGGTCGCGACCTGTGTCACTGCTGCTGAAAACCCATCAGACAGAACTAAGAAGAAAATAATCGAGAAAGCAGTTAACCGACGTATTGCAAATGACGCTCCAGGCGCGTCATAAGCAGATATCACAGGAGGCCTTATTTCCTTTGAATACCAACGAATTCGAATCGAAACACACAAATAACTTTTTCTGTTAGCAGATCGACGCAAGATAATGGCGAAATACGCATAAAACATCACAGGGGCCTATGACGCTCTAGGTGCGTCATCCTTGATGTGGGCCCATGACGCGCCCGGCGCATGGCGCGCCTGGCGCGTCATCGTCCAATGTTCGGGGCCTGGCTAAAGTATGCATGAAAATGGTGGTGGCAATGAATCGGTTAACCCCGAAAAAGATTCACCGGTGAAGCTATACTCGAACCATCCTGACAGAGAGTCATCATGAGAGACTTGATTAACGGCGCTAGGAATAAACCAAGACAAAATAAAATGCACGAAATCTTAGAAGGAAAAACTGTAACTAAACGTATCAAGAACCACAGGACGTGCGTCTTGCACATGTTCACAGACGCGGCAAACCACACCTATTATATGCAGCAATGCAGTACAAGGCCAAATCCAAGAAAGTAGGCCAACCGATGTACACATGGAACGACAACCTAAAACAGGACATGGCGCGCTTCGACAAGGAAATCGAATTCTAGATGGACGCGGCTGAAGACCGAAAAGATCAAGAACGCAGCCAGCGAGATATACAAGAAACCTGAAACGGGCAGCAGCGAGTCCTCGGACGAAGATACAGAAAACAGCAAATTGTAGCAAAGCACTGCAAGGATATAGTAAAGAGCCGAGAACGCAGCATATCTCCGCCAATGGATTCAACGGTGAAGATTTAACGGAGCGGCGGCGACGTCGTAAGAAGATGCCCACCCATATATAAATATTACCCGTCTCTCCACTAGTCCATTGCTTACTCAAGGATGCATATCCGGTAGGCTCCCTCCTTATCCCGACGGGCACGGTCTTCCCTACCAGTAGATTGTGGCGGTATCTACATCGCCACATGCGAACTACGCATCAAAGACCTGACGCCACACAAAAATCCTGACGTCACATAAATCCTGCATCGCGCAATTAGAGTTTACCGTGCAGTGGACATATATACAAAAACATTGGGCAGTTGCCCGCCAGACACAACACCCGTCTGGTCGGAGGATCCTTCCTTTTCTATGGGGGATGAGTGAACTTTACACCCTGTTCCTCATATCCCTAAATTGGTGACGCCGAATATGAACGTCAACGCAGCCTTCGTGCAACTACTCCAGCGTGACGTCATCATCATCACTCCCGCAAGCTTTCAGTGAGGTGAGTCACACAGCCAAGCCAACACCCGAGGCGTCAACGGGTATCCTGACCACCAGCATGCAGCGAACGCGCATTCCTGGTCATCACCCCGACCCACTTGGGAATCACCTCAAACACCTCAACCTCATCACCCTGAGCCACTGGAGAATCACCGCAATCACCTCAATCACCACAATCGCCGCAAACAGTTCCGACCCACCGCGAACAATGCGGCACCCGGTTCCGACTCACTGGAACCACAACTGGCACTGGCAAGCATCGCAAGATACAAGACTCAGCCCACTATCGACCTCCGGTCTCCGGAGGGGAGTGATGTGGCGGTATCTACATCGCCACATGCGAACTACGCATCAAAGACCTGACGTCACACAAAAATCCTGACGTGGCATAAATCCTGCATCGCGCAATTAGAGTTTACCGTGCAGTGGACATATATACAAAAACCCAATTGGGCAGTTGCCCGCCAGATACAACACCCGTCTGGTCGGAGGATCCTCCCTTTTCTATGGGGGATGAGTGAACTTTACACCCTGTTCCTCATACCCCTAAAAGATTACCCGCGCCCCCCGGTCTACTCCTTGATATGAAATGCCTTCCATGAACCATGAGGCTGCAGGGGCTAGTGCAAATCCTGGAGTTCAGTCGATTTATCGAGTCTGGTTAAGCCACGCTGGCTTCGGTGCATTTCATTCATTCGTAAAGTATCTGTGGGCGCCGACATAATGTCGATAGATGATGAGAATATTATCTGCGTATACAAATATTATATCTGCACATAACATCTGCTGATACAAATAACGTATAATATTTTACCTGCAGGTAAATACAGGCGGTTGCGTGGAGGAGTGGTACATCGGCCTACCGTGGATAGATGAAGATTGCAAGATGCCAGAGTCATATAAATATACCACTGCCTTGAACAGACTAAAAGGACAACCCCAATAAAAAGAAACTACGGTTAGTTTTTGACACCGCGGCGAAGAGTCATAACGTTCAATATAATTATACTTACAGGATCGACTTTCTTGCATCATTATACGGAATCATGTTGAGATTCCGCGAAAGCAGAGTGGCTGTGACTCACATCCGTGATATGTTCCTGAGAATTAAAATACAAAGTGAGGACCAAAACGCACTACGCTTCTTGTGGAGATTCACCAGACGATCCTGTAAGGACATAATTATGCGATGACGTCATTAATCTTTGTTTCGAATTCGTCGCCGTTTATTTCACAATTTATAAAGAATAAAAATGTTAAAAGATTCGAAACAATTCACCCCGCAGCAGCAGTAAATGCAATGCGGAGGTTTTGAAATAAGAAACTGGAATAGCAACAGCGCGGCCGCGTTAGAAAGTTTACCAAAAGAAACCTTATGTTCTACTGCAGTACGTTTTAAAGTTGGCCAGCAAGAAGCTGGATAACGAACTCTTGGATTAATCTGGTACCCAAAAGAAGATACGTTGGGATTCGATACCTCCTTTAAACGAAGAAAACATAATATATGGCCTGAAACGTCTCCTACGAAAAGAGAAATTTTATGATTGATAATCTCTATTTTTGACGTCTACGGATTCCTGTCACCATTCACGATCAATCAAAGCTAAAATACTATTACAACAAATGTGGAAGATTAATTTATGCTAGGATCACGAAATACCAGACAGCGTAAATGATAAATGGTTAAATTGGCAAAAACTACTAAAAATCGTTGGGCGTTGGTTGTTTGCTTAAAAGGAGGCTCCCAACACTAATCCCTTTCTGTAAACTAAATCATAAATAAAAACTTTTTATCATGCGAGCGTACCTAAGAGCGAGACGGAGATAGTCGCACGCACCTATAGTTGTAAATAAACCATTTAAACCAAAATGCGTGGTTTAACCCTTAATCGGGCACAAGGAAGTTTTTTTGTTTAAAACCATGACCACGTGGGCAGTACCTACTTAGAAAGGCTAATTGAAATCTTTCACCATTTTTATTAATTTATGTGAATCGTTTAAGTATATTAACTACTTTTATAGGATTAGACAGACTGAAAAGAAACTTGATATGCCTATTTGTTAAAATTTATATTAAAAAAATAAGTTTTAGCTAAGTATCAATAAAAAATTGTCTGATTAAGTTTTTACTCAGCTACTGCACATTTTTAGAATGTATTTTCTTGTAAATATGCATATAAAATTGTATAGACAAATCGAGATTATTTCTAAAAAATATTAGGGAGTAGATGTGGTCCAGAACTCCAGATCACTTCGTGTGAAGCCTCAATGCATTATATTAAAAAAAACATTTGAAACCATTGTTAAACCGCTAAGTGTGGTTTAAGACGTTTTAAACCATAAAGACGGTTAAAACCAAATGGTTTATAACGTTTAAAATACTTACGTTTTGCATCTATAGTTGCAGCGAATGCACCGGATAGCGAGTCGTCGGCACACGCGCAACGGCACCCTGTTATTACAAATGAATCACGCGCGCTTGCCTCCGCTACGAGATTAATTTAATTCATACTATGGCAGCTAAGTCGTAATCGAGGGCGAACATGGTGTTTTTGAACATTGAAAAATTAGGTTATACAAACCTACAGCGACATATATTCAGCGATAGCTCAACTTACGCTATGGCCGCCGTGGCATTCTGGCGCTGGCAAGATGACGCACAAACTAAATTAGCGTTCATTTCGAGTAAGTGCAGAGTAGCACCTCTGAAACATACGTCTGTACCACTGCAGGCGGCGCTCCTTGCTGCTCGGCTTGCAGATACTTTAACAAAAGAACAGAAATATGTTACCACAAGAAAGGTATTTCTGTTGCGACTCGTCAACCGTTCTATACTGGATTAGGAACAATGCGCGAGATCATAAAGCGTTTGTGGCGCACCAGCTTGGCGAAATTGACGAGTTGACTCAAATAAAGAAATGGCACTTTATACCTACTAAAATGAATATAGCCGATATCACCACGAGAGATACCTGTGAATTAGATATGCTACAAAATGAATGGCTATATGGCCCCGAGTTTTTGTACAAGGGAAAGAGACATGGCCAGCGGATGTACAACCGGAAGCCAGCACCGATGTTCTGGAACGGGTTTCTCTCGTCGTCACTGAGAAGCACTCACCTGCTGTACCAGAACCTGAGAGATTTTCATCTTGGCTTCACCTCCTGAAAAGTACTTGTAAGGTATTATTATTTATTGATAAATGCAAAAAACTTACCAGTGCAATCGATGATGATATGACGAGAAGAGCAAAACGTCTGTTGATCATGTACTCCCAGAGGCAGACATTCAACGAAGACCTGGAACACCTGAAACAGAAAAAACCATTCGATCGGAAAAGTAAGGTACTTACTCCTGTGATTGACGAGTACGCGTTGGAAGTCGCTTCGACCAGGCACCTGGAATACCACCTAAAACCAAATATCCAGTAATACTTGATTGCCGCAACTACGTCGCTCAGTTGATAGTCAAGCACCACCACGTGAAGGTTGCCCACGGCAACCAGGAAGTTCTCGTCAATAATCTGAAACAACATTATTGGATTATACGTTTGAGAATACAATGAAACATGTGACCTCAAAATGAATGTTCTGTAGAATAATAAAAACACAGCCGCAACCATCCAGGATGGGGAACTTACCCGAGGCCAGAGTGACTTATAACCAACGCCCGTTCACGTTCTGTGGAGTGGATCTTTTTGGGCCCATGGAAGTGACAGTACAGTACAGGCGGCGAGAGAAAAGATATGGCGTTCTATTCACTTGCCCGACTGTTAGAGCCAAATAAAATTATCAGTTTTATTTAAGTAGTAACGAAACTCACCTCTGAGACGCATTTATCGCTTTACGTCGCATGGCCGCGAGGAGAGGGTGGCCACAACATAATGTACTCGGATAACGGGACTAACCTGAGAAGAGGACAGGTGTAATTGAAATAAAAAAGTCGATAAGCGAACTGGATGAAGAGAAGCTAATAGGAGAAGCTGCTAACTACGGCACTACATGGACTTTCTCTCCGCCTGCCTGTCCACATTGGGTTGGGGCGTGGGAACGCCTAATACGTTGTGTAAAAAATTCTCTGAAGGTCGTTTTGAAGGAACGAGCACCCCGCGATGAGGTTCTAAATACCCTGCTGGCAGAGGTGGAACATATGGTGAACAGCGTCCGCAGACGGACGGAGGTGAGCGTCGAACCGCATTCCGATGAGTCACTGACGCCTTATCATTTTCTTCTTGGTTCTTCATCTAACCTACCTACGATCGGTACATACGATGAGTCAGATACATCCCTACGAAAACAATGGCGGATCTCCCTAAGACTCGCAGATTTATTTTGGAAACGTTGGGTGAGGGAGATACAACCAGATATGCGACCTAGAACAAAATGCCATCAGATCAGGAACAAACGCCCTTGAAAGTGGCTGGCAGCAATGGCAGGTAGAGATGGCTGCATAGAGTTCTTATATATCTATAAAAACCAAGACTGGTAGGTATTTTGCGTTGGTCAGTCGCACGCATCGCTCGAATCCCGACGCGCGACGGAAGATGGTGCTGACGCACTGGGGTGGGGGATGTTAGCCGTGCAAACCTATATGGCTACCTATTTTTTTTAATATTTTATATTTGTACCCCCTTATTAATAAACTTAATGTACGAGCGAGAAGTTTGCTAGGGTGCGGAGGGCTGAAGAAAGTGGGCGCGGGCCAGGGGCACGGGGAGCGCGGGCGTGCGACGCGAGCCGATCCAAGTAGTCGTCGATGTGATCAAGGCACCGCGCACGTACAAACTCCTCGTCCGCGACATTTTCAAATCAATCTTTACTCTTGATTTCTTCATTACCTGTCCTACACACACCTTCGAACTGCACTACTTCGACAGAACCCTTCTTCGTTATGCACTTGTTCGATGGATCTCTATTTCGACGGAACAATACTGCTCTGAAATGTGAAAATAATAATTGTTAATAATATGGTTTTAGGTACAAAATAGAACCATAAATAAATATCAATTATGTTTTTGATTATAACCAGTACCTAATAAATCTTTGTACAGTTTAATTATCTGAATAAATGATTAAACTGTACAAAGATTTTGTACTTTACTTGGTGTAATTAAATGTCGAAATTCAGTATGACATTCCTCAGTATTAGCTGTATGTTTTTCTTTTTAATTTTTCTTTTTTTTTTCTCAGTATGCACTTTGTAGTAGTGTACCTACCTATCACAGCGCGGCGCGGTTGTAGTAGTGTACCTACCTATCATAGCGCGGCGCGGTTGTAGTAGTGTACCTACCTATCACAGCGCGGCGCGGTTGTAGTAGTGTACCTACCTGTCATAGCGCGGCGCGGTTGTATTAGTGTGCCTACCTATCATAGCGCGGCGCGGTTGTAGTAGTGTACCTACCTATCACAGCGCGGCGCGGTTGTAGTAGTGTACCTACCTGTCATAGCGCGGCGCGGTTGTATTAGTGTGCCTACCTATCATAGCGCGGCGCGGTTGTAGTAGTGTACCTACCTATCACAGCGCGGCGCGGTTGTAGTAGTGTACCTACCTATCATAGCGCGGCGCGGCTGTAGTAGTATACCTACCTATCATAGCGCGGCGCGGTTGTAGTAGTTTACCTACCTATCATAGCGCGGCGCGGTTGTAGTAGTGTACCTACCTATCATAGCGCGGCGCGGTTGTAGTAGTTTACCTACCTATCATAGCGCGGCGCGGTTGTATTAGTGTGCCTACCTATCATAGCGCGGCGCGGTTGTAGTAGTGTACCTACCTATCATAGCGCGGCGCGGTTGTATTAGTGTACCTACCTATCATAGCGCGGCGCGGTTGTAGTAGTGTACCTACCTATCATAGCGACGCGCGGTTGTAGTATGTCCTACATCGTACTTTTACACTCTTTATTATTATTATTATTTTAAATTTTATTTTATCTGATGTGTATTGTGTGCCTCTTAGTCTGTGCTGAATAAATGTATTTTCTTTCTTTCTTCTTCTTTTAGTGTACCTAAATACTTTCTGTACATAAATTAAATAAAAAATAAAAAAATATATTTATTTATTTAGTTATTTTTTATATAATCACTTACAACTATTATTACAGGTACAACCCAATGCAATAGTGAAGCAGACTTAATAATACCAACTTATTTTCTATAACTTATTTTATACAATGTTATCCTTGTGAATACACTCAGTGTACAAGCAAAAATGTCGATCTCCTCTGCTACAAGGTTAAGGGTGCGAAGTGCCCGCGTCAGGGGCGCCTCATTTACCATATTAGTGCGGCCACGAGGTACAGCCAGCAGCTGAGGCCGCCGTCGCCGCCATACATATCTGTCCGGCACACTCAAACACACTAACTCTAATATGTTGGCGTTATACATTTTGCCTCTTATTAATTTAAATAAATATGAGACAAGTGCGAATTCACGCCTAACTCTCAGCTCATTGTATCCGACCATGCCTAATATAAACAAGGTTGGATACATAAGCGGGTAAAAAGGATATACTCCATAAAGCCTCAAATATAAAAATCTAATAAATTTATTTTGAATTCGCTCCAACATGAGACTATATTTAGTCTCATGTGGAGCCCAGATGACTGCGTTGCATTCTAATTGGCTTCTCACCAAAGTGTTATATAGTGTGATAATCGCCATTATATTTGTGAAACCACGAACAGTACGCATAATAAACCCCAAATTTCTGTAGGCCTTTTTACAGCACTTCACTATATGATCACGAAACGCTAGCCCCGCGTTAAGACTAACTCCTAAGTCCCTAACCTCTGTAACCCTGATCATCGGCATCCCATCAATGTTGTAATCATGTACAATAGGACTACGTGCACGCGAGAAAGTGATGGTGACACATTTTTGGGCGTTGAATTGCAGAAGGTTTTCCTTGCTCCAAGTAACTACACTATCTATGGCCCTCTGTAAGCGTTCACAGTCCTCATCACCCCTCACTGCCATGGATAGCTTAAGATCGTCTGCAAATAATAAACAATTTGCATCCTTAACGACTTTGGGCAAATCGTTTACCATGATTATAAATTGCAGAGGTCCGAGGTTACTCCCTTGGCTTACACCAGACCACGTAAAGTACGGCTCTGACTTGTGCCCCTCGTACTCTACGTATTGCTGCCTATCCCTCATATAACTGGCGAAGAAATGAAGTAGGTGAGGAGTGAAACCAACGGCTGCTAACTTCTTGAGCAACACGTCATTATCGACCAGGTCAAATGCTTTTTTGAAATCGAAGTAAGCAGCGTCAGCTTGCACCCCACTGTCTACAATCGGCAACACATGAGCCATGTAACTCAGTAAGTTACTGGTTGTGCTCCTCATTGGCCTAAACCCGTGCTGCGCATCTGAGAGTTGCGTTCTCACTTGCATAAAAATGCTGTTATGAATGGCGCACTCCAACACTTTAGCCGGCGACGACAGCACTGCAATGGGCCTGTACCCACTAACATTGTCGCCACTTGTACCCCCTTTCGGTACCGGCACGACACGAGTTGTTTTCCATCTCTCTGGAAATACGGCTGCCTTTAGACACTTATTGAATATATGGAGCAACGGTGCATCCAGCACAGATCTACAGTCTCTGAATATGTAAGGCGGTATACCGTCCGGTCCCGCAGATCTCTTCGGCTTCAGTTGTTCAAGTGCACTTTGCACATCCTTCAACTGCAATTCCTGCAGATGAATCCGCGCCGCACCACTCTCACCACCCGTCCCATCTATTGCCGTAGCAACATTCAACTCGGGCTGTCTCGCGCTATAGACTGAGTGAAACTACTGCGCAAACTCTTTCACACATTGCTCATCAGACAAAGACTCCCCGTTTTTTTAAAATCCTTTGTGGACTTCGACTATCCCTTTTGGATTTTACAAAATTCCAAAACGATTTTGGGTCTTGTTGCAGTTGATTTTGAACCCTGTTGTTATGTTGTTCATGCGCTAATTTAATCAAATCGGAATGTAAACAACACACAATAAAAATAAAAGTCTACTTTGTAAATAAACGGTAGCACAAACCAGTTCGAACACCCTATCATTAATGTTGACGTCACTCGGGCCGGACACTAGCCGCAGTTCCAAACGCAGTGTGGCCATGAGACACGCGCCGCCCTGCTTTCGTCCGTCCGCGCGATCGCAGCGCAGTATTGTATAACCGCGTGGCACTATTTCTGCGTCATGAATAGATTTGTTGCAGCCTGTTTCAGTAATGGCGAACAAATCTGCTTCTGAAGACGACACACCTGCATAGAACTCTTCCAATTTTGTACGCAAACCTCTCACGTTTTGGTAGTAAATCTGAATAGCTGTGCTAGTTATTTTATGGTTTTTTGGTTGTTCTACGAAACCAAACCCATTCACAGAATTCAATGTTCACTGCCCAATTTTCCGATTGACTTAGGGTATTATAACTGCTTTCAGGTACACCAATGATAAAAGAAGCATAATCCCTTTCAGTCTTATGTTTTATTACTTCTACCGTGACTGGTACTAACGATCCACATATATTCTTCACGTATTTTTCCAAGTTTTCTACTGTAGTTTCCTTACAAAGGCGCCATACATGCAAAAACTTTTTACGTTCAGTTTCTTTTATATCTACTGCGTTCGTGCTCCCACCTCTTTTTACTTCAGTGTTTGGATATCTGCTTTTTTTCTTATTTACTGTTATCCAGTTTCCTTCCTTTGGAGATGCCAACTCCTCTGTTTCTGCAATTTTTCCAAACTGATTCCTATCATTTTCTGGTTTATTTATCTCATTTACAACTGCAATTTTGTCGATTCCTTCTTCGTTAGAAGGTTTCGTGGCCACACACTCTCTTGTCAGAACTTTATTTCCAATTACCCGATTTTGGTTTTGTTTAGTTGCCGTTGCAAAAGTTCGAGTAGGTCCTTTATTCCACTCTTGTTTATCATCTTTCTTCTTTTCTACCTCCATATCTTTTGTAAGTTCAGTATGTTTCATTGGCATCGGCATTTTAAAATTGTTAACCTGTTGTTCTAGACGTTGGTTACGTGTAATTTGTTCATTAAGTTGCTTTTCCAATGAAACTACCCGATCAACTTTTTCTTCGAGTACTTGTACGTACGCACGCAATTCTCGCAGCGTATTTCCCGTGCAATTACATACTTCTTGCAGGTTCTTCATTGCCTTAGTTTGTATTTCAAAGCTTGACAGTACCTCAGACAGAAACTCCTTGATACATTCCATTAGGTTACTCTCTGTTTCTGCTACCTTCGGCTGTTCGGCGGTCTTCAAGCGACTGCCGCGCTTAGTATTAACATTACTGCAGCTTGCAAAGGTGTTCTCACCTCCAGATCCAGGAGTTGCAGGAGTATCTGCACTGCGAATAGGTTTTCGTTGCGAAAAAACACACTCGGGGCATACCCACTTTTCCTTATAATCATGGCTCAAAGTTTCAAATTCCTCTGTTGGTATTCCACTACACTTCAAATCATACACTTTGTTGCAGCTCATTTTAGTGCATTTAATAAACAGCATGCCAGCTGCAATATCCTCACAACAACCACTACAGTTCCGAACCATTTCATTCGTAGTTATAATAATTTTCGAAAACGAACACAACACACGTCCGTTCAGTACCGTTCAACGATGTACTCGATGTACTAAATATTTTCTTTGGATTGTTATTTATGACATATTTACTACAGCGCCAGGCGCAGCAGTACTCCGCACGCAAAACCACGTCCCGCTCCCCGGGTTTTCGTCAGGCCCGGTTTAAAGACGCGCGACTCGCCTGACTACAGAGACAACTGTAGCTGCTTCTAAATTTATCGGTGGACTTTTAAAAATCTTTTCATCAACGTTTGTAACCAACATACATACATCCATCCATCCATTCGTCCATCCATCCATCCTTTATAATATTAATAAGGATAAGGATATATTTTTGGTAGTATTTTTTTTTTTGGCACATCACTACAAAAATAAATATTTCACGTAACCCTGTAACAAACGCAGAATGTTTTAAAAAATACTATATTTATGCAATTAGTGAATAAAGGATTTAAAGCGAGGGCCATAGCTGAATCACGAGCAAGTGAAGGATTCTAACGTTAGAATCCTGAGCGACGCGAGTGATTCATGGCCCTCGATATAAATCCGTTTTATTCAAGAGTTGCATACTATACTTTATACCATGACTACGAGAAAAAGAAATTGCAACTTCGAGTATGTTGTGTATATATGCAATCTGTTATAATTTACTGCATTCCAATTTGGGGTGTAGCTACCAACACTAAATTCCTCGATCTGGAAAGAGCTCAGCGATCCTTTATAAAAGTGATATTTTTTAGACCATTTAGGTTCCCTACAACTGACCTCTATAAAGTTAGCAACTTGCTCTCAGTAAGAAAACTTATTCTTCTATACGTGTCCTAACCCATAAGTGGCAGAAGTGTCTTCCTTATGACTCAGCATCTCAGAGCAGAAGGCGCAGAGATATAGTGGCAAGCTCCCAAGGGATCCGTACTATCTTTGCTAGACGTCAATATGCTACACAATCCACCTACATTTATAATAAGCTAAACCGGAAATGAGATACATATCCCCTTTTGTTATACGACTGTAAAAAAAGAATAACTGAGTGGTTGAGATAAAGTACGATGAAACAGAAAGAAAAAAAAAATTGCTCTCTAACACACACACACACCCGCACACACCCTCGCATACACATACACTCACCGACAGCTGCTTATTTAATGTTTCATTATTATTTTATTTTTTATATTCTTTTTAATTTTCTTTCAACTGTCTAAAACATTGTTAAGATAACACTTATAGGAAGAGCGAGACAGCTCCGACACAAGTACTTCTGTAACTTACTGGGGCTGTCTCAAATTATCTGACACAATGTTTACAATGAAATAAATATTTTTGTATTTTTTTATTTTGTATATGTATGTCAATGTTATGCCTTGTTTTACAGCACCATAGTATAGAATACATACGCCATACTGTCGCTGACTTTTTCTTCGACAACTCATTAAAATAAGTTAGGAAAGACTGAAAATGTGCCAGAAGCTTGATTTTCATTTTTCTATTTGCAAAACATTCAGGGTTTGATGTAAACTAGCCGTAATTTGTTGGGTAGCAAGTTTTCTACAATATCGGCCGCCCTCTCTTTCATAAACTCAGGTGTTAACACATCTTCTTCATCACTTGAGTGCATTTTTAATCGATTTATATATATTAAGTAACACTAAACTTTGTGTTCGTACAACTTACAGTATTTAAAATAGCGCCAGTTTACTAATGACAGCAAAGAACACAAAACAGTTTTTATAACATTCCCCCTCTAAAAAGCTTACTTTTAATCACTGTTTTGGTGTTTGAATTTAGAACACGTAGATATTCGAACTCCATCTCAATGCTATACAAACTCCTATTTGATTTGATTTTCGAACAGGAGTTTAGCATTAGAATAAAAACTGTTTTGTGTTCTTTGCTGTCATTAGTAAACTGGCGCTATTTTAAATACTGTAAGTTGTACGAACACAAAGTTTAATGTTTTCAAGTGATGAAGAAGATGTGTTTAACACCTGAGTTTATGAAAGAGAGGGCGGCCGATATAGTAGAACATTTGCTACCTAACAAATTACAGCTGGTTTACATCAAAGCCTACGATGAGTTTTGCAAATGGAAAAATGAAAATCAAGCTGAGCACATTTTCAGAGTCTGTTTTCCTAACTTATTTTAATGAGTTGTCCAAGAAAAAGAAGTCATCGACTGATCGACATTATGGAGTATGTATTCTATGCTTCGATGTAGTTATTATAAAAACAAGGCATGACATTGACATAACAACATACCCGAAGTTGCAAGTTCTTTTTCTCGTAGTCATGGTATAAAGTATAGTATGCAACTCTTGAATAAAACGGATTTATATCGAGGGCCATGAATCGCTCGCGTCGTTAGAATCCTTCACTTGCTCGCGAATACTCGCGATTCACCTATGGGCCTCGCTTTAAATCCGTCCTTTATTCACTAATTGCATAATATACTATTATTCTAATGCTGCACTCCTTGTCGATAATATGTGTAAAATAAATGTATTTTAAATATAAGTATGCAAACCAAATTAAAAAAAAATATATATTAAATATAATGCAAACCAAAATACATATATATATGTGTGTTAATTATTTATAAAAAATAAATATATTTATAATATATGCAAACCAAAATGTTATTTATGATATGTGTGTAATATTTATAAAAAAAAAAACAAAAAAAAAATAAAAAAATTATATAGGTATTAAATATAATGCAAACCCAAATATATATGTGTTAATTATTTATAAAAAATCAATATATTTATAATATATGCAAACCAAAACGTTATCTATAATAAATGTAGGTATGTTAATTAAAATTATTTATAAAAAATAAATGTATTTTAAATATATGCAAACCAAAATGTTATTTATGATACATATGTGTGTAATATTTATAAAAAAAAACAAAAAAAAAAATAAAAAAACATTTCAAAAAAAAAAAAAAATATATAAGTACGTATTAAATACAATGCAAACCAAAATATATATATGTGTGTTAATTATTTATAAAAAATCAATATATTTATAATATATGCAAACCAAAACGTTATCTATAATAAATGTATGTTAATTAAAATTATTTATAAAAAATAAATGTATTTTAAATATATGCAAACCAAAATGTTATTTATGATACATATGTGTGTAATATTTATAAAAAAAAATAAAAAAATATTTCAAAAAAAAAAAAAATATTTATAAATATTTATAAAAAATAAATATTTATATACGCAAACCAAGTTTTTTTCTCGAGTCAATCAATCAATTAAGCCTATCGCAGGTCACTTGTAGAAATGTCTGTCCCAGCCACCTTTTTCAGTTCGTCGGTCCATCTAGCTGGAGCGAGCAGGGTCAGTCAACTTTGTTCGCCAATCATGCGGCATGGGGCCGGGAAAATAATGATACCATTGCAATTAATTATACAAGTTTACAAGCTTTTATTTTAACTTAACTAGCCCTAAAGTGACAACCAGTCTTACCAAGGGGTATCGTATTACCCAGTTACTAGGTTGTGGAGGTCAGATAGGCAGTCGCTCCATGTGAAATACTTCAATTAATACTGTATGAGGAACAGGGTGTAAAGTTCACTCATCCACCATAAAAGAGAGGATTCTCCTACCAGACGGTTGTTGTGTCTGGCGGGCAGCTGCCCAACGATTGATGTTGGGTTCTTGTAATTTTTTTTCAAATTTATGTGTTTAGTAAATTTGCATGCCTTATTATGGTAGGATATAGATAATGGACACTATTGTTTTTATAAGACTTTTTTGCACCTATATTCGCAAATTAATAAATGATTATGATTATATTTATGTCCATTGCACGGTAAACTCTAATTGCGCGATGCAGGATTTATGTGACGCTAGGATTTTTGTGTGACGTCAGATCTTTGATGCGTAGTTCGCGTGTGGCGATGTAGATACCGCCACACTACTGCATCCGGTTAGACTGGAAGCCGAAAACATAGTTGCAATGTTAAACATAAACATAGTTACCAAACATAGTTAGGAAAAGGCTAGGCAAATTGAAGCTTTTATTTAACTTGCCTTGTTAGTTAGTATGTAGATATGTATTACTCAAACCTTGCAAGCTGAATTAAAACCGCTTCCTCTTCTTTACGTGTGGCTAGGGACTAACCTGGTGTCAGAGTTGTAAAACCACCCAAGGGCCTCCCATGCCGCAGGAGCTTCACATGCCGTCGAGGAATATCTCTCAGGCACGGGTTTCCTCACGATGTTTTCCTTCACCGTTTTTAAAGCACTTAGTCCGAGCACCGAGTCCGCGTCCGAGTCTTAGCACTTCCTCTTATCCTACAGAATTGAAATTTTACAAGTTGGTTCAGTTCCGAAGACAATGCATTTTTTTATGATGCATGACTAGATTCTACACCCAGGATTGGCTCCAGACGAAGGAACTCTACAACTGTCTACGGTACAGACACGTTTAACCGATTCATTGCCAATGACGCCCCAGGCGCCTCATAAGCAAATATCACGGGGGGCCATTGACGCACCTAGCGCGTCACTTACTTAAAAACAGTTTTTTTTTAATTGAGATAAAGAGGAGGAGAGAGGGGAGCAGTGGTGGCCTAGTGGTAACGGCCGCGACTTACGAGTTGTAGGTCGTAGGTTCGAACCCTGACAGGCGCTTTACTTTGTGTAAATTATTTCATCACCACTGCTCTCAAAACGGTGAAGGAAAACATCGTGAGGAAACCGGCATGTCTTAGAACCAAAAATTTAAAGACATGTGACATCTACCAACCCGCAGCGGGCCCGCGTGGTGGATTACGGCCCACTCCCTCTCATAGAGAGGAGGCCTGTGTCCCAGCAGTGGGAACATTATAGGCTGATTATGAGATAAAGACAACTACCACTTTTTATTATAAATTAAACATTTTAGTTGACAATAGCAATACCCTTGGTCATTAATTTAGAATACATATTTTATAAGTCAGGGATAGCAAACCTTTAATAACAGTTTACAAACTTATACGAGGTGGAAAGGACACCGAAGCGAAAACGGTTACTACCCCGTATATTGGCGTAATAAGGTGGATTATGCCTGGAAAATTGTTTTAGAATTCACCACAATTATTAAACTATGTATGAGTGTTTTAACTGACTGAACTATGAAAACTCATACAAAACGTTTAATAATTATGGTAAAATAGCTGATTTTTGATTAATGGGCAACTTAGGTTCTTCCTTAGATATTCTTACTTGACTATCACAAACAAATAACTTAATACAAGTAAATTTACAAAAATGTTGGCGACCACTGTAACATTTTACTAAAATAAATAAATTCTACCTTGTGAGGCCATATTTCCTTTGAATACCAACGAATTCGAATCGAAACACGCAAATATTTTTTTCTCTTAGCAGATCGACGCAAGATTGCGGCGAAATACGCATAAAACATCACACGGCCGGGGCTCCGTCGCGGTAAACCCCGCGACGGAGCCCCGGCCGTGTGATGTTTGACTTGCTTGACGTAAACAACGAGGCTCGGGCCGGTCGCGACCTGTACACTGCTGCTGAAAACGCATCAAAACTAAGAAGAAAAGAATCGAGAAAGCAGTTAACCGACTCATTGCCAATGACGCCCCAGGCGCGTCATAAGCAAATATCACAGGAGACCTTATTTCCTTGGAATACCAACGAATTCGAATCGAAACACACAAATAACTAAAACACAGGGGGCCAATGACGGTCTAGGTGCGTCATCCTTGATGTAAGCCCATGACGCGCCCGGCGCATGGCGCGCCTGGCGCGTCATCGTCCAATGTTCGGGGCCTGGCTAAAGTATGCATGAAAATGATGGTGGCAGTGAGTCGGTTAATGTATGCATTTAATTAAAATAGTCCGTTATGTCTACTATGACCTAATTGCTGCACCCAGGATTAGCTCCAGACCAGGGAACTCTTCAACGATCAACAGTACAGGCACGAAATTTTATAAACGCATTTAATTATGAAAGTCCGTTTTAAAGTCTACCATGACCTAGCTGCAGCAGCCAGGATTGGCTCCAGACGAGGAAACTCCTCAGCGGTCAACAGTAGAGACACATATTTTTATGTACGCATTCAAAAATACTTAATCCATTCTAAAGTCCGCCATGATCTGGCTGCTGTACCCAAGATTGGCTCCAGACGAGGAAACTCCTCAGCGGTCAACAGTAGAGACACATATTTTTATGTACGCATTCAAAAATACTTAATCCATTCTAAAGTCCGCCATGATCTGGCTGCTGTACCCAAGATTGGCTCCAGACGAGGAAACTCCTCAGCGGTCAACAGTAGAGACACATATTTTTATGTACGCATTCAAAAATACTTAATCCATTCTAAAGTCCGCCATGATCTGGCTGCTGTACCCAAGATTGGCTCCAGACGAGGAAACTCCTCAGCGGTCAACAGTAGAGACACATATTTTTATGTACGCATTCAAAAATACTTAATCCATTCTAAAGTCCGCCATGATCTGGCTGCTGTACCCAAGATTGGCTCCAGACGAGGAAACTCCTCAGCGGTCAACAGTAGAGACACATATTTTTATGTACGCATTCAAAAATACTTAATCCATTCTAAAGTCCGCCATGATCTGGCTGCTGTACCCAAGATTGGCTCCAGACGAGGAAACTCCTCAGCGGTCAACAGCAGATACACTAAAGGAGAATGCTCGTAGATGTATGGAATCCCGTACCAAGCTGCATCAAAATCAAACTTTGTTTTTTTTAATAAATAAAATAATTTTAATTCGGACAACTAAGAGACCCATAAATTGTTAGGTTAACAGGCACTTAAAACAGTGGAGACTCTACTTGGACATATTCTCTAAATAAGTGAGCAATCCTCAGTAACCCCTCCCACATCCGCCGGGAGACCAGGCTTAGGCCTCATTTATGTAGACGCGGGGCGTCGAGCGTGGCTGGGCGGCGCGGCCCGCACAGAGCACTATATAATTCTTAAACTCAAACTCAAAGCATTTATTTCAATTAAACCATTTACAGGCACTTTTGAATTGTCAAAGAATCGGTCAATGGTGCCGTTTCTGTTGTTCATAGTCTAAACTAAATTTAAGTTCAGTGCATCTTTTTCTTTCTATTTCATTAATAAAAGGACTGAAGATAAATTTTAGTTTAGTTCTGTCAAATTCATCAGCGCCCATACAAGTTTAGACGTGATTTAAAAACTTGCCTACTAAAATTACGTCAATTTACGTCAGGCGCTGATTAATTTGACGGGACTAAACTAAAATTTATCTTCAGTCCTTTTCTTAATGAAATAGAAAGAAAAAGATGCACTTAACTTAAATTTAGTTTAGTTTGTGAACAACAGAATCGGCACCAATTAGTCAAAAGTTGAAGCTAGTTGCCCATTCCAAATCGTAGATCTCTATGGAGAAGAACGGGCAAGAAACTCCAAAGACACTCTTTTAAAAATGGATATAGATATTACAAAATCCTGGGTACAGTATTCTTGGTGCTTCTATACGTGAGAACAATGTCAAATGAAAAATAAATATTATATCAAATCGAATAAAATATCAAAAACAATTCAAAATATAAGATTAAAAATAAGCCCTGGCAGATGAGAGCTGACCAGTCTCAACTGACAGCGCCCGTTCACGAACATGACACGTGGATCAGCACCATCCAGCTCAACCATTTTGTGGGAACCGAATGATCCAACACACGCGCCACCATCAGCGAGACATTTAAGTGAGTATGACATACTCTCATCTGCCATGCTCTTTCAAGTCAATATAAAACATGATACCATATTAAACGGCTCCATGGTACTCACATTTACAAAATTGAAAAAATGATTCTAATTTATACAAATCTATAATTTGCAATGTACTTGAGAGATTAATATAATAGAATTTAAAGAAAAAAATCAACATTACTGTAGTGTATCTATTTAATAGGTATGTAAACACTATCTCATGCACGCCAGCAGTGAGGTCGCTGTCACTAATGTCAACTGTCAGTTCACTATGAATGGCGGGAAACGGTGGAGGATACAGCGTACCTGCACGAGAGGCTGGGTCATGGTGATGAGCCAGTGTAGTGATATAATCAGCTTAAATACGGGATCAACAGGATTCTACAATTACGTTTGTAATGTCAGAAAAAAAACGGGGAAGCAACTCTTCCAAATATTAAAAAATTAATTAGGGAGCCCTAGTGCCTGTGGAGCAGGACCAGCATTAACACGTTAGCTGTCCAGTGTACCGAATACAGTACACGCCGCGTGGGTCCATCACGTCCGTGTACCGTAAACGGTACACTCGCCCCTGTCTCTTTCTATGCGCTCTAACTTCATGGACTTGTGTGTTATGTTGCTCTATTTATCAGGACTTGTCAATAGGACACCAATGAATAGAAAAAACGGAAAACATTACATTTATTTTTGTCTCTCTAAATGTGGTTAGTGGATAAAAAAACTAACATTTTGAATGTGAGTTGTCACTTTAGTCATTTGACAGTTGACAGAATGTAAACGTCTTTTTTACTTTCTCTCAATGTGAATTTGCGACCATAAACAAGAATATGAATAAAAAAGGTGTTTTTTAATATAATTAGCCGTTCACAAGTCCACGGTACACGCTAAGTGTACACGCCGCTTCAACTCGACAAGTCCGTGTACCGAATACGGTACACGGGTAAAAGGTGTGATAGACCGGGTGTTTTGTTATTAATTAGGCATATCTATCCAAAACTAGTTATTTTGTATTGATTTGAGACAGAATATTACAAAAATTGATTTGGACATTTGGGGTTATCGAAAAATTATGTATGGGGACAGTTAACGTGCAATAAACAAAACGTGCAATAAACCAATGAATTAGTACCTAACCGTGTCAGAAAATGTATTATCAGTACCTACTTACATACAGTAGAAAGATTTTTAAATCTTTAGGTACTTTATATTTAAAGTAGATCTATATTACAATAATTACATTAGTATTGTATCTGTGTGAACCAAATGCAGATCGCAGATGTTTTTTTTTCACTTTCTAGCATTCTTTCTCATTCCCTAATAAAAAACATTTTATCAATCATAAAATGTAAAACCCGCGGGCAAACCCGCGCGCCGGCGCTAACTTTCTAGAAACACAATATTTTGGAAACGATTCGCAAGTTGTCAAGACAATCACGCATGGACTCATGGACTGACTGGAGCAATTTGGCAACAACGCGGGGTGCATCCTCAGACCAACAAAAAAGGAAAGACAGATCACGCCGTACATCCAAAGTGAAGCCACAAAACCAAGCTCCTGCAAGTAAACACACAGGCTCACGCACACACCTACACTAAAACCAAGCTCATCGCTCCTAGTCTAGTACGTCACGAGTCGTCGTCTAGCTAACATCACCAAAACAAATATAATTATGCCTTCCTGTGTAGTGAAAACGTGTAAAAACAATACTAAATCACAGAAAAAGTCTCACGGAATCACTTTTCACTTGTAAGTACTTAAAATAACATCGTTTTTTAATTTACATAACTATGAATTTCAGGTTTTTTTTTTTTTTTTATTTGGAACAAAAAACCTGAACGAATGAACGAACGAAAACAGTGACATTTAAAGAGCGAGGGTTGCCATAATATGATTTCAAAGGAGAATGCCATATTGTCGTACCAACAAAGGAGCTAGAGTGTCACAACCAAATGTAGTTCATAAAATTACTCCTATTTTTTAAATCAGATATATGATTTTGTTATGAAAACGATTCCCGGCTTTCGGACACCAAAAATAAAAGTCTTTTTTTACTTTTGTGGTACGTATTTTCCGCTTATGTCACTGACATTGCATTTCATTTCCGAATGTTGCCACTATGTTAAAAATATAGGTACCTACCTGTCAACGAACATTAAAAAATGAAGAAGATAATTGTACCAATTTGCCATTTTATATTAGGATACAATATATTTTGATGTGTGTCAAAAAACATCTTTAGGTCACGCGTTACATCGTAATAATTTATTATTATTTTTTTTGGAATACATTGCAAATACATGCATTTAATGAAAAGAGGACCTATTCAAAAAGGAAAATGTCATTTGTACTGTGACGTATTGCAATAATTATTCTGTGGCGCCGTCATGGATGACGTTACTTTCAATATTGGTTTCATCTGAACTATTTGAATAATAATTTATAATACTTATTAACAAAAACGGGGGTTCAGGTGCGTTTTCATAACGTAGTCTTTGTGTAATAATCCTTAGCGATGCCCTCAACTAGAGTAAGACATCGGCCAGCAAATCAGCGTCGCCGATGTATCCTAAACCGTTCACTAGTATTGTTAGAACAATTTAGAATATATTACATAGAAAATATATCCGTGGATATGATCGTGTTTTAACATCATAGATTGTACCGACGCTACGTCTGTAAAGTATTACCTCACCTAATAGAAGCATGTATATTCTAATTAGCTTCTAAAGTACCTACCTACTTCCGGGACTATTTATTCAATTTAAGGATTAAAAAACAGTTTTTATGCTTTCAGATCAATCCTGGTAGTTCCTATTCATAATGTTACAAATGTTTCGCATTGATACAAGAAAAACTCCCTGAGATTCCAAACTGATACCTGAACTAACACTTGGTCACAATGTGGAGTGATGTGTGCTTTGGATGTGGACAGTCCATGCTACGTGTTGCAACAGTTGCAAGGCGTTCCCGAGTGCCACCCAATTGTCCTACATATTGTTTTATTTGTATATTTCTTTTCTCTGTCCTGGTAGCGGTCGAGGTCATATACGTTATGTAATATGAATATAATTATCTTAACTGCGTTTTTCATTTTTGATATAAGTGCCTTATTAGGTACTAACAACATTATCACCTTATTATTATTTACTAACATGTGAAATTCGAGAAGTGGGTGTACTATATAGTAAATACAACTCTGCCTAACTCTTCTGGGAAAACAGGCCTGCTGTTATGTTAAGATTTCAAGATATTAGGAATCAGTAAACACAGTACTAAATTGATTACTTATTCAGACTACCAGCTGCACATACTATGAGTACCTACCTTCATGATTATTGATATCCATTATCATTATATATGAAACCTGACACCAAGAATTATTATTGACTACCAGTGATGTATTGTATAATCATCCATCAGGAAATAAGCGCCAAATCAAGAATAAAAAGCAACCAATATTAGGTACCGCTTCATTTGTCATCAACTTCACCATTTCGAGCCTGTCACTTTCTCGAACTTAACCTCAAAATATGAAGTAGATAAATGGTTAATAAATACGAATTGCGGGAATCCATGTAAAAAATAGTTAACAATATAAGAAGAGCATTGAATTCTCCTCTAAATACACTAGGTTTGGTTGTGACAGGCGGACTTTTCGCATGGTACAGGGTGCCCTACAATTCTGGTCATTCTCCTTTCCCCATTCGATATTTTTTACTTCGAGTAATTGTCGAGTGTTGTTCGAGTCTGTTTTTTTATGCATTTTATATTTTAGATTTCCATGTAATACTGAAAATAAAAATAAATGGATAGTAGCTAATTTACTAACCTATTTATACACATATATATATTTTTTTTTAACACTCAATTGAAAATTAATGGATAATTCTAAGTGAAAGAGCGGAGTCTCCTAACACAAGCAATTCTTGCATAAAAGGTGATCTCATAAATGCACTTTGTACTTAATTTGTGTTTTATTTAATTTGCAATGTAAAAAAAAATGTTTTTGTTTCGGAATTCTTCCTAAAAATTGAGGTACAATACCATACTCGACAATATCTTACTCGTACAATATTAGCCTACCCAAAATATTATTCCCCAAGTTATAGGGAAAAACTTTAACAACTGACAACCCTTTTTACACACACATAGATAAAAAGGTGGCTTCACTTTTGACGTACGGCGTGATCTGTCTTTCCTTTTTTGTTGGTCTGATGCTACGGCTACATATGTCGCGCGAAGATTCGTGTCGCGTCTTCGCGACAAAAACTATAAACTTCGTGTTCGTTCTACCTCGCTGTGGCTACACTTCGCGTTATCGCGAACTTTTCTTCGTGCGCTCTCTCTCGCACACCCCTCGATGTCTCGCTGAGCAACAGAGAGCGCACTGAAGAAAAGTTCGCGCTACAGCGAACATTCGCGTTGTCGCGACAGGTGTAGCCAAACAATTCGTGACTTCGCGAATCATTCTGGTGAACTTGAATGCCAAAGAGCTTCAATATCAATCAATCAATCAATATCATTTATTTGCATGAAATATGGTGCTTACAGATCTCATAATACAATACATAGTACTTCATATTCCGCCTACTAAATTCAGCATGCAAATTTAGGTTGTGCCATAATTTTAATTAATTAAATAATAAATTGCAATCATTTAAATATGTCACAATGGGAAAATGTCATGAAATTAAAATACAAATGTTAAAATATGAATATTACACATGCAATACAATACAACTATGAAAAATTACAAATGTCAAACTATGAAAATTACAAATGTCAAACTATGAAAATTACAAATGTCAAAATACGAAAAATTACAAATGTCAAACAATAAAAATACTAATGTTAAAACTATAAAAATTACAATGTTCAAGATAAGCTTAGAGGAATGGCAAAGTTAATTTAATTACATTATTCATGTCTGTAATAAATAATTCTTTGTATTAAAATTCATAAATTCATTAATAGAATAGAAACAGTTTTCAATAAGCCATGTTCGGAGTCTTCTTTGAAATTGATTCAATGGCAGTTCTCTAATTATCTTAGGTATCTTATTATATATCTTCACTGCCATTCGACTGGCGTTTTTATGGCAAAAAGCTGTTCTACACCGCTTCTTAGTTAAGGGCGCACCCTACCTCAAATTGCTTAGCATGATCCTTCGTTATGCCGAAAATACTGCAGCATTAATTTTGAAATAAATATATATTAAAGTTGAGGATTGATGCTAGGTCCTAAGTTTGGCGAAAACACGATTACATAAAATTTATTTCTCGATAGTACAAAAATCCAAAGTTACCTCTAAACAGAACTAAAAACCACTGGTATTAAAAAAATACTTACTTCAAATTAGATCATGAAACTTTGCATGATAACTGAACTATCTTTAAGTAGTTTTTTTTTTTTTAATTACCCTTATTTTCACCGTAAAAAGCAATTACCTAAACATTTCGACGCTTTAGAGCCGCAATTGCCCTACTCCGTCTCGTTCTCACTCAGGTCGCGAGTAGTATGGTGCGAGCGGGATAAAATCTGAGGTAGGGTGCGCCCTTAAAACGTCGCGGGATAACTCAGGCGGACTAGACGCGGGAAAAAAATGGAAGATGCGGTTGCACTTTATTGTATGTCGGCAAATAATTATTTATTGCATCTTTATTATTTTAATAAAATAAATAAAAGAGAAATAAAAGAAGATGGTGTATGGTGGATGTTATCTATACATCTATACAAAAGTTATAAAACTAAAACCCAACTACGGCAAAAAAGTAATTTAAAAACGTATATACACGAATCACAGACAATCCGGAGTCACACGTGTTAGGGCTTAATCAAACAGATACGTGTGTCTCCGGATTTTTAATTTGTCTGTAGGTCTGTGATTCTTGTTTATACCTTTGTAGATGACTACGGTTAGACTGGAAGCCGACCCCAATATAGTTGGGAAAAGGCTAGGCAGATTGATTGAGATGACTTTTTTGCCGTAGTTGGGTTTTAGTTTTATAACTTTTATTTTTATTTAATTTTTTTGGGGTTATAAAATATATATTTTTGAAATATGATAATTAAGTCCTTTCATTTGATACAGAACATGGCCTCATTAAAAACCTTTTTTTTTAGTTCATGACTTTTTGTCCTCCAGAGGGCGTCATATTCAATTTAATGTCTCATTTGTCAAATTGTGATGAGCAGTTTAGAAGATATGAGGGAACACATGAACATACATACAAACCGTTCAAAGTCATAACCCTCCTTTTTGCTTCGCCGTAGTGGGGTAATAATTACTTACTAACAAAAAAGTAAAATTTAAGTATAAAATAAGCTCTTTGACGTGAAGTTAACTCAGCAAGACAAATTCGTGCAGACCGTTCGGCGTCTCGCTGTAAACACAGACAAAGTGCGCGAAGTGTGGCTACCAGCACTAACTTTGTTGCGATAAAACCCTTTACATATTCAGCCTATAATGTTCCCACTGTTGGGACACAGGCCTCCTCTCTGTGAGAGGGAGTGGGCCGTAATCCACCACGCGGGCCCAGTGCGGGTTGGTAGATGTCACATGTATTCCGGTTTCCTTCACCGTTTTGAGAGCAGTGGTGATGAAATTATTTACACAAAGTTAACCGACTATCAGGGTTCGAACCTACGACCTACAACTCGTAAGTCACGGCCGTTACCACTGGGCCACCACTGCTCTCAACAAAACCCTTTGATGTGCAGTAGTTTACCGACAGCCGCGCGAAGTCTTCGAGTTCGCGCTTCGAGTTGGCGATGTGACGAACTTCTTGCCCACACGTGTCGCGACAACGCGAATCTTCGCGTTATCGCGACATATGTAGCCAAGCAATGTTCGCGTGAATGGTTCGCGAATTGACGAATTTCTTGCCCACACGTGTCGCGACAACGCGAATCTTCGCGTTATCGCGACATATCTAGCCGTAGCATCGAGGTGCATCTTGAATGGCAACGTCGCGCGCTGCATCGCCGCGTCACTCGACGTGTAACCTTGGCGCAAAGAGTATACTAATAATAATATGCCTTGGCGTTTGTACGAACAGCGCCATCTATTATAAATGTTTACCGAACGTAAACTCGTAACACAACAGCAAATAACTCTTTCTCGGTGGTTCTTTAAATTTCTGTTAGATGGCGCGATTCAGGTCACTCATACATGTAAAGATTTTTCGTTTTTTATTGGGTCTAATTCTCCTAGAAATACTGTATTTTTTTATAAAATTTTGGCGTTAGGCGAACATAATACATTATAAAGTCTCATTATACTTGCTTTTATTCTGCAGAAACCGTTTATTTACGGAGCAACCCCTGAAAAATGTATGGCGAGGCCTGTCTGCCAAGCATTTTTATCTACGTTATAATCTTCCAACTTATAATATGCCTGTCTACATAGTGTGCGTTTAATGCATGTTTTAAATTTCTTCTCATTTAGTTGAAGAATAATGAGTGGTATTTTATTATAACATTTTACACAGTACCCCCTATTACTGATAATAATACTGGTATATATAATACTGGTATAGAGTGCCATCTCAAGGAATTTTTCTGCCAACCTATCGTGAGTAGCGCCATCTGTCGTTTGGAGTCACTCACTAACCATGCTATACTTATACCTATATCCTCATTTTCATTTGATTAGTTTTGCATATTTCCCATAGTTGTAGATTGATTTATGTAAAATCTGTATGATAGCGTGTCATTATTTATTATTTTACAGTAGTTTGTGTGTAGAAAAATAAAAACCGCTCCACATGAATTTTAAATCAATCTACAAGCATGGAAAATATGCACATTTTATTGTTTAGTTTGTAAAGGTAACTTTATTTCGTTTTTAATGAAACAAGCTGGTTGTTGAATACTCAATACATAGATTTATCTTTCTGTTACTGTATATTGTGTTCATGTTTCATTTGTGCACATTTTTCACTTCAAACATGTTGACAATCCTATTTACATTTATGTATAAATTACATGCATATTGGCAAAATCAAATTTGATGGTGGTAGGAATACTATAGTATTTTTATTTGACTATTCCTTATTGCTTACGTTTCCTACAGTGCTCTTCTGCAATTTTTTAATTTCATAATCAATATATTTAATTTTGCCTTATAATTCATATTACGCACCAACTAATTTAATTATTATAACATTGGTTGAACATTATTGTGTCACTAAAACAATCTTAGCTATGATACTTAAATATAGTTGGTGCCAAATAAAGATTATACGTCAACACCCAGTTGCACAAAGACAAACATTAACGCCCCAAGCCCCATTGGATCTTTATTATAATTAAGAATATAATGGATTACAATAAATGTATTTAAGTGAATATTAATTTGTAAAAATTAATTAACGCTATCCATTTCATTAATTTCATCAAAGATCTAATGTTGCTATTTGTAACAAGTTCAAGCAATATTAGCAGATGAGTATATATATAATGACAGCTTTATAAATTAAAATTCGTTTCTGCAACTGGGTGAAAATGAAATAAGATGTTGATGAAAATTATGAAATGAAAACATTTGTTGAACATTATTTTGTCACAAAAGCATATTTTTATTCAACATCATCATCACCATCATATTTTAATTTACCTTTTAATTTAATTAGTCAGCACCAACTATAAATCAAAACATTATTGTTTTAGGGACAAAGTATTATTGAACTGCTGTTTTGTGTTCGCCACATTTAAAAGGAAAAGTGACAAACATATCAACAAACTTCTTCTTCTTCTGCCTAGCCTTTTCCCAACTATGTTGGGGTCGGCTTCCAGTCTAACCGGATGCAGCTGAATACCAGTATTTTACATGGAGCGACTGCCTATCTGACCTCCACAACCCAGTAACTGGGTAATACGATACCCTTTGGTTAGACTGGTTGTCAGACTTTCGTGCTTCTGACGACTCGTAACGACTGCCAAAGATCCACAAATGACAGCCGGGACCGCCACGACCTCCTCAAAACACATCAACAAACATTATTATATTATTCCTTAATTTTTTTATTGGAACATTCGTTTTTAATGATTCTGTTAGTTTTTGAATTTCCTCAAATAAATTTGTCAACTCTATCGAGGGATATATAAGCCACTAGCCATTGTCCGCGTGGTATGTCGATAAAAGTAGCCTATGTCCTTCCCCGGGATGCCATCTATCTCCTTGCCAAATTTTGTCAAAGTCAAAGTCAAATAATTTATTTCAAGTAGGCACATTAAAGGCACTTTTGAACGTCAAATACATAGAAATAGAACTGATTCTAGTTGCCCCTTCCAAAAGGTAGTTTTCGTATGGAGAAGAATGGGCAAGAAATTCCACCGTTACTCTTTAAAAAAAAAAAAAAAAATGTTTTACAATATTTGGTATAGGTACATCAATTATATAATTACATGTGAAGACGATGCACCGAGAATACAATTACAATAGGTAAAAAGAATTAAAAATTAAAAATGGAGCAATGACAAATAAATAAATTAAGTAGGTATGTGATAGGTACATGGTGCTCACATATTTACAAACATTACAGTATACGATAACACAATATTTCTACAAACTTGCAAGTAATACTAATAGGACAGTGTGTGAGATTAATTATCATAAAATGTAAAAAAATCGATGATATAAAAATAATAAATTTTACAACTAGATTAGCAACCAGTTTGATTTTGTCCAGCCTCGAATTTGTCCTATGGAGCAAGACCAGCATGTTTCCAAGCATTCTTATCTTGGATATAATCCTCTAATTTGTAATAAGCTTGTTTACAAAGTGTACTTTTAATATGAGTTTTAAATTTTCTTTCATTTAATTGCAATATATCACTAGGTATTTTATTATAGCATTTAACGCAGTACCCCATAAAAGATGTTTGTACTTTAGCTAGTCTGAAAAATGGTTGATCTATTTTATCTTTATTTCTAGTGTTAAAATTATGTCTATCACTTATTTTATTAAAAATCGTATCCTATATGTCGAAATCCGTTCAGTGGTTTAGGCGTGAAAAGGTAACATACAGACAGACACACATACAAACGTTTAACATACAGACGTTTTATCTATCTAGACAGATTTACTTTCGAATTTATATATATAATATACTCTTTGTCCAGCTCCTTCCATAGCTTGAACATTTGGAGTATCTAACAATAACTCTTCATCCATACTAGTATTATAAATTCGAAAGTAAATCTGTCTAGATAGATAAAACGTCTGTATGACATTTGTATGTGTGTCTCCGGGCGCATCCCGGGGAATGACATAGGCTACTTTTTATCGTCATACCACGCGGGCGAAGCTGCGGACCAAAGCTAGTTTAGAATAGTTTCATGACTTGGCAAATCTTTATCCTGCTCTAAACAATTTTTTTTATTAAAATTTCTAAAACACATGACATAAAAACCTTCCAAATGCCTGCATACCCTTGTATGTATTGTTTTAATAAAGTTTTTAACTGATGGAATATTTTTTCTCTCAACCATTATAATGTTCTTCCCATCTACTTTCTTTACTAAAAATTTCAGACAATTTGTGGAATAATAGGCTAGTTTGCTTCTTTTTTTTTAAATGGTTTTCACCATAAAAGTTAGTGCATATTCAGCAATTTAACAGTTATTGAATGAATCTATCCCTTTTATTATATTTTCCTTTTCATTGTACTTTTTGGACTTGTGGATTAATATACATTTCGTCAAACATTAAAATGCACAACCTTTCGTCATTTGGAAGATCTTTAACATTTGACGCTAATTTATTAAATAAGATAGGATTAACCCCTTCTTGATCAAGAAGATTTTTTAATGATTTAGCTGATGGCAGTGTAAAACACTTAAGACAGAAAATAAAGCACAGCAATACGGGGTTCTTCGGGGGTTTCGGGGCTCAGGGGGGAGCCCGAAATGCTATGCTTTACTAAACTGCATAACTAATGTGACTAACTTAAAAACTAATGTTAATTAATGTTTGCAGCAGTCTTTCCTTCAAATGTTTTCCCCCTTTCTGTAGCAGGCATATTACGCTTCAGAGGTATTGTAACTGTTTTCAGTTATTTGATAAAACTCCACCCGCACTGATGACAATTTGGTTCTTGAACCTGGAAAATTAAAAAAAATCTCCATTTAATATATGCACTATAATAGGGGTAATTCGGGGTAAAGTTGGTAATCTCAGGAGCTACTGAACCGATTTCGAAAATTCATTTAGTGACAGACTTTTTCTGAGTGCTATGATTTATTTGTATGATTATTAAGTAGAGTACCCATTCATTTGATACTGTCACATCCCCTGGGGATCAAAATCTGGGGACCGAAAGCTAGTTATAAATAATATACAAAAGCTTTTTCCACTGAGTAGATTGTCGTCTGGCTGGCTGGCTTTCATGCTTACTCTAAACAAAATAGTTTCGATGTTTTACATCTACCAGGCGTCTCGCGACTGCTCAATTTTTTTACAGGCTTTATATTAGCTTGTTTCCGGTTACTCCATTGTCATCAATTTTTCAAGCACTTCCTGTCATCTGATTGAGCTGAACTTGGCATACATAAACAACGTGTACGTTACCCCAGCAAGAAAGTGTCTCCTAGAGTTATATGAGTAGAACGTATAATTTGTGCCTTATTTGCTGTAAATGTGCCCCCACATAAAAAATGTGTGCCCCCTGTCGTTTCGGAAAAAAACGGAAAAAACGATTCTTGCTGGGGTAACGTTTTTCTAGCAGGAAAATTCTAAACGAATGATCGGAGAGAGAAAAATTATGCATGGCCATAGAGCTTATTTGTGTGCCAAAATGTGCCCCCAAAAATAAAATCTGTGCCCCTTCAGGTTTTCGAGATATTGCATTTCCTGCTGGAGTAACGTTTTGATGAATCGTATATCTCTAAAACCATTGCATGTGCCCCTGTAGAATAAACATACAGGAGTAGCTCTTAATGTGTGCCCCTTAGTGCCCCAATTAGATTTAAGAAAATATTTATAGTTTTCAAGTTATCGCGGTTTTATGAAAACCCAAAAAAACATCGCAGTGCTTAAATGAGACAAGGTATAAGTTCGCTGAAACTGTATTCGGTCCTTCTTGACGCTAATAATAACCATACAAAGTTTCAAAACTGCACATGCATGCGTTTTTGAATAATCTTGCTAAAAGTCAAAACGATGGTGTCATAACTTTGACGGCAAAATACAAGGAACCGGCTCAATCCCAGATGTGTAGGTGTAAACCAAAATCTTGTGCCTTTAGTCAAAAATATATGGTGAAAAAATATTCAGCTTGGAATGTTTCGCATTAAGTAAATATTAACAAAAAACCAAAATATGTAAGCAACGGCTGGCTATCCGACCAAATATGAATGACTACTAAAAAGCGACGGATTCATACATATCGATGACCTTCTTTATTGGGCGTATTATACCTAAGCTGTTGTCCGTACAGTCGCGTTCAAAAGTTTTGGGGCTAATTAAAATATATATTAAATGCACCTTGTGACTATAATAAATGAAACAGCTTGTTGATGTGGAAATTATTATTTTTATTCCCTTAATTTTAATTCTTAAAGTAATAAACGCACTTCCTAGTCAACAAACACTTCGTACCTATTATTCATAATAGAGCGACGTTACACGTAACTGTCTCTGTCACACTAACACCGTACGCGTGCTAGCTGTCTCACTTTCTCCAAGCTAGACAAAGCGACTCCTTGCGACACCACGTCAGAATTATTTTTTGTTTTTGTTCCTACGCCTTTATGAACTTGGACGGTTGTATTGGTGATTTTGATGATTATAATTCTGTAACTACTTACGTCTTACAGCCGCGACTTACTGTTAATTTATCTAACCTACGGCTTATCAATAAATATATATATATAAAGACAAATACGGGCTTTTTATTTATATACAAAAAGAGCTACCTATTTTTAGTAGTTTTATTTTCATCATTTTCACATTCATCACACATTTCATGAACTATATTTTTTTTTAAACATCGGGACCAATCAAATTTTTGGTCAAAGACCTGGCAAATGGCAAATATCTGGATGTATTTCTTTCGTTCATAAATAAATTACTGGATGTATTTTAATGAAATTTAGAATGGAGAAGATAGCTTACCTTGGAATATAGCACTTAGGCTACTATTTATAATGTACTTAATCATGTGTAAGGTCATAGAAGCAGCTAGTAGGATATAATCCAATAACAACTTTATTTTATTACTTATTACTTTTCTACTTCATTGTACTCAGGCACAACACTTGTGAACCGGTTAGTGAGTAAAGTAAAGAAGGTCATCGATATGTATGAATCCGTCGCTTTTTAGTAGTCATTCATATTTAGACGGATAGCCAGCCGTTGCTTACATATTTTGGTTTTTTGTTAATATTTACTTAATGCGAAACATTCCAAGCTGAATATTTTCACCATATATTTTTGACTAAAGGCACAAGATTTTGGTTTACACCTACACATCTGGGATTGAGCCGGTTCCTTGTATTTTGCCGTCAAAGTTATGACACCATCGTTTTGACTTTTAGCAAGATTATTCAAAAACGCATGCATGTGAAGTTTTGAAACTTTGTATGGTTATTATTAGCGTTAAGAAGGACCGAATACAGTTTTCAGCGAACTTATACCTTGTCTCATTTAAGCGCTGCGATGTTTTTTTGGGTTTTCATAAAACCGCGATAACTTGAAAACTATAAATATTTTCTTAAATCTAATTGGGGCACTAAGGGGCACACATTAAGAGCTACTCCTGTATGTTTATTCTACAGGGGCACATGCAATGGTTTTAGAGATATACGATTCATCAAAACGTTACTCCAGCAGGAAATGCAATATCTCGAAAACCTGAAGGGGCACAGATTTTATTTTTGGGGGCACATTTTGGCACACAAATAAGCTCTATGGCCATGCATAATTTTTCTCTCTCCGATCATTCGTTTAGAATTTTCCTGCTAGAAAAACGTTACCCCAGCAAGAATCGTTTTTTCCGTTTTTTTCCGAAACGACAGGGGGCACACATTTTTTATGTGGGGGCACATTTACAGCAAATAAGGCACAAATTATACGTTCTACTCATATAACTCTAGGAGACACTTTCTTGCTGGGGTAACGTACACATAAACAACTACCAAAATATTTCGTAACAATGATACCATGGAGCTGGTCCGATGATGGAGCAGGAAGTTGGGCATAGGAACTCCTCAATCAAACAAGATAACACCATCGTGTTTGGACTCATTGGTTACGTATTAAGAAGTACTTTGACACTAGGTGGTGTTCAGGGTCTTCTGATGGAGCCGGAAGGTGGCCATGGGAACTCCTCAATCCAATTGACATTAACAGAAAAAAATAAACAGATGTCACGGCAATTTTGACGTGATACACGCGTCAAACTTCAATAATAAAAAAAAAATATATGTTATAACCCCAAAAGAATAAAATCAAGTAATAAAAACTAAAACCCAACTACGACTTAAAAGGTATAAACAAGACACCACAGACAGACAAATTAAAAATCCGGAGTCACACGTAATCTGTTCGATTTATGCCCTAACACGGTTTTAGTTTTTATTACTTGATTTTATTCTTTTGGGGTTATAACATATATATTTTTGAAATGTGCTCATTAAGCCCTTTCATTTGATACCCAACATGGTACTTACGATAAAACCATTTTTTTTTTTAAGTTCCTCACTTTATGTCCTCTAGCGGGCGCCATTTTTAATTTAATGTGACTTCACATAGCCTATAACCAACTCGGTCTCAACTCGAACAAATTATAATTAGTCTTGAAAAAAAATCATAGATGGCAGCATAAGTAACAATTTATGAAATTAACAATCACTAAAAAGCGTTATACGACAAATTTTGGCTGAGGTAATATTAGTAAAAATCAAAACATCTTTGTTTAATGCTGATTTATGTATTTACACTCATAAATCTCGGATTTTCAACAAAAAACTTAAATTAAGCCGTTTACTTCAATTCGAACCCTTAGAATGATAAAGTAGTAAAACTGCTAATCATTTTGTTGAGAGCTCTTTGCAATAGATGGCGTTTTACTCAAGTGGTGACAGGGTCATTTTAAACTTGCGTTTATGTCGTTTCATTATGGAAAATAATTTTTTTTTTTTTTTTTTAATCTAGTACTTTACGTAAAAATATAAAAATTGAACACCTAGGAAGAAAAAACGTAAAAAAGGAAGAAAAACATCTAGGAGTCTTGCGTAGTATCTAGGCAAGACTCCTAGATGGCGTTAAAAAAAACTACAGTCTCTGGCAATTAGTGAGTCGCTGATGCTGCCATCTGTTAAAAAAATGGAGAACGAAAAATAGCCAGCTCAATAGCCAGACTTAGGGTGGTGTCATTTCTTTGTATGGGATTGGGTATCTGTACGTAGTATTATAATATCTGTGACCGCGCGAAACGCGCGAACCCGCTGGTACAAAATCGTACCAGCGGGACTTCACGCCGGTTGACGTTTGGCAGCGATTTGTCCCAACCGCATTCTTACAAGATTATCATTCTTACAAAATATTAAAGTTCTATGTTTACGACAGTTTTATTTAGTACTTTTTAGTTAATTAAAAGCTCGTTTTTAAAAAGATTTTTACTTATATTTTATTTATAACTTCTAATACCAAAATCTACTTACGTGAGTCTGTGTCCAAATAAACGTTATTCTTTCTTTCATTAAACAAGATTCCTTCTCGGTCGAGGGAGTTGTTGCTCCTGAAATGATTTAAATTACATTTTAAAAAATGATACTGTATTAAAAAATATTTTATCTAGGCTGCAAGGGGTAACTTATTATACTAAACTAGCTGATGCCTGCAGCTTCGCCCGCGTGGATGTCGGCTATTATATACTAAAACCTTACTCGAGAACCACTCTATCCATTGGTGAAAACAGCATGAAAATTGGTGCAGGAGTTTTTGAGTTTATCGCGAACAGGACGACAGACAGACGCGGCGGAGGACTTTGTTTTATAATATGTAAGTATTAACTAAAAAACTAAAAGGACTAATTAACTATACCAATAAATATGAAAACAAAGTAAATAACCAATGTAGGTACTTGGGAAATCTGAATGCAGGTTGAGGCCTTTTTTTTAGATGCAACAGGCGAATGTGGCACTGGAAATAATAATATAAAATAGGTGTAAAAATTAATTTAAACAAATCATTCAGAGAGGTATTAGGTATTTAGTTGGTGCTAAATAGGGGTCTACTGTCTAATTCTAAAAACTACTTATCTGAAACTAGCGACGCTTTAGAGGTAGTAGGCACAGGATCACCACTAAAAAGAAAAGATTTTAAAGTACATATTCAAAAAAATAATTCGGAATGTTATTGCATTAAAAAAATATTTTATCTAGGCTGCAAAGTAAAATAGAACAAAATACTTATTTTGTTTGAATTTGTTCCATAAGAGAATCATAATCAACTAAGTCAATTCCAACAAAAACAATAATCCAAGCTCAATTACAGTGCCATGCATAATTAAAAAGGCAAATACACATATAATTTAAATATTTACCTGAAAGTTGAACCGATGTAAATGGTGATAACTCACCATTTACATCGGTTCAACTTTCACCTAACGACAGGAAGTTCACCCTTTCAGTAGATGCAACTGGTGTTGATGCGTCTGGAAATAGTAAATTATGAAATCCTGATATGTTTCTGCCTATACTTCATGTAAATTGCAGTTATTGCTAGAACAAAATAATAGAAAAATGTGATTTAGTTTGGGCATTGACATAAGGCTCATTTACATATGGTACTTACTTGATATATAGAGGAATAGAGGTGAGGATTTGCTAGAGCATTCAATCAACTATTGCGATTCTTCTCTTTCAGCAAAATGCTTGTCAGACTTATTTACTTTTATAGATTTGAGTATTGGTCCATCCACTGACTGAGGCACCAGCTAACTCAACCCATAGCCGGAAGCGCTCTTGGAAGACTCTAGGGTGCAGAAAGCTGTGGACTGTGAGACCTACAAATAATTTAGTTTAAGAAAAGAATTCTACCAACAGAAAAAATACTATGTATTATATCAGAAGCATACCATAAAATACTACAATGCGATTCTTTGATTTTGGAGCAGTCAGTGAGATATAAACAAAAAAAAAATATTTAAACAGCAGATAACAAAGAATTTTAAAAAAACATAACAGCACAATCAAGGTCATTAAAATTCCCAAACTTAATTGAATCCCGTTGTAAATTAATTTGTATTAGTAAAATACTATTAGTTACTCTTTCTCATTAAGTAGGGTGGCTGCGGGTCCTCTAAACGATTATTAATATTACTCATTATATTCTGAGCCTAGGTACCTGTAATATTTGAAGAGCCCATACCACAGGTAATGTTATCATCAGCCTATCTAGAGATATTACAAGAGCAATATTTGTAGGTATTTAAACCGCATGAATCGTCTGGGATGGGATTACTCTTTCCCTATATAGTTACTTTACTCTTTGTATGGGGCCCGCTGGAACTTTTGAGGTTACGTATTGCTATCATTTACATATGAGACAGTTTATGGTCAGTGAGTCGGTACCACAGAGCACTATATAATACTGGGTCGGTACTGTTGGGTAAAGAAGAGGGATTTTGAGGTTAGGCGAGAAATCTTACCTGTAGAGTACCTAGCATTCAAATACACATAGTTTCGTATTATGCATAGTAAAGTAAAAACACATTGAACATTTAACTAATAGCGTGTAATACTGCAACATTTAATATTAGCGGCAAATATCGCAAACAAACACCGAATTCAGTCGGCCTTCCCTATATAGTTACTTTATACTCCTATATATTACTTTACTCTATGCTTTACTCTTTGAGAATTGAGACAGGCACTCACTGTCTAGTTTGGGGACCATCGCTTTAACAAAATGAATGTTACCAACAGTTACAGATAGAATTACTATGTTTTTAATCTAAGGTAATAATTGTAACAATGTTTAAATAAAATTTTATCTTATCTTATCTAATGAAAATAAATTAGAAATTATAATTAAATAGCAATTTTCAACAACGTATTAGTTAGAAGCCGTGTTGTAGAAACAGAGACATCTAGTACGTCTTAAGTGAGCTATGATTACTATTATTTACAGGATATAGGTTATGTAGTTTATGTAGTTTATAACTCCGTCAAATAGGTGGCGTACCTAAAAAAATTGCTGTGAGCATGTAGGGAAGTTTACCCCCCCTGTGCTAATTATGAATTTGATTTAAAGAAAATTATTGCTACTTTAAGACAATTTAGGTTTATTAATAAGAATTTTAAGAACCCCGCACTGAATTCAAACATACTAAGGCGTTGTATTACCGTGCGATTGCACTGGCGAAACATTTGCGACAAAACATGTAGAAATCTCTATCTTCTGTCAATGTTTCATACAATTTTTGACAGGAGCTAGAGATTTAAACATGTTTTGTTGTAATGTTTCGCCAGTGCAAACGCACGGTGAGTCCGTTTATGAAGAAGCGATTTTTCACGGTCTTCATGGTCTTCCTTTTTATTTGTGACACTATTTTATTTAGCAAAAAATAATCCATAAGATGAAGCCTTTCGATCGGTATGATAAAGCCTGTAGCTTTATCACACCTCTGTCCTCTATATCTACCCTGATTATTTTTCTCATGTAATGAGTTCGATTCCCGGTTCAACCATGTCATTTTTTAATTATCTATTAATGCAGTTTATATTTTTTTTTTAATTCAACTAATGTCTTCTTTCAGCAAAATGTAAATTGCAGAATATTGTGGATGGAAATCCACAATATTCAAGATACTTTCCCTCCATGTGGCCTATCCGTGGGATGTACAGTGCTCTGTGGGCACAGAGTACTTTTATATATCAGACCACAGAACAGACTTATAAATAACTAACATTGGTCCATGGTGTTGGTCCACAGTACTCCACAGATTACAGTCATCAGTTCCTCGTTAAACTATTTACTTATAATGCGGGATTATAAAAATATTGTAAATGCCTGAAGATACTCTTTAGGCACCCAAGAGTATAAGAATTAGAATTCCAACTTCTCTAAAAATCTTTATTTTTTTGTACAAATTCTGCCATGATTCTTTGAAAGTTCTACAAACGTTGATGAAACTAATCTCTTCTAGAACAAGAAACGAACGAAACGTATTGAAATGAAATGTCAGTGACACAGTGACGTCACGTCAGCGATTGTCGCGTTCTCATTATTTTTATTTCGCAATTTGGAAAATATCTGCATATTTTTTTTGTTTTGTGTGGTTTATGTGAAATATTTAGCTCTGGCACTTGTCGCTGACATGGATAACCAATACTACTACAAACTGATGGCGAACTATCTATCAAAACGGAACTGTGACGAGTCGTTCATGCGATATTTTTTTGGTAAGAATTCGCTAAAGAAAACTCCCGAAGAGTTGGAACGGGCAGACGAGAGGAAAAGAAGACTGCAACGGGAACGGTCACGTCGATATCGAGCGTTAAAGAACGCACGACGACAACACGAGGGTGGCTCGAGTGGCGGCGGCCGGGACAGTGCGGACGGCGACGCGACGCGCTCAAAGTCGCGCGCCTTCGCCCTCGAGGAGGAGTACAGTGACGGCGACGAGCCACCCACGCTGTGCGACCTCAGCTACGACGACAAGTGGCGGGAACGCGCGCCCGCTTCCGACTGCGCGTCTGATGACAACTCGGCGCAGTCAGCGGCCGAGCTCACAGATGCGGCACTGAGCACTGACGCGCCGCTGAGCCTGCGTGAGCTGCTGAGCTCGCCCAACGCCGAGCTGGACTACCCCACCGTGCACAGCCTCATGTTCCACTGGCTACAGACGTAACACTTTGCTGTTCACACTCCACACTAGAAAGCATGCAACAACTTTGGCTCCCACTATTTTTTTTTTCTCAATCCTAAATTGGTTCCATTTATATGCTGCACACTATAGTACCGGTACTGAGTTGCCAGTCAGTAGGCAAGCGTTGACAAGATTCATATTGAATGCCATGTATTTCTTAGAAACAACTGTGAGTGTGGTAGACTTACACATATCAAAATGTTGCTGCTTTTATGATATATTGATCACATTTGTTGACAGAACCGTCCTGCTATGATTTATTGACTATTTAGATAGTAGTTTATTAATATGTACTTTGACTGTAGATGATAATAATGAATGGTTCAGGGTGGTTTTAGCAAGCTAAGCAATATAGGTACAAGTTTGTAAAAGAGTAAATGTTCGCTTTCCAACAAGCAAAGGGTGCATTGATGCCCCATGATGTTTACCTACACAACACAACACAAGTACAATTTGAATTGGAAATTAATACACATGCATTAGTTTGAATAAGAAACTGTTATGCTTATGTCCATTCCATTGCAGAAATATCAAACATTGACTGCAGAGAGAATGATGATAAGCATGGACAATAGCAGTTGGCTTGGCATCGGTTAACAATAAGAACATATCACTTATTTGCATTTGAAGCCATGCCATCGCACTGAACAAGTGATAGTCAGTAGCCTACTAGACATTGTGGTGATAGTATGTGGCCGAGATGTGCTATGAACACATTGAATGTGGGCTACAGGGTGTTGTGTTGTGAGCACAGCACCAGCCAATAGCTCATAGAGTATTCCACTAGACAATAAGTTGTTGTTAAGTTGCCATATCCTAATATTTAGATACTCAACAATTATACATAATTTTACTATAATTATATGCATAGAAAAGTATAGAGTATTATATACCTATAGTTTGTGATACGAATGAATTTACATTTTGTGTGAAATCTACAATGTTAGGCAAAACAGGTTCATAGTGTAAGTTAGTGCAGCAAGTGGTGTCATGGACTAGCGGCGCGTCTTGACTCCCGACCGTGCACTGGGCTGCAGATGCTGCAGTGCTCCATGTATGTGTGTGAGACATATTGCGAAATACAACATTCCTATATCAGAATTATATATAAACATCCTGTTTTTGCTGGTAGTGGTGTGAATATGAGCTAATGCCAGCAATATGTGTGGCAAACAAGTATGTTTCAAAATATTTTTTAAATATGTAGGTACCTAGTTGATTCAAACTAAGTGATTGGCATTAAATCTAAGTTCAAATAACTCCCACACCATCTATTTGAATGAAATCATTCAGCAATCACAAACATGCAACACCACATTTTAACATTTTTGCTAGACCTACAGGATGAGTTTTTATAAAGGATTCACTATGGCTGCCCCACCAGCTAAGTTTTAGTGATAAGTTTAGATGAAATACTTTTTGATCGTAATAAAAAGGATTATTTTTTATTATCTATGCAGCTACTTATGCGTTTATGAGGAACCCATAAATGGATATCTACATAAATTTCTTCTATCACCAACAGTTAACGTAATTATCTAGCTCTTAAAACAAACTGACTAAATATTCATCCTGGAGGTTTACAGGCTGAAACTTTTTATTCTAACTCTAAGGGATGAATTTTTGAGGTTTTAAGCCGAAACTAACAGAGCAAAATAAATTACTACAGTGCGCGCGCGACTGCTAGTCACCTAGGACAGGTCTGAGTCGCCAAGCATAATTATTATATATTTATTACAAAATTAATGCTGCAGTCTTTTGGGCATAACGGAGGATCATGCTAAGCAATTTGAGGTAGGGTAGGGCCTTTCATTACATTCTGTTTTTTTCTAAAGTTCTTTTTCAGAACTTTTATAAAATACCTAATCACATGCAAAGTAGATCTTAGTGTCATGTTAGTATAGAGATTATAATTTGTAATTATTATCTCCATGCATGTTAGGTTGTTGTTGTTTATTCAAAGAATTTTTTTGTCATTTTGTTTGCTAAGCAACGACACGACTATTTTTCAAAATTCAGGTAGGTAGGTAGCTACTGATCATTCCATTGATCTTCGCTAATTCTGTCCCATTCCCATCTTAAAAAACGGGCCAATTAATATAATATCATTGGGCCAATGCATTGTCGAACGACGCACAATTAATATAATATCATTGGGCCAATGCATTGTCGAACGACGCACAATTAATATAATATCATTGGGCCAATGCATTGTCGAACGACGCACAATTAATATAATATCATTGGGCCAATGCATTGTCGAACGACGCACAATTAAGGGTTGCGTAACGACTGTTTTAACCAATGCATTTATGATAAATACTCTGGTTTTGAATATTTTGCTTGCTTAAGTGGGTGATAGACGTAGGTACGTACCTACTTAAAGTACGCGGTCTTTAAGTTCGCGACCTAACTCGGCTCGCCGCGCCATCGGTGACACACGTGAAGCTTGCTCAAAATTTCATTGTCAAATTGGCTCGCGACTCGCGCCGATGACAGACGGGCGAGTAAGCTTGCCGAGCCTTAAGTACGCGTACTTGCTCGCACATCTATCACCCCTTTTATGTTTAATTAACAGAGGAAGTACGCTAAATACTAATAACCCTCCATTTTGCTTCGCCGTATTCGGGTACCTAAACATTATTTTTAAATTCTAAGCTCATACATGATGAACAGAAAACACTGGTCAACTTTAAGTTATTTAAAGAGGGTACTTCTGAAAGTTGACAAAGCCGCAACCGCAATACAATAGCTGTCAAATATTTCGCGTTTCTATTATTAGGTACCTACGTAGTGAATTTATCTGAATATTTATTACCTAAGTAGGTACCTACTATAATATTCAGTGTTACGGTATTCGCTACTGCAATTCATAATTAATATTTTATTGCACTACAGACCGTTATTTCATAATTTAATTTAGTAAGTAATATTGATAAATTATTGAAAACAGCGATAATAATACGAATATTTGACAGTTATGTAAATGCGACGTTGCCAACTTTCAGAGTTCATTCTTTTAAGTGGAGTAGAGGGACCTTAGGAATAAATGTTGTTTCTACGATAGACTAAGTTAATTTGTTTACTTTAAGTGTCGCTACTGGTTTCACAGATTTCAGGGCTCTTTCAATTTAAGAGTTTGATCCGGACTGCGCTCCCATTGTGTCAATTGTATGGAGAAAATCGATCAAACGCTTAAACAACAGACAGTCAAAGCCGTGAAGTCGAAAAAATTGCGTCCAACTAATGGCCGCTAAATGCACGCACACTAGAAAAGCACAATGACGTGGCGCGGTTCTTGACAGTTGTTACGCAAACCAGCACGAAAAAGTTGGCCTGTTTGATTTACTTAGTTCTTTTGCAGCGCAACACTATCTAGACATAGGTATATAAATAATCAAAACACTTAAATTGAAAGAGCCCTTACACTCATGATACCAAATTGTAAATCCTGTTTTCCTAATTCAGTGGAACTCAAGGTGCATACCACAGTTTTCATTGAAAGACGTTAATGCCTTGCAGAATTGTAAAATGCTCCTAGGCGTGCAAAGTAGTAGTCGTGCGCTCATGATTCCTCAACACATCATTCGAAGTACGATGGGAGTTAGATGAAAAAAAAAGTAGAAAACCATTACCTACAGTTAAGTTTTAACAAAAGTAATCAATGTAGATACAACAGTGGGCCACAAGCACAACACTAGCGAAGTATTGCTTGTATCTTGTTGTTGTTCTCAGCGCAGGGACACCATGAACACATTCGACGCGTACAGCCATAATATCATTAGTTTAGACTTAGTGTTAAGTACCTAATGTATAGAAGGCACTAATCTGTAACAGAATATTATACACAGATATAGATGTATACCTACATGACCGACCAGCAACCTAATTACGTAACACACGATCAATCACAATCAGAATCAATTTGGAAGATACCTACCTATATTGCTAATCCCTTGCTTCTTAAAGTACGTTGTTAACTAACAAAGGACGCGCAATAGTATAGATACATTTTTTTTTAATACCTTTACGTAAGTAAGTACTTATATTAGTGAAATATTCAAAAAACTATGAAATAGATACCTAAAAGAAACACTGTATACGCACACAGTGTTTCTTTTCCATATCAAGTTAATATTTTTGGTGAATATTTTATGTACCTACCTACTTTATAAAAGCTTTTTTTTAAATTGTTAATATTTTTTTAATCGACTTCTTCAAAAAGGAGGAGGTTCTCAATTCGTCTGTATGTTTTTTTTTTGTTTGTTACGCGATTACTCCGCCAATTATTAATCGATTTTAAAGATTCTTTCTTTGTTTGGTAGGTCATGCTTCCGAGGTGGTCCCATATAAATTTTATTAACTTGCGTAATCTTTGAGTTAGCTTCAATATTACGTATTTTTCCCACTTTTGTTTATCTAGACGACATCATTATTTTTCTCCTTCACTGTTATTATTACATATCAGGTAGTGGTATTCGAATTTGTGTGGGGTAGGTAACACAACTAAAAAGTGAAAAATAAAAACTTAAAAAAAAAAACCGGGATCCAAAAAAAATAGGTACTAAAAAAGTGAAAAATAAACTTTAACCTTTTAGTTTTTTTTTTGTACCTACTTAGCATGTACCTACAGACGGTATACTATTGCAGGTTAATGGGAACGCCCTTCGTTAGAAAACATACTGTATTATGGACGAAATTTTTTTCTGCTCAACAACGTAATTAACGCAATGAATGAATGTTGTTGAACTGTCAAAATTGTGTGTTACGCAATTATGGTGCTAGTCACACCACTTAGGCTACGGACACGAAGTCAGCGGGCGCGGGGAGCGCCGCGTTTAGACTGACTTGAATCGCTCGTGGGACGCTGCTTTCGAGGCCATGTAAATCTATGCATTAAAACGCGCCCCTCCCCGCGCTTCCGCCGCCCGCTTACTTCGTGTCCGTAGCCTGATATTCTGGCGTAGGTACGTTTAGCAACAAAAGTAAGTTATCCCTCTAGGATTGATAAAAAGTTATTGAATACGCTGTTTTTACAGCATGCTCTATCCAAAGTTGCTGGCCATACCTCAGTGGTGTTTTGAGTTTCGGATACATAGGTATTACAATTTGTTATTCTCGTTCCAATAGGTGCTTTCGTTCTGTTTTGTAGGTCTTAATTATAGTTACGCTACTGGCAGCTTAATTGTTAAGGTAAATAGAGGAGAATTGTAAAGGGGGCGTATTCTGAACAAACTGAAAATATTATACCTATATTTTGTTAGTGCAACAAATTTTGTTGCTAAAATATGAATAGTTAGTAAGGCGGTGTTCAGCAGACGACTCTTGCGCCTGCGGCGGCGATGCCTTCGACGAAATTTAATGTTATGTAAACTATGCGTAGGTACTTTAAGGTAGTGCCATATTAAAAGAGCTTCCTGTCTATTTTTAATTACTAGTCTTTTATTAGTTGTTGTCTTTGTTTCTTTTGTTATTTGTTAAGATGGCACGTCTCATACATGCCACCGGCGTACGTAGCGCCAGGGTGCGGGCCAATGAAGGTACCAGAGCCCCTTTGCATGTGCTGAGGATGGCCACCGTGTGTTTTTACCTCCGCCTTTCCAGAAGCAAACCAGGAATCGCGTGAAAAAAATCTGCTGCTACGTAATGACAAAATAACGGGTGACCTATAATTTGGATGTATACTTTTTTTAGCCCCCATTCTGATTTGACGCCAAATTTTGCAATGGTTTGGTGTCTATTATTTGTTAAACTGCGGCGAATTCATTATGCACGAATTTAAAAGACCATGACTACCGCAAGTTCTTAAACGAATTAAAAAGGAACCATATTTTCTAAAAAATCAACCATTTTGATGACTTTGTTATTGGGATCAGGGCCGTAGGCACTTGCATCCTACATTCTCTTAATTCTCCAACTTTTTTTGGACAAGTTGATAAACTTACTTCTATTGTATTTCTGTATGAACAGTCAAAGAGAAAGAAAATCTAGCTTATTCGACGCGGGATGCTAAACATTTCGACATAGCTTTGCTCGCTGCTCGCTCTTCCTTGTATCATAATTATATTCTAAGAAGACACGCTAAGAAGATCATTATTCTTGTAAGCAGTGATAACCCAGTCGTGCGACGGTCGGACTGCCAAGTCATAGGTATCGGTTCGAACCCAAGGCACCTCTTGACTTTTTGGATTCATTGTATAATTCTTTAAAAACGGTGAGGAAATATATAGGCGGCAGCCCGAAGCAGATATCAGGCGACCGAAGCCGCCGCCGTAAGGCGCCCGAGCTGTATCGAGCCGCACCGATGATGCCTACCGCCAGTGGGCGTGTACCTAGGTACCGGGAATCGGTCGTGGACTCGTGGTCCACCTAAAGTCCCTTAAGTAGTAGTAAGTACCCTACCTACAATATTTTTTTTTTCATGATTTTCTTTTACCGCTTTGTCGGCGTGATTAATCATGTAAGTATATCCATACCAAATTACAGCTTTCTAGTAAGTGGGTGATAGACGTGCGTGACTACGTACCTACTGTGCCTAAAGTACGCGGCCTTTAAGTTCGCGACCTTACTCGGCTCGCCGTCGGTGACACACGTGAAGCTTACTCAAAAGGAGACGTTTCATTTTTGTATGGGACTCCGGCCATAACATGTACACTTTAGAAAACCTGGGAAACGAACCCCTGATTACAAGAAAGGCATTATTTTTTCATAATATCTAATATTTTATGGGCACTAAACAAAAACTGAAAATGTTTGACGTTTGTCAGGAGAAATACGACCATCGACTAGTGTTGGGTAACTCGGCACACGTGCTAGCACAGTTGTGCTAGTCACTTGGATGAAAAGAATCACTCACTCTTTCTATTTTGATGTGCTAGCACACAGACACACCTCACTGGCACAGATTAGCTGCACACAGAACATTTGTACAATTGAGTTTTGAGTCAGTCGATCGAGTCACTCACTCTTTTTTTGTATTTTGATCATTTATGTCTTCGTTCACTGTTGCTAGCACAAACACACAACACAGCACTCACCGCGCGTGTGCCTACTCTACTGCGTGTGCCGTGTCGTGTCGCTTTGTCGTCACTACTCACTACACACCACTCAAAACACACGCGACTCGCGCGGCGACTCGGCGAGTCTCGCGACTCACTCGACACACTCACAGCACGTTCGTGTTCACAAGCCACCGCAGCCTCGCCTCATTCGTGGTAGCACACTTTGTAAGAAGAGTGCCATGCACGATCCTCATTTTAAAAAGGTGTGCTACCCATCTCTACCATCGACAGCCAGCCATGACAGCATATATAATGTACTCTGTGCATGACAGGTTGGTTGGACAGATGATGTTTACATTAACTGTCAAAGATGTGATGTCAATGACAATGTGTTTGAATTTTTCGTCCAGAAATACCTACAAACTCCAAAGTAGTTTTTTTATGATGAATCACAACGCACATTTTGTAATGAATCAAAAAACGTTGTTTAAGGTATAAGATATCTTATTATCTTATCGTAATAGCACAGAAATACATGCCTTTCATATTTATTTAAATAACGTCTACGTGATATTATTTTGTTTTAATGTAACATGACTTCTGGACGAAAGCAGTGTGCAAGTAAGACGACGCCATGATCAATAGAATATGGCAATAATTTGATAAACTATTATTTTTTGTGCCGAAGAAATCAGGGGAATATTCAGGAAAGAATATTTTTCCTCAATTCGTGGAATTTTTGCCTTTTTTTTCATTACCGTACAGTTTATGGCCGAAAATGAAACATCTCCAACATTGTCAAATGGCTCGCTGCTCGTGGCTCAAGGCGTGTCACTGAGTCGCAGGGCCACCATCAGGGATTTTAATTTTGATTACACAAAAAAATTGTCGCTAATTAGTCGAAATTTGTCTAGAAGATACCTATAATGAATTCAATACGATATCATAGTCCAAAAGCTAGTTCGCAGAGTTTACGCGTAAACTCTTCGATCTAGCTCTTGGACTATACCTTAAAAATTGAACTCATTATATCTTCTAGACTAAGACCCGAATAAATCTGTGACTTGGCAACTGATTCCGATGAATTAATTAATAAATGTGGCCCTGCTGCTGGGGAGACTCCAGATCGGCCACCTATAAACCCTTATATCTTTTGAACCAGTGACCGACAAATTCTGATATTTGCCGACGAAATTTCGACTAATTTTTTGTGTAATCAAAATTAAAATCCCTGATGGTGGCCCTGCCAGTCAGTGACACGCTCACGGCGCACAGTGTGAAATATGTCTTAACTAGCGTCACTTTATTCAATCCGTCATATTTATTTTTGTATCTCGTAGCATAGTTAATATTTTAAACTGAAACTTTTTTTTGACATACAGAGGGGAGTCAGGTAAGCACTCCCAAGTAACACAGTCTTGGAGGTTTAAAACAAATCTGTCTATTGACAGTCTATTTATGGTTAATCTTTAGATCGGGGCTTTCTAAAGATGGTTTCAATAAAGAAAATGTATTCTTATAGAGTTTTTTTTCTCAAGCTCAATTATTTTTAGAGCATTTGTTCTATAGCACACTTATTTTAAGTACGTTTATAGGTATATTGAATGTTTTAAGATAAAATGCTCTACAAATAGTTAATATAGCCTAAAGGTACCTAACTTGAAGTAATTTTATAGATAAGATGAGATAAAACATTCTGTTTTAGCTATTGGTACTCTTATCTTTGTCCATAAAGAGACTTAAGTCTAGATAAAATACTTTAATAGATATTTTTCAGTTTGTCTATAAAACTGATAGTGAAAACGTATTTTTAGTGTTTTTTTTCCTAAAAATAGCTTAATTAAGTGCAATTTGTATTAAATATTTGAATTGGATGATTTTATGCAATGGAGACAGTAAAAAAAATTAAAAGGTCTGGTGGCTTTCGTCCAAAAATCGGCAAATATTTAAAAAGGAAGAAAAATGAAGAAGAGTTACAAAATCATTCAGATTCAGAATCTAGTAACTTTCTCCAAAACACGGGAAGTTGTTCTTCGACAGAAGATACAACTTAATTTGCAGTGTCCCCTACAACATCACAAAATTATGTAAGTGAGCAGTCCGATTCTGATGAAAACAATATAAATGACGATTGACGACGACGAAAGTCGATCTAATTGCCTCAAAAGGGATCTGCGCCAGTGGTCAGCAACTCATGCTATAACTTACATAGCCTTGAAGGAATTATTTCAAATAATAAATAATTTTCAACCCGATACCCTACCAAAGGATCCAAGAACATTGCTGTAGAGTCCAAGAACGATTGAAATAAAAAAAATCGGTAATGGCGAATACTGGCATCACGGGCTGAAGAATAATCTCACAAGATATTATTCACACTGTCATTATATAAAACAGAAAGAATATCTTTTACTTACCCTCTTGAATTGATTAATTAGATTGCTCTGTTACTGCATAAAATGGTCCACCGTTCACAACACATCAAATTACATGTTCACTTATGAACGTCTAGAAATACTGTGAGAAGATAAAAAGGAATACAGAGATGACAGTTACTAGGTAATCTTAAACCACTCATAAATCTGTTTATTCTTTTACTAGATAGTTTAGTATGTAGCAAGTGAAATTATTCTTGTCATAGAGCTAGAACCAAACTACAGAAAATTCTCTAGAGTATTTGTTCTATTAAATTCGTTTTTCTAGTAAATTTTATCTTGACGCCATTTTTATGGCCTATTTTTGCTTGAAATGATTTTCGTAACATATTTTAATGCTTATTTTTCTGTTTTTATCATTCAATTATGTCTAATTAAACATTTAATATGTTTAAAATTACTATAATTTGAATAAAATGAGTATTTTAACAATTAAAATGCAATTAAAAAACAAAAATATAATAAATAATATTCATATTTGGTAAAAAAATTATTAAATCTTACATTTACAGCGGGCGCTTTTATTTTAAGAGAGTTTTACATAATATTCGACGATAGAATTTCAATCGCATAATATATAGTTTTGCTTGTTTTTATAACTAGCGAAAACACAAGTACCTAATAAGTATATGAAAAAAGAAATGTGTTAGAGTCTGGCAAACGAAAGTTGAACCTGAAAATACGCGCGAAATTTAAAAAAACAAGACTGTTTATCCCTGCACATAGTGCAAGAACACGTGTTCATAATTGAAACTTAATTTCATTTAAATAAAATAAAAATTCTAGTATCAACACGCCATATCGCACTCTGTACAGGGATAAACAGTCTTGTTTTTTTAAATTTCGCGCGTGTTTTCAGGTTCAACTTTCGTTTGCCAGACTCTACGCCATGATGCAATACAATAATAAGTTTAAATAACTCTTGTAAGTTCTGCGCCATTATGTGTTGTTGTCTGTTACAAATCAAATGTTACTTAAAGTTGTTAGTCTTGAGTTAATTTTGGTTTAAAAACTTGACGAGTAAAACTTCTTTAAAGGTCTCAACTTTATCTTTAAGCTATCTACTAGTAAAATGTGTGGTCTATAAAACGTTTAGTGAGACACTAGAAAAATCTCTACAGACAATTTGAAAATTTACAACTCTTATCTCTATCTATTCATGTTTTCTTAACTCATTCTTATGAGAGGTGATAAGGTTGTGCCCACTTTTACTAAACTGTGTCTATAAGCGTTCTTGAATATAACTTGGGAGATATTTTACTCTTAAGGCAGACAATAAAATTAAATTCTATTAGATGTCTAATAGTCCGTTTTTAGACGCGAATGTGTTACTTGGGCTTCTTTATAAAAAAAATATGAAACGGTTTTTTTTATAAAAAAAAAACTTCTTGTTTTATTTTCTACCGTTACTATTACTAACACACCGTTTCTACCGTTGCAACATAAAAAAAAATATATATTGGAAAAAGTTTTTTTGAAAGTATCATCATCATAATTATCCATCTCAATATTTGAATCCGAGTCATTTATATTTCCGCTAAAATCTAAGATGCTTTGATATCGGTCCGTCCTGCGAAACTTTTGGAAAATAGCAAGTTTCTTCATATTTGTCAACCTAACGAAAAAAAATAATTTTGTATGACGCGCAAATAGGTGCACGGGAATACAACTGTACCCCTAGTGTGAGTTTCTTGCCGTATCACAAAATACGTGACGATCAAGTTAATCGAGCTAACTAATGAGCAATGGTATTTAAAAATGTTGCGAGTGTGAGTTCAAAAACGTCTAACTAACATCAGTTAGTATCGTCACTTGTCCGATAGTATGCCGAAACGTTTGTTATTTTTTTAATGTTGCCTATCTTGAACTTAGAATGGTTTCGGCGAAATAATACGACCAAAATACAAATCATATCGTAACCATGTTAACAAGCGTTATGCGTGCCCTCCGTAATTTAGACGAATATTTTTTCTTATGAATGATATATTTCTATTTCGTTTTAATGATTAGTGAGTAAGGGAGATGTGAAATTAGGTGTGTGTGGCGTCAAATTCAAGTGGCGAGCGTCGCGTCATGTCAATATAAACATTCCTTCTGCTTTCAAAGTTTTTCGCGCTTTTGTGTTACATTACTAAACTTATTCTATTTCGATTATTTGCTTTTCATAATGAAGACTAGTGCATCGCAGTTTGAAATGTTAGTTAACTTCATGGAACAGAAAGTACACTTGACCATAATATTGAAAATAAAAACATAGTTGTGAACCATTCAAATAAAAAAATCTTTTCCCTAAAATTTACAGACACGGTAACATAAACAAACATAATAAACACGCAAAAGGTAGAATACAGACGATCCAAAATTGGGAACGCCTAACAAATTTATTAAATAGGTAGTGATCCCACTGGGGAAACTAAAAATACAGAGAAATGGAAGAAGGTGTGTACCTAGCACAGTATAAATATTTTAAGTGAATATTTAATGTTGGTTATATGGAGCGATTTAAAAAATAATAAAAAGAAGAAGGCAGCAAGAATAAATAGGGCTGCTGGTGGTACTAGTGGTGGGCCTGCACTTAATTTACATTTATCTGATTTGGAACAGAAATAATAATATAGAAATGCTTCCTTTGACTAACGATTTCTATTTCTGAATTCAGTATCGTTGAGATCTTCCTTAGTGGATTAAAACAGGCACGAAAACCGGCTCTTTGTTTTTGGAGATGATTCCATTCATCTTGCTGATGAGCAGTCATCATCATTTTCCATGCGAAAAAATTACGTACTGCCATTACAAACACAATTTACCACAAAAATACACGCAACTATTACGAACGTAACTAATATAAACAACAATTCACCTGTCACACACCAAGTGAGTGACTTTACTACAAAGTTTACGTTTTTAAACGTTTGTAGACCGCTTGGAAACGTCAATTTTAAACTGACACTCGCATAAACCCGCAAAATGTTCTCCGAAACGCTACTACGTGAGTCACGTTTAAAATACCGAACAATTGTAGTATCGTTAAAAATCTGACACTCGCTGTTTCGGTTTACAATACTTTCCGCCAGGGGCGCTTTTTACGTTTTCATACATTTATTACTCGATACAGAAACGTGGTAGTAGCGTTTTCTATGTGACAAAACTCACACTCGACGTACTGATTCCTTTAGAGCACGAGTCAAGGAACAAGAAAAAAAATGTTTCAGCTCGGATACATTTTCTAATGTCTTAATATATGCGTAATTAAATATACAAAACAAAAGAAAAAGAAACCTGTACCTATATGTAATATATTGGTGCCGATTCTCTTGTACACCGAACTAAACTAACTAAACTATCACTAAAATTCCTTACTTTTTACTATGAGAATCTTAGAGCTATTCTGCCAACAAAAATCTCTAAATTTAAAAATTATTTTGACAGAACTAAAATCGAATTTGACAATGGCGACTGCACTTGGTACCTACTTGCTTGCCTACCACGTGATTTTTTTTGAGCCGGAGAGGCGCGCAATGTGGCCGTCTCGACGTATTTTTATATGGAATTTTTCACTTTTTGGAAGAAAACAAAAAAAAAAAATTACCAACATGTTAGGTATTACGGGTTTGCTGGTTTCAAAGGGGGTCAAAATTTTCATTATTTTTGCGATAGGACACACCGTTTTCGAGATATAAGCAAAAGAAAATAAAAAAAAGATACAGTACCGTTTTGCAACTGAATTCGAGGTGTTGGTTTGAATTTTAGTTCATGACATCTAATTTTATTCCACACATTTTTAATCGTGATTAAAAATAGTCTGAGTTAGTTAGAGGATTTTAGATATAGAACAAAAATTTTGGTTAAAACGTCAAATTCAGAATAGCATTTTCACTAAATTAAAACTCAGTACCATCTTAATGCTGTCAAACTAAATTATAGTTAAGTTGTGTCACTTTAGTCTATTTTCAGAATAAGAAATCGTCGTTTGACAGGAATAAACTAAATTTTAGTGATTTTTAGTTTAGTTTAGAGAATTTGTGACAAGAGAATCGGCACCATTGACTTTCAAACTCACCTAAGATAACTAAAACACTGTAGCTGTTAATACAACTGCGTTTCTTTATGTCTATCTTTTCACCCGTGAGACACCTCTAATCAAACAAAGAAATAAAGGCGACTAATGTCAATTTCTCGATGTTATAGTATGAAAAATATCGACACCTACTCGCAAATTATTATCAAATCATACAGTTACTTTATCTAGCTGTCGTGTAAAAATATTGTATCGTTGATTATATTTAATAATATACGGATTATTTTACACTGTGCGGGCGGCGGTGACAGACGGGCGAGTAAGCTCGCCGAGCCATAAGTACGCGTATTTGCTCGCACGTCTATCACTCCCGTCTCTGAGCTAAGCCGCGGACAGACAGACAGACGGACATGGCGAAACTATAAGGGTTCCTTGTTAACTCGGAACCCTAAAAAATAGAATAGGTACCGTATTTCAATGACGTCGACATAATAAATATTATTTGAAGGACCGATTTGGATTGATCTAGTCACAGAGACGGTAGCTGTACACCTACGCATCTACCTACGCAATAAGGCATACACGAATATGGTACATAGTCAATGTCAACCGCATTGCTAAGTTTACGTCACCAGCCATAGGTAGGAGCGTAGGAGCTATAAATAAATAGGTAATTTTAAACAACAACACGCGTATCATGACCAACGTAGCAACGGGTTTTGTCGACTAAAGAATAGACAAAATGACAGTTACTATGCGTTTGAACCAGAAAACATTCAACATTTATGTTTCGAAACTTGTCACATGAAACAAATCTCATTACTTACCGTGCGTTTGCACTGGCGAAACATTTGCGACAAATCATGTTGAAATCTCTATTTTCTGTCAATGTTCCATACAATTTTTGACAGGAACTAGAGATTTAAACATGAAAACTGTTTAGGTACGTTTCGGAAGTCGGTGTCTTGCTTTGTCTTTGCTTTTCAATTTTCGCTTTTTGTCACCGAATTCCGAAATACTTAAGTTATTTTTCACTTTTTTAGTGTTTTTTTGTTGGAAGTTAGTTGTTTTTTTTTTGTAAACAGTTTTCATTTTTCACTTTTTAGTTGTGGTACACACGGCTACAAATCAAGCTATACATTTCGAGTTTATGCAGATCTCGCATTGTATAGGATTTCCGTACAATGCGAGGTCAGCTTATACTGGAAATGTATAGCTTGATGTGTAGCCGTGTGTACCTACTCCACATAAATTGGCATACCACTACCTTTTTCTTTTGATGTTGGGAAATCGTCCAATGACTTATCCCACTCTGGGCGGAGCGGAAAGGTTTCCTCCCGCCTTATCCGAAACAGGAACCTCCCGAAGCAACAGTGTCCGGTGAGGACCTGCGTCAGGCGGAAGGTTAGGACTGGCGCCTCTCTAGCCACTCCTCAAAGAGGGGACTTATCGCCGCCCAGTATACCACTACCTGCTATGTAAATAACATTGACGGAGCCAACCTGTTTTTTATATTTCTATGGAGCCAACTAAGATGTCGTCTACATACGCAAAGTGGGAAAAATACGCAATTATTGAAGCTAACTCAAAAACTACGCAAGTAAAATTAATAAAATTTATATGGGACCACCTATGAAGAATGACCTACCAAACAAAAAAAGAATCATCAATATCGATTCGTCATTGGCGAAGTAATCGCGAAACATAAACACAAAAAAAAAAAAACATAGGTACAGACGAAAGAGAGACAAAAGTAGGTAGGCTAATTGAGAAATTCCTCCTTTTTGAAGAAGTCGGTTAAAAAAAATTGCTCTAGACCCAAAAAGCTCCTCACTTCGATCAGGGCCGCGGGAAGAATGATTCTGGTCGAAGGGAATTGAAATAGTCTCTTCAATCAAAAACATGTTGAGCCCCAGACAGCGCAGTGGCCTTGACACGCGTGCGCAAAGACTCGGAGCGAATTGGACCGTCCAGGGGTTAAGTACCTTCCGTCCAGATCCAGACTGGCGCTCCGTAAATATTAGGTCTTTACCTATGAAATTGCCGTTTTGTATGAAAAAATTTAAACGATTTTTTTTCATGTATTTTTTATTTGTATTAATCGAAGTAATCACCCATGCAATCAATGCATCTTTGCCAACGCAGTGGCAGTTTATTGATGCCCTTCTTAAAGAAATCAGCTGGACGGGAGGCAACAAATTCTTCAAAGGCATTTTGTACTGCCTTTCGGGTATTGAATTTTTTTCCCGCCAAGAAGTTATCCAAATTCTGGAAAAAGTAGTAGTCTGTAGGCGCAAGGTCTGGTGAGTAGGGCGGATGACGGAGAGCTTCCAACCCCAGTTCTTGCAACTTGGAGACCGTCGGCTGTGCAGTATGAGGTCGCGCGTTGTCGTGCAGGAGCAGCGGAGACGAGCGATTGACCAATGCTGGTTGGAGATGTGCCAGCTCTCCATCATTGTGTTCAGTTCTTCACAGTACACATCTGCAGTAATGCTCACCTCGTTTGGTAAGAAGCTGTGATGAATCACACCGGGGCTAGACCACCAAACAGTGACCATCACTTTTCTAGGGGTAAGTTTTCGTTTAGAGCATTGTTTAGGTACTGAACCAGGATCCAACCAACTTGCTGAGCGCTTGCGGTTATCGAACAGAATCCATTTTTCATCGCAGGTAACAATGCGGTTCAAAATTCCTTCATTTGTGTGTCTGTTGAGCAGTGCAAGGCACGCCTCGACGCGTACTTCGCGCTGGCGATCATTGAGTTCGTGGGGCACCCATTTGTCAAGCTTTTTTACCTTGCCAATTTGACGCAAATGGACCAATATTGTTTTGACTCTAACGTCGAAAGCTGCTGCTAATTCAGCCGTAGATTGTGTATCATCAGCTTCCACAATCGCCTTTCATTCGTCATTGTCGACCAAAGTCTTCGGACGACCGCGAGGTTCATTTTTCAGGTCGACATTTCCAGAACGGAAGCGAGCAAATCAATAACAGGTGGTGCGTTGGTTTGTAGTGTTAGCTTCGTAAACGTCGTTGATGTTGCGTGCCGCTTGTGCCGCGTTGCTGCCACGACGGTACTCATATTCCATAATTACTCGAATTTTTAACGTATCCATGATGACGAAAAAGATTGAAATGCGATGAAAATGTAACACTAATCATTAAACAAATGACTTCTTTCGAAAAAAGAATTCCACGTTTTTAAAATAAAATTCATTTGAAATTAGAATTCTTAGCCAAACAAAAATTATTTTGATTTGAAATGGCCAGTACTGCAGAACGGCAATTTCATAGGTAAAGACCTATTATTATGTCGTATCTAAGTATTCGTTATCCATGGAATGTATGCGCCATCGCCATGCCCATTCACAAAATTAATGTTAGGTATTTTCTTTACTTAAGGTTTAAATAACACAAATAGTGTAGGATACGATGGCCTGTCAACAAAAGTTTTAAAAGCAGTAGCGGAAGAAATATCAATGCATCTAAGCCATATAATTAATCTTTGTATTGAGACAGGTGTCTTTCCGGACGCACTAAAAATATCTATTATCAAACCACTGTTCAAAAAGAAAAATAAAGAACTAATGCAATTTTATAGACCAATATCTCTTATCAGCATAATCTCGAAAATATTTGAAAAATATTTATATAAAAAATTGTATATTTATTTGGAAAAAGAAAATATTTTGGCGAATGAACAGAAGGGATTTAGAAACGGTAAAACAATAGATCAGGCAATATATGATTTTTTACACAATGTCATGCCAAAAGTCGATGCGAACATACCGGTATGTACGATATTCTGCGACATGACGCAGGCTTTCGATCACGTCCGTCATGACATACTTATTGATAAGTTAGAAGCATATGGCATTAGAGGTAACGTCTCAAACCTCATTCGGTCCTATTTAAGTAACAGAAGACAATTCACAGATATCTCAGCAATAAATAAAAGCAATAAACAGGAAATTATATATAGGTCAAAAGAACGAGCAGTTAAATTTGGCGTACCGCAAGGTACTGTCGTTGGGCCACTATTTTTTATACTATATATTAATGACCTACCCAAAAGTATTCCCCACCCCATGACACTGTTCGCCGATGACAGTACCATTACAATCCCATGCGAAAATATAGACAAATACGAAATTGATATTAACAATACTTTGGAATCAATGATAAAATGGTTGGAAAACAATAACCTGAAAATAAATTTAGAGAAAACTAATATTATGCATTTTGCACAAAGGTCAACTATTCCGAATGTGAGAGTACATTACTGTAATAACCTTGTAGATAGAGTTGACACAGCAAAATTTCTAGGAGTTATTATAGACAGCAAATTAGATTGGAAAGCGCATACGGAAGCCTTATGCAAAAAAATTAGTAGATCCGCTTATGCATTATATAAACTAGCGCCGATGTTAAATAATGATGCTCTGCTAACTGCTTATCATGGTCTAGTGTCATGTAACTTAAGATATGGAATTATATTTTGGGGAAACTCAACAAATAAAGAAGTCATTTTTAAAACGCAAAAGAGATGCCTTAGAGCTATGTTTAGACTACAGGTTACTGAGAGCTGCAAACCGTTATTTAAAAAGTATAAAATATTAACACTTCCATCAATGTACATTTTGGAGACGATTATGTTTGCCAAATCGAACTCGCACTTATTCCCTTTAGTGTCAGAGAAGTTTGTTCGAAATAGACGTGACAATAGCAAGCTTTGTATCCCTCAATCCAAGACGGCTTTATTGCGCAAAAGCATATTCTGTATGGCACCAATTCTTTATAATACGTTGCCAAAACATTGGAGGGATTATACTACCAAACAATTGCGAAATAGACTAAAAAGCCTTTTGTTAGAAAAAGTGTATTACAGAATTGATGAGTTTTTAAATGATAAGTTAATTTGATTTCTATGACATTTAATCTGCACGTTTTATTTTTATGTTTATTTTATTGTATTCTTTATTTAATATTTGTTATTGTGTTTGTATTTAATATTAATATTGACATCTCTAAGACCACTATATTTTGAATTGAATTATTAATTGACACTTGTATAACTTAATGTACTGTACCTCTAAATTTGTACGCCGTAAAGGCAAAACATGACTGTGACATAATTTATTGTAACATCTTGCATGCCTTGTGTGTGTATACTCGTGTTTTGGACAAATAAATGACTTACTTACTTACTTACTTACTTACTTACACACATTTAGGTTTACATAGGTAAAGAAAGAAAGAAAGAAAGAAAATGCATTTATTTAGCACAGTCAGGGCACACAACACACTGTCTACCTAACAGTAGTACTTACCTATTAGGTGAATTGAATAAGTATTTGGTTTCCGTTAAATAATAAACTTTAATACATATATGTAATCTTCGCCTACAATCTTGCTTAAAAATTAATTAAAACATAGGTAGGTACTTAATAATACAATTTTGTTGGGTTGGGTTTGGATTTTAGAAACGTGCCGCTTCGCTAGAAAGAATTTGAGGTTTTTTGGGGGTTCTAGAAGGTTTAGAGGATCTCCTGAACAACTTTTCATTGCCAGTGGCGCATGAAAAAAAAAGTAACACTGCAACAACAAGTGTCACTGACTCTGGCAGGGCCACCATCAGGGATTTTAATTTTGATTACACAAAAAATTAGTCGAAATTTGTCGCCAAATACAGAATTTGTCGGTCACTGGTTCAAAAGATATAAGCGTTTATAGGTGGCCGATCTGGAGTCTCCCCAGCAGGGCCACATTTATATCTCAAAAACTAAGGTACCTAGCGAAGATCTGTTTTGTCCCATAATTTGTCAAGAGCGAGCTTGAGACTTGGGGCACCCAGGCTCGGACAGGTTAGGTTCGAGATAAGGGGGGCCCAAGTGTGCGGACGAACGAGCCCCCGGCTCCGCTGTCTGTCCGTTTGTCACCAGTTTGTGATAGTTAGACAGTTGAAATTTTCACAGATGATGTATTTCTGTTGCCGCTATAACAAAAAATACTAAAAAACAGAATAAAATAAATATTTAAGGGGGCTCCCATGCAACAAACTTGATTTTTTTGCTTTGCTTTTGCTCGATATTGATAACGGCAATGGATATACGCTTGAAATATTCACAGAATATCTAGTTACATATTCACTTTCAAAATAAATAATTAAAACAAAACAAATATTTAAGGATCCCATACAACAAACTTGATTTTATTGCCGTTTTTATAGATAATGGTACGGAACTGGTATGCCAAGAGTTATTCAACATCCAATGACCTTGTTCGCTGATGATAGTACAATTATTTTCACAGCACAAAATAGGGAGGCACAGTGTCATGAAATGGATATAAATCTAAATCTAAACAGGTTAATAACATGGTTAAATAATAACAATCTTAATGTAAATTTAGATAAAACTCATATTATGTCATTTAAACAAAGAATAAATCAAGATAAACTTAATATAAAATACGCTAACAAAACGATAGAAGAAACAAAGCACACAAAGTTCCTGGGACTCTATATAGACGAGAATATGAAATGGAGTAATCATATTGAACATTTAATAAAAAGACTAAATCAGTTCCAGTACGCTTTGCATAAACTCAGTAAAGTAGCAAGCCGCGAAACCGTACTGACTGCATATCATGCATACGTGTCTTCTACATTACGCTATGGAATAATATTCTGGGGAAATTCATCAGATAGGGAGCTAGTGTTTAAGGCACAAAAAAAGTGTTTGAGAGCTGTGTGCCAAATAAAAACTACTGACAGTTGTAGACCACACTTTATTGACCTAAGAATAATGACTTTTCCAGCCCTATACGCGTTTGAAGTAGCAATGTTCGTTAAAAAACACTTGTATTTATTTGAAGCCCTGACTAGTAAACGTCACCAGGACAAAATTCACGCTGTGCCTCATAAAACAGCATTATATGCAAAAAGTTTTCTGGGCATGGCTCCAAAAATTTATAATATGATACCCACGACTGTAAGACTTGAGAAGGATGTTAACAAGTTCAAGAGAATGTTAATAGACCTTATGGTTAAAAAAGCGTACTATTCCATTGGTGAATTCTTAACAGATAAGTTAAATAAATAATAATTAGATATGTCAAATGACCGAGTTATTTCAGCTTAATTCTATCTAAATGCAATTATATAATGTAATTTGAATGTTTATTTAGTATATATTTTTAATTTCAATAATAATTTTAATATTGATAAATGATAAATGATTTTATTTCTGTAAGTAGGTTTGTACAAACACTTTTACACGTCAATCACATTTTTTAAAACTAGATGAGGTCGGCGTTTCCTATCTGACTACTCTGAGAAGAAAGGCCGAAACAAACTCAGAGGTCACAGTCTCTTTTAAAGTCCAGACATAATCTTGGTCAGATTATGTGAAGACCATGTAGATTGGTGTCTGAAATGGTCTTTTGAGGAAAGAACCACACAGATTGAGTGGACCTGTCCAGTCAGTGCACGCATTTGTCAGTAATCGTGCAGCTCAACTCCGAATTTAAGGAGCTCAACGATTTGACGAACAATACCAAAGAAAGGACATTTGGTTAGGCCTCATAAATTACTCAAACTGCCAGACTATGATTAATTAAAATTAAGAAAATATAAATAATAAAAAAGAAAAGAAAGATCCACATAATCTTCACATTCACAATAATTAAAAATAATATAATACTTTACAAAGTAAATATTCATGTCAATGTAAATATAAATATAAAAATCCGGAAATAATCTTGGTCAGATCATTTGAGGACCATGTAGATTTGTGTCTGAAATGGTCTTTTGAGGAAAGAACCATACAGATTTGAGTGGACCTGTCCAGTCAGTGCACGCATTTGTCAGTAATCGTGTAGCTCAACTCAGAACTTAAGGAGCTCAACGACTCGACGAACAATACCAAAGAAAGGACATTTGGGTAGGCCGCCTATAGTACTCAAACTGCCAGATAAATAAAAAATATGATCCACATAGTCCTCAAATTCACAATAATTAAAATAATAATAATATTATACTTCACAAAGTAAATATTCATGTCACTGTGTAGGTATATAATAAAATAAAAAGTTACCAAAAATAACAAAACTCGTAAGTAATTTAAAACCAAAAATAAAAAAATAAATGTACAAATTGGAGCAGCTCAATCCCAAGCCTTTTTGTCCTCAATGTAATCTTTAATGGTATAAAACGCTTTTTGGCACAACTTACGTTTAATTAATGTTTTGAATTTATTAAGGCTTAGATCTTGTACGTGGCTTGGAAGCTTATTGTAAAAGCGTATACATTGACATCTGAACGAGCCACCTATTTTCTTGAGCCTTGTTGTAGGTACAACAAATTTGTGTTTGTTCCTAGTATTTATATTATGGATATCACTGTATTTTTTAAACAATTTTATATTTTTATGTGCGTATAAAAGATTTTCAAAAATATACTGTGAAGGCACAGTCATTACATTTATCTCCTTAAATTTCTCTCTGAGAGAGTGTCTCGGACTTAGTTTATAAATTGATCGAACAGCTCTTTTCTGCAAAACAAAGATAGTCTGAATGTCAGGGGCATTTCCCCACAACAGAATACCGTACGACATTACACTATGAAAATAACTAAAGTACACTAAACGGGCTGTCTCTATGTCAGTTAAATTACGAATTTTTCTAACAGCATATGCTGCGGAGCTTAGTTTTTTTGACAATTTATCTATATGTGGGCCCCACTGAAGCTTAGCATCCAAAGTTAAGCCCAAGAATACTGTTTTATCTTCGGGATTCAATTCTTCACCCTTTATCAACACATTAGTTTTCACCTGCCTAACGTGAGGTAGCGTAAACTTAATGCATTTGGTTTTTTTTTCATTAAGAAGTAAATTATTAACATTAAACCAGTGAACTACTTTTGCGATCGCGCTATTTACATCGTCAGTAACCAGCTGCTGACGTTTAAGTTTAAACAAAAGCGAAGTGTCATCCGCAAACAACACTATCTCATGATTATCCTTTATGAGGTAAGGCAAGTCATTAATATAAATAAGAAACAAGAAAGGACCAAGAATTGAGCCCTGTGGGACTCCCATTGTTACTATAGATCCGGGAGATCTTTTCCCATTAACGTCAACGCTCTGAATCCTATTACTCAAGTATGAAGTAAGAAGATCCAGAGCGGTGTTCCGGATTCCGTAGTGGCGGAGTTTCCTGATTAATGTTTCATGAAGAACGCAATCGAATGCCTTAGACAAATCACAAAAGATGCCCAAGGCATCGCATTTATCTTCCCATGCATTATAAATATGTCCTAAAAGTTCAACACCGGCATCAGTTGTTGAACGACCCCTTGTGAAACCGAACTGCTTGTTATGTAACAATTTATGTCTATTAAAAAATCTTTGCAATTGCTCTAAAATTAGCTTCTCAAATATTTTACTAAAGGTAGGTAGTACTGAAATAGGTCTATAATTTGTGGGGTCTGATGTACTACCTGATTTAAACAAAGGTATTATTTTACTATTTTTCATAAGGTCAGGAAACTCCCCACAGTCGATACAATTATTAAAGATAAGAGCTAAAGTAGGTGCTACAATGTCAATAATAGACTTAGCAACTTCTACAGAATTACCCCACAGATCTGCAGTCTTTTTTACATTTAAAGTGTGAAAGGTTTTAATTATGTCTCTACAGGTAATATGTTCAAAAAGAAATTCCGATTCGCAAACATTAACATTTTCCTTAAGCAAAGACTCAGCAACAGAAGGTGATGAGTTTAGGGATTTAGTGGTAGAAACGGGAATATCTGAAAAGAAATTCTCAAAGGCCTCGGCGACTTGTGAGTCTGATTTTATTATGTTGTCATTAATAGACAGGCTGTAGTCAGTATTTCGGTTACTAGACCTTCCCGTTTCACTATTAATAATATTCCAAGTCGTTTTAATTACATTACTACTGTTTTTAATCTTCGAACTCAAATAACGTGACTTGGCCATACAACAAACTTTTTTAAATAATTTTGAATAATTTTTAACATATAAATTAAATTCAACAGTGTTTACATAGGTCCTTTCACTGTACAGCTCATAAAGCCGTGTTCTACTTTTATGAATACCAATGGTAGCCCAATCACTGAAAGATACATTACTATTAACCGAGATAGTCTTGGGAATAAAGGTGGAATTAAATTGTTTACAGTATAAATTAAAAAAATCATCATATAGATGACTAGGATCAGTATGATGTGACAAAACTGGTAATGTATTAATTAGTTTTTCTTTAAAAACCTCCAAGCGACTTGCAGTTTTGGGGTTAAATGTTATATCCTTTTTAGCCACTTTGTTGTTTTTGATAGGGATAGTAACCCTTTGCCCGCAATGATCAGAATCTAGTAGATTTATAATTTCTTTGTGGCTTGGTATAATATCTGTATAAATATTATCTAGGCATGTGGCACTAGTAGGGGTTATTCGAGTGGGCTCCAAAAATAGGTTTACAAGATTGTAGGACTGAAACAAACTTATTATTTTACTACAAGAACCTGAATTTTCTAACAAATTAACATTAAAATCACCGCAAGTGATAATAGACTTATTGGAGTTGCAAATCTTGTGTAACACTTCATCCATTACCTTTTCAAAACAGTCATACAATCCTGAAGGGGGTCTGTACACACTTAATACAATAAACTGCTCCAATTCTATACAGGCTATTTCAACTGTCCGTTCGACAGATAGGCTCACAATATCCTTACGGTCTTTAAATTTCAGCTGGTTACTTACTAAAATTAATGAGCCACCATGTATAGCATTTACTCTGCTGAACGAACTACCAACCTGGTGATTAACAAAATTGAACAAGAACTGGGTGCTTTTAAGCCAATGTTCTGTTATACAAAGAATATCAATATTGTTAAAATTCATAAATAGTTCTACTTCTAAATCTTTGTTCATAAATCCTTGAATATTTTGATGCACCAGGTTAATATTATTTACTGATTTTAAACTTTTATTTGATTTTATTTTGCAATTCTGTATACTATTGCTAGAGGTTATCTCTGTTGTCTGAATTTCTAATTTAAATTATTAACAATGTCAATATTTGATACCAAATTATTGGCTGAATTATTTAACATGTCACAGCATTGCTCAATAGAAGCAATTTGTTTAGCCAAATTCTTGGCTGTAATAGAAAAGTAATATGATAGCGACACAGCTATCTGTCTTTTACAATACTATATATATTACAATGCATGTTAAATCATAAATTGGTAAGTTCATTAATTATTTGGACATTATTTATTCTGACATTACTGATAATTTGAATTTGTGACATTATATATTACTATCTTTTAATTTGAATGTATATTATTGCACAGGGTATTACTATCCTGTCGAATTTATGACATTATATAACCGATTAATTGGATTTTATGAAATTGTGTACTATAATTTTTAATTTTGCATGCCTGAATTGGTAAATGCAGTGGACTGCGCATTCACTTAACACCTGGAAATGCATATATGTACTGTGTTTTGCAATAAATATTTTGAATTTGAATTTGAACCCTTCGTGCGCGAGTCCGACTCGCACTTAGCCGGTTTTTTTTACCCGACTACGGCGAAAAAAAAGGAGGGTTATGATTTTGACCGGTATGTATGTATGTATGTATGTATGTTCATCTGTTCCCTCCTATCTTCCAAACCACTTATCACAATTTGACAAATGAGGTATCGTTAGAAGCGTCGTGATTGTCCGCTGGTTATAGGCTATGAAGTGAAGTCACATTAAATTAAAACTGGCGCCCTCTAGAGGACATAAAGTGAGGAAATAAAAATGGTTTAATCGTACCATGTTGGGTATCAAATGAAAGGGCTTAATGAGCACATTTAAAAAATATATATATTATAACCCCAAAAGAATTTAAAAAAAAATCAAGTAACAAAAACTAAAACCCAACTACGACTTAAAAGGTATAAACAAGACACCACAGACAGACAAATTAAAAATCCGGAGTCACACGTAATCTGTTCGATTTATAAAATCGGAGTAACCTAACACGGCCCGATGCCTAACCTAACACGTGTGACTCCGGGTTTTTAATTTGTCTGTCTGTGGTGTCTTGTTTATACCTTTTAAGTCGTAGTTGGGTTTTAGTTTTTGTTACTTGATTTTTTTTTTATTTTAACAGAATTGAAACAGAAAACAACAAGAAATACTTAGAAAAATAAAATACCGATAGTTACTCAGTCAAATCAATGCGACGGGTGAGCTTGGTAATCTCCGCACAGTTTTTCAAAGCGGGGAATAAGACTTGACATAGCTACTCTCATTTCCTGAAATCTGTGTAATTTTGGTCGAAAAAGAGTTTTACGACGTCCTTTACCGTTACGAGCGCTCAAAAAAGGTACCCGCGAATATTTGTGGTTTCGGATAATGATAGAGGATCGACTCACGGCGCCCCTCTTTACTTTCTAAGGCGCACCAGGGCGCCGCGGCGCACACTTTGGGAATCCCTGATCTAAGGCATTCTAAGGGTATGATTTTATAGACATGACTTACCCTCTTCCTCTCCCCCCCATCCAACTCCCTATACATTTCTATCTACAGCTGACTGACTGAGGGAGGGGTCGCGCTCGCGGCCGGTCAGGTGACATCCCGCACCCCCCGCCCGTGTTGAGACGCAAGTTCGTTGCCCTAGCGCATAGGCCAACGAACTTGCGTCTCTTGTGGTAAAATGTAGATTTAAAAAAAATAAAAAAAAATCCTATACATTTTTATCTCCGACTATGGGGGGGGGATTTACTAACCCTCTCCCCCTCCCCTACCTAAACTATCGAGGCGGCACGGTTCTAAACTTTAACTACGTATTTTTTTAATTGATTTATAATAATAATAATAATAACCCCACCGCCGTATCTCTACGTTGACGTCGTGGTGGGGCTTGCGCGCTCCGAACACTAGGTCTAAGCTGTGCCGGTAGAGTTTACTTTTCCGGAACGGGTCTAGGATAAGGAGCCAGACCAAGAGAGACACAAAAACCCGCAGGGCAGCTTGTGGCGAGCTGTTGGGCAGTAGCGACCCCACGGACCCTACCTCCCGGGAGAAGTCTTGTTCCTCATCTCTGGCTTGCTTTTATGGGCCGGCTGGAGTGAACACTGACGAGGAACAGAGCTCCCACCTCATTCTTGCCTTGATTGGCCGGCTTGAGTGGAGATTCGCAAGAGCAAACGTGCTCGGAGGAAGTACTCCAGTAAGTGCTCGTAGGGATCTTGACCAGCTTCCGGGCTCTGGGATTGTTCTGAAAGCCGTGGAATACCTCTCCACTCCTCAAGCACCTCAGGATATGTTGCCCCCCTGTCGCTACGTCACTATATGCTAGCGACAGTTTCTGGGGGCCCATTATTGAGTGTGCAAGTCACCCCCTGCCATCTTATCCATAATATATATTATATAGCATTGGTCAGGCAGGGGTCATAGTCCTTCCATAGTTCCTGGTAACCATTCCACTATAGCCAGCCAAACCCATAGCCCAATGTTTTGTTTCCATATTCTGCAATAGTCCTTCACCAACCGGGGATTGTCCTTGGGTGCACTAGCATAGTGCGTACAGGGATAATCGTCGGTTGGTGCCTCATTCCATTTAAAATTGTCTAAGGGGCCTCTACGAGTTGGCTTCGGCCCCTCGTACGCCTTTCAAAAGACCGGGACCCCGATGGTCCCGAGATACGCAAAATATATAATAATAATAATAATAAACCATTTATTGCAGGCGACACAGGCCCATAGATAAATACCTTAACTTAAACATACATATTCTATAAACAAAACTTGTGTTAATAAATAAGGCTTAGACTATGTTATTATTTATGCATGTCTAATAATAATAACAAGATCTGTATCGCAGCATTCACAGCCGTATTATCAGAGTTTAAGTATATAGACTCTATACTAATATAACGTTCATTACCTACATAAAATAAAAGATCTAACAGAAAAACTATGTAGTTATCGACCTAGGAACCTGCGTGACTATATCGCAAGCGTACCGGAAAACTACGCGTCCTATGCGCAGTCAGTGGAGTGGAAACCTCGTTGCAAATCAAACAGTAAGGCAACACTCTTACATTTTTTCAAACTGTAAAAGTTAATTAGAAGTATAATGTATGCGGCGCGTGCGGTTCTGTATGGATGAGCAGCTCGCTGGCGGAGCGCGCGGCGCGAGCGCAGTGCCGCCGAGGCCGCGCTCTGCACCGGCCCGACGCGCGACGGCGCGCGTGGGCGCCCGGCGGCCTCCCGTCCGCCCGTGTTCACCGGACCTACGCTCATAGTGCACTAGTGTCGCTTGCTCTCCTTCACACGAATTATGAAAACCTGCACCATGTACAAAATAACTTACGTGACAAGGAAAAAACAGGTAACTTTCTATTACCTACTAATTAAATAGAATGTATTTTGGAATCTGTAAGGATTACCTAACCACCACGTAATGACTACTCTAACACATTTCCTTCAGCTTCAGAGGAACTTATACAATTCTTCAATGTATTGCTCACTATGACGGATAGCGGGAACCCCCCGGCGCCCGCGCCCGCCAGCTCGCCGCGACATACGCCCTCGTAGTCGTCGGCGTTCAGGGAATATATCATAGCTCCTCCCAACTGATTTTCTATGATGAATTTTGCTTTCTCCATAACACTTTGGTTGTCTTCATACGAGACCCATTCCTTGTTACTGTATAAGTAAGGTACCCTAGCTTCATGGTCCTCTGATATGTTAACACCGCTTGTATTGGTTACAAATGCACACACATCAGGGTAGTTAACAAAACCTAAGGAGCCCAGTGATCCAAACCCCGATGCTGGACTGCTCACCTGGTGGTTGTTGACATTGACCAAAGTGAACGTGTGACCATAGGTGGGTATGCCAACTACAATTTTATTACGTTCCAGCCCCTTGTCTAAGTACATGTGAACCGTGTAGTTGATGTTCAGAGTGGCTAGGTACAGCTGTTCTCTGCTACGCTGATACAGTGGCGAGTTAAAGCCAGTGAAAGGGGTGTACTTAGTATAGTAATGAAAATCATATGTCATTATATTCACAAAGTCAAGATATTCATTCAATTGGTCAACATCATAGGAAACATCGACTATTGTCTGTGGAGCTGCTGCAGCAATGGTTAGTAGATAATCTCGCTTTTCTCTAATGTATTCCATGCGGATCTCCCGAAGCAATTGTGAGAAGTGTTGTCTTTCACGACCGGCTACTGCTACATTGTGCAAGCCTGGAAACTCCCAGTCAAGGTCTACCCCATCCAAGGTATAATTTCTCAATAAATTCTTAATGGATTTTATGAATATTTTTCTTGATTTGTGATCTAACACCATATCTGGAAAACCATTATCATGTTGGGCACCTCCAACTGACAGCAGTATTTTAAGGTCAGGGTTCTTATGTTTTAGTTTGACTACTTCAAGTAATGTTCTGTACTGGTGGTCTTCTAATGTGATCTCATGTTTCACCACTCGAGCAAAAGCCATATTGATGTGTGTACACAGGTTTGGGTGAATATCAGAGGGCATCAACTGATTAGTAGCATGCTCGCTTGGGAAATTGTAGTAGCAGGAAATAACTTTGGGACGAGCAGCTTGGGGTATTATGTCCCTATCCCTTACTACATCATATTTCATCTGAATTGAGTTCCCGGGGAGATTTGCACCTCTGTGCCATGTCTGGTACAATGAAGCACAAGCAGCCGCTGTGATTAATAGAACCAGCAAACAGCTTGTGACTCTCAACACTGTGTCACCAAACCTCAAAGTACCTCTTGTCACTTCACTTTTAAGATGGTCATATTCAGCTTCTCCTAATTGGTAATATTTATTATTGCTCTCCTCTGTAATGGTATTATTCGGCATGGTCTCGTTTTCTGAAAATGTATAACACAGTACATTTTGTAGCTGTATGAATTTGCATGTTTTAAGTTCAGTCTATTGCATGTCCATGGAAACAGTTTGATTTTAACAGTGCCGTTATTTCGTAGCGGTACCTAAGGGCAGCTTTAGAAGCTGCAGTACTGACGTGCGGTTGACCGTACATAAATAAACCTACTGTACTCTAACCAGGCGTTTGCACTGGCGAAACATTTAAGACAAAACATATTAAAATCTTTAGTTCCTGTCAAAAATTGTATAGAACATTGACAGAATATAGAGATTTCGGTCAGTGGGTCGTCTTAGGGGATTTCAACATGTTTTGTCTTGAATGTTTCGCCAGTGCAAACGCACGTTATCGTTCATTTTATAAACATTTAACATAATAAATATCGTTTCTAAAAACGACTTAAACTTTACCTTAGTAGTAGTAGTATTTTACAACACAATAGTATGTGGTAGATGCAGATTACAGACAAAGCAATTGATCAATCACTTATTCACTTCACATCAGGGTAGTCCATTCCCTGAATGCACTCAAAGACAAACAAAAACAATGCAGTCACAGACTAAGAATGCAGTCAACCCCAGTGCAGTCATATAAATTAATCAGAATCGGAGAATCCGTTTCTATATTTTTTCTATTGTTGATAAGTTTCCTGAAGAAAAGTGAAAATAAAATAAACAACTCACTCCATCATTGAATTCACTGAATGAATAACAATAACAATGAAATGAACCTGTCAACAGTGTCAACTGTCAAGTCAACGTCAATCCAGCCTCTACTTTGCTGTCAGCGTGACACTCCCAATGCGCTCATGGAATTAGGATGTATTGTACGTAGAACCTCGGCCAGCGGCCTTCGTAGCTACGTCGGTAATCATTAAAGTACGCGGTCTTTGGTTCGCGACCTTATTCGGCTCGACGTCGGTGATACACGTGAAATTGAATTTCGTTAAAACATAATCAACTGATCATTTACTTGAGAATTCCTGATCAATGTAAACACGTTCCAGTCTTGATTAGAGTTAAAAAAATCTTAATTCAGAAACGAAATTCGATTTTAAAAACGCTTACTTATGTATTTGAGAATAATCAGTTGAGATTTGCTACTTTTCTCAAATCAGAAACCGGGGGTTAATGTCTTATTGGCTCGCGGCTCGCGGCGATGACAGACGGGCGAGTAAGCTCACCGAGCCTTATTTGTACATACGTGTACTTGCTTGCACGTCTATCACCCATTTAAGGTCGGTACAACAGTTGGTTCCAACAACCATTAGCCATAGACACACGTGAGGCTTGCTCTTCATAGTGGGTCCGCCGACGAACTTACTCAGCGGTTTTAAAGTCCGCGTACTTAGCATGACACACGGGCTAATAAGCTCGTCGAGCCATAAGTACACGTAGTTGCTCGCACGGGCTACGAGCAAAATTTCAAACCTGTTGGATTGCTGGATCGTTATCACCCACTTTAAGGCAATTCGGTATCGTCTCATGGTTGCCCAACAAATCGTGACGTCTTTAAGGCACTTAACAACAAACTATCTTGTACCCCTCTCTGACCGAGATGGCGACCAGTCAAATGATACCTGTTGCGGGAATATCGACAAAACCGACCTGATGCAAATATCAATCCAAAGATCAAACCTCACCAAAATTGGACGTTGAACTTGATCGCCATAAAAAATAATGGAATCGTTAGAGAGCTGATAGAAGTGCGAGCAAGTCCGCGTACTTATAGCTCGGCGAGCTTACTCGCCCGTGTGTCATGCTAAGTACGCGGACTTTAAAACCGTCGAGTAAGTTCGTCGGCCATCCAACAGTGAAATTTTGAGCAAGCTTCACGTGTGCCACCCACGGCGAGCCGAGTAATGTCCCGAACTTAAAAACCGCGTACTTTAAGTACGCACGTTTATCACCCACTTTACACATCTAGTCGGCTTTTATGGCTTGTCGTAGTTCCTCATTTAATTTAGGTTTTGCATATATTGGGTCCCCACCTATGAAATTGGCGTTTTTTTCTCACTTATAAAGAACCTCGTCACTTCTATGATTTAAAACCTTGAATAATGACCATCATAGACAACTACCAATAGTAAAAAACCTTATTACTTATTGTTTTCTTAACATAAAAAATACCTTAAAAATGACTCCTCATTTTGTTAGCAGAAATGACGACTATTTTTTTTTTTAACTTAGCCAAAACTTATTTTTGTCGTTTAAACAGTAGTGCATAAAAGTTTTAAAACAGTAGTGTTCATGGTTGTTATATAAATTAAGAAAACGTTAGTATGAAAAATGCAACTTCTTTAAAATTCCCCATACAAAACACCAATTTCATAGGTACTTTTTTTTTTTTTTTTTCCCTTCTTGGCAATTGAGCCGGTGTCGACTATTCTGCCAGTGTCACGTAGAGACGGTCATAGGTACTTAATAGATGAATTCCTAAACGAACCATTTTGTTAATTGTTTTGGCAAATGACAGCTTTGATTTGACACTGACACTTTGACAGTGACGATTCATTCATGCTATTGTTGATAATCTTCTTTTCAATTCAATTGCAAATAAATTAATTTTATGTAGGCGTGTAATTTTATCATATCGGAGGTTGCACAGGCCTCAAACCTAGTATCTAGATATGGACGATGCGTCCATGAACCGCTACGAAAAACAGCTGTATAGCGTGTTCAAAACGTTCGACGTAGATAACGAGGAAGCCTTAGACAGATCAGCAGTTCATAAACTTTGTGACGCATTGCAGCTTGAGGATCGCGGAGCAGCCCTTGTGAACACGCTATTTGAGCGACGCTCGGACCGCGTCACCTTCGCACAGTTCCGAAACGGCCTGCTAGCCGTGTTGGGGGGCGCAGGCGGCGAACCCGCGCGTTCCGTGCCCGCTCCGCTGGAGCCCCTGCCGCAGCCCGACGCGCCCCCGCATCACAGTGACGACGATTCCTCTGGTCGTGAAGTGGCTCCAAAATTTGTGGTCGGCTCCAAGAAATATGGTCGTCGATCAAGGCCCCCTCGTTCAGGAGCCGCGGCGGACGAGCCCCCGAGTCCACGCTCCTCTTCCGCCTCCCGCCTCGACACCGACGATAAAAGAGCGAGACAGCGAATGAGGAGCAGACGTAGCGTATCGGCAATGGAGAGCCGGGACGACAACGTCGTTCTTGACGGCGGCGGTGGCCAGGTCGACAACTCCGCTACCGAGACGTTCGAACACGACCGCCGCATCGACAGGGACGAGGCCCTTACCCTGTGCCGCGGCCTGAACATGGAGGGCATCGACCAGCGGCTCATAGAGCGGATATTCGATGACACTGGAACCACAGATACGACAGTCGGCGAGTTCTTCGATCGCTTAAATGCATCTCTCACTACTACTATGGAAGAGGCATCGCGTGAAGTGCGGGCGACCGCGACGATCGGCGACGCCACTACCGACGCGGCAGACGACGAGACGGCGGCCGGGCTGCCCAGCGAGCTGGTGCTGGAAGCGTGGGAACGCGCTGGCGTGCAGCAGCCGCGCCGTCTGCTGGCCGAGCTCGGCTTTGGCGCCGTCGCGCTTCGCCCGCCCGAGCTCGAGCGCGCTCTCGACGAGGAGTTGCGCGCACTCGCCGAGCCGGCGGGCGAGACGCGCGATGCCCGCTCGCTGCTACTGTTAGCCGCGCTCGCTCTCACCCGACTACGACTGGAGCTGGCGCGGCGCCGCGCTGACCTGGCTGCCGCCGAGCGAGACAAGCTCCGCGGTGACGTCGCCGAAGCCAACAGACACGCTAGGCTTCTGGCACAAGAAGTAGACGAGAGCCACGCTCGCATCGAGGCCGAGTTGAAAGCGAGTCTGCGGCGTGCCGAGACGCGTCATGCTGAAACTACGCGTCAGACTGCCACGGAGACTGCGGCAGAGCGCGAGCGAGCAGCTGCGGCTCGGGCGCGCTTGGAGGCGGAGGTGGCGCGACGCGCTGACGTAGAGTCGCGCTTGCGCGGGGAAATAAGTAGTCTTCGCGCACGCGCTGAGGAACTGGAGGCGCACGCGGCGGGCGCGGAGGAGCGCTGCGGCGAGGCGGAGCGCGAGCGAGCGTGTCTGGCGGCCGAGCTGCGCGCGGCGCACGCGGCGGGTGCGGCGGCGCGCGAGTGCGCGGTGCCGGGCGAGCTGGCCGAGCGCCTGCACGACCTGCGCCGCGACAACCAGCTGCTGCGCGACCGCAATGACGAGCTGTGCGCCGCGCTCGAGGCTCACGCGCGGCGCACGGCAGCTGGGCGGCCCGAAGTGCGCGGAGGGGACCTGTCCACCGAGCTCGACTCGCTATTGGCTCATGAACAGTGTGAGGTGAGTCTCATTAGGGTTTATTGTTAGTAATGCAGTTTGTTACCTTTTCTTTTTGTTATTTTTATGATCTGCATTATATTTCCCCTTCCAGGAATGTGACTCATCTCCAGTGAGTATAGACCAAAAGATTCTGGGCCATGTGGAAGCTGTTACAAAGCTCAGAGAGATCTTTGATAGCGTACATGCGATCCCAAGTATCATCGCGACGGATGGTCCAACGTGCGCGACGTGCATCTGCGTGGGCGACGCCGCGCGCCGCATACAAGAGCGCGTGCACGAGCTCAGCGACGCGCTCATCTGTGCCGAGCACGGCCCGCGCGTCGTCGACGTTAGCGCGCAGACCGAAGCGGCGGCCGACGGTGACGCGCTGCGCCGGGACTTGCACGACGCCGAGCGGCGGCACGAAGACGAGAAACGGAAAATGGCAGGCCTCATTAAGTAAGTATGCGTTCCACAGTGGAGAGTGGCTTGACCGTGGTGCCGTGTTCAACACGAGGGACTATATTTTCAGGGATCTCGAGAGCAGCCTCGAGCAGATGAAGGTGGAGTACGACAAGTGCGAGGAGTATTGGAGCGGTAAGCTGGAGGAGGAACGCGACATGTACAGCGAGGAGCAGCGGCTGGGTGACGAGCGGCTGGCCGAGCTGGTGGCCAAGATCGGCGAGTACGAGAGGCAGTTCGCGCCCGCGCTCGCGCTGCCCACCATCGACGAACGCCACAGTCTCGAGGCGCAGTTCACCGACCTGGACGACGAGTTCCAACGCTACCGCCGCGACAAGGAGGCGGAGCTGAGTGCGCGCGGTTCTGAGCTGGCGCGCATGGCGGAGCGCGTGGCGGCGCTGGAGCGGCGCTTGGCGGCTGCTGCCGCGACCGCGCCCGCACCTGCGCCCGAGCCCGCGCCGCGCCTAGCGGGTGAGGTGCGCGAGATGCGCGACGTGCGCGAGCTGCGCGAGGTGCGCGAGCTGCGCGAGGTGCGCGAGCTGCGCGCCCGCACGGCGCGCGCGGAGGCGGCGGCGCGGCGGCTGCACGCGCGGCTGGCGGCCGCAGACCTGCTGGTGAAGGACCTGTACGTGGAGAACTGCCAGCTGGCGCACCGCCGCCCGCTGTGACGCACGTCTGGCGCCCGTGGACCTGCTGATGAAGGACCTGTACGTGGAGAACTGCCAGCTGGCGCACCGCCGCCCGCTGTGACGCACGTCTGGCGCCCGTGGACCTGCTGGTGAAGGACCTGTACGTGGAGAACTGCCAGCTGGCGCACCGCCGCCCGCTGTGACGCACGTCTGGCGCCCGTGGACCTGCTGATGAAGGACCTGTACGTGGAGAACTGCCAGCTGGCGCACCGCCGCCCGCTGTGACGCACGTCTGGCGCCCGTGGACCTGCTGATGAAGGACCTGTACGTGGAGAACTGCCAGCTGGCGCACCGCCGCCCGCAGTGACGCACATCCGGCGCTCGCAGACCTGCTGGTGAAGGAACTGTTCGTGGAGAACTGCCAGCTGGCGCACCGCCGCCCGCAGTGACGCACGTCCGGCGCTCGCAGACCTGCTGGTGAAGGAACTGTTCGTGGAGAACTGCCACCTGGCGCACCGCCGGCCGCCCGCAGTGACGCACGTCCGGCGCTCGCAGACCTGCTGGTGAAGGAACTGTTCGTGGAGAACTGCCAGCTGGCGCACCGCCGCCCGCAGTGACGCACGTCCGGCGCTCGCAGACCTGCTGGTGAAGGAACTGTTCGTGGAGAACTGCCACCTGGCGCACCGCCGCCCGCAGTGACGCACGTCCGGCGCTCGCAGACCTGCTGGTGAAGGACCTGTACGTGGAGAACTGCCAGCTGGCGCACCGCCGCCCGCTGTGACGCACGTCTGGCGCCCGTGGACCTGCTGATGAAGGACCTGTACGTGGAGAACTGCCAGCTGGCGCACCGCCGCCCGCTGTGACGCACGTCTGGCGCCCGTGGACCTGCTGGTGAAGGACCTGTACGTGGAGAACTGCCAGCTGGCGCACCGCCGCCCGCTGTGACGCACGTCTGGCGCCCGTGGACCTGCTGATGAAGGACCTGTACGTGGAGAACTGCCAGCTGGCGCACCGCCGCCCGCTGTGACGCACGTCTGGCGCCCGTGGACCTGCTGATGAAGGACCTGTACGTGGAGAACTGCCAGCTGGCGCACCGCCGCCCGCAGTGACGCACATCCGGCGCTCGCAGACCTGCTGGTGAAGGAACTGTTCGTGGAGAACTGCCAGCTGGCGCACCGCCGCCCGCAGTGACGCACGTCCGGCGCTCGCAGACCTGCTGGTGAAGGAACTGTTCGTGGAGAACTGCCACCTGGCGCACCGCCGGCCGCCCGCAGTGACGCACGTCCGGCGCTCGCAGACCTGCTGGTGAAGGAACTGTTCGTGGAGAACTGCCAGCTGGCGCACCGCCGCCCGCAGTGACGCACGTCCGGCGCTCGCAGACCTGCTGGTGAAGGAACTGTTCGTGGAGAACTGCCACCTGGCGCACCGCCGCCCGCAGTGACGCACGTCCGGCGCTCGCAGACCTGCTGGTGAAGGAACTGTTCGTGGAGAACTGCCAGCTGGAGCACCGCCGCCCGCAGTGACGCACGTCCGGCGCAAGTATCGGCTCGCATGTCGTACTTGCCGCGCGTTCGATACCAGTGAACGACTTGGTTCAAGTGCCTTTACATGGTATTGTGTGTAGTACCTCATAAAAACTTGCGCGTATAACCACTGTGGCTAAGATTGGTAAACGTTACTAAACACGTATTGTGGCTTAGATATGTTCTGCCTCGACCGTCTTTATCTTACATTAGCTTTTGCCCATCCATGCGGACGAAGCCACGGATGTCGGAAAATATCCCACTTATTACCAGGATTAAAAATACCCTATGTGCTAATCCAGGTAAACAATGTATAAATTCCGTAATACATTGTTTTCATAAAACTATTGGTTTACAATTTACACAAAACCTATATGAATTGTACACCAAAAACTTCCTCACTCCGTTCATTGGTGAAAACCGTTTGACAATCCGTTCGGTAGTTTTGAGTATTTCGCGTTCAGACAGACAGACAGAAGTGCCAGGAGATTTGTTTTATATTATGTAGTACTAATTTTTCTCGGCTCAAATGTTTTCAAATTAAATAAAATATGTTTAACAAATATATTGCAAATGGGTTGCCTTATTAAATATTATGTTTATGGCTATAATTAACTAACTTCTGCCCGCGACATCGTCCCAGCACGTCGTATGATGGTAAATACATACACTTATACCAATAATAAACCTTCCTCAAGAATTGGGCTATCAAACGCAAGTAGAATTTTTCAAATCCGAGGTAGTTGATGACAGGGATTAGAGCGTTCAAACAAAAAACAAACTCTTGCGGCTTATTTTATAGATTAAAAATACTGTCAGAGGGGCTTGTGGCTAAGAAATAACAGCCGCACAGGTCGATCAATCAGGTTAAGCTACACTTGCCGCCGGTGGTCCGTGGATCAGTGACCATCTTTACATACCAAGACCCCTCCGTCCTGTCATTTGTAGATCTTTGGCAGTTGTTACGGGTCGTCAGAAGCCGACCCCAACATAGTTGTGAAAAGGCTTGGCAGATGAGATTAAAAACACTTTAAAGGTAATTATTTTTTTAATATTTCACTGACCTTTTTCTAGTCCCTATTATCGGGTTGCCAGGTATAAACAGGTGAGGTAGGTTAGGACCAGAAAAAGGTAGGCAACTGTTACCTACATATTCTGTATGCTTTAGAGCTGATTTAACCAAAGCCAGATATCTTTTATTCGGGGAATAAAATTGATGTCTGACAATTTTTTCATTGAAAATCTGTCAAAAATTTAATATTTATTCGCTGAATTAGACTTATGCTAGGGATAAAAGGTTGGTCGAATTCACCCTTATACTTTCAATTGGAATCTAGAGTGCGTTTCAACAAATAGTTTCATCACCGTGATGTTGGCTCCACGGTTAATTTAAAAAAACGGACCATGTTACGCCAGCGCCCGCCACCGCGCCGTAGCGTCAGTCTTGTGGTAGCGTAAGCGTATCGTAGCGCCATAGCGTATTGGCAATGGGCCTACAGCAGTGAAGCCAACATTACGGCATAGGAACTATGTGACGAAACGCACCCTAATTCGTTTGATAACTAGTCAATGAAACCAAAGATTTTTTTATTAATTATCGCCATGAACATGTTTAACAACCAATTATGCAACCAATTTGCAATATATTTGTAAACATGGTTATTTAATTAATATAACGATAATTTTTTATTCAACTTAAAGACTTATAAAATGGACTTTGTAAACATAAAATATAATTTTCGATGCATAAAACTAAAATGGCAGTTGCGCGACACTAAGAGAAATAATACTAGGTACCTACCTAAGCCAAAGTGCGTGCTAAGTAATCTTGGCTTCCTAAGTGGTCCTGGTACAGTACCTACATGTTCCTTTACGTAATGCCATGTATTTTCTGCGTTCATCTAAATCATTATTAGGTTATTATAATGTTATCAGATGAATTGTACTGAAACTAGTTTATCTGTAGAACCAGAAGCTATGGGCTTTAGTGCGTCGTGGTAAGCACGCTATTCTTCTAACCGAGCAAGAAGCATTGTATGCTAACAGCGATTGTTTCATGTCCTATCCTAGAACGCGACTATACTTACTGCATTATCATTTAATTAATCGCTTCCCTTGTATGATGTATTTCTCTAAGCAACTCCAGTAATTATTATAATTTCATACTTACTTTATTAATGAAGTTCTGCAGTAAACATTTTTCTATTTGTTTCTATTTCTATATAATTTTCTGTGTATATTTAAGTTGGCCAGTGTCTGAGGCGGTAACAACGCCACCGATTGCCATATCCTACGTATAACGAGTGCTTGTTGCCCTCCTCGGCAGCCCGTGGCACTGTGGCACACGCTTTCTGACTCACTTGCTGTTACATATATTTTATCTGAGCATTTATTATGATGGGAATGTCACCACCTCACTTGATGGTCCAATTTAGTCCAGCAGGCGTTACGGTGATATTTTATACCTATTCTTTTTATGTGTGTTATAGTTATATTGTTCTTTTCAGTGTTATACAAATAATAATGAATGAATGTAAAAGTTTATGGATATTGATGTAATCATTATACAGCATGTAACAAAAACCCTGTCCGATCGAAAACGGGCGCCAAGCTACCGCAATAACATTACTAAAAAGTAATCAATTTTTTTTTTTGGTGAAACTTTCCAACTTATTACTGTTTAAAATTCACGTTTTAGTTTAGTACCAAAATTGCATTAATTTCAGCAAATTTACTACAGAGGTCATAAGTTATGAGTTGACTTGTAGACCCGCTAAACGCCGGCCGCACGCGCCCCATGTAAAACATAAATAACCCATTGAAAAAAAAATCGGCGATTTTTTTTCTTTTTCCATATTTAAACCTATAATTTTTAACAACACCTACATCACAGATACACAACAACACAACATCGGATGTAACATCGGATAGAGTTTTTTTTACACGCTGTACATATTACGAGTGGAGTGCTGCTCACTTGTTCGGTGGCACTGGTCAGGAGGATGTCTGAAGCCGGCGTCAGACATAGTCACATATTTGATCAAACATATTCGATAGACTTTGCACACACATATGAATACTTGTTTGCAAAGGCCGGCCAGACATAGTCACATATTTGATAAAACACTTTGATAGACTTTGTTCACACATTTGACCACAAGCTAGGGGTGAGGCGTATAAATATCGTAAGACGTACTAGATAAAAATAACAGATATTAAAAAATAACAAATATCGATTTGTTCCTAACAATATAAAATACCCGTTACTTAAAATAACAGACTCTCAAGACTGTTACCGCGACTGTTACTGTTAAGACATTATAACAATCCCCACCCAAACTGTTACCACGGCTATTACTTACATACACCCTGACACATAGGAAGGAATATAGCAAGGTTATCAATTTCTCTCTCTTCCTCATTAAAGAATGGAAGATATTCAATTGAAATTTAAATACGTATTTATAGTCCGTACACAAAAACAGGCTGTTATTTAATAACAGATATTTGGAACTGTTAACTTTTTCGTCGTTTACCTAAGTCACAGATACTGGTGCCGATTCTCTTGTACACCGAACTAAACTATCTCTAAAATTCCTTACTTTTGGCTATGAGAATCTTGGAGCTATTCTGCCAAATTAATTCTCTAAATTTAAAACTTATTTTGACACAACTAAAATCGAATTTGACAACCGCGCCTCCACTTGATAGGCGCGCAAGGACAGCCTCGACGTGTTTTTTATGGATTTTTTCAGTTTTAGAAAATAAGGAAAAAAAAATTACAATCATGTTGAGAATTATTTATAATTCTTTCTTAAAGGGGTATAAGGCTTTCTTAAAGGGGGTCGAAATTTTCTTTATTTTTGCGATAGGACACACCGTTTTCGAGCTAAAAGCAAAAGAAAAAAAAAATACAGTACTGTTTTGCAACTGAAGTCGACTGAGTGAACTGAGTCTGTTGGTTTAAATGTTCGTGACATCTAATTTTATTCCCCACATTTTTAATCGCGATTAAAAATAGTCAGATTTAGTTAGAGGATTTTAGATAAAGAACAAAATTTTAGGTTACAACGTCAAATTCGGAATAGCATTTTCACTAAATTAAAACTCAGTGCCATCTTAGTGCTGTCAAACTAAAATATAGTTTAGGTGGATCATCCACCTATACTTTCGCCATCGTGGATGCGCTAGGGTAGCCCGCGAAATTCAAATTTCCTTACGTTTTTTGCCGGTCAGTATCAGGTTGTATGTTGATCTAAACATTATTACCGGTCGTAACAAGTATGGATTTACAGAATTATTAACATTAGAATCAGCAATACGACTCTCTAAGTTCATGTAAGTGCATTGAATGACAATTTCATGAAATTTTCATTTCAAGCTCTTGCGATTGAGCAAAGCGACCGTTCCGCTCAGTTATTTACGAGACACTGGCCTTGCAGGCTACGCTACGCACACATTTGATATTCGAACGCGCTACGCACACATTTGAACTTTAAATGCTTTGATGTGCGCTCGAAAAACCGACTCCGAATGGAAAAGTTGATATAAATGATCAAACTTTGATGAAATACCCAAACACGCCTGCCACACATGTGTCAAACATGTGATCAAATATTGTTGCTTTGTCTGGCGCCGGCATTTATGTGTGCACACCAAATGGCAAAGTTGAAATATGTGATCAAACTTTGATGAAATACCCAAACACCGCTGCCACACATGTGATCAAATATTGTTGCTTTGTCTGGCGCCGGCATTTATGTGTGCACACCAAATGGCAAAGTTGAAATATGTGATCAAACTTTGATGAAATACCCAAACACCGCTGCCACACATGTGTTCAAACATGTGTCAAATATTGCTGCTATGTCTGGCACCGGCATTCTGTTTGTGTCTCACTAGGTACTTCAGTTCCGGTGAATTGTTGTTTGTATTATAGACCGTGACATCTACCAACTGGGCCCGCGTGGTGGATTATGGCCCACTCCCTCTCACAGAGAGGAGGCCTGTGTCCCAGCAGCAGTGGGAACGTTATGATTATTGAGAATATTGTCGGCACGCAGCACTCCGCAGCGTACCCGCAGCCCTGCTGCCGGGAGGCACATGACTTGACATGACAGCTGCTGCACGGGAACCGGGAACATGGCGCACAGCGTTGTCACCGAGCACTACTTGTGGTGTCCTGTCTGCGCAGTACGACATTCTTATGCAGCTGATTTGATTGTAAAAGAAACTTGAAACGTATTATGTAAGCTAGGTTGTGTTGTATTCCATTCCATAAGGTATATACTTTACATATCCTTCCTTCCTGTTAAAAAATATTGTTTGTTAAATTATTTATTAATTCGCTTAAAAACAGTGCCTAAACTATGATTATGTGATCGCAATCAGTGCGTTAAAGTTAACTAATTAGGTAATTTTACTTAAGTAAATAATAGATAAGTTTATTGTGACATTGATTGTAACCTAACCAGAACCACGTACCTAATAGAAAGCGATCGTCTCGACCATTTGTCGCTCATTGGTTCGAAAAACCAGAAGGCCCTAGGCTATGTCGGCGCGACGACGCGTCAGGGTTCGCCAAAGAAGCCATGAATGTAACGATTTCTATTAGGACAAGCAACCTCATTGCGTAACACAATCTATCTGATTTTGACAGTTCAACTACATTCATTGCGATATTTATGTGGTTGAGCAAATAAATTTTTCGAACGTATGAAGCAATGGATGGAGCAATAACCTTCAAAATGATTCTGATTGTGATTGACCATGTGTTACGCAATGAGGGTGAAGGTCTAGTGATTAGTGTGCACACGACGCGGTCACTGCGAAGAATTGACTCTAGGAGCAGTAGGAGCAGGATACGCGCCAGTGTGCGGCGACATGGATCTGTTCATGTGTGTGTGGAGTGACGTCCGTGAGGTTGAGCATTGATACTATACAGTACGCGGCCAGGCTGGCGTACTTCTGTTTAAATATTATTGTGATTATTAAAGTGTTGATCAAAAGCTGCGTTTTAGTAATAAACCATCCATTATGTAGAATAGGAGCAGAAACAACAACAACAGCAGTAAGTACATAAAACTTTTATTGAGATACTGTGGGTCAATGAAACTTAAGGTTACCTACAACTACAAGGTGTTCCTTTGATGTCCCATAACTCTAAGGTTACGTACTTATATCCAAAAATGCATAGTTTCGAAGATTCCTAACACTCTATGTAATTTTGTAAGTTTCATTGAGTACGAGTAATTCATTTTCATTCAATCCAATCTTATTTAATGTTAAGAAAATGCGAGGTAAGTAGTCATTTTTTTTATGGACAAAATATAGTCAGAATTATTTTTTTATACAGGATGAAAGGGTAAATACCGTTGTCACTCAAACCATAGTTGACTTAAATATAAAAATAAATGACAGTCACAACAAAAAAAAAACATTATTTTCATTAAAAGATTTTAAAAAGTTTCCGCCCCTCCTACCTACCTACACAACACATGAATAAATTCACAATAGGGGTCGCGCTCGCGGCCGGTCAGGTCACGTCCAGCGCCCCCCGCCATTGTTGAGACGTAAGTTCGTTGCCCTAGCGCGTATGGTGAAATACTCTTGTGGAAAAATGTAATTTTCTTTTATTTATTTTTTTGTAATTTTCCATTGGTTTTACATTCTTTAGATGAAACCAAACCTTTATTTAGCCTTTTAGATTCTATAAAGGATAACGGTGTTTACCTTAACACCCTGTATTTCTGTGGTGTTAAAGTAAAAGGGGATAAGTCAATAAACATAAATTTTCACCAGAGGCGAAAGAAAAAATGCTCTTTGATTTTAAAAGAAAAATGTATTTAATCAAGAATATAAAAGATATATAAGTACTACAAAATTGTTATTATTTTATTTTAATTAACAATATTACCTCTTGTTTATCGTAAGTTGAAAATATATTTTTATTTGTTAATAATTAAAATAAGTTACATATCTCATTTTTCTATATCAACATCAAAAATATTATACTCATATTATTGACTTATCTCTATGCAATATTTATTTAATTTCTTGTTTTATTTATTATCTATTCATAGTTTTTTAAATAGAATTTGGAAATTTTTATTTATTATAAATTAATATATAAATATATATTAGGACAGTTAAATAGGATATTTGCTGTCAGGAAAATTACTAGGAACCTAGGTAAACATCGTTGAACTCTTCAATATCGGGATCTATGTCACTTGTGTTAGTACTAGTTTGTAATTTATTAAAGAAGTCATGACAACTACTGTCAACTCAGCTTTTCAACTTTTTAAAACAGTATTTCTTCTTGTACGTTTTGCGGAAATTCATTTATGAAAAAAAAAATTATGACGTCCCAAGTCAAACTAAAAACGATGAAATGATTTGTTAGTATTAAAGACCTGTTTCTGTCTTCCCACAATACTTTGCAACCATAACCAAAAACAGGGACATATTTAATCTATAAGGCCATAACGAGGCTGCTATAAAGAATAAAGGATGCAAGAGTGAGCGAAGCGAGGTCGAAATTTTAGAATCCCGCTTCGAAAATATTAGGTATTCTTTCGCTGTGACCGCTCTTAAAGAAATAGAAGTAAGTTTATCAACTTATGCAGAAAATTATGACAACTAATAGAATGTAGGAGAGCGAGCGAAGCGAGCTCAAACATTTTAACACCTCACCTGGGATAGGTTAGACTCTCTCAGAGAATGCTGAATCATTCAATACAAAGTCAGGATCAATAAAAATATAGTATTTAAGCATACTCTTACTGCTTTTGTAGATTATAAAGTACGCTTATGCGAAATAGATTACAATTATTATCTGTGTTACAGTACGGAGGTACCATAGAGGGGTCGATCTTTAGATTGAGATTCTGGTCTGTCACATTTTTGATTTTATTTTTTGTTAGTACACACGGCTACCCATCAAGCTATACATGTCCAGTTTATGCTGATCTCGCATTGTATAGGATTTCCGTAAAATGCTAGGTCAGCTTATACTGGAAATGAATTTATATGTTTGATTTTTTTTTAAATCTGCATGATTTAATCCCCTATTTTAGTAGGAGGCATACATATATGAACCACGTATATCAGGGCTTGCAATTCCTGATAGTCTATTAGATTTTTCTTTATTACCGCCTCGACACATTAATTTATTAGAAACTCCAAATGTTTAAAAAAAAACAGCTATTACAAACGTCAATCAAAGTGCCATTTACTTTCAAGTTGTAAATATGATCCGTTCTCCTTAGTTCGCCTGATGCATTTGGTACGAAATAAAACAATCTTATTTACGTTCAGTAGGACTTTCATTTAGAGCCAATGACATTATCTTATTAATTCTGTTAATTTCTAAGAATTTCAACACTCCTAAACACTAGAAACACAATATTATGATTATTTTACGTAGGTTAAATCACGTCAACTTCGCGCGCGAAATGCAACTGACCGAATACGACGATTCGCATTTAGAGACGAGTCGACTTATCTCATTATGCATATCACAATAAAAAAATATTACATACACAATGACGAGATGAGTAAACTTAACTCTTTTTGCTTTTTTTAGTATTTTGTGGTTTCTGACTCGTTTTGCAATTTGAGTTTTACGAAATTGTATTGTAATATAAATATCGACTAATCTCCTTTTTACCTTAATAGATATTTAGTATCGAATTATGAAAATAAACTCATTTTTCAATATTTATGACTTATCCCCTTTTACCTTAACACCACAGATTTCACGTAATGGTGTAATTTCACTATTAATAGTGACTGTCTAATTATTTTGAATGAAAAATAAAAATGAAATAAAAAAGAATTGTAAATAATTCATAAGTATGCCAGCTGTTTGACAGGGTTTCATAATACTCCACAGTTATGAGTTATCAAAAGGACCACGTTGTATATGTACAGCCTCGTATCCACTAGCTAGGCAACATTTGGCGCGCGACATGTTGCATATGTTACTCAACATGTTGAAAGTCAGCGCGGAACTTTTGTTTAGCAACGTTGTCTGTCTACGCATGATCAGGCGTTGGCAACATGTCGCCAGAGGAACGAATAGGAAGTGTTGAATACTGCGGCAGTCGTTATAATTTTATCGAAAAATGCATATACCTAGAAGAATAGTTAGCATAGTTTTGGTACAGTTCAATTAATTAGAGCACTCGTTTGTTACACCATATTACGGACCTTGCTGCGCGTTACGTCTCTCATTTATTTGTTGCCCAAGAGCCCCATAAGTAGTAGGGGGTTTGTTGTTCAACTGCATGTTGCACGGAAACAAACAACAAGCCGTGCGTCATGTTGCGCGCCAGCTGGCAACGTCGCGCGCTGTTGTGCAATGTTGCCTCACACAGCAAAATCGAGCAAAAACAAGCTTTAAAACGATTTATTTACATTATAATAATTACATAATTCTTTTAGAAATGTCGTAAGTCACAGATCGATAGTAGGTAACGGCTAGAGTAGGTGCTAGACTAGAGATAATGTTACTGGAGCAGTTTGCTGGAGGCTCCCTGTCGGCTCGTGGCGCTACAAGTACATGCCGTTGACGAGGTAGTCGGCGTCGTGCGCGAAGGGCGACTTGCCACGCCCGCGCCGCCGCCGCATGGCCGCGCGCGCTCGGCACGTCAGCATGCCCATGATAGCCGTCATCATGAACAGACCTGCGTAACAAACGTATCAGACACTTCACACGCAGGCACTGCTGAGTAGAATGGATAGGTTACGGTATCCTGCCTTTTCGCCGAAAATTGTTTGGCAGATTATCATTTGCCAACCAACGTTTCGCCGATGTTTCACTTTGACAACTAACGATTAGCAAATTTTTGTATGACAACGTATCATTTGGTAGAATTATTGTTAAGCTGATTATTATAATGTCACAAAACGTTTGGGACATTTATCATTTGTCAAACATTTAAATCTAATTTTTAGGTTACGATAGGTTAGGTTAGAGTATGACCAACAACGCACGAGCCGAGCGAGCGAAGCGAGCGTGCCGCGGCAGCGGCCGGCGATGTGCCAGAAGCGAATCGCTTTTATAAAAGGAAAGAGTTAAGTTAGGTTAGGTCACATTAAAGATAAAGTAAAAAACAATCACTCACTGAGTACTCTTTAATACACTCACTCATTTTAATTGAACTCTACTTGAAAGTTGGCATTTAAAAAAGTGTCATTATGAAAAGCAGACCAAACGTACAGTTGGTAACTGTGAGGTTGGGAAATAAAACGAAATTATATGATAAGTTGGCAAATGATTATTCGGCGAAATAAAATTCTGCGAAACGTTAGTTGCCAAGTGAAAATCTGGCAAACAATTTTCGGCGAAAAGGCAGAGATCCATAGGTTACTAAGTATAGTTGCGCGGGTTCATTTGTTTGCCAGCCACGCACTGGAACACTCACGAGGGTCTGACATTTTTATGCAAAGTGAAGCTAAGTATGTAGGTACACATGCGTAGCTTAACCGTCATCGTGCGTAGCAATGAAACTGCGCCATTACACAGCAATGCAAGCTAATGGCATGGGGTGAAATCGTCAGATGAGTACCTACCTAGCACGAGTAGCATCATGGCTGCGGGCGGATGCTCGCTGAGCCCGTCGTGCTCGTCGTGCTCGCCGTGCTCGCCGGCGGGGTAGTGCACGTGCGCCGCCGCAGACACCGCCTTTTTGTCCGCGTTCTCCTCAGACTTGCTTGTCTGAACAGTCTGCACACAATCACACAACAGAATGAAGTGCATAATAGGTACTCGTAATTATAATAACGGGAAGTACTACCTGAAGTAGCTAATAGTACCTACCTACTATGAAAAAATTATAATAATACTAGCAGCGCCCCCGGTTTCACCCGCATAAGTCTCGAACCCGTGGGAATATCGAGATGAGAATGTGATATCTAGTCCAGGTTATAAACTATGTGTGCCAAATTTCATCCAAATCCCTTTAGTTTTTGAGTGAAAAAGTAACATCCATTTTCACATGCTTTCGCGTTTTATAATATTAGTGGGATTGACATGACTAGCTTATCGCAGAGCTCCTAATCATGGTTATGTAGTGTTAGAGCGAGTGTCACCTTCTTGCTGGTGTCGGCGGCGGCGGGCGCGGGCGCGGGCGGCGAGGTGCGCTCAGCGGCCGGCGCCGGCGCCTCCGACGGCTCCTTCTTCATCAACTCGAAGCCCTTCTTAGGGCTGTCTCGTAGCGTCTGCTGCTGGCTCGAGTACACTACCGGGATCTCCGGCATCGTCTTCGGCGGGATGTACACCGGAATTTCCTAACAGGAATCACAGTTATTTACTCGTCCAGTCGCCCCCTATTACATAGGACTTAAAATATAACTAGAACTAAATGTGGGTACCTATACAATAATAAACTTCTGGCCAACTCAACACTTCGGGGGACAGGCTACCATGATGTTGTATCTCAATACACAATACTTATGTAGGTAATTATGTACTTACACTATTATATCTGAGTCCAGTGCAGTCAAACTACCTAAGTTGTGTTTGTGACTGTGAAAGGTTTTCTTGCTATCAAAGTAAGCACATAGTGTGAGTGTTACCTGCTCGGTGCGCGGCACGGGCCAGGCGCGACGCGGGTCGGGCTCGGGCCAGTAGGCGCCGCCCCAGCCGCGCTCCGCCGACATTCCCTCCATACCTGCGCACACATACCACACCCGGTGTGAGTATCCTAACGTCATCGTAACATTAGCTTACCTACAGTGATGCAGTTCATGAAGTCACAAACTTTGTTGTCAATAGGTAATATTGATATAATAAAAATAAAGTTCTGGCAATTTTTCTCGATTTGGCAATGGTTTTGACACAGTCTCTGTTCCCCAGGTTGCAGGACAAACTTGACCGAATGGGCAATAAGGGGATATAGCATAAACTCTTCACAGACTACGTAAGTAACAGATTTCAATGTGTTGGCGATTAGGTAAGTGACGACCTTCCCATTCAATACGGAGTTCCTCAAGGTAGGATCGTGGGACCTACTCTATTTCTCATTTACGTTTGTGACCTTGAACTCTAAAATGGGAAGATTATTGCCTTTGAAGACGACACGGCCCTTGTATTTAGAGGTAGCTCATGAGGGTGCAGTACGTTTCAACACGTTCGATGTGAAAAATACATAAAGCACACGTTTGCGTATATAATCAATCAGTCACAGCCTATACTATACCTATACCCCTACACTACACACACACTCACACTCTATACCTACACTACACAGACCACACACATTCAAGTGGGTGCAGAGTGATAGATGTGCGTAGTGCGTACTTAAAGTAGGTGGTCTTTAAGTTCGCGACCTCTGCTCGCTGTCTGTGACTCACGTGAAGCTTGCTCAAAATTGCATTGTCAAATTGGCTCGCAGCTCGAGTAAGTAGGTGATTTGTACACCTAATTTACCACAAAAGAGCATTGATTTCCAAGATACAGGTTTTTACATAGTTTGGAATTCAGGAGGTCATTATAGTTTTAGGTCGTATACTATAGGTACATTATACTAGTAGTTCTGCGAACAGTAGACCTCGTGGGCACATACTTTTTGCAACGATTAACGATTAACCTTTAGTTAGTCGCGCCAAAATAATCACACTGTTAGTCACATGGAGTCTGTGCGGATCTCAAGAGTTTATTTGTGAATCAAAGGTATGAAAGTAGGTTGTACCTACTCTCTAAGTCCGTCAACGTAGATACGAGTCCGTTCGAAAGTTGTTCGAAACTTTGGAGTGACCCTACACCCGATTAATTAACTTTTTTGAACAGGCAAAAACACATTGGGTGTAAAGGTGTTGTACATTGAGCAGCAATAGTGCGCGGCGGCCGCGCGGTTGCTTTGGACGACTGCCGCGCGCGAACCCTTCCGTCTACCTGCTGTGTTTGGAAGAATTATTAGCAGAGCTACGACACACGCAATCGGTTTCATGCCAACTGAAGTGCGCGGTGGGTCTGTCTGTCGCGCAAACATTCGGTTTAGTCCACACTAGAGCGCGGCGCGGCAGAAATGTGTCCTGCAAACACCGCGTGTTGCTGCCGCGCTCTTGCCGCGCAATGTTAGAAGCGCGCAGACTGAATGCGGTTTAGTAATACGTACACAAACAATCCGAACTTCTTGGGATTTTTCGTGCGTTCAATGCGATATCACCGGAACAGAGAAAAACGTATTCAGTGTGCGCACTCAATTCGTTTTACCACTGTCGTTCGTTTACGTATCACACAAATTCGTGTCTTAGCGTTTGAAGTCATGTAGCACCACAATTAGTAATAGTACTAATGACAAGGTGGTTCAAATTAGTACTTTAAACTAGTTTGTAAGACAACAGAAGGTACCAATAACAGTTTAGTTACACTTAATAAAAAAAAGGTATTTTCTAGCACTAACAAAGTTAACTGCACAAAAGGGGCTAAGCAGAAATCCTTGAAATTATTTCATCAAAATATTCAAGGTTTTTCTTCCAAACAATTGGAAATTGAATTGTTTTTAGAAAAAACAATGTTTGACATTATTTGTTTAACTGAGCATTGGTTAAAAGACTATGAAATGTTAATTAATTTTGAGAATTACAGTGTGGCCAGTTGTTTTAACCGAAAATCAATGCTGCGTGGTGGTTCACTAATCTTAATTAAAAGTTGTATTAAATCAAAAACCCGGAAAGACATAGTTGAACTATCGGTTGAACATAGCATTGAGCTGTCTTGTGTTGAGCTGGACAAGCATGTCATAGTGTGCGTTTACAGACCCCCAAATTATCAAAACTACTCTATATTTGAGTCAGTAATGGAAGATGTTTTGTCAAAACTTGCAACTGGGAATAAATCGGTAATTATCTGCGGGGACTTTAATATTAACATTTTAGAAAATAATTCTAATACCAGTAGATTATTAAATTTGTTTAAATCCTTCAATTTGTCAAATGTGTTTGTAGATCCAACCCGAATAACTACTACTACTGCTACATGTATTGATAATGTGTTTTGTTGCTGCGACTATTTAGATAAAGCCATCGTTAATTATCTCCCTTCTGATCACAGTGGGCAAACCGTAACTTTTGAGTCCAACTTACCAATACAAAAAGTGCAGATTCAATTCAGACCAGTAACAGCTGTTAATTTAAATAAATTTAATAGCACTTTAGTTCGTAAATTAAGTAATCAGGACCTTTCAATAAACAATGTCAATTTTTTGTATAAAGAATTCTTTTCGGTAGTCCAAACCGAGTTCAATAATACTTTTAAGAAAAACACTAAAACTATCAGCTCTAAGTTTTTATTTAGTGATTGGGCAACTAAAGGCCTCAGAAAAAGTAGGGAAAGACTTTTCGAGCTGTATGGCCTTAAGCCTTATATTAACACAGAAACTTTTAATAAGTATGTTGCTACTTATTCTAGAACTTTTAAGAGCACTTGTAGGGCAGCTAAAGCCTTATACATTAGCAACAAAGTTAAATCAGCAGACAATAAAATACAGACGGTTTGGAAAATTATCAATAATGAAACGAATAGGAAAAAAAAGCATAATTCCGATTACACACTGGAGACGTCAGGTGGCGGTCTCATTTGCGACAGCAAAGAAGTTGCTCAAGAATTTGTACATTTCTTTACCAGTATCCCACTTAAAACTACTGAAACCTTAAACTCCTCGCCATCGCTCTCTTTTGATTTAGTAAGGGCGAACGTTTCAGCCTGCCCGATTGAATTTAACTTTAAGCATATTAACCTCGTAACAGTAATAAAAGCTTTTAAGCAAATCAAGATCAAACTGACCGAGGATCTTTGGGGAATGTCCATTAAAGTCTGCACCTCCATAATTGAAACCATAGCGCCTTACTTAGCCTTAATATTTAATCTGTGTGTGGATCAAGGAGTCTTCCCGGATTTAATGAAATACAGTAAGGTAATACCACTTTTCAAATCCGGGGACAGTAAAGACACTAATAATTATAGACCCGTATCCGTGCTGCCGGTTTTCAGCAAGGTGTTTGAAAAGGTAATGCTGAATCAAATGCTCAATCATTTTAACACAAATAAAATCCTTCACGACCAACAGTATGGTTTCACCAAAGGGCGTTGTACGACCGACGCAGGTGTAACCTTATTAAGACACATTTTTAACGCGTGGGAAGAGGCCCAAGACGCCATAGGAATCTTTTGTGACCTCTCCAAGGCATTTGATTGCGTCGATCACGAAACCTTACTCTTGAAACTTGAGCATTACGGACTTGGAAAACTTGCGCTCAGTTTAGTAAAATCTTATTTAAATGATAGACAACAGCAAGTTCAAATAAACGGTATCAACTCACTAGGTTTAAAAGTAAAAATGGGTGTTCCACAAGGCTCTATTTTGGGTCCTTTCCTCTTTTTAGTGTACATTAATGATCTACTACATTTATTAAAAAATCAGCCACACATGGTATTATTTGCTGACGATACTTCCTTAATTTTTAAGGTAGATAGACGTGCTACAAATTTTGACGAAGTAAATAACGCCCTACTGCAGGTCCAAAATTGGTTCACTGCTAATAATTTAGTATTAAATGGAAAAAAAACTAAGTGCATAAAATTTTCTTTACCAAACGTCAAAAATAGGGATTGCGTGATTATATTGAATCAAGAGAAACTAGAATTCGTCGATAAAACTGTTTTCCTGGGGATCACGCTCGACTCAAGGCTACAATGGGGTTCTCATTTAACATCTCTTGCAGGACGGCTAAGTTCAGCAGCATATGCTGTCAGAAAAATCCGTCAATTTACTGATGTAGATACCGCGAGGCTAGTCTATTTTAGTTACTTTCATAGCATCATGTCTTACGGTATTTTACTATGGGGACGGGCTGCAGACATCGAGTCTATCTTTATTCTGCAGAAAAGAGCGATTAGAGCCATTTATAATCTCCGCAGGCGCGATTCTTTAAGGGAACTGTTTAAGGATATTAACATCATGACGGTAGCTTGTCAATATATCTATGAAAACATCATGCACGTAAGAAAAAATTTACATCTTTTTAGTAAAAGAGGTGATAGACATAACTATAGTACTAGAAATAGGGACCTATTAGTACAACCAGGTTTCAGACTGGCAAAAGTAGACTCATCTTTCATGGGGTACTGTTTAAAATGTTACAATAAAATTCCTCCCCACATACTTCAACTGAACGAGACGAAATTTAAAACTTGTTTAAAACGCACACTATGCAGGCAGGCATATTATAAGTTGGAGGATTACATTTCTGATAAAAATGCTTGGCTTAATGCTGGTCCTGCTCCACAACCACAACTAACTAATTAACATTCGAAAATAATGTTGGAGCTGCTGAAGATTGAAGACCATCTTTGCATTGTATAAACTCAATTTCCTTTGTATTATATAACTGCATAGCACAGGTGTGAGTACTATGTACTATAGAGCCATTTACCGGGTAATTTGTCTTTAATTGACTTGAATGTGCCCTGGCGGCTGGGAATGTCATGCTCACTCAAATGTCTCGCTGATGGTGGCGCGTGTGTTGGATCATTTAGCTCCCTTCAAAATGGTTGAGCTGAATGGTGCTGATCCATGCGTCATGTTCGTGAACGGGCGCCGTCAGTTGTGACTGGTCATCTCTTAGCTGCCATGGCTTATTTTAATTTTTGATTTGTTTTTATGTTATAATTGCGGACGCTTTTAACGTGCTTTCTACATTGTTCTCACATGTATAATTTCAACATAAATGATGTAAGCAATATTTTGTAACAATATTTTGATTTAAAAGAGTGTCCGTGGAGTTTCTTGCCCGTTCTTCTCCATAGGTACCTACTACGCTTTGGAATGGGCAACTAGCTTCATATTTCTGACTGACCGACTCCTTGACAATTCAAAAGTGCCTGTAAATGGTTTAATTGAAATAAATGCTTTGAGTTTGAGTTTGAGTTTGAGTTTGAAAATATTTCCATAAAACCGGCCAAGTGCGTGGATCACGCACAACACGATGAAGGATTCCGTAGTTGAGATATAAATTTATCTACCAAGAACAAACTTTTAACGTTGTAGCTGAAAAACATGCTCTCCCATACATTCCAACTGCAAATGTAAATTGGTCGAATAATACTCGTTAACTTGTAAAGGATACCTACTTAGCTGTGATAGTTTTCCTTTTAACTTTGTTATATTGCCGTGATTTTTTTCACATACTTATCCAAAAACAACCATTTAAATGGCAGGGGCACTTGACTCAACAAAAATTAGCACTTTAAAGCATATTTCGCAAACGATCCCTGAATCAAAAAATAATTTTAACACGACACCCCATAACATGGGACAGTTGAGAAAAAGAAATCATCCCAACTTTACGTGTAGGGAGGGGAGGTACCTACAAAAAATATATTTAACATGATTTTACTTTACCACTTTGTGTGTTTAATCTATGTGTGTCTATGCCAAATTACAGCTTTTTAGTACTAAGATCCTCTGAGCTAAGCCGCGAATAGACCTACAGGCATGGCGAAACTGTATCGGTTCCTTGTTGACTACTACAGAACCAAAAAAGCCAGAAAAATTATGAGTAAAAATTTATGGCCAGCAAACATTTACAAACAAACTTGCCGATTTTTCCAAACTTGATACAGAGACGCCTCTCTCGCTACGCTCGCTCGGTCAATTAGTATCCTACTTCTTAGGAATATAACTGGATTAGGCTATATTTTATTGAGTCCAAATAAACCTATCTCCTTTATTTCATTAAATACATTAAGTATTATTATTATTTCCTTTATTTCACTATTTACATTTAAGGAAATGAAATTAAATTAAAAAAATATAAAGAATAGCCACCGGTATTGGAAACAGGGTCCAAGCTACCGGCGCCGGCGGTCAGGACTACAGAGAGAGGAAACTCATAACAATGCGAGCTGTGTCCGCTTTCTGATGTCCTTTCCAGATGACCAACGAGAGCCTCCTTACGTGTTGGTTGAGGCTCTTGGCAATATTAAGCCACTGGCTGATGCGCCTATCGGCACAATGATCGCTGAGTTCACATCCCACATGTCGCCAATCTCGCGAGCCACGTCAAGATACCTACTTGATTTGTTTATCTTTCCCGGCTTTCACGAGGTTCGCATCATGGGAGACCGTTATGTCATGATATGTGATGGTCTCACTGAGTCGGGCACATACCTGTAGTACGGCATTTTATTAGCCGGAGTTAAGACTTATGACACGGTCGAGTTTACCGTTCCCGTTGGGCTGCGGCGGCGGCCAGACGCGGCGCGGCCACGGTGGCTCGAAGGGTGGGAACTGAGCGCCGTTTTCTGGCTCCTGAAGCAGCCCGCCCTTGTGGCTGAAGATGTGTGAACTCGCAGGACCTTCTGCCAAAATGTTTCTTCGTGTAACTTCCCCCTTGTTAGATGTCGTAACTCAATCATTGTACTATTTCAGCGCACGGACCATGTTTATTGTTTGTGGGTGACTCAGACCAAATAAAAAACCAAGACATAGCGGTGTCAACAGTGACGTGAGGCAGGTTTCGTAAACGTGTGTAGTTAGGTTGTAAATGTGTTTGTGAACTTTCAATTGTTTGCACGATTAAGTAGAGGTGATCAGGTAACGATCTTGTCAGAATTATCTATTGCTAGAAGGTGTTTGCTGAATGTACAGGACTTGTAGATCAACGAGGGTGTGTGTCGCGTGCAGCAGTACGTACCGTTGTAGCGGTGTTGCGGCTGCGCCTGTGTGAGGCGGTGCGGCCAGCGATCCGGCAGCGCGGCGCCATCGCCCGGCACGTCCCCCGCCGCCTCTACGCTCTCCTGCACAACCAGCACTCACTGTAAGCACTACCTCATTAAATATCAACAATGTGTAGAGGTGACAAAAGCAAGTATGACATAAGACAGCACCTGCAGCGGCTTGAGAAGCGCAGGTGTGGTGGAGGGCGGTGACGGCACGCGAGGCGCGGGCGCGGGTGGGCAGCCTAGCTCGGGCGCCTCGTCCGAGCCGTCCGCGCACTGCGCCACACCATCACACGCGTTGTACACGGCGATGCACTCGCCGCCGCGCCGACACGCGAACTGGTAGCGGCTGCACCGCGAAGCTGCAACAACCGGCAGCTGCCAACTACAACCCGACCAAGCACGAGCTCCACGCCGCCTGCGCACGTTTGCCTCTGTCGACACAGGCAGCAGAGGGGATTGTCAACTAGTGTAATGATCCCGTGCCACCGGAGCTTGCCGCGGACAGTGCGTGGCTTGGCCAATTTGACTGCATACAAGGCGCTCAGCAGACAATGAACAATTTGTCCGCGAACACTCTGTCCGCGTTGAACTATGAAATTAATTCACGCACACGTAGGACGAGAAACCTCACTTTCACAGCTGTAAACCTCACTTTCAAGAACTAAAATTACTAACCTTACCCTGTCTCTATATCTTTGAAATATGTAAATTTGTTCGCAAATACCCGGAATTATATACTAAACGAGAAAACATACAAACTAGAATCACACTTCGTTATAAAAATAGGGTTCCCTATCCATTTGCATAACATTTTAAGACATAATATAACATGGCATACTTTTGTTTATCCTAACAATATTTAGGTACGCATAATACTATTTTCGCATATCAACAAACGCATAATTATTTTAAGCATAATTTCACCAATCATAATAGTGCATAAGCATAACATTCAAAAGCATAAATATATTTAGGTACGCTTAGTGACATTAAAACATAATTTTTAAAGGCATAAGAAATACTAGATTAGATTAACAATAGATTCTAGTGGTTTCTGGCACTTCGCCGGCCGCTGCCGCGGCACCGCTCGCTTCGCTCGCTCGGCTCGTGCGTAGGGGGTCACAGTTCTAACCTGGTTGTACGTTGTTTTACAGACAACATTTTCATAGAATTTCGTTTCACATAAAATGTTTCTTATATTTTCATTTCATAGAATAATCAATACGCAGAATATTTACTTTAAATAAATTTAAATCAATGATTTTTGTTACAAAAAATTTTTAATGTTTATTTATTCATTTCATAGAATGACAAATCAAATATTCTTTATCCTCATATTGTTTAGTTTATATAAAACATATTACCAAGAAAAACATTAAATCGAGTGTCACTTTCTAAACGTTTCAATTCATACCTTTGACAAAATGCTTAAGTACTTGGTCGGAGTGCCCTAATTTTGATACTGCGACCAATTTCGATGTAGCACTCGCCGGCCGCTACCGCGGCACCGCTCGCTCCGCTCGCTCGGCTCGCGCGTAGTTGGTCACAGTTCTAACCTAACCTATTTGGTCGAAGTACCCTAATAGTTACATTACTACAGTTCTAACCTAACCTAACGAAGTACCCTAATAGTTACATTACTAAATTATTGTATAATTATGATTTAATAATAATTATTAAATTAGAAACAGTTGATTGTGAACATGTGTTTTCGGACAAACAATATTCGTTAAAAAATAATTCTCCTGTTTGAAAAAATTGTTAAATAAAAAAATGTGATATAAAATTCATTGAATTGTGTCTCTGTGAAATATGTTTCATTCAAGTAAATAGTCGTTAAAACAATAATATTCGAACTAAAAATACAAGGACCAAATATTATATGAAACATTTTCTGCGAAACGAAATTCTATGAAATTTCTGTCTGCGAAACAAGGGAACACCTTCTAACCTAACCTAACCTAAACTACCAAACATTATTTTTGTAATAAATACGTAAAAACAACTTAACTTTGTTTCGAATTTTTTTTTATGCCTGAACACTATTATGCTAAAAGTCATTACGCCTAGTAACATTATGCGAATTAAAATTATGGTAAAACAAATTATACAACAAGATAATTATGCCAAAAAAAATGTATGGCAAAAAAAAAATATGGCAAATAATTATTAGACCAAAAAAAATATGCCAAAATCGTTATGACAAAGAATATTAGGGAAAAAAGCATTATGCGAAAAAAGGGGTCCCTAAAAATAGACTAAACATACCAACTTCGCAACTAAAAATGCACTCCTCTAGACGACTTTTGTCATGTCTATAAAAATATACAACAAGTTACCAGAACCAATTAAAGAACTAGACAGAGATAACAGTTTTATTAATAAATTTTTTTTTTTTTTTTGACAGAATTTTATATCTATTTAATTATTAGAATTTTAAGAACTAACAAAGACTTATAATATCTATAATAATAATTATGTACAAGGGAAAATTATTAAAGGGCATCAAAAAATTCGTCCGCATCGCTGTCAACAGGAAAAGTGCCCAAAAGGCTGGCAGCATTGCCACGTTGTATGGCAATGCTGATTCTTTGCCCAAAAAATAGGCCAGCCCTCTGGTCACGTGAAGAGTCGACCAAGCGTTTGGCGATGTCTTGAAAAACCAAGTGGGCACTCGGACCCCATGGCCCTAGGGTTTCAACCCCAAACGGCTCGAACAAATACGTCCCGATAAGATTGGAGTATTTGCGCCGTTTGAGGTTTTCTGCACCTGCAGCAGCAGCTCCAGCGCAGCCCGCCGTGCTGGGAAGATGGGATGGCGCAAGGGTGTCGACACACGTTGCATCCCACACCAAAGGCCTACCTACCTTCCAAGGCATTATGGTCATTCCGTCTGGTCTCTTCCCATCGTCGCGTGCCAAGCCATTGGGTTCTAGAACAGCTGGCACCCCGGCGGTGGCAAGAGCACGACGGATGATGTCATTGATGCTGGCGTGCCGTGCTTTCCGACCTGCGCTTCTACTGCAGGATAGGCCATGGTGACCGAGGCAGTCGACACCTTCACCGCATTGGCAGCGATGCGGAGCCACGCAAGGAGCGCCCAGACGCAGACAGGTAGCGAGCCGGAAGGTGGTGTCACCCAGCATAGTCCCTATGTTGGGTGACGGTAATGCCTGAAGCCAGAGGCCCGATTCCCATTCACCAACAGCCAGCAGGCGGGCACGCTCAGCAGTATTGGTGGACGTATTAATAAGATTATTCCGTACCAACCTGCAGAGCGGCTCATCCCACTGCCTCTGGGAAAATGAGTTCACGGGCCGATCTGTATCCGGGCAAGCCGCTTTCCAGGCGTTCTCCGCATCGGTCAGGCACGGCACTTCATAGTCAACCAGGCAGGGGGCTAAAATTTTCCCGGTCAACTTTTCAGTGCTGTGGACAGACGACAGGAACGCCGGTAAGCTAATACTGGTAATTTTGCGAACGCCGAGGCCCCCAAAACGGATGGGTAGTGTGGCTTGCAGCCACGCTCGGTCGTCCAAGGCCACATTTAGAATGGATGTCAGTGTGCTGCGAACAATTTGGTCAATTTTGTCCAAGAGGTGTGACTGCTTCCATAAGGGGGAAGAGCGTAGAAAATATGTAAAATTTGGGCCAAAACAACAGTATCTAATCAGGGTGAATGCCGAATGTAAATTAATTTTGGAGAGTCTGTCCGAAACATCGTTGAATTTTTTTATTTTTTCTTCAATGAATGGAGAAAAGCTGTCTTCTAAAATTGGGGAACCTAGGAGGTGCAATGAACTTTTTTCTAAAATTTTTATTTGTGGGGCTATTGCATTAAATTTCTCAAGGGTCAATTGTCTGTCGGTCATGTCAGAAAGGTAAATTTCACATTTTGATGGATTAAGTTCCAGGCCAATAGATTTAAATTGCTGTTTGAGGAGATGTAAGTCTTTTAAAACGGTGTCTACATCACCTCCTAGCGTTCCATCGTCTAAATACCATACGTTAAATTTTGAATTTAATTTTTGGATGATTGGATGAATAGCCAAGCTGAAAATGACTGGCCCGAGAGGGTCACCTTGTTGGCATCCTACTGCAGATTCCAAAACATTGTCCTTGTATAATAATTTAGAGGGGTACCTGTAACACTGCCACATAAAACCATAAATTTCGGGTAATTCTTTTTTAACTTCAGCCAAAAAGTGTCCCTGTTGACAGAGTTAAAGGCGTTCTTAACGTCGACCTTGAGGATAACCTCACCTTTGTTGGAGTTCAAAAAGGTTGAAAGGGCATGCACGGCAGCCTCACAGCCCCCTCTCGAGCCAAAGCCGAGTTGCAGGGGCTGAAATTTAGCTGTAAGTGATTCGCTGTAAAGCTTACAGCATATTTTGGCTGCCGTGCGCCTGTAAGTGGACCCAACGGCGATGGGACGAATGCCGCCGTCCCTCTTGCGCAGGGCACATAGGTTGGCCCCGTACAAGACGTCAACGACAGCCTCGTTCACACCGCCGGTGAGCATGAGGTTAATCAGAGCCGCAAGCTCCTTCGCAAGCGATTCACCGGCGTCCGCGGCGCCTGAACTCAAAAGATCCTTTAGATGTTGGGGAGTCAGGCCGTCGAGGCCGCCGGCCGAACCACTCCGGAAGGAGCCCACGGCTGCAATCAACTGGGGGGCCGAAACGTTTAAGAAGGTTGAATTTAGGTCGGGAGGGTCGGGGGGGTCGGGAAAGGTGAGACCATCCGCAGGCGCTGGGTGTTTACTCTCTAGAGCCGCTAACGTTTCTGGAGAGTAAGGCGCCACCACATCGCTGCTGAACAGTATCCTGGCCGCTCCCCTGATGTCACCATCACTTAGTTTCGATTCTACATGTGAACATAAGCTCTTTTGTGGTTTGTTGTTGAATGCAGGTAATTTTGGAACTAAACTGTGGGTCGAATTGTTACAATTTTCTTTAATTTGGTTGGTTAAGGTTTTTTTAATTGCCAAATTTTTTTGGACATGTAGAATCCTATATGGGAATGTGAGTAATTGTTCCCAGGCACTTTGTGAGTTCTCCTGGGTCGCAAGACGGAGACATTGCGCCAAATTCAGTGCAACAGACCGTCTCGCGCCCCGGGGAACTCTCTTTAAAACTGGGGTAGAATTTTTTAATTTCGCAAGCGTTTTCCAAAGGGTTTGTTCTAGAGGTGTTGGTGATGGGGATGTGGCTGGGGGGCACAAAGGTACACTATGTGATTTGTGGATCTTGCCATAGTGTATACTGAGCCCCCGTTTGCCTTTAAAAAAGCGTGCCTGGGAGCAATGTGGACATCTCACCAGCTGGACATCAATCGATGTGGCAGGTTGACTGGCACAGGTTCCGGCGTCGCTACAGCCGGCATTAAACATGTATATATAAAAACACTCTTATAGTTAAACTTACCTAATAGTATAAAAATAAACTATTTACACACGATATAATACGGAAGCAAAAAAAATAACTAAAAACACACTATTTACACAAAATGTTATGTCACTTGGTGACAGCTTTAATGACAGCCACAGAGTACTTTTTTATATATAGCGCAGCGGCGCAACGCGCGGGCCTAGGGCGCCGCCGCGCCGCGCGTGCAGAGCGCAGCCTTTGCGCTTTGACGTCCGTTGCAAGGAGGAAGCTGCGCGTCGCTTCGCCGCGCGTCGTTGACAAGGGGTTGGCCTCCTTAAACTCCTTTTTACAGCAATTTTAGCGAAAAATGTAAAGCCCGTGGATTTAGTAAGTGTTATTTATTTGGTCTGAGGTTTTATTATGTAGAATAAATAGTACGACTGGAATATTTTCAGGAACCGGAGAATCAGAAAGAGTTGGTGTTTTTGAAGTTATTTTGAAGTGCACAATTGTTTTTGGAGCGTTATGCCTTAATTTGATGGCTTAAGCGTATTATATAATATTTAATAATTTTCCCTTGTACATAATTAATAAATTAAAACACTTTCTATTGAGCAAAAGCTATTATACAGTATGTTAACTAACAAAGGGCGTTCCCGTTAACCTGCAATAGTATAGCGTCTATACAGGCTAAAAAAAATGTTTTTTTTTTTTGTTTTTGTATAGTAAAATATTCACAAAAAAAAAAATATTTTTTACGGAAAATAAACTCTCTGTACACGCCCACTTGTCACACTTGTTTTTCTACGTTGAAATACAAGTGTGCGTGTACAGAGTGTTTCTTTTACGTTTAAATTTAATCGTTTTGTGAACATTTCACGACACAAATTTAAAAAAAAATTTTTTTTTTTAGTGGTAATATTTTTTTTAGCATGTATACACGCTAAACTATTGCAGGTTAACGGGAACGCCCTTTGTTAGTTAACGTACTGTAGTATAAAAGAATATTTAGACGATACATTCTAATTTACAAGTAATAAATAAATCAAAATGAACATCTAATACTACATTATTAAATCCATATTAAAACAAATAAAATAATTAATATAAATAACTCAAAATCTAAATTGAAACCTTAGTAAATACACATGCAATAATAAATTCTAGGCATCAATAAATAAAGAATCGAGCAAAAAATAAGTTTAGGAACCAAATACCATAGTTTTAAACAAATAACTGACTTACTAATACTGACTTAATATAATTAAAACATTGACTTTAAATAATTATTATTTCGTAAAAATACTAGAAATTAGACATAAAAGGAAAAGTAGAAATTAAATAAAAATACAATTATTTATTTATTTATTTATTAAACTTTATGCACAAGTAAAAAACTACTGTACAAAGGCGGATTTAGACTTGCCTGAGGCATTTTCTACCAGTCAACCTTAGGGTGGTGCAGAGACAGGCATGGCATGGAATTATCACTTAATATTATAAACAAACAAAGCGCTCTTCCTCCTCTCTCCTACTATGCTGTGCCCGACAGGGTCCATAATTGTACCATTAATTTTAAACCTACCAACTGTTTTAACAACATTATGGAATGCAATAAAGAATTGAGAATTGAGAATGGCGCGATGTCCATTGTCCATACGTTCGTGACAAATTGTCCGCGATGATAAATCGCGGACGATTTGTCCATCGTCTGTCTGCTTAACAGTCATTTGGTAGTAAGTCTGACAGTAGAGCCGTTGCTTGGAACCTTCGGTTCGAATGTTGGTATGTTTCGGTTTGTAATAAACTCGCAGTTAACAAGGTATCTTTATTTAACGGAACATGAATAATGTCTGTGCTCATGACGTCAGCCTGACCGTTAGATCCGCATTGATTAGTTGTGAGTGCTGCGACTCATATAACAATTATGTAGTTAAAGTATTGTGTATTGTGTTCTTGTGCTCGTGAGGCAGTGGGCGCGGGCGCAAGCAACGCACTGCCCGTGCCGCCACCTGTTTAGTCAATAGTCAGATAGTCCGCGCAGGTCAAACCTCTGCATTGCGACCACATAATCATTGTAGGTACCTACTTTATTTATTTGCATCTTCAAACAATACCGAGGATTATGCAAGGATGACCTATGTCAATAATTAGGTACCTACAGATTGAGGGCGTCGCGCGTCGCAACTCAGAAACTTCGGGCAGTTCCTAAGAAAATCTTTAGGGTGCCGTCGCTGATTTTTGCGATGCTACGTCGCAACCTTTTTTACGTGTCTCGGCCCTAAATAAGTAGTCAGTCCATACTCTGTAATAGGTTCTTATACATATTTTGGTTCGCGTAGGCATCTTCTGCGAATAGAGAGACAAGGAAGCAGTTACAAGAAAATTATAAATAAAGAGTGTACTCTCTGTAACATCAAATCAAAGGTCATAAACTATCGAGGATTGCGGGAAGAATGAGTCTATAATAAAACAGTTGAAAATACCAATTAAATTGGCAGCTGTGTGTGAAATGATGTGAACTTGGGAGGTGAGATGCATACGTATCGTGCTGGGTGGGCGGTCGACGCGAGGCGGCGTGGGGCGGGGCGGCGCAGGCGCCGGCGGCGCCGTGCTCGCCGTCGTGGTGCTGGCCGTGCTGCTGCTCACGCCACTGCTCCTGTGAAGAAAAGGGGCAATCGATTCTGTTTCTTATAAGGATCAATTTCCTTTTTTGGCTGAGCCGCAGTCGGGTAACAAACAATTTTTTTAATTTTTTTTTATTTATTTATTTAACTATTTATGTACACACATAATAAACAGACAAGAAGAAAAGAACAGAAAAAAACGTACAATTTCTAAAGAAATCTCTTCCAGCACACCTGCGATAGGAAAGTAGATAAGAGATGTAGACACCGTTTTACCCATTTTTTTCACCGTTTTTATTTTTTTTATTGAATAAAACGTTTAAAAATTGTACATTTCGACAACAGTAAGAATTTCCACACAATTAAAGTAGGTACCTAAAGATAAACAAAGAGGCAAAAGTAGTGATGGATTGGAATTTGAAATTTTTGATAGCGACCCGTCCGAACTAGGTTAATTCAAACCTGTGTTTCAGTCCATCATTTTACATTTAATTAAATTGGGACCCTAAATTTGAAAGTTAAACTGATATAAAATAATAATTAAATTAACAACTATGAGAAAAAGCATATTGGTACATTAATGTCTAAAACTAAACCTATGTAATTATACAAAAGTAAATATTTACGAGGGAATAAATTATGATCATGACATCATTTCTAGAAGTTTTTCTGTGTCTGTGTAATTGAGTGTCGTTAAATATTCTGATAACAGTTTACTACATTTTTTGTAACTATGGAAGTGAAGTAACTTGTTGAGCCTATTATACAGAAAATCGATTAGCAAACGCATGTTTAGTTTGTGGCTTTATGCAAACCAAGTCCTTCCTTCTCTTGTCTGACGGTACTGGGTCCAAAGGAAGTGCAGTGTGCTGGTGTAGTACTATGCTTAGTATAAATAATTGCCGTACTGTTAGTACATTACATGCTATGTAGAGCTGGTGCGTAGGAAATCTAAAAGGGCGGTAGGTAGCAACCTTTAGAATTGCTCTTTGAGCGCGCTCTAGAGGGAGTAAAATTGTTTTTGCAGCACCACCCCAAGAGGTTATGCAGTAGGTAAGAATGGATTGACACAAAGCAAAATAAACCTGTTTAATTAATTTATAGTCGGCTATGCTCCGTAAATTCTGAAAGACATATATTAATATGCGCACTCTAGTACATAGAGAATCAATATGTTTACGAAAATTTAGATTGGAGTCAATAGTGACACCTTGATATTTTAAATGGTCAGCTTTGCCTAAAGTGGAGCAGGAACATGCGGTGTCAGCGTACGGACTACAATTATGTGCGTAAATGTTTAGATTAGTAAACGGTATGTTAGTATTACTCATTGAAAATAAAATGTATTTTGTTTTATCTATATTTAATGTTAGTAGATTATTATGAAGCCAATTAGACAGAATGTTAAAACCCGTCTGAGCATGTTCATAGACCTCACTTCTAAATCAAAATCAAGATCAAAAGTCATTTATTCAAACTAGGCTGAGAATCAGCACTTTTCGAACGTCAAAATCACATAAGACAGTCCCCCAAAAACGCCCACCCTTCACCCTTCTTGATTTACCTGTGAATAATAGAGCGGTGTCATCCGCATAAGACATTATGACACCATTTTGAAGTGACAGGCTACACAGTTCATTTATATAGATTAAAAATAACGTAGGGCCCAAAATGCTGCCTTGTGGAATTCCAAAACCACTGTTTTTAATTTCAGAACTTGTATACTGATCAATTTTTACACATTGATAACGATCACTAAGGTAGTCCGAAAATAGTTGCAGTTGTGCTCCTCTTATTCCAAGTGTTTCAAGCTTGTGCAAAAGTAAAGTACATGAAATAGTGTCGAAGGCCTTGGCGAGGTCTAGAAAGATCCCAATTGTGTGCACACCATTATCTAGATTAGTAGTTATATAATTAGTCAATTTGTGTACTGCTTGGCTAGTTGATCTTTTGGGCCTAAAACCGAATTGACTATCTGAAAGAAGTCTGTTATCTTCCAGATATTTTATCAATCTACTGTTAAATTTTTTTTCTAAAATTTTTGAAAGCCCTGTTTATACTGAAATGGGACTGTAGTTATTCACACAGTTTTTGTCTCCTGATTTGAATACTGGTGTGACCACAGCTTTTTTAAGCAATTTAGGGAATATTCCTGTAGATAAACAAAGCTGAAAGATGTGCGTTAGCGGAGGGTGCAAGTACGTATTTAAATCTTTTAAGTATATTATTAGGAATGTCATCCCACCCAGTAGCGAACCCACCCAGTAGTGAACGTCGGTATCTAATAAAACAAAAGAATTTAGTGTAGATGATGTCGTAGTCGGGTTTTGCCGGGAAAAGTTATTAGAATTTAAAGATTTTTCTGACAAGTTTTTACCAACGTTAGCAAAACAGTTGTTTATCTTATTCATTCCTTCGGATGGGTTTATCTCTGTTGATATTAAATCAAGTGGAGGTTCGGGATTTTTTGATCTAAATGTATTCGGTTTTTATAAATTTCCACACAAGTTTACTATTTTTCCCCGCCTTCTGTAGTTCATTTTTATCATACTGGTTTTTTAATTTTGTCAGAAGATTATTGCAGAAGTTTCGATACCTTTTATATGTAACAGCAAGTATATCGTTATCAGGTGCGAGTTTCAATTGTAGGTGAAGTTTTCTCTATGTCTTATACAACGAACGAGACCGGGTGTGATCCAAGGTTTAATACAGCTATACTTTCCAGGCATTGTCTTAGTGAATGTGTTTTTCTTTATTGCAAATTGTAGCGAATTTATGAAATACTTTAAAGATATATTTGCATCGTTTGAATTATAAACTGGGTCAAAATCATGTCGATACTTCACGTGACCAGAGGGCTGGCTTGTTCTTTGGCCAAAGAATTAGCATTGCCATTCAACGTGGCAATGCTGCCAGTCTTCTGGGCACGTTTCCGGATGACAGCGATGCGGACGAATACTTCGACGCCTGAGTTTGAGACGCCGAAGACCCCTTTGTTTTTATACCTATTAGTAAGTCCTTTTAGTTTTCGTTTTTTTTTGTTAATTACTAATGACTTAAATCTAAATTAAGAGGTCAAAATTAATACAGTGTAAGTCATTTTCCATGTTTGTCATTCTGACCGCTCTGATGCGTGGGGTGATAGTGAGCTGGTAAGAGTCCATGAAATGAGCAAATATTTAGATAATTATGTACATGGGTATCCGTTTAGCAATGTTAATGTTAATATCGCCCAAAAGTATTATGTTTTTAAAAGATGTTATGTTTGTTAAGTTTGTGTCAAGCGAATCTAAAAATCTGTCCATATTTTGAGAAGGAGGCCTATAAATAGCCATGACTACCGTATCGGGGATAATTTTGATTACTAGGCAATTACTATCTTGGGATACAGGTTCTTCTTTGATAGTTCGTAAATTGTTTTTTATATATACTACTAATCCATCGTTTTGGTTTATGTTTTTGTCAGTTTTATAAGAATAATAGCCGTCAAGAAATGTTAAATTGACTGTCTGTTTTGACAACCAACATTCTGTTAGGACCATAATATCACAGCTTACGTCCAGATTCTGTAATAATACTTGAAATCCGTTCATATTTCGATTTATGCTGCGAATATTCTGTGTGAGCAGAGTTAGCGTTTTGTCACCAGAAGGAAGAAGGTGCTTACATACCTCAACATTACAGATTTGAGATTCAGACACAGAAAAACTATCTAGATCACAAATTAGCTGATCTGTCATGGTAATTACAAACTAAATGGAAATATTAAAAATATCAAGTAATAAAAAAAATTAAGTAATAAAAACTAAAACCCAACTACGACTGAAAAGGTATAAACAAGACACCACAGACAGACAAATTAAAAATCCGGAGTCACACGTGTTAGAGCATAAATCGAACAGATTACGTGTGACTCCGGATTTTTAATTTGTCTGTCTGTGGTGTCTTGTTTATACCTTTTCAGTCGTAGTTGGGTTTTAGTTTTTATTACTTAATTTTTTTTTAAATTATTTTGGGGTTGTTATATATATATTTTTGAAATGTGCTCATTAAGCCCTTTCATTTGATACCCAACATGGTACGACTAAACCATATTTTTTTTTTAAGTTCCTCACTTTTTGTCCTCTAGAGGGCGCCATTTTTAATTTAATGTGACTTCACATAGCCTTTAACCAGCGGACAATCACGACGCTTCTAACGATACCTCATTTGTCAAATTGTGATAAGTGGTTTGGAAGATAAGAGGGAACAGATGAACATACATACATACATACATACATACCGGTCAAAATCATAACCCTCCTTTTTTCTTCGCCGTAGTCGGGTAAATAGAGGATAAGCTACCTGTATATGTGCTAACAAATAAAGTATTCGGTGACACTCTTAGGCGCCGTCATAGTCTTTTGAGTTGATGTAGTTCATCTCTGCATATTTGCGCGCCGGGCAACTTACATCACACGTTGGGTGGTCACATTTCCTCTTGAAGCGTTTGCACGTTGCACATTGGGCGGGAGAAGGTTTGCTGCTGCATTCCTTGAAGGAGTGTACAGTGTCTCCACAGTGGGTGCAAGTAGGAATAGTTTCCCGGCAAAACTTGGCCGCATGTCCGAACTGCTGGCAATTGAAGCACCTCACCTGGTGACTATCGTGAAATCTCTAACAGGGCAAGTTGTCCAATTTATAAAAATTAGGCTTTGATTAATGATGATTTTTCTTAAAATAATTAATATAATTAGTTAATATAAAATAATTTCTTAATAATGGACCATCAGAGGTTTGATAGGTATTAATACCTACTAGAAAAGTCAGAAATTGCAAATAACTTTTCCCATTTAACTATTCCGTATTACGTATACGACATAAGCCGTAATTCCGTATTAAGTAAACATAAGTACTATTTTGTAACAAAATTTTCAGTGACTAGCCGCACGCATACCGAGCGAACAAAGCGAGCGGTGCCGCTGCAGCAGCGGCCGGCGAGCGCTACTTCCAAATTGCTTGCAGTTTTTTTTTCACTTTTTTCTAAATAACCGTGTTTTCGCAATATCTCTAGGGTTTTCTCGAAAATTTGATTTATAAAATCACCCTGGGATATATTATATTATAATTAACCTAACCTAACCTAACCTATTTTACCCAGTTCAATCTCCCTGCGACTAGTTAATCTAACTATAATATTATAAAAGTGTTCGTAAGTATGGATGGGTGGATGTTTGTTACTCTTTCACGTAAAAACTACTGAATGGATTTGGATGAAATTTGGCAAACAGATAGTAAATAACCTGGATTAACGCATAGGATACTTTTTATCCCGATATTCCCACGGGATCGAGTCTTACGCGGGTGAAACCGCGGCAGAAAAGTGAAAACATATTGAAAACATTTCTACGGAAGATTGTATGAAAAAAAATTCAGACCCGCCATCTTGGATTTTCATTTTTACTTCAATATCGGCTTTAGCACCATTGAAAACTATGAAAACGATACCCATGACGAAAAATTTGAAGATTTTCGCAACCGCCATCTTGAATTTTCATTTTGACCAAATTCACACTTTCTCACTGAAATGAAATGAAATGAAATTTTTCTTTCTCTGTGAATTAAAAGAAGACAGTGCATCGCAAGTATGAACGCTTTTAGCGCTACATTTTCAGAATTTTTACAAGTCGCGTAAAAGAACTTCTTCTTGTGCTGCTACTACAGCATGTCGGCGCGGGTATGTCGGTGACGCGACCCTCATAAGTTTTTCCCCTACCAAAAATCGCTCAAAGCGCCACAAGAAGTTTTCACTTCAAAAACTGTAAATATATCCTATTTCGTTGAAGGACAAGTTGCGTATGCATGAGAAACATGGAGATTACGCCGCACCCATGGCTAGCTTGGTATATATGGTGCCGCATTGAAAGTGTGAGTTTTTACCTTTGCAGTTGCACGGTTGCACCCTTGCATCAAAATGTCCTATACTGCATCGACCACTAAGGTAAACCGATGGAGGACCGATACGTAAAATAATAAAGTAAGTTTTGTGTGGCTGTTTCCGTAATATTCTATTAAATCTCCTAAGTGCAGCAACAACTTCGCTTTTTTCACAATTTCAATTGAATTATCGGCAGTGCGAGTCATGATTCCAATAGTTTGACTACTGCATATTATAGTGGGTAGTCGGCGAGCTCCTGATCGTGGTGCGAGTGGCGCTCCTAGTCCTGTAGCTCGGCGAGGCACTGATTGATGGCAGCACGCCGCTGCTGAGTGGTATACATAGTGTAGTGGGTGGTGACCTCTCACCTCAGGTTGGCGAGCTCCTGCTCGTGGTGCGCGAGGCGCTCCTGGTCCTGTAGCTCGGCGAGGCACTGATTGATGGCAGCACGCCGCTGCTGAGTGGTATACATAGTGTAGTGGGTGGTGACCTCTCACCTCAGGTTGGCGAGCTCCTGCTCGTGGTGCGCGAGGCGCTCCTGGTCCTGTAGCTCGGCGAGGCACTGATTGATGGCAGCACGCCGCTGCTGAGTGGTATACATAGTGTAGTGGGTGGTGACCTCTCACCTCAGGTTGGCGAGCTCCTGCTCGTGGTGCGCGAGGCGCTCCTGGTCCTGTAGCTCGGCGAGGCGCCGGCTGATGGCCAGTACGCCGCTACTGAAGTTGCTGTGCGCCGTAAACTTGCAGCGGAAGTCCTCCGGGGGCCCGCAGTTGAACAGGTAGCAGCTGCCGGGGCCCTGCGAATATAATTCAACAGATGTTAGTTCTATTGCGGACTGTGCTGAAGCGAGTTAGCAAAAAGGAATCAATATGAATGAAGATAGGTGCAAGTTAAGAAAACTACCGTCAACCGTCCTTCCTCATTGACTTACGTTCACCAAAATGAGAAAACCTGGTGTAAAAAGTGAACTTAAACAAGATGACATTTCTGTCTCCAATCCCAATTAATAAGGCAAGCAATTTAACACTAGAGACCTATGCCTTGGACGGCATGAGACTCACGCGCAATAAAGACGAATCTAAGGACATAAGTAATATTCACCAAAATCGGTTCAGCCGTTTAGTACTTAGTTACGAGGGAATATAGAGACGGACATACTTACATACTTAACTTTTTTATTTTCAGCTTTTTAGTTTTACATTATTTCTCATTCCAAATTACATGTGTTACATACTTATAATGTGTATACTTATACAACCCCAATGTGGGTAGGGTACCCCACACAAATTCGAATACCACTACCTGCTATGTAAATAGCAGTGACGGAGTAAAGCTCATTTCAGCCTACGCTATAATGTATAGCATATGTACATTGATTTAAATAGTAGTAATATGTCAATGAGCATATAGCATATAGTTCACTAGCTTCGACCCGCGGCTTCTCCCGCGTGGTATGTTGATGACAAGTATCCTATGTCCTTTCTCAGGCTCTAGACTACATATCTGTGTACCAAAGAAGGTGTTTTTTTTTGGGCCCAAACTTGTACCGAGGTACAAATTAAAAGTTAAATTCTTTGCAATAAATTGTGTTATTAGCAGTATTTAAAATCCTTCAATACGCGATAGATTAAGAAATAAAAGAATACAAAAAATCACTACCTCACATAGTAACTGCGTTCAACGAAACGTTTTTATCAGCAGTGACTGTTGTCAGTCATGGTAAATAACAACCAAACAATACCACCGTGAATTTAGCCGCACGATTTCATTATTATAAACTTTTGTTAATGCTAATCGTTAGAGAGAGTTAGAGAGAAAAGAAAATTCGTTAGAGAGTAATTCGTTTTTATGTAACGAAAATTTAAATTTTTCGTGTGAAGTTGGCCCCCCTTCCCGCAAAAATGGACTTAGACGTAATTTTATTTTTTTAATCGTTTGCGAATCGTTAGAGAGAGATTGAGAGTTACACAAAATCGTTAGAGAATTAATATTTTATTTGATATTAAATAATTTCTAAGAGCGTGACTATTCTCAACTTTTGTTAAAGAAAAATCGTTAGAGAGTAATTCGTTTTATTTATCAACGATTTTAATTACTTTCGTGAAATTGGCCCCCATTCCCGCAAAAATGCACGTATTTTTTTTTTAATAGTTTGTGTCTCGTTGGGGAGAGATAGAGAGTTAAAAAAAATCATTAGAGAGTTAATATTTTAATTGATATTAATATTATAATTATTTCTGAGAACGCGTTTTAGACAGGCTCGCTCTTATTATGAGCAACATATTCGGCCGAACGGTACTTTTACTGTACCTAGAAGTTAGTTAAGATACCAGGCATTTCGTCATCACATGAGACAGCTTTGATCAGAGGCGCCGGCACTCACGCCACTATAGTTATAAGAGTGTATTACATTATTAGTGCCGATTCTCTTGTACACCGAACTAAACTAACTAAACTATCACTAAAATTCCTTACTTTTTATTATGAGAATCTTAGAGCTATTCTGCCAGAAAAAATCTCTAAATTTAAAAATTATTTTGACACAACTAAAATCGAATTTGACAATCGCGACTCCACTTGGTACCTACTTGTTTGCCTACCACGTGATTTTTTTTGAGAACGAGAGGCGCGCAATGTGGCCGTCTCGACGTATTTTTATATGGAATTTTTCACTTTTTGGAATAATACAAAAAAAAAATTACCAACATGTTGAGTATTACGGGTTTGCGAATTCCAAAGGGTGACACCCGGGCGTTTCCTCCCGCCTAATCCTACACAGGTGCCTCCCGAAGCTGCCATGTCCGGTGAGGACCTGCGTCAGGCGGAAGGTGAGGACGCCGTGGCGCCTCTCCAGCCACTCCTCAAAGAGGGGACTTATCGCCGCAATTGTGGCGTGCCCAGCACTGGGTTGCGACAATCGCACTCTCCATGCCCATAACCACAGCCTGCGATCGGTTTGATAAGTATGACTCGATCCATGACTTGATCGTTGATCAAATACACAACTTTACCACTCATAACTATTAACGTCCCTGCATCATGTCATCTATGAGTAGTACCTACTACTCACGGTACTACTCGCGCTCACGTTGCACAATGAGAAACGTAAGTGTGGCCGCTTCATTCAATGCAATAATTCTCAAGGTAAATCTCTTTGATCTGCCTAAAATTCCGCCACCAGAGTTATCAATCACCCAACGTCAAACGCCAATGTAAATGCCGTTGACAAATTCTCGAGGTAAGTCGTGGTGTAGTTCACCAACGGTTAACGTCTATCGCGATAATCCGTTGGTGTGGCCCCAGCATATATGAGATTTTTCACATTTAAAAATCATTAAAAAAAAACTTTGTATCTCCGGCAGGGGGGAGTGGAGGGATTTACTAACCCTTCCCCCCTCTCCTCCCTCCCCTATCCCCTATCGAGGCGGCACGTTTCTAAACTTTAACCTGCTCAGGTCCTAGAATAAAACGCGTTCTCAGAAATAATTTAATATCCATTAAAATATTAACAATCTAATGTTTTTTTTAACTCTCTATCTCTCTCTAACGATTCTAGAACTATTTAAAAAAAAAATTACGTCTACGTCCATTTTTGCGGGAATTTCACAAAAGTAATTAAAATCGTTGATAAATAAAACTAATTACTCTCTAACGATTTTCCTTTTCTCTCTAACTCTCTCTAACGATTATCATTAACAAAAGTTGAGAATAATTATACCGGGGGCAAAATTCACAGAGGTGGGCTAACGTCATGCTCTTAGAAATTATTTAATATCAAATAAAATATTAACTCTCTAACGATTTTGTGTAACTCTCAATCTCTCTCTAACGATTCGCAAACGATTAAAAAATTAAAATTACGTCTAAGTCTATTTTTGCGGGAAGGGGGGCCAAAGTCACACGAAAAATTAAAATTGTTTTTACATAAAAACTAATTACTCTCTAACGATTTTTCTTTTCTCTCTTACTCCCTCTAACGATTAGCATTAACTATTAATTCAGGTGGTACACACGGCTACACATCAAGCTATACATTTCCAGTTTATACTGATCTCGCATTGTATAGAATTTCCTTACATGCGAGGTCAGTTTATGCTGGAAATGTATAGCTTGATGTGTTGCCGTGTGTACAAATGCCTAAATAAATCCAATTTTTTTTTTCAGATACCTACTGCGACTTTTTTCCTGTATTTTCGTACCTACCTTTGTTCTTGTTTGTTTACAGTTGTATGGAAAAAAAAAACACCTTTCATTTAAATCGGTTCAGTAGTTTTGGCGCGAAAGCGTGACAGGCAGACAGACAGACAGAGTTACTTTCGCATCCATACTAATATTCTAAATTCGAAAGTAACTCTGTCTGTCTATCTGTCTGTCTGTCTGTATGTTATCTTTTCACGCTTAAACCACTGAACGGATGGCAAGGAGATAGATGGCATCCTGGGGAAGGACATAGGCTACTTTTATCGACATACCACGCCGGCGAAGCTGCGGGGGGAAGCTAGTATTCGTAGTCGGAAATGAGCTTTACCTACTTAGAACATCGTCCACATAATTATAATAAGTGGGAAAAATACGTAATATTCAAGCTAACTCAAAAACTACGCAAACAAAGTTAATAACATGGGACCACCTTTGAAGCATGACCTACCAAACAAAAAAGAATCATCAAAATTGATTCATAATTGGCGGAGTAATCGCGTAACAAACACACAAAAAAAAAAATAACAGGTGAATTGAAAACCTCCTCCTTTTTGAAGAATTCGGTTAAAAATAACTTTCATTTCGGAAAAAGAACCAACGCAAAAAACGATTCTTTTTTGTATTGTTTAACCTCTCTGCTCGACAAGATTTTGACACGTGACACATCAGCTAACTCGACGGGGTGTTGCGAATTCCGTCATGAAAATCAGGAATTTACATGAACTTTCAGCATTCGAATTTATTAAAAAAAGTATGTTACCGCATCTATTTTATACAATAAATTTGTGGTAAATATCATAAATTATATGTTGAGGTCGGTCAAACCGCGTCAGTCGACTGCGAAAGTTGTATAAAATAGGTATAAATACCCCTATTCAAAAAGTAGGCAACTCAGATTCCCTGAAAATATGTACATAAACAATCTTCTCTCTTGCTGAAAATATGCAAAAGGACCAAATAAAGATATTATCATTCTTTCTGCATTCTTACTTTTACCATTATTCATACTTATACTAGATAAAAAACACGATCAAATATGAACAAAAATTAACAAAAATTGTGGTGCGACGTGACACTTCTTAGTGCTTACCGTTCACCCAATTTTTCTATTTCGATTCAAATGTTGCACTCAGCCTAATCGATATTCGTTATAATCAAACTTGATTAAAAATTGTAGAAACTGAATAAAAACTCTTTGGTATATTTTTCATTAATTATTTTATTTTTTAAATTAATTTTTGTAATAAGTACATACACGTACACTGTGGAAAGTGGTGTAACGTTTTAGGGTTCCGTACGACCGAATGAAAAAACGAAACTCATATAGGATCACTCATGTCACGAGTCTTGTGTCTGTCTGTCACAGCCAATTTGCTTCGAATCTACTGGACCGATTAGGTTGAAATTTGGTACACATATACATTTTAGTGACCCAAACACGGAAGTGTAATGTAAATAAATGGATTTTGCAAATAGTCACTTTTGGGGGGCCAAACCAGAAAATTAAAAAAAAAAGTTTTCGGAAAAGCGTTCATACTTGCGACGGTCTTCTTCTAATTTGATAGCAAAAGAGAAAGAAAGGGAAAGTGTGAATTTAGTCAAAATGAAAATCCAAGATGGTGGCTGCAATTTTTTTTTTTTCCTAATATCTGTCGTTTTCATAGTTTGCGATGGTGATAAAGTCAATAGTTAGGTCAAAATGTAAATCCAAGATGGCGGCTGCGAAAAGTTTTTGTCATGTGTGTCGTGTGGTTTTCGGTTGATAGTGTTGATACCCAATAAGATGAAATTATAATTGTATTTTAAATAAATTACCATAGACATCAGTCGCTATCGATTGTAAACTCGATAGCCAAAATCCGTAAAAAAGGACCTCTTAATTATTTCGTCACGTCCGTTCGTCCATGGGTTCAGATATCATACAGGCATTTTACTCGGACACCTATTTATACTATATCGTTGAAAATTTGGAAGAAGGTTTATTCTTTACACCACCAAAAATCGTTTAGTAAAATTACGATAAACATAATTAGGGGTGTCATTCCTCAACATGCAATCGAGGGACGAAAAAAAGATCTATTCACATAAGCATGTAGCATTGTTGGATCTTATAATAAAAATGATAAGATGCTTATAAGTGACTGCTTTTTAAAGTGAATAACCCATTGTAACCGAAAATAACCCGTATTTCAACAATGAATTATGGGTTATTTTCGGTTACAACTGCAGAGTTAACTTTGTTTTTCGTAGTTTTTTCTAGAAATACAAACTTATTTTTGCAGTCGAAAAATTAATGCTGTGCAATGTGCATGCGTATATGTTCATCCCAACTACGGAACCCTTTTGTGCGTGGTCCGACAAAGACAAGTCAGTTTCTTAAATTTCGTTGGGAAACTCCCACAAAAAAAAAAAAAATTCTAGTACCTACTAAAGTAACCTAATAAAAACAAAAACTACCAAGCTCATACAACTAAAATAAAATATTAGCGTTTGCGGAATTAATTTATCACCATTACCAAACAAAATTTTGTTAAGCCTACGCCTACCTAAAAAGTATACTGGGCATTCTGTAGCAAACTATCAGAAAAGAGTATAAAAAATAAATAATTGTCCAATATATTAAAATAATTTTGAACAGCGAGCGCATTCCGTTTTTAAATTCAATTATAGAAACATTCCGGCGCGAAATTTTATTCAAAAGATGAGGTACCTAGCCCGGCCATAAGGTCCTGTGATCCTAATAACCGAAAAACGATTAAAATAACATTAGAAAAGTATAAATTATTAATTTAACCAGTGCTTAATGTATTTATTGTGTAAAACAATTTTATTTCAATTTCCAAGTATCGATTTCTTATATTCGACATATTAATTAATCGAAAAGAACGAAATTTAAAAAATAATCGTTTGGCATAATCGTTTTCGGACATCATTACAATAAAAAAAAGTATAATGGTCGGCGATTTTGAAAACATTTTCAGTAGTGGTAATGAATAATACGTGTTATTGGACCTGTGTTCGTATATTATGTTAAGATTTGGACATTTTCTAGTTGTATATAATATCACGAATAATATTTGTCACATTTTAAATCGTATCTGCATGTGTATGAGTGATATTCGTGAAAAGAAAAAATGAAAACACGCACGATTGGCGCGAAACTTCGTCTTTGGATAACACAAAACTTCATTACCACTATTTATTTAACTTGAACAATGGATGAATTCGTCAAATAATTAAATGATGTATTATTCACTGCCCCTGTGGTGGGGTATGGATGTTCAAAATCACCAATTTTTATGTTTTTTAGCCTCGACCACCACTGTCATCAAAATGGTGATTATGGTATTTACAGTCTTGAATTTTATATAGGTTCATTAATTAACTTGCACGCTGAATATGAAAGATTTAATGGCGTAAACATAATGAGTTTTTATCCAACTCTCATAATTAACGCACATTCATAAGATTTGATGGGTAGCATATTAAATATTTCCATAATCGAGATAGGGTGTCGTATGTGGTAATTCTGGGGTCCAATTGGATCCGCTACCGAGCCGGCGGAGGTTTTTGTGTTGGGGTCCAATTGGGGGCGCTTCCGAACTATACGGTTAAACAATGTCTTTTGGAACCGATCACATTGCAGACAGTTTTCAAATGTCTGTGGAGGTATAATCGTGTTTGTAATACTTTGTGACGAAGTCCTTCTCATCCATACTCATCCTATCATTTATTACTGGCAATCCTTTATGGCTGGCCACATCATCATTCCATTTTCAATTTGAATTCAGAACGCCACAAACTCCCGTGCAGTATTTTTCCAGTCTGCTAGACACTTCATCTTTGGACTTGACCAAGCGTGTTACTGTCTGTAATTTTTATATAACCATCATCCTTCTAAATACTGTGATATACTATATTTATATAATCATGTGTGTGTAACCAGTAATAAACCATTCCTCCTATCGTCTACTGTGTTTACCTTATTATTCAACGTTGTCCGGTGAGACCCTCACTAAGCGAGCTAGCGGAGGGCAGAGGGGTCTCCCGGTACAACTTTATTCATGGCTACTGTCTGTGTTGCATCCGCCTTTGTATTTACGCAGCCCGGTTACCTTCTCCTCGTAGACGAAGACGTCGCAGGCGTCAGTCTCGCAGCACAGGCGCAGGCACTCGGCGCGCGCGCCCACGTCCAGCTCAGATAGGTAGCGGGCGCCCATGTCGCGTGACTCCTCCGTGCGGATGATCTTGTCGCGCTGCACGTCGAAGCGCGGCGCGCACGCCCCCGGGTCCAGCTCGCGCGCACCCACCGCGCCCAGCAGCAGCGCTGCCCACCACGACCACGCCCGCAAGCGCATCGCTCTCAACACTTCACAAACCGTTCTCACCGCTCACCAAGCACAGAACACTTCGTTTTCTTGAACACACTCCCGAATTTTGTCTTTACGGATACGTAGGACCACTGTGCGGATGTTCGCATCCCCGCCGTCCATATAAGATGCAGGGTGTAGCCGTGAGTGCTGGCGGCAGTAGCGATGGCGGCTCGTTGCCTGTTCGTATAAACTAATTGTTGTCGCATACATTAGCGGGCGCCGAGTGCGGCGCGGCGGCCTCTCCGCGGTCGATATTGTCGCGCCTGCGCACACACTCGGGCACGAGGTCATAAAGACACTGGATACGGCACAAGTGCACATGCACACCGGTTGTGTTTCGTTTCCTATACAAGATCATAATATACCGAAATCCCTCGATCCACGATTTTGCGGACGGACACCGACGAGCCCGGACGACGCCGACAGACCGTGGGAAGGTATATGTGCGGGGTATTGCAGACACCGGAAGTTCCTCGGTGCGCGGTGCGTGGCGGTCTATGGTCGTCTGCCGTGCGTGTCCGTCTGCAATATTGCCGATCGTCGGATTCCACGATGAGATACCTAATTCAATTGAAATAACTAAAAACCCATAGAGGGTTTATGGAACTCATAATTCTTTGATCATGATTTATGTAATCTGGGATTAAAATCTGCTGTTTCGTGTTAACCGACTTCTTTAAAAAGGAGGAGGTTCTCAATTAGTTTGTATGTTTTTTTTTGTATGTTACGCGATTACTCCGCCAATAGCTTTTGAGTTAGCTTCAATAATTACGTATTTTTCCCACTTTGCGTATGTAGACGATATTATTATCTTAGTTGACTCCGTCACTGATATTTACATAGCAGATAACGGTATACGAATTTGTGTGGGGTAGGTACCACAACTAAAAAGGAAGTCGGTGGCAAAAAAACGAAAATTGAAAAGCAAAGACACCGACTTCCGAAAATAAAATTATTTTTCACTTTTTTAGTGTTTTTTTTAGAAGTCGGTTGTTTTTTTTTTTGTAAAAAGTTTTTATTACATAGTAAAAGACTTGTCGGAAATAAAAATAAATAATTTAAAAATTAAAAAAACACGACTGCCCTGCTAAAAAAATGAACGAAAAAATAAGTTGATAAAATTGTCATTGCAGTCGGGGGACCTCTGAGAATAAAAGGTGTTCCACAGAACGGTCCTCCGACTGCAATGACAGTTTTATCAACTTGATTTTACTTTTTTACCTTCGACAAAAAGTAGGTACCTAACTAATTCAACATTTAAAAAAACCCAGACAAAAATAAAGCATCTAAAAAGTAAAAAAAATAATATATATTGTGTAACTAAATTAACTAAAAAATTAAAATTAAAAGGACTAACTAACTATACCAATAAATATAATAAAAACAAAGGGACTCTTAGTCGAATCTATTCGAAGTACTCGTCCGCATCGCTGTCATCCGGAAACGTGCCCAAAAGACTGGCAGCATTGCCACGTTGAATGGCAATGCTAATTCTTTGGCCAAAGAACAAGCCAGCCCTCTGACGTGAAGTATCGACCATTCGTCCTTGAAAAGGAGCCGCGCACTCGGGCCCCATAACCCGAGCATTTCGACCCCAAACGGCTCAAAACTGTAGTTGCCCATAAGGTTACAGTATTGGCGCCGCTTGAGTCTCAGCAACCGCAGCAGCAGCGCCAGCACAGCCCGCCGTGCTAGGAACATGGGATGGCGCAAGGGTGTCGACACAGGTTGCGTCCCACACCAGAGGCCTACCCACCTTCCAAGGTAACAACGTCATGCCATCTTCCCATCGTCACGTACCAAGCGTTCGGTTCTAATACTGCTGGTACGAGTACGCCGACGGTGACAAGGGCACGACGATTAATATCGTTGATGCTGGCGTGCCGTGCTATGCGGCCTGCACTCCTGCAGCAGGACAGGCCATGGTGCCCGAGACTGTTGACAGCTTTGCCGCAGTGACACCGATGTGGAGCAACGCAACGCCTAAGCGGAGACAAGTAGCGAGCCGAAACGATTAGTCATCCATCATAGTGCTTATGGAGGATGACGGGAACGCCTAAAGCCATAAGCCCGACTGCCATTCTCCCACAGCCAACAGACGGGCACGCTCAACAGTATTAGGTCACGTGATTACCAGGGTATTCCGTATAATACTGCAGAGCGGCACGTCCCGCCGTCTTTGGGAGGACGGGTTGTCGGGCTAATCCGTATTGGGACAAGCCATTTTCCAAGCGTTCAACGCATTAGCCAAACACGGTACCTCAAAATCAACAATTGAGGAAGATAAAATGTTCCGTTAATTTATCGGTATATTAAACTTAAAGGGCCAATACATAATGTATGGCGTGGCATGAAAATAGGAAATTAGCAGCAGCTATCCTTTCTATAATAGCTTACATTTTCAGTCCATATTGTTCAGTACCCTAACCCCATTTGCGTATTATGTATTATTAACATTATTATATTTTTATATAGGCTGTTCAGCGGTATTACCAGTGCCTTTATTTACACCCGCGCGCGCATCGCTAGCGGGAAAAACAAAACCAGCCGCCAAATATTATTAAATTATAATAAATATTTGTTAACATTTTTGTAATAATTATTAAAAATGTCGATTTCACGTAGGGGAGAAGAGCGTAAATAATAATAAATAGATTTGACTCCGCCATGATCCGTTTATTGATAATTTTTTTTTCTTTATCCATTCAGTTTTTTTTGTATAGGCTGTCTAGCGGTTTTGCCAGTGCCTTTATTTACACCTATGGAAAAACAAAACCAGCCAGCCAGCGGCCAGCGCGCCATTTTCCATAAATATTTAATAACGTTTTCGTTGTGTGGTTTATTACCTATCAAAAATACAAAATTTAAAGTATTGCCACCAACCGACATAAAAGTTTTTAAAAGAAACTCCGGATAGTCAGTACCTGGAAACAAAGGTCAGTTAAACTTTATAAATCTATCATCTTTATAGTTAGGTACGTTATTGTAGCATAAGTTCTTACAACAAGTCTGTTTTTTTCCTCGCAAGTGTGTTGAAAAACGTCGGATGAAACGCGTGTGCATTGATTATTACACTCTCGGCTACCTTATCGGATAAGGCCGCCTCGACTGTAATATCCAAAAGAGCACACTCGTATCACAATGTACTATTGTATGATATGTGCCCGTGCACTTATTTTCACATGGCATACAAAGTTTTTTTTTCAACGCAGGAATCAGCTGTATAACTGATTCCTTTAGAGCACGAATCAGGGAATAAGAAAAAAATGTTTCAGCTCGGATACACGCGGATACATTTTCTTATGTCTTAACATAATTATGCGTGATTACCTTAATATACAAAAGAAAAGCAAACCAAACATGTATAAGTAATACGTAATACATGTGTTACTTTCAAACTCACCTGTTCTGAAACTATTTTTTCGGTTCCGGCAAAATTTCGTTAATTATGTAGAATAATAGAATAATCAAAACCGTTCGTCTTTTTTTCAGATGTTGCAAAACTTGTTTCACAGGGTCGAAGTTTAATTTTTTTTAGACTATGATTGGGTTGGCATATTATCCTTATTGGACAAAAAACCTTTTAATAAAAAGACGGTAGACGTAGGAGCAGTACTTAACGCGTATATAAAGTAATGCGCCTAATTGTAGTTCCATTGATTGCACGCACACATGCTTGAAATTGTTGGCTCGTTTTCTTTGTTTTGATTGTAGGGCGACGCTTCATCTACACATTATTATTATCAAAGCCCGCAAATTATTATCAAATCATACAGTTGCTCTAACTAGCTATCGTGTAAAAATATCGTATCGTTGAATATTGCATTTGCATGTTCAAATCTATACTAATCTATACTACAAATATTATAAAGCTGAAGAGTTTGTTTGTTTGAACGCGCTAATCTCAGGAACTACTGGTTGGAATTGAAAAAATAGTTTTGTGTTGGATAGTCCATTTATCGATAAAGGTTAAGTATAGGCCATATAACATTACGCTATCACCAATCGCCGCGGAGCATCAATGAAAAATGTTGCAAAAACGGGTAAAATTATTCCTTTTGAGAGCTTCCGTTGCGTGCGCTGCGTAAACGGTTTTAGTTAGGCAAATATCATGTATGATGGAATTGATCCTCTTTAAAAGTTTAAAAAAAAAGTCTGTGACAGCATATGTCTGTCTTTTAAGATTGACTCACTATAACCATTTTTTTATGGTAAGATTGGTAAGTAATCCAATTTGTTCGAAATTAATGCATTATTTGCTAAGGAGTTTTATCAACATATATAATTTTAGTTCTGATTCAAATAAATAGTTTTAACATCAAGGGTATTTATATAGCAGTAAAATACTTTTTAATTCATTCGAATCGGACATTTAATTTCACATTTAATTTAATTAAATATGTAATTTAGTCTCATTTATCTTTCCTACCCTATCATCAGACCCTGATCACCATCTATCTGTAACTTATTTGTTGAGACCTTTCCAATGAGTCCAAACACGATACCTCTGCTGTAAGTTGGTGAGGGAGTTGAGTATCCTGCAAATACCAGGTGATGCTGCAGCATCAGTTCAAGGTTACTATGTGCTTTTTATATCATTGAAAAAACAGAATTCTAAATTTCCAATCGATTAGACCTGTGGAAGATGCTCACATCCATTCATCAACTAGAAAAGAGCTGATAATCTTCTAACGGCTGAACCGATTTTCTTGAATCATAGCTAAGAATACTCTCGATCAAGTCACCTTTCAAACAAAACCATAAAAATCGAAATCGGTTCTGCCGTTTGGCAGCTACGATGGCGCAATAGTCATTGGCGCAGACAGACACACAGATATAGGTACACGTTAAACTTATAACACTCCTTTTTTTCCGTCGGGGGGTTAAAACCATGTAAACGAGAGTTAGGGCGTTATAGGGGGACCTCGGCAGCATGAGTACGTCATGCTGCCGAGGTCCCCTATAAATGTTTTTCAAACAAAAAAAGAATCATCAAAATCAATTCATAATTGCAAAAAAAAAACATGCAGATGAATTGAGAAACCCCTCCTTTTTGAAGAAGTCGGTTAAAAAATCTGCATATTCTGCAATATCCCTGCGTACTAACACACGTTGACGATCATAAAGAGACATCGTAGAACCGATAGGTACACACGGCTACACATCAAGCTCTACATTTCCAGTTTATGCTGATCTCGCATTGTATAGGATTTCCGTACAATGCGAGGTCAGCTTATACTGGAAATGCGTATAGCTTGATTTGTAGCCGTGTGTACCCGTTTATGTTGTACCAATTTCGGGGGTACAGCGGCGCTGTAGCTGCTTGTACAACTACTGTAGGACTTGTTTACGGAGCGAATGCCGTTATGAAGAACTTCTATTGCGTCGCAGGAGGCCTATGCCCAGCAGTGGACGTTTTTCGGCTGAAATGATGATTGCGTCGCAGCAGTGTGTAACTTCGTGGCTGTCCTAATACAAAATGTACTGAAAAGAGATATCGCAATAACACTGGCGTTTTTATCGACCGATAAAAATGCGCCTGTGGGGGAGAGGCTTTATGGATCCTGGAAGAGTTCACGAATCAATTTCAATGATGGGCAGGTAGGCTTTACATCGCACTAGCTGCCTTCAGCGTCGGTGCACGTCACAATTAAGACTGTAGGTACCTACTTCAAGCTGGCGCAAGCGTCAGCAGTGAAGTGCCTCGCACTAGCCGCGGCCGCGACCGGTGGCGTACTTCTGGGGAGTATCGCGCGTGCGCGGCCGCTCTCCTCAGCCTCCAAGCGGCAGAAGGACCACACGCAGCCCACGAAGGACCACTCGAATTTTTACATATAGGTTCTGCCCGTACCTAATAGCTTCAAACCGAATAGTACCTAGCTAAGTAACCGCCGCTCGGCTCGGTCTATCTTGTTAACGTTAGAGCCGGCAAATGATGATGGAGACACCATTTTCCTTGCTGTAGTGAGGTGTAAAGTTGTGTGTTTGCTCGGCAGCAAAGTTATTCTGCGTCTCGTACCTTTGAAGCCTTCGCATATTCTGCGTCTCGTACCTTTGAAACCTGAGCGATGCGAAGGTTTAGAGCGAAACAAATAACTGTTTTGGTGTAAGTTTTTTTTTGGTGTAAGTTCTTTCAAATATGTAGTAATGTTATCATTCCCATTGTTCTCTCTCCGGTCGTGTCGGTTTGCCGTCCCATCGGACTATGAGAGTGAGGGAAGAGAGGGTGCACCTGTGTCTCGCGCACACATTTATTGTGCAGTATAATATCTCCCGCACCGAAGGCTAGTCTCCGTTGAGATTGGCCGCCATGGCCGAAATACGGTCTGGAGGACTATATAATGTTGTCATTAATCACTACAAAACTGATCACAAAAGACGTATTTTTTGCTTAGAACCAAAACAGTGCAGAAATGTTATATGAAATCTCATTGTTGCAGTTTTTTATTTAGATTGTTAATGTCTAGTTTAATTTAGAATGTAGGTATGCAGTAGATCAAAAATATTATACTGGCTCAAAATAAAAATCAGCTGAATAAAAGCGACATGGTGAAAAAAAAAAACAAATGTTACGCATTTTGTATCATTGTAAAACTTTGATACCTACATTACCTTCATTAACAAGAAAAGTTTAATAAAAATGGAAACAGACAGTTCAGTTCAGTATCGAAGTTTTCGATAGCGATATGAATGCAACTCCAGAAGTATAAAAACAGCTGCAAATGAAATTGTTAATACCCTTTTGTCGCAAAAGTCGTGGAACAACTTTGTTTTCATTAACTTGAGTAGGTACCTATATTTTATCACGGTAGGTAGATTAGTAGTTGAAAGAAAAGTAGATTACGCGCCTTGCTAAAGTGAGTAATTAATACACTCGTGTTAATTTAGTGCACTCGCATGCGCTCGGGCACCAACATAACCCTCGTGCATTAATAACTCACTTTCCGCTTGATGCAACAATCTCTACTAATTTTTCTCCATGTCAAAATACACGTTTGCCTGCAACTTTCAAGGTGATCCGTCAAAAGATACTCACTATTTTCCCAGTAGCTACTAGTAAAAAAAATCATCTCGACATCATTTCAAAAAGATCTGTCGGCTAGATTTCGAGTTCTAAGGTGGCTCCTCAATCCAGACGGTCTAAATAAAAAATGTACGTAGCTACTAAAGTTAGTTCATCAAATCGGATAAAAATAGCATCAATATTTAGTAGAAACGACTAAATATTGGCATACTCCAACATCTTACACATTCAGTATTTCAAAAGATATTAATAAAATAAACATTTCAACCGTCTGAATTGAGGATAATGATAATGATAATTTATTTGCTCAAAACATGGTATAACAAGTGTTACAGTTTAAAATAGTACTGTGGCGGTATCTACATCGCCACATGCGAACTACGCATCGAAGACCTGACGTCACACAAAAATCTTGACGTCACAAAAATCCTGCATCGCGCAATTAGAGTTTACAAGAATCCAATATCAATCATTGGGCAGTTGCCCGCCAGACACAACACCCGTCTGGTCGGAGGATCCTCCCTTTTCTATGGAGTATGAGTGAACTTTGCGTGGTTTAGAAGAACAACGCGGACATAAAGACAAACACAAAAAGCGACTTTAATTTATAATATGTATATAATTTGCCATCAGTTATTTTTTGACGTTGTCTACGTCAAAAAATAACTAATAGTGTCTCACCCCGCATCCTACAGCACAGTCCGAGAAAGCCCCATCCCGTTTTACATAATTAATCTGCCTATTGTATGTATATTCAAGAACAGGACATAACTCCTTAGGACTTTAAGGACTTCTGACGACCCGTAACGACTGTCAAAGATCCACAAATGACAGCCGGGACCAACGGCTTTACGTGTTTTCTAAGGTACGGAGAGGTCTTGGTATGTAAAGATAATCACCCATCCACGGCCCAACCGCGGCAAGTATAACTTAACCTAATTGATCGACCCGTTCGCCTGTTATTACTTGGCCACAAGCCCTAACATCTACAAATCAAACGACATGTAAATCCTTAAAATGCATCCACACGTCGGGATGCTACGAGAGAATAAAATTAAATAATCTTACATACATAGGGCATAACGTCATAATTATGTAGTACCATACAAATACATATCCCTTCTCGTCGGTCGGACCTTTTTGACGATTTGTATTTTATTTCTAATTCTGTGGTGCTGCGTGTGACAGCATCATGAATGTTTTGTTGTGATTTTTTGTGATATGTTCCAAAATATTATTAGCTATGTTTCTGGTTATATTTTTGCATTCCTGAGTGACTTCGCCTTTCTTGAACTATGGATCTTCGCATTACAGTTTACCTGGGCTATAATAACAATACCTATAACTCACATCTCGGATCACTCTGATTTTGCCTGGTTTCTAACGAAGATCAAACGTTATAAACATACATAGCAAATGAATCCTAAGACAACCCACTGACCATCATTTGTAATAATCATTACATTTGAGTGAAATTAAATCTGCTGGCAGGCAGTGGATTACTTACTCTGCAATTAACAGGTTTGAATTGATTTTTTGAAGTCATCAGATTTGACATTTATATTTCTATGAGATTTGAGAAGGATCTTATGTCCTTTCACAAAGTTTTACGGCTAACAAAATTCAACAGGGCTATGCAACACTATTGAAGCTTCTTATTACATTTTGTTTCATTTGTGTTCAATTCTGAGCCAAGCTTGTATGAGAGCGTTATCCATAATATCCATCTCCTTTGAATATGAAGCCAATTAATTAAGATATCAATTGTGTTGTTAATGTCAACTTCATGGGTTTATTAGATGTCACAATGATAGAAATGTCATCAGCAAATAAGATGCATTTATGGTTAGTTATTTTAGTGATGTCATTTATGTACAATAAGAATAAGATTGGCCCCAGTATGCTTCCTTGAGGAACACCGAAGCTGTTACAAATAAATTCAGATGCGTATAGTGTCAGGTCCTTATCATCATTAATATTTGGTTTAGTAACACATTGTTGCCTGTTATGAAGGTATGACTTTATCCACTGTAAGGGTGGCCCTCTGATTCCAAGTGATTCTAGTTTTTGTATTAGTAAATCGTGGAAAACTAGATCGAAAGCTTTTGATAAATCAAAAAATAGACCTGTGGTTAGATTATTATCATTGATACTAGGTAATACAGCTTTCATGAGGGCATAGATGGCTAATGTTGTAGATTTATCTTTTTGGAACCCATACTGTTCATTTTCTATTCTATTAAATTTATTACAATACAAAAGAGCCACCTTAAATGCCCTGTAAGTTTTTAAGGGTTTCACTCCAATTCCAGGATCTACAAATGCGGATCAATCAATCAATCAAGTTTATTCGCATAATATGGGTTTACAAAGGTGTTACACAGGTACGGTTTCACCATATTCAGCTTATGTTAGCATGCAAATTATAATATAGTGTCATAATATTTAAACAATTAGATCATATCTTTAAAAATATAAATTATACATGATAGTCAATCCATTACAAATAGTCGTCATGATGTTAAAATAAAAGGTCAAATTCAATAAGAGTAAAATGATTAGATTAAATTAAGAATTATGCTGGGTAGATTACAATTATTTCAACGAAAAAATTAATTTGGATTACTATTAATTAATTATTAACAATGATTGAGTTACATTTTTTCTTCGAAGTACTCCTTAACTGAATAATAAGCCTTATCTATAAGTAAAGATTGAAGTTTCTTTTTAAATTGGTTTACATTACTAGAACTGCGTATAATTAAGGGTAGTTTATTATATATTTTAGGGCCCATGCAAACAAAGCTTTTAGAAAGGAGTGCGGTTTTCCCTGGTGGAACGCATAGTTTATCTGCATGACGCGCTCTTGTGCGATACTCAAACAGTTCTAGATTGCAGTAAATAAATAGTGCTGTCTCATAGATGTAGATGCGGGGCAGTGTCAATAATTTTAATCTTTTGAAATGAGGCTCACATGAGTCCGTTTGGGTTAGGTTGCATATAGCTCTTACGCATCTTTTTTGCGCCCTGAACGCACTTTCCAGATCAGTGGAATTGCCCCAAAAAATAACACCGTATCGAAGAGTAGACGATACATAACCATGGTAAGCAATTATAGAGGTTGTAATATCAACGATTCTACTGAGATTACGTAGAGCGAAAGAATAACTGTTTAATTTATTACATACGTGTTCTATTTGTTTCTTCCATGTCATTTTGTTATCTATGTATAATCCTAAAAACTTTGTTGACTCTACTACTTCTATTATGTGGTCATCACAATTAATGTTTAAATCCTCTATTGCTGGTCTTTGTCTGAAGTTAATGGCTTTTGTTTTACTAATATTAATTTTTAAATTATTACTTATTAACCAATTAATTGTATTTTTTAGAGTCAAATTTATATTTTTAAGAATGTCATTTTTGCCATGCGAGTCAAAAAGAATGGTACTGTCATCAGCAAATAGAGTCATGGGATTATCGGTTACAGTTGGTATGTCATTAATGTATACTAGGAAAAGCAATGGCCCCAGCACACTACCTTGCGGTACGCCATATTTGACTTTCCTCAGGTTAGATTTATATTCTGTCATAGTTTTCGTTTTTGGGCAAATGTATGATATTTCAGTTTGTTGTAGTCTGTCAATTAAATAAGATTCTATTAATTTATGTGCATTTCCCCTAATGCCGATTGCATAGATTTTATCCAATAGTATGTCAATTTTAACGCGGTCAAATGCTTTTGACATGTCCATAAATAGGGCAACAGTAGGACATCGCTTATCCATATTGGTCAAAACTCGCTTGCAGAAGTTATATATCGCTAAGTTGATTGACTTGTTTTTCCTAAATCCCATTTGTTCTTTGGCAAGTAGATTGTTACTTTCAAGGTAATTGCAAAGGCTGTTATATATAACTTTTTCAAAGATCTTAGAAAAAATAGAAAGTAATGCAATTGGGCGATAGTTGTTCATGTTATCCTTGTCCCCTTTCTTATGGATGGGCTTTATTATTGTTTTTTTAAGTTTATTGGGAAATGTACCGGTTTCTATAGATAAGTTTAGTATATGTGATAGTACTGGTGAGATTATATGGGCGACTCTTTTTACAATACTAGTCTTAACTCCGTCATACCCCACACTAGAGGTGTTTTTCAATAAAAATATGATTTTATAAATTTCAACCGGATCAGTAGGTGGCATAAATATTGATTTGCTGTGGGATGGGGGGCATTTTAATACGGGGGGTTTGTCTTCCGGTATTATTTGCTCAGTAAAATAGTTATTAAAGTGAGTCACTATTTTGTTTGGGTCATGAATAGGTGCATCATTAATGTTTATCGTATTTATTTGTTCGCGAGGCTGGTTATGCTTGTTTTTATTGATTATTTTCCAAGTTGTTTTCGATTTATTATTAGAAGATTTTATTGCGTATGTATTTTGGGCTTTTTGTGTCAGTTTTATAATCGGTTTGACTTTTTTAGCGTATTTCTGAAATATTGATTTATTTTCGTGTGTCCGTTTTTTCCTATAATTCCACAGTAGAAATCGTTTACGTTTACAGCATATTTTTATGCCCTTTGAGACCCATTTCGGCTTTTTAATTGTAGAGACCCTTATTTTTATACGTGGAAAGTGTAAATTATAAAATAGAGTAAAAATTTCATGGAATTTATTGTAAGCTTCATTAACGTCGTGAGAGTCAAAGACTTCCTTAAAGCTTAATTGGCTTACATGTTCAATAAACTTTAGTATATAATCCTCTGAGTAATCGCGTTTATATTCATACCAATGATCAGTACCATATACTCTCTCTACAGGATATTGCAAGATTTGGGCTGTATGGTCAGACAATGCTAGTTCCACTACACTTGCTTTGCACCCTTGAACGTTATGTAGAATGTTGTCTATACACGATTGGCTAGCAAGTCTGGTGGGTTGTTGGACTGCAATCATCAAATTATTGCTTAAACAAATTTCTTTAAACTTAGAAGAGTGAATAGATTTCTTTAGCAAGTCAATATTAAAGTCGCCACATATTATAAGTTTCTTGTTTTTTAAATTATTTATAACCTTGCATAGACGATCAAAAAATGTATTGTAGTGTTTACATGTTGGCACTCTGTACATACATACAATTATTATTTTATACTTAACTAGTTCAATAGCACAACATTCTATTACATGACTTATAGATAGATTAAGTATGTCAGGAACTTCTTTCCATTCATGATTGGATAATTTACTACTAAATATTGGCAGTACACGGGGCTACAAATTCGGATAATTTACTACTAAATATTGGCAGTACATGCGTTTAATTATGAGACATGGCTCCTCAATCCATACGGACACGATTTGTGGGGTTCATTTTTCAGGATTAAATTATCAAATACTATTAAGTTTTTTTTGCGCCACACTCTCTTTCTTCTTCAATCTTAGATGTCAACAAAAAGTTAACATTTGATCGTTTTGCTTGATCAGATGCAGGACACGAGGGCCGGAGGGCTCGTAAGAAGCGCACCTTCTGAAGCTTACGTGTGGTCGGGCAGCGGGCGACTGCGTGCGGCACCGGGCGCGGCAGTGACGGCGCGACCCCGCCGCAACCCGACGCGCCGCCCTCATGTCGCTGTTCTTCAAGTTCAGGAGCGGCGTGAGTACCGCGAGTGCGAGCGGTCGCCGGGCGCCGAAACCTGCCCCGACGCCGGCGCCCAGCGACCGCTCTACGACACCTGCCTCACACGCTGTGAGCCAGCCAGCACAATACCTGCATGTGATTTTCTGTGTTCTGATGCTGGTTGTGCTAAACCGCGAGCATGACATCACATCACAATATTATGAAGTCTTTCATTCATTCTTTCATTCATTCGTGGCAGAGCCTAGTGCACAGTGCAGAAGTAATTTCATTGGTTTGTAATATTTGATAGTGATGTGTTATGTTGTGTAGGTACACCTAGACGCTTTGTAACTATATAAGTAGAGTGTTGTGCAAAGGGACCACTAGGTATGCCTGTGCCAAGAGGCTTCCTTTGTTGAAGATTTGCAAGGTTCCCATACAAATCATGACACTAAATACCCGACTACTCATTTTATTTACTTTTATATAAAGTCTGAAACTGGAATCGAATCTCTAATAAAAGGTAAATTCTGAGAGGTTTAGTTCGGTAGATAGGTACCTAGTTTGTCCGGTCAGTGGTCTAGCAGCACCTGTGAGTCTGCGAGTAATGCAATAGAAGTGTACAGGGCAGAGACACCCGGGCACGCGTGTGTTGAGGTGCGCGGCAGGGCCGCTATCAGCTGTGCGCGGTCGGCGGCCGGGAGCCCGGACTAGCCGCGTCGCCGCCGCCGCGCCTCGCCGCACCGCCCTACCGCCCCGCGCTATCTATCTTTCGATTCGCGCGCAGCGCAGTTGGAGCCACAGAGCATGTAACTTTAGTTGAAGCTAGCGCGGCTCTTTGTGCGATCGTGTTTCAGGCAGCGTTGTGACTTGTGACGTGCGCAGTGTGCACGCACTCGGTGGAGTGCGCAGTGAGCGATAGTGGAGTGTGCGCAAGTGGTCGGTGTTGTGGTGGTCGCCGGTCGGCGCTCTTGCTGGTCGCCGTGAGAAGAGCTGAGAGCGGCGAAGCGCCCGGGAGCCCAGGGGGCAGTGACCGCTGACAAGATCTCGGTACGGCCGGCCTGGAGATTTCGAGCGATACACTCGCGCGTAACGTACCTACTTCCCACAAGCTGTTGATACCAAAACACGTTGTTGTCGAATCGAATCGACTTAATTATAATTATGTCATACACGTACGGCCTACTCGTCACTACACAGCTTTCTTGTGATGCATGTCTATTCTATGATTGCATGATAGTGTTTTTCAGTGTTTCTAGAGCCAGTCATAAGTGGCTAAGTGTCAACCTACGAAATTAATCCACCGTGACTGTGTTATACATATACCGCATAGCACTAGGTATTTTCGGCAAAGGCGTCGTCATTTTATTATATTTACATTTTGTGTAGTATTAGGTAGGTAACTCGGACGGTAATAGGTACTAAATGGCCTCGTGAGTCGTGACTTAACAAGATAGTCGTGACGTGATCACATCCCTGACGTCTTGTTTGGTCGGCACGGACGGACTATGGTAGTGAGTGACAATGGTGCCGATGCTCTTGTCACAAATTTTCTAAACTAAACTAAAAATCACTAAAATTTAGTTTATTCCTGTCAAACGAAGATTTCCCATTCTGAAAATAGACTAAAGTGACACAACTTAACTATAATTTAGTTTGACAGCACTAAGATGGCACTGAGTTTTAATTTAGTGAAAATGCTATTCTGAATTTGACGTTTTAACCAAAATTTTTGTTCTATATCTAAAATCCTCTAACTAACTCTGACTATTTTTAATCACGATTAAAAATGTGTGGAATAAAATTAGATGCCATGAACTAAAATTCAAACCAACACCTCGAATTCAGTTGCAAAACGGTAGGTACTGTATCTTTTTTTATTTTCTTTTGCTTATATTTCGAAAATGGTGTGTCCTATCGCAAAAATAATGAAAATTTTGACCCCCTTTGAAGCCCGTAAACCAGTAATACTCAACATGTTGGTAATTTTTTTTTTTGTTTTCTTCCAAAAAGTGAAAAATTCTATATAAAAATATGTCGAGACGGCGACATTGCGCGCCTCTCCGGCTCAAAAAAAATCGCGTGGTAGGCAAACAAGTAGATACCAAGTGGAGTCGCGATTGTCAAATTCGATTTTAGTTGTGTCAAAATAATTTTCAAATTTAGAGATTTTTTTTGGCAGAATAGCTCTAAGATTCTCATAGTAAAAAGTAAGGAATTTTAGTGATAGTTTAGTTCGGTGTTTTTTTTTTTTTTTTTTGTTTTTGTAAAAACGTTGCCCCACACTAAGAATTTCTTCCTGTATCGTGGGTGCGTTTACAAACATAGAAACTCACATACACTAACACCCAGACCCGGAACAACTACTTGCAGATCATACAAATATTTGTTCCGTGCGGGGATCGAACCCGCGACACGTTGCGCAGCAGTCCATCGCTGAGCCACTGCGCCAACCGTGTCGTCCGTGTCGGGGGGGGTGTACAAGAGAATCGGGACCAGTGACTGGGGAAGGACTTTACTTTAACGTCTATCGATTTAAGGGGTGGGTGTTGGGGGGGACGGAGGGGATAGTTGTACACCCCCCCCCCCCCTGTGAAGGAAAAGTTGCGGACCCCCCGCCCCCCTTTTTGAGATATGATTTTTTTAATATTCTATCCTTGATTTTTTTTATATTGAAAATAGGTAGGGAGTGACGAATAAAATGGGCCCCTACATATCAGAGTGCCGAGTGGTTTTAAAAAAAATAAACCACGCTTCTAAACTAACCTGTCGGAGTCGGGGTGCCCCAAGTCCCGAGCTTGCTTCGCTCGCTCTTCCATCATAATAATTCTCATTGCCTAGTGTGTATGGCGTAGTCGACAGAGCCCCGCTCTGCGGGTAAGTTCCGAAGGGGGTGGCGGGGGCTAGTGAGCGAGCGACCAGCCGGGGTACCCCAAGCCCAACAGCAAGAAAAACAAACTGATGACTGACAGACTATGTGAAGTGACAATGACAACACAAAATGTTCGTTTGGTTTCACATATCGGCAATAGTCGGTAAATTATTATAAGTTTTAATTTAATATCACTAATTTAAATCAGTGAAATATAGGTATGTATATCCTATAATGAAATGTGCATAAAAAGTATCTAAATCACTAAATATACGTATTTATTAATATAAAACAAAACGTTCAAGGCGAGACAAAATGACAAAAGTGTCAAAATATTGTTTCTAGTGTTAAATATTCATACGTTTTTTTTTTTCTCGTAAACCATGGTTCTGTAAAAAAAATATGGAATCCCAACTCGTAGCCAAGTACCTACCTCACATAAAATGTTATGAGTGTTAGGTACCCATAGAGGAAATTATTGAACTATTAATTGTCGATACATACAACTTTCAGAGAAAAATATTTTTTACAAATGGCAATCTTCTGGCCTGACTCTCGCGGTTAAAAAAAACAACCGATTTCCAAAAAAACATTACAGAGTGAAAAATAACTTATCGGAATTCGATGTCTTTCGTTTTGTGTTTTTAACCGACTTCTTCAAAAAGAAGGAGGTTCTCAATTCGTCTGTTTTTTTTTTCTTTTTTTAAATGATAATCTCCAATTATGAATCGATTTTGATGATTCTTTTTTTGTTTGGTTGACGACCCAGTAATATTCGAAACAGACCTTACACTAAAATACCCTACAAAAATGAGTACGACAAAACTTACCCAGCTGTAATAGTTTTACTCTAACCGCCTTACTAATAATCGTTGTATAGTTACACAACGCTTTGTCTTCTTTCAAAAGTCAAATTACTTTTGAAAGAAGAAGACAAAACGTTATGTAACTATACAGGCGCTATACAACGATTATTAGTAAGGGGGTAAATCTAGAGTAAATTAGGTGGGAACCCTATAAGTGGGCATCACTGAGTAGAGACAAGTCGCCACAGCCGCGCTGCGCAGCGCGGCGTTCGTAGCGCGACGCCGCGCGCCGCCGCGAGGTTTGCGAGGTTAGCGCGACGCAGCGAGGCACTATCGTGTTTGGACTCATTGGATATAGATCTATTGACAAGTGCTATTACACTAGGTGGTGTTCGGGGTCTGATGATAGAGCCGGAAGGTGGAAATAAAAAAAAAGGTGCTGTGACAAATAGATTTATTTGTCACAGCAACAGCGTGTACAAAAGATAACTCGATAATTCTAGAGGAAACGAATAGGATGAGAATAATTTGATTTATAAACTGTGGAACTAAAAAGAGTGTTGGGCTTGTTGGATATCTGGTGTTAAAACAGATATTTAAAGAAATCCTAATGCTAAAAATACAAAATCCATACTCTATAGCTATACTAATATATACTAATCTATACTAATATTATAAAGCTGAAGAGTTTGTTTGTTTGTTTAAACACGCTAATCTCAGGAAATACTGGTTGGAATTGAAACATTTTGTGTTGGATAGCCCATTTATCGAGGAAGGCTTTAGGCTATATAACATCACGCTACGACCAATAGGAGCGGAGCATAAATGAAATATGTTGCAAAAACGGGAAAAAATATTCCTTTTTGAGAGCTTCCGTTGCGTGCGCTGCGTAAACGGCTTATGTTACGTAAATATCATGTATTATGAAATTGTTCCTCTTTAAAAGTTCTAAAAAAAAAGTCCGCGACATAATTATAATTATGTCTATCTTTTAAGATTGACTCACTATAACCTTTTTTATGGTAATCAAATTTGTTCGAAATTAATGCAATAATTGCGAAGGAGTTTTATTAAAATAATATTAATTCGTATTCAAATAAATAGTTTTAACATAAAGGGTATTTAATTATGTAGCAGTAAAATACTTTATAATTCATTCGAATCGGACGTTTAATTTCGAAGTTAAGTTATCACGAGTATGAAAATGCAATACGCGAACCGTTCGAAGCCGGGCGCCGCGCCGCCGCGCGCCGCGACGTTCCCTACTCTAGAGAAGAGAGGAGAGGATGGGCACACGGGTAGACCATGACCTGGAATAGGACATAAGATACCTAAGTTTTATCCCTATATTCCCACGGGATCGAGACCTACGCGGGTGAAACCGCGGGGCACAGCTAGTAATATTATAAATTCGAAAGTAACTCTGTCTGTCTGTATGTTACCTTTTCACGCCTAAAGCACTGAACGGATTTCGATAAAATTTGGCAAGGAGATAGATGAAGGATGAAGGACATAGGCTACTTTTTATTAACATACCACGCGGGCGAAGCCGCGGGCGGAAGCTAGTCTATTATAAAATATAAATATAAAATACTACCGTCGCTGTCGTGCCGGCTACTGTTTGCTCTGCAGTCTGCAGTAGCCCCGCAATAACCCTGACTTTAGTTAAAGCATAAACGTGTCTATCGGCGAAATGCTTAGTTAGATTAGCGACATGCATGTGTAAACCAATTATAAGACACCTAATAGTGTACTAATTAATAATCTAATTAGAGCGCTAGCCGTGACGTAACATGTAGTTTGTAGTCCAGCACCACACACCACCACAAGACTCAATTCTGTGACAGCACTACGGACTCGAGCCACCGGCTAACAGGCGGCTGGGCGTGCACCCGCCGCGCGCCCTCCCGCGCTCTATCTATAATAGCTAGGCACTCTGCTCTTCTGATAATTTTAATTGATTATGATAACGTTGCATGTCTTATCATTTAGTATCTTAACATGTGTATGTAACGTATTTACGTAAAAAATTAAGTCCAAGATAATGAACAAGCAGCACACTGTGTCTCTGGGTTGGTCGCCATATTTCATGACTGGGGGACTTCCCGAGTCGCACATTACTCATCGTCACTTTACACTTTTACAATGTCGTAAGTGAATTTAAACGTCTTTTTACCCGACTACGGCGAAGCAAAAAGGAGGGTTATGATTTAGACCGGTATGTATGTACCTATGTATGTAATTATGTATGTATGTATGTTCATTACGGCGAAGAAAAAAGGAGGTTTATGATTTTGACCGGTATGTATGTATGTATGTATGTTCATCTGTTCCCTCCTATCTTCTAAACCACTGATCACAATTTGACAAATAAGGTATCGTTGGGTTGGAAGCGTCTTGACTCTTGATCGTCGGCTGGTTATAGGCATGTGACATCACATTAAATGACGCCCTCTAGATGACATAAAGGCGCGATTCCATTAGGCAAGTCTTGCATGCAAGTATGACGTCATATTTGCGAACAAGGTGCTTGCATTGGAAACATGTTTTCGAGAGTGTGCAAATTGAATGCAGGTTTTACTTGAATGCAAGCGGATATGTACAACAATTGAAAATTTTTAATATTTGGAAGAGTTGTTTCCCCTTTTTTTTCTGACTTTACAAACCACTTTTACTGCCAAGTACATAGACTGCATACAAATTAGCATGCCATAAAATGTGTCTCATATATCTATAACAATTAGTCAGTCGAGTTCATTAGCGCGCCGCGTATATCTATATATATGTACGACCCGGATGCGAGTTGTGGGCGCGCGAACGAACTATCGTTGCACTCGTGAGTCGGGTGCTTGGCACTAAAAGTGTTAATGTTTATTTTTTTCTTTAAATTCTATTATTTTAATCTCTCAAGTACATGGCAAATTATAGTTTTGTATAAATTAGAAGCATTTTTTCAATTTTGTAAATGTGAGTACCATGGAGCCGTTTAATACGAGTATGGTATCATGTTTTATATTGACTTGAAAGAGCATGGCAGATGAGAGTATGTCATATTCACTTAAATGTCTCGCTGATGGTGGCGCGTGTGTTGGATCATTCGGTTCCCTACAAAATGATTGAGCTGGATGGTGCTGATCCACGTGTCATGTTCGTGAACGGGCGCTGTCAGTTGAGACTGGTCATCTCTCATCTGCCAGGGCTTATTTTTAATCTTATATTTTGAATTGTTTTTGATTATTTTTCATTTGACATTGTTCTCACATATAGAAGCACCAAGAATACTGTACCTAGGATTTTGTAATATCTATATCCATTTTTAAAAGAGTGTCCTTGGAGTTTCTTGCCCGTTCTTCTCCATAGAGATCTACGATTTGGAATGGGCAACTAGCTTCAACTTTTTGACTAACTGACCGATTCTTTGACAATTCAAAAGTGCCTGTAAATGGTTTAATTGAAATAAATGCTTTGAGTTTGAGTTTGAGCCCCGGAGGTCCTTTGGAAGGCGTGCAACGGGCTGAAGGGGCCGAAACCAACTCGCCGAGACCCGTTACACGCTTTCATAGTTCGAACTCGAATCCTTAAAATAACATGTTATCGTACACAAATAAGTATGCTTGAATCCTAGATGTTCTCAGTCATTATGTGTGTGTGTAATGGTCGTCTGTACCGTGTATTCGTGTAGCTGTGCAGGCATTGACTAGAGTACGCCTCTCCCAGACGTCTACGGAGGGAAGCGTGGAGGTCGTCGCCCGCGGAGGGCTCTCAAGATGAGTCCGCGCTCCTCTGTGCACAGTGTGCACCGGCTGCCGCCGGCTTTGTGCACACACACGAGTACACGAAAATAACACGACACATTCGAGATTCATGAGGACGCCGCACAGTGGGCTGAAAATCGACTTTCATAGACATATAAAACTTTTTCCGAAATGTCCACTTTTATGACTTGAAAATGTTTCAGAAGACTAAATACATGCCTAAAAATATCAACATTATGGAATAACATTGCAAACAACGCACACAGATTTTTTTCTTTAAAAATTACTATGGAACTGACATGAAAAAGTCTTATAACTATCATACAATTGGCCCTAAGTTCCTTGCAAGTGATTAATCCTTTAATTAATCAGAAATTGACATACTCCCGGAAATCGCGAGAGATGCGACTTTTTTTTAAATCGCTAAAGATTTAATATTTTTTAATAATTTTTTTCGTCAAACTTTAACTTAACTTTGTATAAATAAGCTAAAATGTCATTAAAAAAAAAGTTTCAAAGACCTAATTATCTAACGCTTCATTATCTAAATCCTTTTCACGCCTAAACCACTGAACGGATTTCGACAAAATTTGGCAAGGAGATAGATGGGATCTTGGGGAAGGACATAGACTACTTTTTATCGACATACCACGCGGGCGAAGCCGCGGGCGGAATCTAGTCCTAACTAATATTATAAATGCGAAAGTGAGTTGGTTTGTTTGTTACGCTTTCACGCTAAAAAGGCTGAACGGATTTGGATGAAATTTGGCAAAGGGGTAGACCATGACCTGGAATAGGACATAGGGTACTTTTTATCCCGATATTCCCACTCGATAGACACTTACGCGGGTGAAACCGCGGGGCGCAGCTAGTTCTAAATAATCTGAAATTGTATAGTACTTAGGTACCCTTTTTACAAAGTTTGGTTTTAATCCAGCTTTAGTTTCTGTTTGTTGTAAAGGCGTACCTATACATTGACCCATGAACGAGTTGCCTACTCTGTGGAGACGAGTGCGATGTACAGCAAGATTGTGTTTATTCCTGGTATTTAAACTATGAATAGGTATCGGACATTCTCTTAAAATTACCTAGATATATTTTTGTGTACATACAATAGGTTTTCAAATTATATTGTGAGGCAACATTAGAATAGGTAGGTATTTATTTATTTATTTAATACTTTAAGCACACAAATGTACAGAGGCGGACTTAATGCCATAGGCATTTTCTACCAGTCAACCTTATATACCTTAACCTTATATAATACCTATATGGAAAAGCTGGAATCGGAAATTAAGGAGAACCCCAAGCTATTCTGGACTCATATTAAGGCCAAACGCGGGGGTTCTAGTACCTATCCACCGATAATGACTGATGGACTGACTATAACATCAAATGGCCCAACTATCTGCGATCTCTTTGGCAACCATTTCGCATCGGCATACACCCCGTAACATGACACAGAATTTAAGAGCGACTCGAATTTTCTTGACTCAATAGATATGAACAGCCAATGCCTAACAATTCCTGACCTAGACAGTGATGCTCTGCTCAAAAAGCTCCAATCCGTTGACATCAAAAAAGGCGCAGGACCAGATGGAATTCCACCTTTATTCATTTCTGCCTGTGCCACGGCCCTCGTTGCTCCACTCCTTAAGATATATAGTGTGTCTTTAGCCAGTGGAACCTTCCCTACGGAATGGAAGAAGGCTAAAGTTGTGCCTGTGTACAAGTCGGACAAAAAATACATAATATCCAACTATCGGCCTATTGCTATCCTTTCCACCTTTGCCAAGATATTTGAGTCGATAGTCTGTCCTCACATCCAGCGACATTTCAGACTTTACCTAAGTGATCACCAGCACGGCTTTGTTGCATCCAGGTCGACTTCCACAAATCTGTTGTCCTTCTCTGAGTCCCTAATTGAACATGTTGATGCAAACAAACAATTTGATGTTTTATACACCGATTTTAGTAAGGCCTTCGATAAGATTTCCCACTCCATACTAATTCGTAAATTGGCAATGAACGGTATTACTGGACCCTTACTTAATTGGTTGAAATCTTATCTTTTGGGGCGTGAATTTTATGTGGTCGTGAACGGTTTTCGGTCTACTCGCAGTTATTATATGACTTCCGGAGCTCCTCAAGGCTCACATCTGGCTCCCATACTATTTGTTATATTCATTAATGACCTTCCCACCTGCTTTCACTTCTCTGAATATTTTTTGTTCGCTGATGATCTAAAGTTTGCAAGAAAAATTGAATCATCTTCTAGTGATAAAACACTCTTGCAAGACGATCTAAATAGACTTGTCGATTGGTGTAACAAAAATGGAATGGAATTAAATCATAAAAAGTGTTACCACCTGTCATTTTCGAGAAATGCCCATTTCATACAATCGGAGTACTTAATAAGCAACGAAAAAATACAAGAAGCCGATACAATTAAAGATCTAGGCGTACTTTTTGATAAAAAGGTTACTTTTATACCCCACCACGAGAACATTATTAAAAAGGCCTCTAAGATGTTGGGGTTCGTACTTAGAAATACAAAGGGTTTCAAACTGATCGGCACCAAAATAATGTTATACAACAGTCTTGTACGAAGCGTCTTGGAGTATTGTAGTGTCGTATGGAGACCACATTACGCTACGCACAAATTACTTTTAGAAAGAGTCCAGAAACGGTTCCTATGGCACCTTGCGTTTTCAATAGGAAAATGCAAGCAGTTGCCCTCCTACAACTCACGCTTGAAGTACTTCAAGATGCACTCTTTATCCACTCGTAGAGATATTATTGATGGTTTGTTTCTTTACAAACTCCTAAGACATAAAATTGACTGCCCTAATATACTGAGTCTCCTAAAGTTCCGTGCCCCATCCCCATATCTGCGAAACCCTGTCACTCCACTACATCCACCCCTACGTAGAACAGTTCTGGGTGCTAACTGACCGATCCCACGCCTGTGTAGAATGCTTAACAGCATCAGTGATCTGATGGATATACACCACGACAATTTGACCAAGTTGCGCAAAGTAATTATAGAACACTTTTCTTGTAATTGATTGTTCCCCTTCGTTTCTCATTGAAATTTCATTTCATATATCTTAATAAGGAGTAAGTAATGTGTTTGTTTTTTTTTAATCCAAATTGAATGTTTTACTTTTAGTTCAATATTGTGTTATATTTATTGAACTTATAAAATTTGCATCCTATGTTATTTGAATACTTATAATCTTATTTTATCTATTAATCATTATAATCATCAAATTTTATTTGTCAATCATCAAAATTTTAATTATTTTTCTAAAGTTTGTATGGTTATATATTAACTTTGTAACCATAGCCTATTTAAGTTTTTCGTATTTTATTTGAGAATAATTAACTAATTTCATTGTTTAACCATAATTAGTGTATGCAGTGTTAGCCTATAAGTAATTTTTACACTTGTAATTGTAGCTAAATCAAATATATTGTAATAGCATGGTGTAAACAATTGTTGGCTGACCTAAAGTAAATAAATAAAATAAATAAAACCTTTGGGTGATGCAGAGACAAACAGTGGTAGGTGCAATAGCGAAAATTGTGAAATAAATATTATTTAAATACGTAAACCTATTAAAACGGTATCTATTTCTTTTAATTTTTCTATAGGAGAATCTTTGGGGAATCTCTTGGACCTAGGTTGTAAATGGCTCGAACAGCCCTTTTCTGTAAAACAAAGATACCTAGTATTAAGTCCGCACAGGCTCCCCAGAGAAGAATCCCATCCTTACATATTATAAAAACAAAGTCCTCCGCCGCGTCTGTCTGTGTGTCTGTTCGCGATAAACTCAAAAACTACTGCACCGATTTTCATGCTGTTTTCACCAATAGATAGAGTGGGTCTCGAGGAACGTTTTAGTATATAATAACCAACAACCAACATCAACGCGGGCGAAACCGCGGGCATCAGCTAGTATGACATAAGACTATGAAAATAGGTAGCTAAATTATACAATCCTGGCTGTATCTACGTCAGTTATCTGTCTAAATTTTTTAAGAGCATAGGCGGCACTAAGCCTTCCTGATTTTTTTTCTATGTGTGGGCCCCATTGTAATATCAATAGTTATTCCAAGAAAAACCATTGACTCAACAAGGTCCAACTCTATTCCATTAACTTGAACATTGGTAGTTAGCTGCCTGACATTTAGCGTTGAAAATTTAATGAGTTTAGACTTTTTTTTAGTTCAGGAGAAGATTATTTACATTAAACCAATGCACTACTTAAAGAGTGCATCGTTAACTTGTTCAAAGTTGACAAACTGACGTTTGAATTAAAAAATGATGGAAGTTTCATCTGCGAATTATACGATTTTATAATTATCCTTTATATGGTAAGGTAATAATAGGTAATAGGTAATAGGTAATACGGGCTGGTATCCGCAACTCCACGTCAAAGCGCGTATTTTGCGTACGGGTGGGAAATTACTTATTCGATCCACCCCAGCTCCTCCAATATGGTAAGGTAAGTCATTTATTTAAATTACAAATAAGAAAGGACTAGAATTGAACCCTGCGGAACGCCCATAGTGACCGCAGATCCTGCAGATCTCTTGCCATTAACATCGACCCTCTGAATTCTGTTATTTCCTCCCTGAATTGATAATTATATCCTCAGACCAAATTCAGTTATCCATACTAATAATTATTATAAATTCGTACTCTGTCTGTCTGTATGTTACCTTTTCACCACTCGTTCAGTGGTTTAGGCGTTATATTTTTTATTATTTCGATTTCGATAAAATTTGGCAAGGAGATAGGCTACTTTTTATCGTCATACCACGTGGGCGAAGCCGCGGGCGGAAGCTAGTATCACATAAAATAAAAACACTGTTTTTTTTCGTTTACGGGCTTACATTTTGCAGTTGAAGCATTGATTGTAGAACGATATAATATACCTAAGGAAGAACAGACTGTCATTCTGAATTTCGACAGATCATTATTTCGACAGCATCTCAATTTCGAAACACAATAGTTCGACGACTCATTGCTTCGACAACACACCTTCGAAGAACACTACTTCGACAGAACACTACTTCGGCGGATCTCTATTTCGACGGGACGTTCCTTCGACATAATACTTAAGCAATCGCTTACGAGAAAAACATACCATTTAATTCTGACTGATAGTCCAAAAAAAAAATGACAACTTCGCATTTTCTTAGCTTTAAATATGAATGATTGGTTTGAATGAAAATGATTTACTTGTAATTGGTTTGAATTAAATCAGCCTGCTATATTCTAACGACTGACAAAGTAATAACAGCTTTTATAACATCACAATTGGTAATATGATAAACAAAGGTCAATTTGACGAAATATCAGACTTGACCAATGTGGTGTAACCCGCTTGTGGGGTACATACCTCATTACACAACCTGTACAGACACATACGTCAATCAAAACAGAAATAAATAGTTTTCAATTATGTCTTATGGATGTGGATTTCCATCGACTCAAAATTCAATCGAAAGCTGGCCATAGAAGGTATACTTTGCTCATCAGAAAAAATATGAACATGTTTAAAACTTTTAAAAGAAATAAAAAAATTACATGGATACAATTTCGTTCCTATGGGCATGGGTACCTATATTCTATGTTATGGGGTTTGGTTTCCGCACTTAGTCCTTAATGTGGACCCTTGTGCGTGTATGGGTAGGTACCCATGCATGCACATACATAAAACACACCGTCAACGTGGTAAGATAAAATCATGCTAAATAGTTGTTTTTTCGGTACTGCTCCCTACACGTAAAGTGGGGATGTTTTTTTTTTCTCGTCTGTCCCTTGTTATCGGATGTCGTGTGGGTGTGTGAAAACTATTTTTGATTCAGGGATCCGTTTGCAAAAAAGTGCTAATTTTTGTAATAGTCAAGTGATTCCAAAAACAACCATTTAGCTGATAGGTGACTTTGCTGATAGGTGATAGGTGACCTTCTAGTTAATATGTGCAACAAAATTACGGCAGCAGTATACAACGTGTTTTTTTTTATATCCCTTATGTCTAGGGTATTAATTTCAATTTGATTTGTTTTTTTTAAAATCGTGTCATTAAACTCTCTATGTGTGTGTCTAAGTTTCATTGATAAGTACCAGTAAATCATTTTCATTCACACCAATCATTCATATTTAAAGCGAAGTTGTCATTTTTTTTTTGGACTATCAGTCAGAATTAAATGGTTTTTTTTTCTCGTAAGCGAGTTGTACTTAAGTATTATGTCGAAGGTACGTCCCGTCGAAATAGAGATCCGCCGAAGTAGTGTTCTGTCGAAGTAGTGTTCTTCGAAGGTGTGTGTTGTCGAAGTATGGTCTGTCGAAGTAGTGTTCTTCGAAGATGTGTTCTGTCGAAGCAATGAGTCGTCGAACTATTGTGTTTCGAAATTGAGATGCTGTCGAAATAATGATCTGTCGAAATTCAGAATGACAGTCGGAAGAACAATTTGTTCCCCTTTCGCCGGCGCCAGACATAGTCACATATTTGATCAAACACCTTTGATAGACTTTGATCACACATTTGAACACTTGTTTGCATTTAGCGGCCAGACTTACTCACATATTTGATCAAACACTTTGATAGACTTTGCTCACACATTTCACCACAGACTAGGGGTGAGGCGTATATCGTAAGACGTACCAGATAAAAATAACAGATATTAAAAAATAACAAATATCAATTTGTTCCTAACAATATAAAATACCCGTTACTAATTAATTAATAACAGACTCTCAAGACTGTTACCGCGGCTGTTACTGTTAATACATTATAACAATACCCACACAAACTGTTACCACGGCTGTTATATAGGAAGGAATATAGCAAGGTTATCAATTTCTCTCTCTTTCTCATTAAAGAATGGAAGATATTCACTTGAGATTTAAATACGCATTTATCGTCCGTACAAAAATAACAGGGTGTTATTTAATAACAGATATTTGGAACTATTATTTTTTTGTAACAGTAGATACTGATAACAGATATCGTGTTTAACCTGTTACAACCCATTTTTACCACTGGTGACATGCTTTGCAGCACGCAGTGTTGCCAATTTATAATTTTATATGCAGAAAAAAAAATTTGCAGAGTTCCTGTTTAGCACACTTTTTCGTAAACGGTAAACGTGCGTACCTACTTAAAGTATACCGCGGTCTTTAAGGGGGATGCGCCAAGGTAGCCCGCGAAATACAAATTTTCTTACTTTTTTGCAATTTGCAGGCCAGTGTCAGGTTGTATGTTGATCTATATATTATTTGCGGCCATAACAAATATGGGTTTACAGAATTATAAACATTAGAATCAGCAATACAACTCTCTAAGTTCATGAAAGTGCCAAATGTCATGATTTCATGAAATAGTCATTCAATGCACTTACATGAACGTAGATAGTTGTATATGATGGCACTGAGATATTAGTTTAGTGAAAATGCTATTCTGAATTTGACGTTTTAACCTAAAATTTTGTTCTATATCTAAAATCTTCTAACGTTATCTGACTATTTTTAATCACGATTAAAAATGTGTGGAATAAAATTAGATGTCATGAACTAAAATTCAAACCAGCACCTCGACTTCAGTTGCAAATGAGTACTGTATCTTATTTTATTTTCCTTTGCTTATATCTCGAAAATGGTGTGTCCTATCGCAAAAATAATGAAAATTTGGACCCCCTTTGCAACCCGTAAACCCCTAATACTCTACATGTTGGTAATTTTTTTTTCATCCAAAAAATTAAAAATTCCATACAAAATACGTCGAGATGGCCAGATTGCGGGCATCTCCGGTTTTTTTTTTCTTTTTTTTAACTAGGGCATCTCCTAGTTGATTTTAGATGAAAATCGTAACTATTTAACCGGTATTTCCTGTGGCTGCCTTAAGCTACTACACTCAGGGCCTCCAACCAGGGGCATATAACTATTCTAAATTAAAACTAAGTGAACGCTCGCTAAGGGCACCCGCTGTGGGGTACGAACCTCGGCTTAGGGCGTCACTGACGGTAGGACAGCAAGATGGAACAGGCTGGATCAACATCGGATCATTATTATTATTATACGGGGAATTTAAAGCTACGTGCTCAGCTACGGCGCGGGCTAGCACATCATCGGACAAGGGACGGGGGGACGAATTTAATCGGGATCGCGGTCGTGCTGGACCTCGGCGGCGAGGTCGGAATGACGGTAGGCGTCTGTTTCTGTGTTTGAGCACTGTACTGGTGGCCCTATTGCTCTCCTGGAGGAGGGTTATGGGATCATCTGGCTCTACAAGTGCATGCCTCGGACGGCGGACTTTACTAATCCTAGAGGGGGCATAATTTGCGGCCTCGACAACCAGAGGGTTGCGATGTTTGGCGGCTCTATCGAAATAACGCTTGGAAAGGCGTTTTAGAAACTGGCGGATTGTGGGAATCTTTAAGTCGAGATGAAGGATCTCGTTACGAACGAACCAGGGGGCTGACGTGATTTTACGTAGGAAACGGTTCTGTAGGGTTTGCATCCTATGGATATAGTGGGGCTTTGCGTGAGCAAAGATGGACCCCGCATAGGTCATGATGGGACGAATGCACGCCGTGTAGGTACGCAATTTGCACTTGAGTGACATTTTGCTTCGTGCATTCAGAACGGAGTGGAGTCTACCTAGAGCGAAAGTGGCACGCGAGCGCACCTGCTTTATGTGCTCTTGAAATGAGAGTTTATCGTTCAGCGTTACACCTAGATATTTAGCTCGCTTCTCCCAAGGGATCGGCTTGCCAAACATAGTGAGCGGACTGGGGACGGGGGCTCTAAAGCGATTACGCGATTTCTGGAAGAGAACCGCTTGACTTTTATCGGGATTTACTTCGATTCGCCACTTTTGAAACCAGGCGCCGAGCTTGTCGACCGCTGCCTGGAGAGCTAGGCGAATCTGATCGGGTCGACGCCCCTTCGAGTAAATGGCCGTATCGTCTGCGAACAGAGCCAACTGCGCCTTTTTACTCTTGGGAATGTCGCCAGTGAACAAAGTGAAAATGAGGGGAGACAGCACGGAGCCCTGAGGGACTCCTGCTTGGATGGGTCGGGGGGAGGAGAGGGCACCTTCGATACGGTAGCGAAAGGTGTGGTTCGACAGAAAGTCTCGAATGATGAGTACGAGACGGTCTGGCACTCCGAGTTGGTACAACTTGTATAACAAGCCGTTGTGCCAGACTTTGTCGAAAGCTTTCGCTATATCGAAGAATACCGCACCGGTCAACTCACTGCGTTGGAAACCAAAGCTTATTGCGTGTTTGATGATCCGGTGTATGTACCTGATGCACGCTAGAGTGCTGAGTTCGAAAGCCGAACTGCTCGTTGGGGATGAGGCCCTTGGTCTCTGCATAGTCTCTGAGACGCTTATAAATAAGCCTCTCGTAGATTTTGCCGAGTACCTTGAGCAGACTGATTGGGCGGTAACTCGAAGGATCCGACCTGGGCTTGCCGGGCTTCGGGATACCAATGACGGTGGCTTCTTTCCACGCTTGGGGGAAGATATTATTGCTCAGAGCACCATTGAAGATGGTGGTCAGTAGCATTATAAGATGGGCGAGGAACAATTGAACCACCCTATTGGTGATTCCGTCTGAACCGGGGGCTTTACGATTTTTAAGATCCTTGATGATCCCGTGCACTTCGTCTGGGGTGACGGGGAGCAAGGGGTCATCAGGGTCTTCTACGGGGGGAAGGGAGGTTTTACGTTCGACTTCCGCGTCGACCTCATGGAGGTGAGCTTGGTCTACTGGTAGAGAGCTGGGAGAGCATTGAGCCTCTAGGCTGTCTGCTAGGCATTCTACCTTTTCTAAATCCTCGAAGGCGATGGATTTATCGGGACGTACTAGGGGGGGCATGGCAGCTTCCTGCGGGGACTTGAGTTTCCTCTGAAGGTCCCAGAATGCTAGATGAGTTGGCTCTAAATCGCTCAACATCTTATCCCAGCCCGCGTTACGCAGCTCTTGTACACGTTTCTTTACAGTTATCTGTAAATAGCGCATATGAGCTTTGTTAGCGGAGCAGGGAAAGGTGGTGTATGCACGGACAGACGCGTTTGTCAGAAGAAGCGGTAAGCATTATAAGTATTTATATAGGTATTACCCAAACTAGTAAGACTTTTACTGTCAGAATGATTACTGGTTACTTTTGTGTATGAAAGTTATGTTTAATATGTTTTGTGGGGAAAGGATTTCATAAATTAAAGCACAGACAGACAAGGCTGGACATTTATTTAATTAGGCTTGTCAGTATTTTATCAGAAAGCTACTTGTCCGTTCACAAAACTAGGTCTTCATGGAGAAGAAGGACAAGAAACTCCATGGAAACAGTATTACAGTTTTCTATCGGAATAATAGCAATAATATAAAAATAGCAAGGAGAAGAACATGAATATTCCGTTATATAATTTACACATTATCAGTATTAAACCATACACAACAACATAATAACAAACAATCAGCCATAATTACAGTGTAATATCAAATTACTTAACTTACGTGACACCTGCCGGTCTATTCCAAACAACAACGGCACTAGAACCAACCAACTGGACTTCTACCGAGCAACTGACCCGATAACGTCCTTACAATTCTTTTTATATCCTACAAACGTCACTTTATATCAAACATCTACCGTCATTTTATACTAATCATAGATGATCATATATTTTGGTTTAATAACTTCCATTAAAGGTAAATAAACAAATCTAATGTATTATAATAGTTTTAAAACATCATAAGGTAATGAGGCAATTTAATAAAAGCTAATTCGTTATTCTTAAATAAAATTCAATAGAATATCAACATCAACTGACAGTATTGTAACAATCGTTGAAACGGTTTATTATAATAAAATAGCAATATAACATCTAAGATATGCTACAAGTATCATTAAATATTACGTAATAATTTATAGTTATAACATCTATATTATTTTTAGGTAAACAATACTTAGTCAAATTAGGTACTTCTACCATTGGTCCCAAGCTTCGTAAATGTGACAGATGTCAAAATTGAACAACAATATTTTACCATTATCATAGCCTCACAAAGAATAATCTAACACGGCCATACTGACAAGTACTTCGTTCTCGAAGTACCTATAAATTTATTTTTAGGATCTCCAACAAAAGAGACATACACATGGAGTATAAATTAAAATAACAAAACCGGTTCTTTCAAAATGACAATAATCTCATAATGAATTATCTAACACGGTCAGACTGACAAGTACTTCGTTCTCGAAGTACCTAGCATCCACCGTCTCATAAAAACGTCATCACCTGAACCAATTCAGAAGAAAGTTATACCTTGTTATATAACCAAAGTTAAACCTTATTATGTAAGTTATAAAGTTGTATCTTGCTTTAGGTGCTCAGAGCAAATGGCAACTAATTTCTTCCAATATATTATATAACGTCTTTGTGACTTCTGCAAATGTAATAGAAAAACGCCCAGTTCTTAACTATTTAACGAGTAACTTTTCAATATAATTAGTTTACAAAACAATTGGGAAGTATTAATTCAGTACCTAAGTCATATAAATTCAATTGCTGTTTAATCAGCACTTAACCAGCGATCATAAAAGTAATTCAAATCATTCATCGCTCGGTCAATCTGACACTATTTTTGAAACCTGTATTCAACAAACACTTTTGCTTTTTACAATTTCACAAATTTTTACTTGACTACTCTGACTGCTCTTTACTTTGGAAGTAAACACTTTAAATAATATATAACAACAAAACCAAAGTAAAATCAATTATTTCACAGACCAATAATACAAGTAAAAAATGACAGGGAAAATAGTAATAAAAGATTAAAATAACTGTTATTAACTCCGATACTTAATGCTATTTATTTCCTTCAAAACAAGAAATTATCTTGGTGAAACAACTTGTAAACATTAGAGTCTAATTCAAGTAATTATTAGATACTGTGAACACTTGGTTGTATTTAAATCATTCTCATTTGTGATCATTTAAAAAGTATGGATTGGATGTGGCTGTACAAAGAGTCGTATCCAAATTAAGTTCGTTAATTTTTATTCATCAATAATTTCTCAATTCACGATAGAATCTTACTGTAGCGATTCAGCATTTTATATTTCGTCATCATGGTCTATAGCGCAGAATGACATTCAGCCATCATCTTTACGTGTTAGACCGAATAAATAATGTGAAACTGATAGACTTTAATATTTATTTGCTTGACATTGGTCAAAGGTATATACTATTTTGATCTGCGTTATCAAGTGATTAAATATAATTTTCCATGTAGATAACAGTCTGCTTAGCACCGTAGTTTTTTTTTAAAAGGTATTATGTATTTTGACTTGTTATAGGAAAGATTTTGAGAACTGAAGAAGATATAAAAGATCAAACCGCACTTACAAATTGTAAAAATATATTTCAACTGTTAGAATGTAAATTCATAAAATACATAGTTACGTTAAACACACTACGTTATTGCTTGTGTCATATATTATTATTATTTATTTATACCACAAATAATAATAAGTAGGTAATCTTTTTTTTGGTTTTATATTGTTTTATATACCTGAGTTTTATTTTTATATTATCCTTTTAGTTTAAGAAGTATTTAAAAAGGTAACAAGAAGGAAAATAAATAAATGAAATTATAGTATCACAAATATCTAATTTTCGCCAATATATCTTTAGAATGTTATGTTAAACTGAAATGTACCAAAACTATCATCAAATATGGTAACAAGGAGGAACATTTATATTTTAGTAATAGTCCCTGACCTTAGACATGTTAGGGCTCCCACCTGCTGTACATGAGACCCAGACTAACAATAGGCCAGTGACTAACCAGCAGTAAATTATCAGAAGCCCCTGACCTTTAGACATGTTAGGGCTCCCACCTGCTGTACATGAGATCCAGACTAACAATAGGCCAGTGACTAACCAGCAGTAAATTATCAGAAGCCCCTGACCTTTAGACATGTTAGGGCTCCCACCTGCTGTACATGAGATCCAGACTAACAATAGGCCAGTGACCAACCAGCAGTATATATATATATATTTTTTTTTGTCTAAAGAACTTGGATCATTTCAGTTCAACTAAATTTAATCAATTGAGTTTAGTCTATCAATTTTGCATTGTAAAGTGCAAACCTCTCAAGCTTATCTTTGTAAGCACTGGAAATTCCAATCGAATACGACACGTATTTTCATAATTATGTCATAATAAAAAGCTCACAAGCAAATTTTAATTATCTACTAACTAATCCAATCGGCTAAAACAACAATTAAAATAAAATCTATCTACTTAATCATTCATTTTCATTATTATTATTTTTTTTTTTTTCTTTGAAGCTCATTATTATTTTATTTTCTTATTTAAGATTCAGTTTCTATTTTTTTTAAATTATTCAATCTTTTGATAATACCTACATTTATACATTATCTTGACTCTACTAAGAGAGCCGGGTGATCTGTAACTCAGGATCCTCCTACAACAGACACCTTTCTCTATTTAAGATTGTGCATCTCATTAACCTGTGCCTGTAATATTATGATGTTGAGATAAATAAAGATTTATGATTATGATTATGATTATCACATTAAACAAAGTATAAACTATAAATTGTGACCAGAGTTGAAAAGGGAACTTTTTTATTTATTTATTTTTTTACGAAAACAACTGTCGAAAATGTCTCAAACAAGGATTGTCTTTTTTTTTTTTTTTTTCTTTGAGGGACTTATCAAATTTATTATCAACAAATCGACCAGACCTATTATAATTTATTACTAGACTATTCAATGTTCTCTTTTTTTTTTTTCTTTTTTTAATCAATCCAAATAAGTTTGTAACAGATACTGAAACAATCGCATAAACCCTGTAAATTGCGAATTCCGATGTTCGTTCTAAGACGGGAAATTACCTTAACTAAAAGTATAATTAAATAAGAATCTCCAAAACAATTGCGAGGAATTACTTCGTAATAAATATGCCAATTAGATCTAATCTAATATACTGTCTAACCCTTTTAATTTCTTTTCGAGCTATTTCAAGTTCTAAACATTTATAACTTTTCATTTATTTAACCCCTAAAATAGGTACACGTTTTAAAACAACTGGTTTGTTTTATGCCAACACTGATTCCGACTCTTTACTAGATTATTGTTTTCTTTTCCTTCAGAATCAACATTATGCCGATTTTCGTTTTTTTTTTTTTTACCTTCTTAAAATTTATTTCTTAACTGATTTTGTAACCTAATCCACTATTAATTCCATTAATTCCACGGTAAATAAAAACTTTATCTATCCTAATTCCGTGACAATTTTAGCTAAGTATGTACAAGGACGTAAAGTGACTGTTCTTATTTGAATGATTAAAGATTGTTTTAGTTAAACTGAACGAACCGATTCATTTAAACATTTTTTTTTTTTTTTTAATTGGTTTATGGTTTATGTTAGCAGAACTTTTTTTTTTTTTTTATCGGTAGTTACTTCATTATGTGTTTTATCACGAGGTGACTTTACTTCGGAAAATAATTTATTTATGCAATATAGCTTAACATTTGGATTATCATGGATTGTCTATACATAAATATTTTTTAAATATTTTAAAGTACTTGTGACAATGATTAGCAAGTAATTAACATTGTCCAGCCATCCTCATTTTCATCCTTTATAAGCCAAGAATGAACCAAATGCTTACACAATAATGATCCAAAATGATTTCGCAATACCTTTGAATTTCATCATAGTATTATTTGTATTTCGTTTTAATGTAAAAGAGCCTCTAAGGGCCTTACCGACTTTAGCTACTTCTTATTGCTGGAAGACTTCCTGATATCCTTACAGCAGTTGGAGACTCCGTAATCCGATGTCAGAGTTGGCAGCGTGATTTCATTATTATGGTGCGAGTGAAGTCATTGAACCACCGACCAACCAACGTTTCAAAATGGTCATCAATAGCTCCAACGTCGATCATGAAAATAACGAAATAACATTCATTAGTAAACAGTTTTAAAAGGCCAGAGAACTATCCCACTTCTGATGTCAGAAGAAGCGGTAAGCATTATAAGTATTTATATAGGTATTACCCAAACTAGTAAGACTTTTACTGTCAGAATGATTACTGGTTACTTTTGTGTATGAAAGTTATGTTTAATATGTTTTGTGGGGAAAGGATTTCATAAATTAAAGCACAGACAGACAAGGCTGGACATTTATTTAATTAGGCTTGTCAGTATTTTATCAGAAAGCTACTTGTCCGTTCACAAAACTAGGTCTTCATGGAGAAGAAGGACAAGAAACTCCATGGAAACAGTATTACAGTTTTCTATCGGAATAATAGCAATAATATAAAAATAGCAAGGAGAAGAACATGAATATTCCGTTATATAATTTACACATTATCAGTATTAAACCATACACAACAACATAATAACAAACAATCAGCCATAATTACAGTGTAATATCAAATTACTTAACTTACGTGACACCTGCCGGTCTATTCCAAACAACAACGGCACTAGAACCAACCAACTGGACTTCTACCGAGCAACTGACCCGATAACGTCCTTACAATTCTTTTTATATCCTACAAACGTCACTTTATATCAAACATCTACCGTCATTTTATACTAATCATAGATGATCATATATTTTGGTTTAATAACTTCCATTAAAGGTAAATAAACAAATCTAATGTATTATAATAGTTTTAAAACATCATAAGGTAATGAGGCAATTTAATAAAAGCTAATTCGTTATTCTTAAATAAAATTCAATAGAATATCAACATCAACTGACAGTATTGTAACAATCGTTGAAACGGTTTATTATAATAAAATAGCAATATAACATCTAAGATATGCTACAAGTATCATTAAATATTACGTAATAATTTATAGTTATAACATCTATATTATTTTTAGGTAAACAATACTTAGTCAAATTAGGTACTTCTACCATTGGTCCCAAGCTTCGTAAATGTGACAGATGTCAAAATTGAACAACAATATTTTACCATTATCATAGCCTCACAAAGAATAATCTAACACGTTCTTCTCAGTTATCAGATCACGCACTTCCTGTGGGAGCCTCCAGCGACAGTCGTCCGTCGCCGGAGCCTCCTTTGAATAATCGTTCAAAACAGATTGTACGTGATCAGTAAGTGAGTCGATCGCGGCCGTCGTGTCCGCGGTAGAGTCAAACTTATCGGGAATAGAATCCAATTGGGGGGACGTGTTGGATTTCAGCTTTTCGCTTACTTTCTTCCAGTCCTTTACCCTTTTGGTGGCCAGGGGAGATTGGGAGGCGTCGTCCGGGAGACCTATGCGGGGGGCCAGTCTTATAACTATTGGACGGTGGTCAGAGTTAAGCTCGTCTACCGTTTCTATCAAGTCTAGACGTAGGCTGACGTTCTTAAGGAGCGCCAGGTCGAGTACGTCGGGGGTATGATTGGGGTCGTGAGGGAAATGAGTGGGAGTCATCGGAGCGATGACGTCAAAGTTCTTGGAGGAAGAGAGGTCGAACAAGTGTCGTCCTCTAGTGGAGGTAGTGGAACTATTCCACGCAGGATGTTTGGCATTGAAATCGCCTGCTATTATAGCGGAATTACTCAGGCCTAATAGGGCAGAGAGGTCGTCCGAGAGGGATTGAAAATCCTCAGCGGCACTCTGGGGAGGGAGGTAAGCCGACACTTGAGTGATCGGTTCGTGACCTGACATGCCTAGACGGCATATAGAGACTTCTAAACGAGAGAGGGTGGGAGGGTCCATAGGGATGTAATAAAGCTCTTTTTTATAATAAATGAGGGTTCCGCCCTTGTGGCAACGCGTTCTATCGTTACGGACTATACGATAGTTGGCTATGGAGGGATCGCGGTTGCTAGGTTTGAGGAACGTTTCCTGACCGAGGAGAATATCTAATTGATGGTCGCGGAGGAAGAGAGAGATCTCATCTCGTTGACCGTTGATGCCATTGGCATTAAAGATACCTAGCCTGAGGGATCGGGGTTTAAACCTAGCTAAGATGGCTTTATCCATTATGAGTTGGATTAGGGAGGGAAATTTGGGCTTGCGTTACTTCCGAGTACGCATTGTAGATCACTTGGATCTGAGCTAGATCGCATCTATCCCTGGCTGCCTGGATTTCGGCGACCATTCGGATAGCGCGGGGGGAGTAAAAGATCATGAACGTGGATGCTAACACGTTAAAAGGATCTTTACCTACGTTAGGGTTTTGGGGAGCCACAGAAGTGGGAGTGGGGCGAGAGTTAGCTGGCGCGGGAGGCGCGTTTTGCGAGAGGCGCGGTGGGCGTGGGGGGTGCGGGGGGAGGGGGTGCATAGAGAGTTGTATTGCTGATTTTAATGTTTATCATTCAGTAAATCCATATTTGTTACGAGCGCTAATAATATTTAGATCAACATACAACCTGATACTGACCTGCAAATTGCAAAAAACGTAAGAAAATTTAAATTTCGCGGGCCGCCCTCGCGCATCCCCCTTAACAAACGTTTTGTTGACTGGACCTATCACATTTTGTGTACATTTTTCTGTCCAACTGTACCTTTTTTGGATAAATTTAAAAGGAATTGCCGCAAGGGGCGAATCGATACACACAAAATAATTAAAAAAGGGGCGAGTGGAACATTTTAATCGATCGATATACCCCGTGAACGAGTACCTAACGTAAATAACGTATGACTTGCAGAACCGCGGCAGTGCGAGCGCGGCAGCGTGCGGCATGGAGTGCGGCGTGGCGGCGCCGGCGGGGGGCTACCCCGCGCCTCCCGCGCACGCGCACCCTGCGCTCTCCCCCACCGAGCGCTCACCCGCCAAGTCGGGCCTGCACGTCAACTTCAGTGACAAGGGAGAAGTAAGTTCTATGCACCATGCACCGCCAGCACCCCACCAGCGTCCAGCACCGAGACCGTAAAATGCTGATTCTTTCAAAGGCTTTGAAAGTGTCAGCAAGTCAGGGCCTCAGGCCTCAGGGGAACCATATTAATATACCTTATAGTGATATAAGGGCCGGCGCACACCTGTTAAGGCGCAGCGCGGCGCGGTTGTCACTGTTAAACAAATGTCAACGTTGCGTGCCTAAAAATAAACTTAAGAATAGATAACCTGAGACGCGCGCGTCTTGCCGCTTACGACGCGCTCTCGAGCTGGTGGAAGTTTATTTATTATCAACTTTATTTCAAGTTGTACAAGGTAGATATTTGTTTGGCAGTGACGAATGCGCTGCGCTGCGCCTTGCCAAATGTGCGCCGGCCCGGTGTGCCTTTCATTCATATCCTATTATTATAAGGGCGTCCCACGGATATGCCACATGGAGGGAAAGTACCTTGAATATTGTAGATGGAACATTATACTGAAAGAAGGCATTATTTGAATTTTAAAAACAATTTAAACTGCATTCATAGATATTTAAATAATTATGGTTGAACCGGGAATCGAACCCGTTACATGAGAAAAATATTCACCCTGTAGCTTTATCATACCGATCGAAAGGCTTCATCATAAGGATTATTATTAGCTAAATAACATAGTGTCACAAATAAAAGGAAGACCATGAATTTTGTGTGTGTTTTTGGTGGTTGTTGGTTGGTGTGTTTTCAATTTACGTTTTTTGGCACCGACTTCCGAATTTATTTTTTCCCTTTTTAGTGTTTTTTAGGATTCCGTACCCAAAGGATAAAACGGGACCCTATTACTAAGACTCCGCTGTCCGTCCGTCTGTCTGTCTGTGCTGTCGGTCTGGACGTTAGAGGGTTGTTGGGTCGTGGGACTCGTGGACCAGAAGCGTACCTACATCACGCATGCGGGATGAAATCCGCACGATATTAAAAACACCCATAATATACACACACCTATGTATAAGGATTTATGTTTTTGATTTATCTTTCCTTTGCATTTGCACGCGTGACTTCGCGTCCTAACCGAAAAGATCTTTCGCGTGAAAATGCGATCGTCGCGTTCATTATGTCACTCAATTGTTCGGGGAACACCTATCGACGCGATCACCGAAAAAAAGTGACATGAACGCGACGATTGCATACTTGCGCGACGATCGCGTTGCTTAGGTAAGACACGGCCTGATTTAGCCTTTAAAACAATAGAAATATAAAAAAACAAATTTTCACAAACACAACGCACATTACAAAAAAAATACACACATTCAAAGCAGTCAAAAGCCTCGTACTGCAAAGTAAGTTTGTCAATTTCATTGCTTGTCCAGTCACTTAGCGACACACTTATGTAGTGGTTGAGAAGCAATTAAAAAATTATTGGTTAAAGTATAAATAAAAGCGTATGATTCCAATGAACTAACTGTAAGTAGTTTTATTCAATAGGCAGACACCATTTTACAATGAGAAAAAAGATGCGGTAGCCATATTTTTTGGAACCGGAAACAACAAGTGAAAGGTAAATTTATTTTACTTTATTGCTAACATATTTATTTACTGCAAAAATAGTAGGTACAGTCGCTGTGATATAAAATATGAAAACAAAAATAACGTAGCAAGAAATAACGAAATAGACGGCAAGAAATACTTACTTAGTTTGCTATTTTGTTGTTTTTCATGATTTTCAAGACAAATATAGTAACATACCTACTTGTGCTGATATAATTATGATAAATTGGTAAGTGGTTCCTTATATTATAAAGTTTTTAGTTTGGCTTATATTACAAGAAACCACTGAACAACACGGCATTCTTAAATGTTGTCATGATGGCGGTCGAAAGCGCACTAGTTAGCGGACTTCGCGGAGACGGCCATCTGCCTATGACGACATGGGCATCTTGATCATGTCGCGCGGACACAGACACGGCCCCCATGCCACTTCTCCTGTTTTATATTTCTATGTCATAAAATATGCGATGAGGACCATCATGCAGGTTAATATCTGAGATGGTCTTTTCAGGAATGAGTGGACCCATATAAATTTCGGTGGTTGGCACAGGTGAAGGAGCGGCGCGAGAAGTTCCTGACGGCCAAGTACGGCAGCCACCAGATGGCGCTGATCCGCAAGCGCCTCGCCGTCGAGATGTGGCTGTACGACGAGCTGCAGAAATTGTATGACACGGTGAGTGCCGCGTGGTCAGCCAGCAGCATGCGTGTTTTTATCATTACCGATTGTGGCACTTCCGAATTAGTATAAAAGACAGTACATAGATAATGGAAGTGCGATCTCGTATCTTATTGGCTGCTGTATCTTACCCCCGTGTGTTGCAGAAGGAGGCGGCGTGCGCGGCCGCGGCAGCCAGCTCGCAGGAGGTGGAGGTGGACATCGACGAGCTGCTGGACATGGACAGCGACGAGCACCGCCGCCGACACCTCACGGTGCGTATCACACAGCTCACACTCCCGACACGACACGACACGTCCTCACAGTCCTCACTCACTGCTGCCTCAGTGCCCCACCATCATTGTATTCCTATTCGACTAACGGTACATGCATCCCTATTCCCTATGGCCGTTTTCACACTGCGACAATAACGTCAGCTCGGACAATAACGATATCAACGGTATGTGACAAGATGTAACGAACAGCTTATTGATTGTCATGCGGTATGATGCCACAGCAGCCTCGAATAATCGCGTTGCGCCAGCAAAAGCTTACATAGCCGCGCGATTCCAACAGTGTAGTAATAGATAGAGTATTCGAGGTAATAATGGTAGCAGTGAACAAGTGCACTGTGTCGTGCGCCGATATCGGCACGACAATCAATGTCAGCGACGATACGGTTGACTACACCGACACAATGGGAAAGCTTTTAGTAGTAATTGTATGCAACTACCAGTCCGACCATATCGTGTCGTTACCGTTATCGTCCAATGTGAAAACGGCCTATAACGTAGGCATCCAGATCAGCGTAGCTCTATTTCACAACCATTGGACAGGCTATAAATAAAATAAATAGAATATCTTTTATTTTAGACAACTTAGTCCATATAGTATGTACAATTGTTTTTTCGAAAACTTACAGCACTTATGACATTATAACAAAATTAAATGAGATCCATTTACGTCTTGGACGAATACAGTAAATAATTAAATAAGAAAACAATGAGATTGTGACTTAGGCACCATTGCACCAAAACTAACCTAGTACAATTATTACACAATTGACAATTGACAGTATGACACCCCCTTGACATCACATTCCCCGGCCGATTCACTGTGCGCTATGCTATGATTCGCTATGCTATCGAATCTAAAATACACATTTTCAATTACTAATTTGCCTTTCCCCCAATAGAAAATAACTGTCGGTACTAAAATTTAGGGTTTAGGGTTTGTGAAAATCGCTATAGGTGTGCCAATAATATTTGAAGAGTTCCCTCGATTTCTCCAGGATCCCATCTTCAGGTTCAGACTTGATGAAAATGGGAACATTTCGGAAGTATGGGTTTTCAAACAAAAAAAGAATTTTGCAAATCAGTCTTGAAAAAAAAAAAAAATAATTATACTTGTCGGCGTCAGCGATGGCTGGGCGATAGTTGCCGTCATCATCTCGTTTCAGTGGTACGGACTCCATAGAGCAGGTTTACAATAAAACACGATGATACAGCAACTCAGTTAGTATCTCACTTTCAGAACAATCATCACAGTAGGTACATTACTAATAATGTTCACGCACTACTTTACACGTTCGGGCAAACCGACAGTTTCGCATAGGAGAAGTGGAGGTCTGCATCCGTTCGTTGCCCTCACAAGACTGACTCGTCGCTTCGCCACTTCCCTTACCACGACTCTGTCCACGTGACGCCCCACTCTAGCGAGCGCGTCACGGCGTTTACCGAATTTCATTTCATTTATTCATAACAATTTTTACATTGTGTCGAATATAAACAATATTATTTTACAATTAAAAGAAAAATAAATTACATGCCACTTAATTACTATGAGGGAGAGTAATAATAAATAAATGTAATTTAAATATACAGGTTATCAATGTCACAATAATTAATATAGCTATGTCAGATGTTCAATGTCAATTACTTACAAATCATAGAAAATATACCAATAGTAGCAGCAATAATAATCCTAATAAATTTCTAGTATAATATGTATGTTAACAATTTAAATGTCATTAATTGAATAATAGCAGCCTTCTAGTAGGTAACGCTTCAATTTAGTTTTGAAGTCTCGTTTGTAAAGAGATAATTTTATATCATCGGGGAGTTTATTGAAGATTTTCACTGACATGTGACCGGTACCGTGTGCGACTATGTTAAGTTTAGGAATATTTGTGCTTTTAAAATCTTTTCTTCTCGTACTCTCTCTAAGCTTTCTTTCCTCTTCAGTCTCAAAGTGATGTACATATTTAGAAAAATGTGTTAGGAGCACCAATACGTATAGGGAAGGTACAGTGAGAATGTTTAAATCTACAAAGTGTCTCCTACAAGATTCTTGCTGACGGATGCAAACCATGGTGCGAATGGCCCTCTTTTGTAACACAAATGCTCTCTGTATATTGTAATCGTAACTGCCTCCCCAGCATAAGATGCTATATCGTAACCTTGACTCGATTAACGAGTAATAGACTTTTTTTAACTGTGAAATGTCAACATAATTTCGCAGGCTTCTCAGTACATAACATGCCGAGCTGATGGAGTTATTCAAGCTTTTTTTTTTTTTTTTAAAAAAAACGTTGCCCCACACTAAGAATTTCTTCCTGTATCGTGGGTGCGTTTACAAACATAGAAACTCACATACACTAACACCCAGACCCGGAACAACTACTTGCAGATCATACAAATATTTGTTCCGTGCGGGGATCGAACCCGCGACACATTGCGCAGCAGTCCATCGCTGAGCCACTGCGCCAACCGTGTCGTCAAGTTCTGGTTTCCAATTTAAATAACAATCAACATGTACTCCTAAAAACTTTACTGCGTCCACCATACTGACATGTACTCCATCTAAAGCACAATTTAGGTGGCTTTTATTTTTGGAAGCCCTCTCCTTAGCACTACAATAATCAATTGAGAGACTATTATCGCTCAACTTTTATAATCTTCGACATACTTATAATATGCTAGCTGCCGCCAGCGGCTTCGCCCACGTGTAATCTTTATAAATTATAGATATATTGTATTATTATTATATATGTTACTCAGGGTGAATGTAGCTTTCTAATGGTGAAAGAATTTTTAAAATCGGCGCAGTAGTTTTTGAGTTTATTCATTACAAATATATACACAAAAATACAAATCTTTCCTCTTTATAATATTAGTGTAGATGAACATCCCTCCTCCTTTTAGAAGTTGGTAACTGTCCATGGGTGGGGTATAATCTGGTGAGGGGCACGTGATCATGATCATTTTATTATTTTTGCAGACATTACTAGCAGATGCCAAAAAACCACAAAAAGATGTACATGTAAGTAGTTACCTAATAATAAAATTAAGTATGATTAGAGTAGCTTTGAACGCGTAGAGGAACGGCAGCAGAGGGTTACGATGAAAGTTGTGCGCGCCTCGCCGGGGAGCGGGAGCGCCTGCGCGAGGGCTCCCGGGGGCTGCGGGTGGTCGGAGTCCGTGCGACCGTCCGCCCGCCGCACGGCGGAGGACATCCACACGCAAAAAAAAGGGTTGTCCCACCAAAGCTACAGAAAAGCTAATTCTTCGACAGAGAAAATACAATAGACGCTGATATATTTAGTAACCTATTCCGCTTGACTATTCTTCAAGAGTCATAAAAACCCTGTAAGAAATCGACACGTATTTCACCTCTCAACGAGTCATCTTCTGGATGACGATTGACCAATTGCAAACCAGAACGCTACGTGTTACCACACCGAGCGCTGGACGCAGAGTGTCTATTGTATTTTATAATGGATTTCCGCAAAGTCACGCCTGAATCAATTAACTATCTTCGACTGAGAGTAAATTCAATATTTCTTTGTTCGATGAGCTTCAGAGCATATTATAATAATATATTTTAAATTAAATACTATTTCGCAACGTTGTGTCCAGCAGGCGTAGCATGGCGCTTTCTATCTCTACGAAGAATAGACATAGCTTTTTCTATACAAAGTAACAGTTCGTTTCTTCATTTTTGACATCCACCGTAGAAATCATTCTACAATCTGTCATTTTGTCTATCATTTCTAACGATCTTTGTCTAGGTGTTTTTATATGTAGACTATTTCGGAAGAAAGTTTTCTATCCTTACTGTCAAAATCAAACTGACAACCGATAAATCCTATGATAAATAACGAGTTCTCGAGCCTTTTTTCGAGATTCAAACACTTTGGAAGAGAATCTCGTTCCTTCTTGACATGTTGTTTGAGATTTCGTGACGGAGCGCGCGCGCTATAGCAGCACACTCTACTTCTTGAAAAACGATTTTCATGGATTAATGGTGTGCTAGTCATACCTGTGTCTACGAGGCTGTGACATACACCTAAATGTGCCTAAATATACGGTCTTCGTGATAATATGGGAGAACTGTACTTGTAACTTGTAGTCGATACTAGGTTAATTTTGAGTTGTAGATTTTTGTTGATTTTGTGCCTTTCCACCAAAGATCTATTCAATTCTGGGCGTCCATCTAAAGATTTGCGTCCGGAATTGAGTAGATTTCAGTCCTACTAGGTACTTACCTATGTCTGTGTACAGTCACGAGCACCAATGTGTATACACTGAGCAACTTTTAAAAGTTATTTTCTCCTACTGTATTGATTGTAATTTTATGTTATAACGAAAATAGTATTTTGTAACCCATATTATTATGAAATAGGTATCATCTCAAAATTGCAATCGTTATTCCACAAGAAAATTGCTATTGAATTTTGCTGAGTGTAAGTATACATATTTTTGCTCATGACTGTACCATGTGAGTTTTAATAACTGTATGCTTTACTTTTCAGAAATTCATAAACGACTTGCTAGAAAAGGCGAAAACTCTGTAGATTATGGAACCAAATCTCACGGGTCGAACGCGAGGAGCAGCCTCGTCACCGCTCCCTTTAGATGTAATTATTATAATCATGTCCTAGCTCGTTGATTGAGCGTGCGCGACCGTGCGCGACCGTGCGCGACCGTGCGCGACCGTGCGCGACCGTGCGCGAGCGTGCGCGAGCCCGAGTGCGCCGCCCGGTGGCCGCGCCGTACACTACCTACACACTAACATGACATATCAGCGGTGAGACGCAGAGTTCATACCTACCAGTATTTTAAATGATGATTGATGATTGAGCATCTTGTACGTACTAATCTACCGAATTGGTATTAGGTATAAAAGCAGACGAATGGGAAAAGGCTTCAGGCGTAATGCAAGGTAGTCCCCGCCGTCCCCGGGTAGAAAAATATCAGTATTTTGTGATGTCGTAGGATAGGTACCTGATCGAATCTGCGAAAATCCTAGGACGGTGGAAAAGGACCGGATCTCTAGAATCTACGAATGTCTGTCGTAATTATACGAGCTGTCATCAGGTTCTTAACAAAAATCCCAAATTATTGGAAAGTTGAACGCTTTATCATGGTTGATCAGTTTATAGCATCGCTCTTGATAAAAGTGCCAACAATTAAAGACGAATGAATTTTAACGATCAGCGCATCCGTCAGTGTATCCTTATCAAATCCTTAGGCTTATTATTTTTGAAATATTACGGACGCTTTTAACGTATGCACGTCTTTCTACATTGTTCTCACATGATGTATAATATCAACATGAATGATTTGACCAATATTTTGTTAAAAAAAGTATATTTATAAAAGTGTCCGTGGAGTTTCTTGTCCGTTCTTCTCCTACGCTTTAGAATGGGCAACTAGCTTCACATTTGTCACTGACCGACTCGTTGACAATGCAAAAGTGCCTGTAAATAAATGCTTTGAGTTTGAGTTTATTATCAGCGAAGCAGCGTTCACAACGTGAGTGGTTTTATTCGCGACTTACCTACCTTAGCCGGATTTTTGGAATGACCCTGGAAATAGTTCGGGTGATTACGAAAATCTGTGTTATATTACAAATATCTGGTCCTTTGCAATTGTCTTACGAGTATCGCCATAAATATATATAACTTCTTTCTATGAGTATCGCAAAGAGCTGATTTAGTAGATTATCATACGACACATCCACTTGCCAGCCTGTTCACTCAGAGCCGATGTAGTAGATTATCTTACGACACATCCACTTGCCAGCCTGTTCACTCAAAGAGCCGATGTAGTAGATCATACGACACATCCACTTGCCAGCCTGTTCACTCAAATAAGCGATACTCGCAACCGTCACCGGAGTTAACCCGCTGTCAACTGTGTGATCCTGAACAGGCCTTCCAAAACAGAATTATAATAATGTAAGATAATATTAATTTTAGAAGTTATTGTAAAGTTAGCTTGCTATACATATGGATCTCTGCCTTTTCGCCGAAAATTATTTGCCAGATTTTCATTTGGCAACTAACGTTTCGCAGAATTTTATTTCGCCGAATAATCATTTGCCAACTTATCATATAATTTTGTTTTATTTCCCAACCTCACAGTTACCAACTGTACGTTTGGTCTGCTTTTCATAATGACACTTTTTGAAATGCCAACTTTCAAGTAGAGCTCAATTAAAATGAGTGAGTGTATTGAAAGGTGCTCAGTGAGTGAGTTTTTTTAACTTTATCTTTAATGTGACCTAACCTAACTTAACTATTTCCTTTTACAAAAGCGATTCGCTTCTGGCACTTCGCCGGCCGCTGCCGCGGCACGCTCGCTTCGCTCGTGGGTTGTTTGTCATACTCTAACCTAACCTAACCTATCGTAACCTAAAAATAAGATTGAAATGTTTGACAAATGATAAATGTCCCAAACGTTTTGTGTCATTATAATAATCAGCTTAACAATAATTCTACCAAATGATACGTTGTCATACAAAAATTTTGCTAATCGTTAGTTGTCAAAGTGAAACATCGGCGAAACGTTGGCTGCCAAGTGATAATCTGCCAAACAATTTTCGGCGAAAAGGCAGGATACCATACATATACAGTATGTTAACTAACAAAGGGCGTTCCCGTTAACCTGCAATAGTATAGCGTGTATTAATGCTAAAAAATATATTAATATTCAAAAAAAAAAAAATTTTTTTTTTGTGTCGTGGAATCTTCTCAAAACGATTAAATTTAAACATAAAAGAAACACTCTGTAGACGCACACTTGTATTTCAACGTATAAAAATAAGTGTGACAATTGGGCGTTTACAGAAAGTTTATTTTCCGTAACAATTTAATATTTTTTGTGAATAATTGACTATAAAAAAATTTTTTTTTTTTTTTTTTTTAATGGTAATATTTTTTTTAGCATGTATAGACGCTATACTATTGCAGGTTAACGGGAACGCCCTTTGTTAGTTAACATACTGTATATTAGTTTAAAATAAATTTGTACATGAGCCACGTGTTTCAACAAGGTGCATCAACATACCCAGTCGTGCATTATGTCGTCGGAAGCGGAACATTGAGTTCAGTGAGCCAGGCGGCCTCGCGCCGCATGGCTCTCGCAAACCTTGGCACGATCGTAACCACGAGTCAGCGACAGTTCATGCGAAGTACTAATTGTTATTTGTAAGAGTAGGCATAAAGAGTGCAATATAACGCTTGTATAATGTGTATCGGATGTTACGAAAAGCAATCTTCTGCTGCTAAATGTACATAGTGCGAAATAAAACTTGTGAAACAGTCGTCGGATGTGCTCTGACAATGTGCGTTACGTAAATACTTGCGAGTTGGTCCGAGAGGCCGCGACCGCGCGACTGCACGTCGAGATGCGCACACGCGGCCTCCGCGCGCCGGCACAACTGCTATCAGCCAGTGCGGCCGTCATTGTTTGAATTGATTCGCCATTATACTTACCCTCTTATTCATAAACGTGTCTTAAAGTTAAAGAGTCGTAATAACGTCGAAAATGTATGGTTAAACAGTTGCTAATTCATAACTTAACTTTAAGCAGCGTTTATGAATAAGGCGGTTAGTATTTTAATGTTTATGGGGTTACTGAAGTAAAAACAATAATCACAAGTATTAGTGGAAGCATCAGATTTGAATACGCTTCGCGTAGCAAACTAGATATTATGTATAAGTACCTAGCCGGTACCTACCTACCTAGTTATATAGTTTATGCCGAGCTCTTATTGGATTGTACGAAATTCGGAAAGCATATAGGTACCTACACTATGCAAGTTAAGTTCAGTTCAGGAATAGTAGTTATTTATGATATAAGTGCGGAAAGTAGGTGAATGTTTAAGCCGACACGAGTCGGAAACCATCTTAGGCACGTGTATCATACGTTTTACTATGCAACGTGCAAGAAAAAAAAAAGAAACCATTAAAAAAATATATAATTATACTAGCTGCCCCGCTCCGGCTTCGCACGGGTAGCACTAAGTACCTACCCTACCCCTACCCTACCTACCCTACCTGGCCTACCTACCCTATCTACCCTACCTACCCTACCTACCCTACCTACCCTACCTACCTTACCTACCCTACCTACCCTACCTACCCTACCTACCCTACCTACCCTACCTACCCTACCTACCCTACCTACCCTACCTACCCTACCTACCCTACCTACCCTACCTACCCTACCTACCCTACCTACCCTACCTACCCTACCTACCCTATACTGTTAAAATGTAGCTTATATGACACGTTCGTAGATTTACCATAGCAGCGCCATCTATTGATGACTTACTCAACCCAGTCGAAAGGTATCGACATCTCTTAGAATCATTTGGAGTTAACAGATAATTGTGACTGTCAAATAATAACAGACAAAAATTAGCAATAAATTAAAATTGCGACTATAATTTGAGATTTAAACTATCCTATCTCTCAAGTTGGATCGAACTGCACATGGTGTGCGAATTTTATTATAATCGGTTAAGTGGTTTAGGAGTCCATTGAGGACAAACATTGTGACACGAGATTTATATATATTAAGATTGATCAAACCTAAATCGTAGGTAATAACGCGTTTAAGGAAGTATTCGTTTTATTGCTAAGGAACTTCGTTCCTGACGGGGCCGTCGGCACATGGCGGTCGACACCTGTCAGGTACAAAGTTCCTTGTCACGTATGATTTAAAACAAAATTTGAGGCTGACGAAGGAGTTAAAGATTTAAAAAAAAAAACTGACATGTAAAAAGTACCAGTGCGAAAAAGTGGCACTATCCGCACAATTTGGCTATGCTAAACATACACATGGACAGTTTATAGGTAGGTAATCAGAATTTATAATTTTAAAACTGCAGGGCGAATTAGATTTTATGCAAAAAAGTACTGCAGAAAAAAATGGCTTGGCCAGAGTTTATTTAAAAAAAATGCCCTGACGAATTTGTTTACTTATAAAATAAAATAAAAATATTAACTATAAAGGTCAGCTTAGTTCCCGCCACTTCAGCATTCACCTAGAGTCTTTTCAGTCAAGAATATGAAGTGGCGAGAATAGCGGAACAGGCATCTTTAAAAGTAACGTATACGACTGATCCGTCAAGTGATCCAAACAGAAAAAAAAATCGCCAAAAAATTGTCGGAATTTGACAAAATCGAAAGAAACAAACCAAAAATTTGTCAAAGTAAAAATAAAGAAGATAATATCCTCCACGTTAAGTTCGCGAACGTGGAGGATTGATTTCAGAGAACCCCGAGTAGGTACAGATTTATTAAAAAAATATAATTTGTTATTTTTTTTAATACTTACAGCATTTTTCTTTTTGTTCATTTTGCGAAACCTTTTTACCATTCCGCTTCCAGTAAGTTAGGTTTTCTTTCTCTTTGATCGTTCATACAGAAATAGAAGTAAGTACCTACCTATGTTTACCATCTAATGCAGAAAAGCTTGAGAATTAAAAGAGAATAACATGTAGGATGCATAAGATCGATGTTTGTACCCCGAAATGTTAGCACCCCACCTGGGAAAGGTTAGAGTTTAGACTCTCCCGGAGAATGCTGAAGTTGCAGGAATTAATTAAATACAAAGTCAGAGTCGATAAAAAGATAAAATTAAAAATACTAGGGGGGGTAGACCTCTGGATTGAGATTCTAGTTTCTTACATTTCGGGGGGGATTTGAACCCCCAAACCCCACCCCTGCCTACGGCCCTGGTAGTAGCGATTCAATACACCTTTAGGTTGTATTCGTCACTGCGGTCACTGCCCCATCAAGTTGTCCCACTTGTGGGGCGAAGTGGAATGTTTAAAATGTTTAATTGTTTATGTCTACTTTGCACTTCCCACCAATCGATTTATTACAAAAGGAATGGTAGTGTTAGGTTTAAGAGAATTCGTATTATTGCTGTGAATTACAAAAAAAAATACGTTTGAGAACAGTTATGATGGGGCATCCCATATAGGTCACACGCTATAAATTAGAAAAAAATAATGTTGTATTATCGGAATACAAGAAGTCAGTTTTTTTATTAAAACTGACTATTTACTGATTATTTTTTTTCTAATTTATAGCGTGTGACCTATATGGGATGCCCCATCAGCAAACGACGAACTTCCACACAAAGCTTCACCAGTATTTAACCCCGAAAAAATAAATTCTTCCTTAGTGCTCACTTTCGCTATAAAAGGCACCCTTGTGGAAAATTGTATGCTTCTAGCTAGAGCCAGAGTTTTACACTGTGCGTTGTGAATTTTATTATGTAGATTTATACATTCTTTTAAATCCAACACAGCCCTGCCCTGGCAACCAGCCATTCTGACGCTAAGTAATAAAGCCCTAGCCCAAATATCTCCACCAAAATCAAATCGAAGTGGGAAAAAGTGGCCATCACAATTTTAAAAAATCCTTTTATTCTTAGTAGGGCAGAGCTAAGTTAGTAGGATGTGCCACTATGGTATGCGCTCGTCGCCTTTGCATTCAACCAGCTGAAAGCTGAAGGTATTGGGTGTGGTCCTGTCACTAACATGCTAGCTACAGTGTGCTGGTGCGCGGAGATGGTGTAACACGTGTCGCGTCGACGTATTATTATCAGTCATTGTTACACATTAGTAGGTACCTACGTTGCAAATGGTTGTATTGGAGCTAGTCTCGATTGTGTTCGCGGTCTCCGAACGAAGCACTTTGTACCTAATAAATAATTTTAATAAATTTGTTTATTTTATTTGACCCTCACCATCTTGTTTTGTCCTTCAGCATGGGTTCCCAACCGTCAGCCCCGGATCAAGGGGGGCAAACCGGGACACCCGGCGCGCAATTTTTTTCCTAAATAGAGACAATTTGTAATTTGTCACATCTATAGGTACATAAAATATAAAATGCTTTGTCCTGAATGACCTCTTTGTGGATGACTAATGGGGATGTACGCGCAAAGCTCAGCGCAGATGTCGCCTTCGGCGAGACGGCCACTGTCAAAACATTTTCGCATTGTTTACATCAGTGTTTTTTTGCAATTTTTTGTGTTGAAACCGGTCCACCATCGTTATTGTTAACATGTTTTACTGGAAGCTCAAAGAATTGAAAGACGAATTGAAAAAAACGAGGAGCAAGGATAACTGAGGCCCTAGACAAAGCGACAACGATGATGGAAAAGGCAAAAATGTATAGGACTGACATAAGCTATCGAAAAGCTTATGTCAAACCTGTTGAAAGTCGTTGTAGAAATACGAAACGCTTTCGAAGCGATTGTCACTTGTCTAGGCCCTCTGGAAAGAAATCAGATCTTGTTGAGAGTTAAGGTGGAATCCGACGGTGCGCCATATCACGGACGGACACAGACGAGCCCGGACGGCAGACGACCACAGATCGCCACGCACCGCGCACCGAGGCGCTTCCGACGGTGCGTGATATTGCGGACGCACGCACGCGGACAAGCCTACGCACACCAATGCTCTTCCAACGGTGCGTGTCGGTCTGTGTAGGCTTTGAGATTAGAAGTCATTTTGTCACTCCAAAATGCATAGCGAAAGAAAACGTATCGCTGCAGCTATATAGATATATATATACAGTATGTTAACTAACAAAGGGCGTTCCCGTTAACCTGCAATAGTATAGCGTGTATACAAGCTAAAAAAAATATCAGAACTCAAAAAAAAAAAAAAAATTGGTTCGTGAAATGTTCACAAAACGATTAAATTAAAACGTAAAAGAAACACTCTGTACACGCACACTTGTATTTTAACGTAGAAAAATAAGTGTGACAAGTGGGCGTGTAGAGAGAGTTTATTTTCCGTAACAATTTAATATTTTTTGTGAATATTTTACTATACAAAAACAAAAAAAAACATATTTTTTTTTATGGTAATATTTTTGTTTGCATGTATAGGCGCTATACTATTGCAGGTTAACGGGAACGCCATTTGTTAGTTAACATACTGTAGATATATTTAGAGATATAGAGATTTAAAAAATCATAAACAAGCTCGGTCGTCCACTCCATTATTCACACTAGCCGAACAAGAAAACTTCACTAGTTCACTGTACGCGCTTTCAGCGAAATAAATGTTGCAATAACGATATGTTTCGTTTTGAATGATTTAGTTCACAGAATATTTTTTTAATTTAGTTGACGTTATCTATCTGTGTGACTGAAACTGCCCACAGATGTAGCCCTCATATAACAGTAATAAAAACTTTTTACAAAAAAAAAAAAAATCTGCTTCCAAAAAAACACTAAAAAGTGAAAAATAACTTCAATTTCGGAAATCGGTATCTTTGCTTTTCAATTTTCGTTTGTTGCCTGTAAAGTAACCTCCTCCTTTTTGAATAAGTCTGTTAATAAAACAAATTATTTAAAAAACAAAAAACCCGCCTGCAAAAACGCATAACTTAAAAGAGAATACCAAAATTCTACAGATTATAATGCTTGTTTTTCTCTTTTAAGTTATGCGTTTTTGCAGGCGGGTTTTTTTATTAAATAATTTGTTTTATTTCAAGCTTTTTAGTTTTATTAATTTATATATTTGGAATTAACTCATTACTAGCTTTTATTTGATACCAATAATGTATTTTTTTTTTAAAAAAAACCTTCCCCTCCCTTTTTTTTATTGCAGATGAAATTTAAAAAAATCTATTGCCTATGTCACTCCCACAATTAAGACGAACCTTACGACACCTCGTATGTTACAATCCGTCAAGCCGTTTAGGCTACAGAGCGCGCCAAAGAAATAGACATACATACATACAAACATACATTATGAGACAACTAACAGCAGATGTATCTGTTTCGGCTCATTCAATAATTGGTATTGATGATTAAGCACTTCAGCTGTGCCCCGCGGTTTCACCCGCGTAGGTCTCGATCCCGTGGGAATGTAGGGATAAAACGTATCCTATGTCCTATTCCAGATCATGGTCTACCCGTGTGCCCATCCTCTCCTTTCTAAAGTAGGGAAAGTCGTGGAGGCGCGGCGCCGGCGTCGAACGGTTCGCTTATTGCATTTTTATACTCGTAATAACTTCGAAATTAAATGTCCAATTCCAATGAATTAAAAAGTATTTTACTGCTACATAAATACCCTTGGTGTTAAAACTATTTATTTGAATAATAATTAATACTATGTTGATAAAACCCCTTCGCAAATATAATGCAATAATTTCGAACAAATTTGATTACCATAAAAAAGGTTATAGTGAGTCTATCATAAAAGATAGACATATGCTGTCGCGGACTTTTTTTTAGAAATTTTAAAGAGGAACAATTCCATCATACATGATATTTGCGTAACTTTAACCGTTTACGCAGCGCAGGCAACGGAAGCTCTCAAAAAGGAATATTTTTTCCCGTTTTTACAACATTTTTCACTTATGCTCCGCTCCTATTGGCCGTAGCGTGATGTTATATAGCCTATAACCTTCCTCGATAAATGGACTATCTAACACAAAAATATTTTTTCAATTCCAACCAGTAGTTCCTAAGATTAGCGCGTTCAAACAAACCTACAAACTCTTCAGCTTTATAATATTAGTATAGATAGTATAGATATAGATTACTAGCTGTGCCCCGCGGTTTCACTCGATTTGGGATTGAGTCATTACTAGTTTTTATTTGATAATACTAATATTGTTGTATTTTTTTTTTTAGCTGCAATATATCTATAAATTTTATATAGCCTATGTCACTCGCACAATTAAGACGAATCTAACGACACCTCAAATGTTAAAATCCATCAAGCCGTTTAGGCTACAGAGCGTGCCAAAGAAATAGACATACATACATACAAACATACATACATACATACTCGCGAAAAACATTACCCTCCTTCTGGGGCAGTCGGGTAAAAATAGAGATTTAAGCCGCATGAAGCGAGTGGGATACATGTATGCCAACGGGGCATTTGATTAATTTGACAATATTACTGTATGGAAATATGAAATATCGCTAACTAGTGAACTAAAATACGAGACTCAACCCCCCATACCCCCCGAAACGCCTCACGTAATTACGTGGCGTTTTAGGCGTATCGTATTTTAGTTCACTAGTTAGCGATATTTCATATTTCCATACAGTAATATTGTCAAATTAATCAAATGCCCAAACGACTAAAGGATTGATTATTACGTTCATTAATTAATGAACGTGATAATCAATCCTTTAGTCGGTCTCGGATTCAGGTCTCGGCAGACGTCTCACTCACCGAGGAGCGAGCGAGACACCAAAGTGAACCAAAGTCAACGACCAATTCACCGACCTAACCGTTCTTTCGGCTCGCTTCGGAATACTTCGGATCACATCGGACGAGCCAATTCAACAATAGGCTCGTCTCCGACACAATACGTCATAAACTTATCATACGACATACGTCACTGTAAAGGCTCTTACATACTGGCACGACTTTTTAACCGACGAAAAAAAAGGAGGTTCTCAAGTCGACCCGTATATACATTTTTTTTTTAATTATGACCACGGATAACTGTTCCCATTTCAAATAGAAAACTAAAATCCACCCCCTTTTTTATGTTGGGTTATCATCAATTGACATTTCCCGCTCTGGGTGGAGCGGGAGGGCGTGTCAGACTTTTACTGACTAAAACCCACCCGTGTTTCTACAGTTGCCTATTGCCAAGGTCCCGGTATCCCTTTCGGACTTTTCCGCAACCCTGGCAGGCATCGGTCCTAACGGAACCCGTCAAGTGGGCTGACATCTCTTTGAGGCGCGCCTGGAACACGACACGACGTCGACCCCGGCCTGGTCCTTATCGGACGGCGAGCTACCTATTGCTGGCCGTCCGCAAGCCCGCGCCTACGGTGGCCGAGAATCCACCTGGGATTCCCGACGCCCAGGGTGTCTCCCGCGGCAGCGGTTAGCGGCGTGAGGGCGCTTACCTTGCGTCTCCTTCACGCGTTCCGCCTCCTCCTCCGCGAGCATTACTGCTTCGCAGAACGAGGTGACGGCTTCCCATGCCCTCTCTCTCCGTACCATGGCCTGGACCAGGGCCGGAAGCGAGAGGTCATTGCTACCAATCGCCTCCAAGAGCGGTGCTCCGCCCAAGCAGGGCAGACCTCCATCGTATGCTCCAACGTGTTATATGCTCCACCGTGTAAAAAAAATCCACCCCGTAGAAAAAATGGGGTTGATCGATTTTTCACCTACTGAATTTTCAACTGTGAACCGTTTCTGTTGCACACATACATAATTCTGATGACACAACCAGACCTGGAGTTGATCTGATGATGGAGACGGAAGACAGTCGCGAAAGCTCCTTCAGCAGTTTCATCGTGTTTGAGCTTAATTAGGTAGGTAGTAGATTTGAGCCACATTAATAAATGGTAACTCAAAAGCGAAAAATAAACCTCTTAGTAAAAGCTCCTAAACTAATTGAAGTAACAAATTTTGAGGCGGCGCCGAACACACATTGAACGAAGATTCATCAAGCTACCATTATACCTACGTTGTAATTAATAAGTACCTACCTAATTAATTTGTTTGGAATCGAACCCGGGACCTCTGGGTCTGAGATGTCTAACCACTAGAATACAGAGGAAATATTTAACAGTTTGTGTAAAAATCCAAAAATGCCCATGTCAAAAAATTGTTTTTTTTAGAAGTTGGTTGTTTTTTTTTGGCTTTTTTTCTCTTTTTAGTTGTAGTACCTACCCCACACAAATTCGAATACCTTTACCTGAAAATGTAAATAACAGTGACAGGAACTTATTATAACACTAGCTGTGCCCGCGACTTCGTTCGCATGGATGTCGGAAAACAATAATATGTGGCTTAGAAAAGTTGTACCTTCATTTAAAAAGGGGGAATCTTTCGACCACGCCTGGTGATTTTTCCTAGTAAGAAACTGCCAAAAAACTTGTGTTTTTATTTAAGAAAATGCTTCTCTTTATAAAATATTAGCGGTGGAACCACCTGGAGCGTACACAAAAAAGTTGCTAGGGTTGCTCACACGCGAAAGAGCTACATAAAGTTGGCAAAAGCAACCAATACTAAGATCCACCCCCGCAACGGATAATGTCTGGCCCTGAGCTTTGTTAATGGTCATGGCGTAACACAGGCTGACGGGGAATTGCACACGCTTAGAACTAAACGGGAAATTATTGGGAATGAGAGGAATTCTTGGAATAAAAACAACATCACCGGCGCCGCAACCTGTTAAGATTTCGGCTTCGATGACGTTTTGTTGGTGATTGGTGACTATGAGCCGAGTGCCGTTGCAAAGTTTGGGAGGACTTAAATTTCTGAGCAGAATTATTGGCACTCCGACTTTTAAACAAATTTTGTGTGCTGAAGGGATTCTAAGAACTCTACTGGATAGTGTGTGGCATCTTCTTCTTCGGGAACCGTATTTATCGATGTATATTGTTGACTTTCCCCAGAAACATGCCAATATTTGTGTATTTATTGCTGTCCGATAGTCGAACAAATCAAATCAACCATAAGGCCTCTGCCTCGAATCTTGCGGGCAGCGGGGCGGCGGCGGCGGCGGCGGCGGCGGCGCGGGCGCGGCAGGATCTTATGCGTAAAATCAAATGGACCGGTTCTCGAAAACAGCGGCGCGGCAGCGGCGAGGCGGCGGGCAGCGAGCGGTGCACTCCATTCAAGCGGTGACCGCCCGCGCGTCTGCATTGCAGTGTTGTTGCCCACAATAAATTGAGCGTTAGGAATAAATTTGAATCAAAAAGATGTTGCCGCCATTGTTCAGACATTTCTTTCGCGAATAAAAACAAATATCTCGACGACACAATCGTGAACACAACACTACGCGGTTATAGTGACGCGCGATCTGCCCGCTAGTTTCGAGAACGGGTCTTAAATGCCCGCCCCGCTCCCGCGCCGCCGCTGCCGCCGCCCCGCTGCCCGCAAGATTCGAGGCCGAGGCCTTACACATGCCAACAACGATCGAATCGAATGAGCGGCGGTCACGAATCATACGAACAAATTACGAAGTATAGTACAGTTCGATTCAAACTTAATGGCGGTTCGGAACATGAGGCGAGTCGCTGCGCAGTAACAATTTCATGTGACAGCGGGGGTGAGGGGTGGGGTACTGCGCAGCTAAAAGCTAACTTCCGAGCCGCCATTAAGTTTGAATCGATCTGTAACGACTCGTTTCTTGACTTCTTAATTTGAACCTAATGAACGAAACCAACCAAAATAACAAATCAAAACCAATCAGATCAAATTACTTTCAACGAATGACAACCCAACCAACAATTTATTATTTATAATATTTATTTATTAATTTATTATTATCGACACTAAAGAAGTCAAAAACAAAGATACCTACACTAAAAATTATTAGGAATATCTGGGCGAAAGTCATTCTTCGACGGAGACTTTTAACACCGCGATTCAGCAAATGACATTAAACGAACAACGCCATCTATCGAGCACGAAATGATACTGTCAAAATATATGGGAAAACGTTCGAACACTCTGTAAGCTAAATAAACTATGTAGAAAAGTGAAAAATTAAAGAATAAATACCTATATTTTTTAAGAAATTAACATTTTCACTATTCTTTCATGATTATCAAGATTTGAAAGATAGGTAGCGCCACCTATCGCACTAATACTAAACTAATAAATAAACAACGCATCTGGAAAATTTTAATTAATCTAACTTTAGAGTTATATTCTATACACAATGTATTGCGTTAAGTTTCCGCGCAAAGAAAATGACAGTCATATAACAACACACGATCTCACAAACCTAGTAATTAAGAAGTAAGTTTCATTTCGCGTCAATAGATGTCGTTACGTGTATGTACATTACGTAATGAAAATTCCTTCTTGAACACTTTAAATTCATATATCTTTTGATATTTTGAAGCGATTGCGATGAAACAAAAACTAATTGAAGCATCGAGTTACACACGATATTTGAGTATAAAAGTTAACCATATTGATTTCGTACTTTTTACGTGAAAGTGGAACAATCAAACTAAAGAACATACAAACAGACAGACAGACAAACAGACAAAAATTCCAAAAATGGTAGAAATGGAATCTGTTGGTTATTCTTGGACAACCCACCAACTTTTTTTTTTTTTTTTTCATTGTACAGAAACGCCTCGTCTACAGATTTATTATATGTATAGAATAGATCATGCATCAACATAGGCTAAGTGGCAAAATCCGTACTATTGAAGCTAGCTCAAAAACTAGCCAAGCAAACTTAATAAAATTTATATTGGACCACCTCTGAAGTACCTATGACCTACTAAACAAAAAAAGAATCATCAAATCAATTCATAATTGGCGGAGTAATGGCGTAAAAAACATACAAAAAAAAAAAACATAATAGTCGAATTAAAAAGCTACCATTGGTAAAGAAAACGATTCGTTTTTGTTTTACAGGAACCGAGCATACCTCGCGGCTCGCACCGCACGGCGCACCTTTGAAGTTTACCGACTCGCCGCGGATCGGCCGGACCGCGGCGCACGTGTCTGCGCTACCACGCACGATACGATTCCCATGGTCCGGGCTGATCCGCGTGCGTCCGCGGCCAGTCGATAATTTCAAGGGGAATGTACACACGGCTACACATCAAGCTATACATTTCCAGTTTATGCTGATCTCGCATTGTATAGAATTTCCTTACAATGCGAGGTCAGCTTATGCTGGAAATGTATAGCTGCGTGCGGGCTCGTCCGTGTCCGTCCGCGATATGGCGCACCGTCGGATTCCACTATCAACCTCAGACCAACAAAAAAGGTTGAATTGATTGAACAGACCAAAAAAAAACCTCAGACCAACAAGAAAGGTTGATTTTGATGTACGGCATGATCCGTCTTTCCTTTTTTGTTGGTCTGAGCTTATATCACTAATAAAATATTTTTCATCAGTGCTAGCCTCTAGATTTGGATCTTTTTTTAGTTGTAACGTGTTAATTCTTACTTGAGTCATGGTAGACAAAATTACGAAAAATGAGAGATCATTTTACTTTTGATAAATGCTATTCTTAATTTTTTAGGTTAGAAGCTTACGACCGAAACTTTAATTTCGGCAATCAAAGCCCTCAAGCTTCTGAAAGCCAAGCCATTGTCGTTCCTGAAGCCGATCTTTACCAAGACGTTAATAGCTCCACCAAATTGCCGAAGGAACACCAGGGTTAGTACATTCTGGTACAGCACAGAGAGGCATATTTCGAGAAAATTGAAATTTACTGAATTCTAGGTTACAAAATGTATGGAATTGACAGTTTTAAATGGCCGTGTCGCCGATTCGCCACCTATCGGGATAAAATGGCAGTTTACATCCCCATTGACGGATCAACGCACAGCCTAAACCGCTTGATCGAAGAGACCTGAAACTTGGAGGGTGTGTTCTTTGTATGAAGTAGGCATCCGATAAGAAAGGATTTTCCGAAATTCTACCCCTAAAGGGGTAAACAGGGGGGTTCCCTTTGTATGAAAAATACGTAATATTGAAGCTAACTCAAAAACTACATAAGCAAAGTTGATAAAATTGATATGGGACCACCTCGGGAGTATACCCTTTCGAACTAAAAAATATTTTTTTAAATCGGTTCACAATTGGCGAAAATATCGGTGAACATAAACTTACAAAAAAAAAAAACCTACAGAGGAACATAGAACCTCCTCCTATTTGAGGAAGTCGGTTAAAAATAAAGAATAATGTGTATCAGGGTTTTTCAAAAATCGACTCCTAACGGAGTGAACAGGGGTAGTCTCTATCACAGCTCAAACCTCTAAACGGCACAAACGACACAACGGAAATTTGGCACAGAGAGGCATCCACTAAGAAAGGGTTTTTTGGAAATTCGACCTTTAAGGGGGTGAAAAGGGGGATTTCGTTTGTATGAAAAATCTTATTCCTTGAGTTAATAGACTTGAAACTTGGCAGGAATACATATCTAAGTACTTAAATAATAAAATTTGTCATTTTTAGTTTTTCAACCGACTTCTAAAAGGAGGAGGTTATCAATTCGGATGTTTATTTTTTATGTATGTCCGGCATCGATCACTAAGTTTTAGTGATCGATGATGTCCGGGCATAACTCCTTCATTTATACACGGATTTGGAAAATTCTTTTTTTGTTTGAAAGGGTATACTTCCGCGATGGTCCCGTTGCCATCAAATCAGGATCTGATGATGGGATCCTGGAGAAATCGAGGGAACTCTTCAAATATTATAGGCACTATAGCGATTTAGGTATTTTTTTAACTCGTGCAGTTGCTCTCGGAAAGCACCATTTGGTGAAGTGGAACTGATCATGAAGAACACAGATGGCCACCGGAACTACTCAATAATAAGTATTTCACGGGTTGTGATTCGATTAGGTACTTTAAGGTTGCTAACCCATTTATGCTCGTCACAATGTATATATTATGGTGACGTGGGGCTGATGGTGAAGTAGAAGGAGAGGAGAACTCCTCAACGATTAACGTCCCTGCACCGGGAAAAGCAATCTTTTGTAAGATGTGATGAGCAGTTGACATAAGGCTATTGTAACTTAGATAAAGTACAAACTGACCCACTAAAAAGCGAGAAATAAAAACTTAAAAAAAAAAAAAAACAACCGACTTCCAAAAAAACACTACAAATTGAAAAATCAAGTAATAAAAACTAAAACCCAACTACGACTGAAAAGGTATAAACAAGACACCACAGACAGACAAATCAAAAATCCGGAGTCACACGTGTTAGGGCATAAATCGAACAGATTACGTGTGACTCCGGATTTTTAATTTGTCTGTCTGTGGTGTCTTGTTTATACCTTTTCAGTCGTAGTTGGGTTTTAGTTTTTATTACTTGATTTTTTTTTAAATTCTTTTGGGGTTATAATATATATATTTTTGAAATGTGCTCATTAAGCCCTTTCATTTGATACCCAACATGGTACGATTAAACCATTTTTTTTTTCAAGTTCGTCACTTTATGTCCTCTAGAGGGCGCCATTTTTAATTTAATGTGACTTCACATAGCCTATAACCAGCGGAGAATCACGACGCTTCTAACGATACCTCATTTGTCAAATTGTGATAAGTGGTTTGGAAGATAGGAGGGAACAGATGAACATACATACATACATACATACATACATACATACATACATACATACCGGTCAAAATCATAACCCTCCTTTTTTCTTCGCCGTAGTCGGGTAAAAATAACTTTAATTTCGGAAGTCGGTGTCTTTGGTTTTGAATTTTCGTTGTTTGCCACCGACTTTTTTTTGTAAAAAAGTTTTTATCTAAAATAACGTGTATCAGCGTTTTTACCCGACTGCCCCAGAAAGAGGGTATGTATGTATGTATGTTTGTTTGTTTGTATGTCTATTTCTTTGGCACGCTCTGTAGCCTAAACGGCTTAACGGATTTTAACATACGAGGTGTCGTTAGGTTCGTCTTAATTGTGGGAGTGGCTATAGTTATTTTTTTAATTTCATCTGCAAACAAAAAAAAGGGAGGGGAAGGTTTTATTAAAAAAAAAAATTACATTATTGGTATCAAATAAAAGCTAGTACCTAATGAGTTAATTCCAAATATATAAATTAATAAAACTAAAAAGCTTGAAATAAAACAAATTATTTATAAAACAAAAAACCCGCCTGCAAAAACGCATAACTTAAAAAGAGAAAAACAAGCATTATAATCTGTAGAATTGTGGTATTACAGGCGGGGAACAAACCAATAACCTGAAATATGGTGTAACTGTTGTTTAACTCATTCCTTAACAAATAAGTGACCGAATTTGATTTATGTCACCTAGATTGTTCATATTAGAAATAAGAAAGTGATCTATACCAATTTTTTTATTGTAAAAAAGTTTTTATTTCTCGCTTTTTAGTGGGTCAGTTTGTACTTTATCTATATCTAAGTATACGAATTTAGAAATTGTTTGTATAAATTGTAATTACATTAGTTTCATTTATTAACTTCTCCATATTACATCACTTTCACCATCACTAATGAAGCATATTAAGCATTGAATGCTATGTACAGTAATAATTGGATTTCAGATTTATGTACTGTATTTTGTACTGTGTTGATTGTCTTAGTCTGTAGTCTGTCAACTGTACTTATTAAAATAAAATAAAATAAATTGGTCACTTTATGATTATAAATTGTAGCAAAACTTATGCCCACAAATCTGCACAAAACTGACGAAAAGAGTGTATCGGTCACTACGGTACTAAACTTGACACTTGATAAAGTGTACTTTTTGAGTCATTTTGTTTATCATCAACATCATTCATTCTCATTTTACTAATTTTTCGAGATAGGTCACTTTCGTTCTCAGCGTGCAACTTTTTGTTTGTTTTCATAATCTGTGACGTCTCCACACCAAGCGCGCCAAATGGAGGGCGTTTAAATAGCCCGGTTCGGTTGGATATTCTCTGCTACTTTCATAGATACCATGATTCACGGGTTAGGAAAAAAAAAATTGCATGGATTCTGTTCGATTGTGAGCAGGCCGAAACGATGCGTGATTTAGAACAAATTGATGAAATAGCACCTCTATTGATAGCGATAGATTGCTATCGCTATCAATAGAGGTGCTCATGAGTGCTTACTCAATCTCAGATACCCTTACATTACAGTTACGAATACTGAATCACATTTGATCATCCATGGCATGAAGCCATGATGAAGCAGATGTTCATGAAAATTGAAGTGGCTTGTAACTACATGTGTTTTGTGTTTGTGTAGGCTGTTCGAAGGGGCCCAGAGTGCCCGGTCCACGCCGCATGTTGTGTTGGTGGCTTGTCGAACGGGACCAGAGCGCCCAGTCTACGCCATATGTTTTGTTGGTGGCTGGTCGAAGGGGCTAGAATGCCCGGCGCACGCCGCATGTTGTGTAGGTGGCTAGTTGAAGGGGCCCAGAATGCCCAGCCCACACCGCATATTGTGTAGGTGGCTGGTCGAAGGGGCCCAGAATACCCAGTCCACGCCGCGTATTGTGTAGGTGGCTGGCTGGTTGAAGGGGCCCAGAATGCCCAGTCCACGCCGCGTATTGTGTAGGTGGCTGGTTGAAGGGGCCCAGAATGCCCGGTCCACGCCGCGTGTTGTGTAGGTGGCTGGTTGAAGGGGCCCAGAATGCCCGGTCCACACCGTTTGGTACTTGCGCGCCCGGTCCATACCGCATGGTAAATTGGTGGTTGGGGGGTGGGGCCTAGTCAAGGAACATATACTCACCTACGGCGAGGGCCTAGTACGCCCAGCTCATGCAATGTGTAATCGGTGCGTCGACCCTGTGCTGCTACTAAGTGAGAGATCCTTACGTAACATGTCAGGAATGGACGAGCTGATGCAAATGGAATGTTGTTTCTTCTGGCATTTGAGATGGACCATATCAGGATGACTAAGCACACGAGGACGTGTGATACTCAGGGTGGTCGTGACGGCGCGTCTAAAGATTTTACGACGCTAAACTAACGGAGTTGATTTTCGAACGATTGTGACAGCTGTCAACTTGACGTAACCCCGAGTACTGAGGAGGCGGTCCCCCCGCCAAAAAATAATGAAAGATCGCGGAGAGGGATCGAAACCGGGAAACCGGCAAGGATTAATGGCGACTCATGGAGACTACCCTGGCAGGGCAGTGAGTTGATTGATCGGCGCTCGCGACTCACGTACTCGGTGGAACGTCGTTTACGTTATTGTTCATTCCTTAATGTGATTATTGTGTTTCCTTTAATTACATCTCTTAACCCGCAAACCTACGCATAAGAGACAATAAGACCTCTTCTGATAAAGACCAATACTTATTGCAAATAAATGATTATGATTAAGACGACGTATTGCCTTTAAACTATTTACTTACAACAAAAAAAACAACTGACTTCCAAAAAAAACACTAAAAAAGTGAATAATAACTTTAATTTCGGAAGTTGGTGTCTTTGCTTTTCAAGTCGGTGGCAAAAAACGAAAATTGAAAAGCAAAGACACCAACTTCCGAAATTAAAGTTATTTTTCACTTTTTTAGTGTTTTTTTTGGGAGTCGGTTGTTTTTCTTTTTTGTAATTTACTTGACGTCACAGTCCTGTCCAAATTCACATTTTATTTTTATTTATTAGGGGCAACAAACAGCAGTATATTAAATATTACACATGATAGGAGTACTAAACTAATAGAATTAGCAAATACACTACTCACGACGTTATCCACAGATTATCATATAAAATAATTAGCATAGGTACTGTTAATAATAACAATAAGGGCAAACTTAAAGATACTCATTACAAGGTTAAAATTATTACTCGGTTTGTTTTTAAACCAAATGTATCTCTGAGAGCATAAAATAAAGTGAGAAAAAAAAAAAAAGCTAATAATATCTGCGTCTTAGTACTAGGGACAAATGTAAAGGTTTGGAATCCGATAAAATCGGCATGCAAAAAACGAACTTAAAGCTACATAAATACATACACATTATTCGTAGTTTCGAAGCGTGAGACCGATGTTGTTGACTTTTTAAGGAAAAGTCTAGTGATTATATTTATATATTTATTTTCTGTACAAACATTATATAAAATTATGATTAGTTTTGGAATACATTCGAATGGGAATACATAAACGGAATCGTAAGTTTCGTTAAACAGTCTACGTGTGAAATGTGCGGGGCGTACGGCCACCGTAAATGCGTTAGGACGAGCTCCTGCAGCTCACAAACAGTTGATGATTATGACTAGCACTAAGTATAACATGTGCAGTGGGAGCAGGGCGCGCTCGGCCGCTCAGCCCTGCATGATGAGGTGCACGAAGTTCTCGTAGTTGATGTTGCCCTGCGAGTCCTCCTGCCCCTGCAGCAGCTGCTCCACCTGTCACACACGCACGCATTACTAACTCTACTACGTCGTCGGCGTCGCTCGTCGGAGCGCAGACTCGCTGAGCGCGCTCTTCCCAAGCTTACCATATTGTAGGTAGGTACTCTATTTTTAATTCAGCGGCACGCAATACAATTTATTTCAAAACGCCAAAACGTTCTGCTAACCAATGTGCTTTGTTGGCGGTTGCGGTAAACTATGCGACGTTCGACTGCCGCTGCCAGTGTTGCCACTAGCGACTGTGACCATTAGCTAGTTACAGTACTACCAACCGTACATCCATCAGTGGTAACATTTACACTACGAAAACCGCTGCTACGACATAAAGGTGCTGTCAATGTCACATATTTACCACTGATGTGCGGTTGTTGCACGGGCGCTTTTTAACATGCGAACCGAGCGTCCGAGCTTAAACAGTGCCAGACACACATAATATGCGTGCCTTCAATTATGTTGCACAACAGGGGGCCAAGTCTACTAATTTACAAACGTGTCAGTAGTGGTCTCGCAATAATGAGTTTTTGACAAACTCAAACTCAAAGCATTTATTTCAATTAAACCATTTACAGGCACTTTTGAATTGTCAAAGAATCGGTCAGTTAGTCAAAAAGTTGAAGCTAGTTGCCCATTCCAAATCGTAGATCTCTATGGAGAAGAACGGGCAAGAAACTCCAAGGACACTCTTTTAAAAATGGATATAGATATTACAAAATCCTGGGTACAGTATTCTTGGTGCTTCTATATGTGAGAACAATGTCAAATGAAAAATAATCAAAAACAATTCAAAATGTAAGATTAAAAATAAGCCCTGGCAGATGAGAGATGACCAGTCTCAACTGACAGCGCCCGTTCACGAACATGACACGTGGATCAGCACCATCCAGCTCAACCATTTTGTAGGGAACCGAATGATCCAACACACGCGCCACCATCAGCGAGACATTTAAGTGAGTATGACATACTCTCATCTGCCATGCTCTTTCAAGTCAATATAAAACATGATACCATATTAAACGGCTCCATGGTACTCACATTTACAAAATTGAAAAAATGCTTCTAATTTATACAAAACTAAAATTTGCAATGTACTTGAGAGATTAATATAATAGAATTTAAAGAAAAAAATAAACATTAAGTTTGTAAAGTCAGAAAAAACAAGGGGAAGCAACTCTTCCAAATATAAAAAAAAATTACTAGTGAGCCCTAGTGCCTGTGGAGCAGGACCAGCATTAAGCCAAGCATTTTTATCTACGATATAATCATCCAACTTATAATATGCCTGTCTACATAGTGTGCGTTTAATGCATGTTTTAAATTTCTTCTCATTTAGTTGAAGAATAATGAGTGGTATTTTATTATAACATTTTACACAGTACCCCATAAAAGAAGTATGTACTTTAGACAATCTGAAACGTGGTTGATCTAATTTGTTCCCATTTCTAGTGTTAAAGTTATGCCTGTCACTTATCTTACTAATAAGATGTAGATTTTTCCGAACATACATAATGTTTTCATATACCTATGTACTGACAAGGAACCGTCATGACGTTAATTTTTTTAAACAGTTCCCTTAGTGATTCGCGTCTGTGGAGGTTGTAGATGGACAGCCCTCTTTTGCAAAATAAAGATAGAATCAATATCTGCAGCCCGTCCCCACAGCAAAATACCGTAAGACATGATGCTATGAAAGTAACTAAAATAGACCAGTCTCGCGGTATCCACGTCTGTTAGTTGGCGGATTTTCCAAACAGCGTAAGCGGCTGAACTTAGTCGCCCTGCAAGTGATGTTATGTGAGGACCCCACTGTAGTTTTGAATCAAGCGTGATCCGCAGGCAAACTGTCTTTTCGACGAATTCTAGTATCTCCCTGTTCAGTACAACATGACATTCACTACTTCCTACATTCGGTAACGTGAATCTCATGCATTTAGTTTTCTTCTCATTTAATACCAAATTATTTATAGTAAACCAATTATGGACCTTGAACATAGCGTTATTTACGTCGTCAAGCTCCCGTGCATGTCTATTTACTTTAAAAATCAGTGATGTGTCATCAGCAAATAACACCATTTGTGGTCGATTTTTCAGTAGTTGAGGTAAATCATTTATATATACTAAGAAGAGGAATGGACCCAATATCGAGCCCTGTGGTACACCCATTCTAACTTTTAAACCCAATGAGTTCACACCGTTTATTTGAACTTGCTGCATTCTATCATTCAAATATGATTTTACTAAGCTAAGCGCAAGTTTACCCAGTCCGTAATGCTCAAGTTTCAAGAGCAGCGTTTCGTGATTCACGCAATCAAAAGCCTTAGATAGGTCGCAAAAGATGCCTATTGCATCTTGAGCCTCTTCCCATGCCTTAAAGATGTGTTTTAATAAGGTGACACCGGCGTCAGTTGTGCAACGTGTTTTGGTGAAACCATACTGTTGATCGTGTAGGATGTTATTACGGTTAAAATGATTGAGCATTTGATTTAACATTACTTTTTCAAACACCTTGCTAAAAACCGGCAAAACTGATACGGGTCTATAATTATTAGTGTCTTTGCTGTCCCCGGATTTGAAAAGTGGAATAACTTTACTGTACTTCATTAAATCTGGGAATACCCCTTGATCCACACACAAATTAAATATTAAAGCTAAGTAGGGTGCAATTGTCTCAATAATAAATAATAATTTTTTTTTTTTTTTTTTTATAATTTATTGAAACAAAAACTCGGTTTACAGAAACTATGTGTTCGATAACAACTGCATTAGTAAAATACTGTGTCGCAGTCATTAACGCCCACCTCCAAAAAGTCGGGACAAAAGCAAATTAAAAGACTAAAGTAAAATAAAAATAAAATAAAATTAAGAACTTAAAATTAAGACAAAAGTATTTTCTTGATTTATGATTTATGTGAGATTTAATGGACGGATTTTATATGATTTGTGTGTGGGGTGTAACTGTGTGTGTGTGTGTGTGAGTGTGAATGTGAGAGTATGTGGTAGTGAGGTGTCTGTTTGTGCAGGGGGTGTGTGTTTGCGCATGTTATACATATAAAGGGCAATTGGAAGATGAGTTTAAGTTTAAGTTTTCACATATGTTTCCAATTCATCATAAGTGAGTGTATGGAGCCATTTATCCGTGATCTTTCGACACTCTCGCAAGGTCAGTGGATATATATTGAGCTGTTTATTTACACGATTATACAAAGTGGAGCTAAGAAAGTGATACTGCCGCCGAACAACTTGAACTCTGGCAGGTTCCACCTGGCAGACTCTGTCAGATCTGCGTTTTTGGGTAGCGACAACAGGATCGAATGGAAGGTCTGAGTGTTTACGCAGCAATACAGCAAGAAGAAATGCGTGTCTGACTCTTGGTAGCTCGCACAGAGCGTATAGTTCCGTAGTTGGAAATCGAATAGGGTTGTGAGTCATGACTTTTAACACTGCCCTCTGTGCCCTTTCCAGACGGAGCATTAAGCACTTCCCAGCTCCGCCCCAAGCAGCAATACAATATTTTATGATGGAATGCGCCAGAGCGAAGTATACTGTTCGTAGTGTAGCAAAATCAGCAGATGTTCGCAAGTTTTTAAAAACAAATATTAATTTTCTTACCCTAGAAACCAGAGCCTCAATTTGCTCCTTCCATGTCAGTGTACCATCTATTATAACACCCAAGTATTTAATACTATGGGTGCGCGTAATCTGAGCGCAACCGGTGCAGTCAGTCGATATTAACCCGCATTTATGAGCCGTCAGAGTAAAGGGAGATGTGGGTTGAGAGGCTTTACTTGGAGCAAATGTAATGAATTTGGTTTTTTCTACATTGAGGGTTAGCAGGTTTCTATTCAGCCATTTCATTGCAACAAGCAGAGCGGACTCTGCATATGAGCGGGTTACCAACCAATCTTCACCATGAATAAGTATGACGGTATCGTCCGCGTAGGTTATAATTCTAGCGTTAGTTAAAGCCAGATTACATAGGTCATTTATATAAATAAGAAACAGGGTAGGTCCAAGGACACTACCCTGCGGGACTCCGTAGGTTAAAAATTGCCGCTTGCTAACGTGATTTCCTATCTTTACGGTCTGAGAACGCTCACTCAGGTAACTCCTAAAAATGTCCAGACACACTCCCCTAACACCAACCCGCTCCAACTTTTCCAGCAAGAGGGGAACAGAGACTGTGTCAAAAGCTTTGGAAAGGTCTAGGAAAATAGCTATTGTTTTAAGTTTATTCTTTATATTTTCTGCTATAGTACCAGTTACCTCCAAGACTGCATCTTCTGTGCTTCTACCTGATCGAAAACCATATTGGTTCGGAGAAATTATGTTCTGTGAGTTAAGGTAATTAAGTAGACGACTATTTATGATTTTTTCTAAAACTTTGGATAAAATTGTAAGAACAGAAATAGGTCTGTAGTTATTGACACTGCCCCTGTCCCCACTCTTGTAGATGGGATGTACAAGTGCTCTTTTAAAGACAGCCGGGAACACTCCTGATGTGAGTACAAGGTTAAATATGTGCGAAATAATAGGGATTAGGGTGTCGCGGGCTGCCCTAATCAAGGCAGTAGAAATTCCATCCCAACCCACGGCGCAATTGTCTCTAAGGCCAAGGATGATGCGTTCAATCTCTTCGCCATCGGTTGAGAGAATGGTCATGGAGTTAGGAGAGGCATTGTTGTCTGAGGATCGCGTGCGGGTACACTGTGCATTATTTATTTTAGACGCCAGGGTCTTCCCCACATTCGCAAAGAAGTCATTTACATTATCCACTGAATCTGAGGGATCGGGAGTAATGGATAAAAGTTCAGTAGCAGAAGATTTATTGTTTTGGAGATTAGAGATTGATTTAATAAGATTCCATGTAGCCTTAGTATTCCTACGATATCTCTCAAACTCAGTTCGTTCATATTCCTGTTTAATTTTTCTAAGTAAATTATTGCAGAAGTTACGGTACCGCTTGAATGTCATTTGTAGTATACTACTGTTAGGGTCTCGTTTAGATTTAAGGCTAAGAATATCCCTGTTTCGTATGCATCTCAAAAGCCCCGGTGTGATCCAGGGTTTTGTAATTCTTCTTCTACTTGGGATAGTGCGTGTTACAGAGTTGTTATTGACCACTGTAGAAACAATATTGACAAATTCAGTAGCAGCCGTAGTTGCATCATCAGAGTTCATCACCGACGAAAAATCTACAGTTTTTATAATTGCTACGCATGCATCCATGTCTACTCGGCGCGATGATAACGGGGTTTTAGTTATATTGAATATTAATTTACAAAACACCACTACTGGAGCATGGTCCGTTATAGTAGAATCAAGGACTAAGGTTATAGCAGGTTTGTTTGATTTGATAACTACGTGGTCGAGACAGGCGCTGTTACGAGTGGGAAACAAATGTGCAGGAAGCATTGCATGGGATGGATTAACAAACTTTAATAGACATGCCCCACAGATCTTCGGTAATTTTGATCTTGAGTTGCTTAAAAGCTTTTACAACGACCACAGGGTTTATATGTTCCCCCCCCCCCCCCCCTGTGGTCGTTGTAAAAGCTAAAAAAGCATCACGTAAAACTTCCTGGTATAGTTCCGGAATAATCGGTGGCAAATATACACTTCTCATCAGAAAAATCGAAACACTTCCGTTTTTATGGTTTCTGTCCTAATTTAACACAAAAAAGTAGCTGGCAGTTTGGCCATTAAAGTGATAAGCGAAAATTCTAAATTCAAAATTAGAATTTCATTTGTTTATCCTATAAATTAAATGATTCACTGTTTTGAGACAAATGTGTGTTTAGAGTTGGAGTACATTTCACCTTCGAAAACTAAAAATTAGCGCTTATCTTAAAACTTTTTGTTCTGTGTTCTGTATACTGTGATTGTGGGACGTCTTTTTTCTAAAACATATGGATACTTCGCCCGCAGAAGCCGCCCAAGTGGTGGCATTGCTGGATTCTGGACTTAGTCAGCGTGTTGTGGCTGAAAGATTGCATCTAAGCCTGTCGTCTGTTCGGGAGACTGGTTTGTTTACGCGCCGTTCAGGATCTGGCAGGAATCGGGTCACTTCTGATCGAGATGATCGATTTATTGCAACAACTTCTTTACGAAATCGACGCCTTAATGCTTTTTAGACAACTGCAGCAGCAGCTTCATGTTGTACGTAGGGTGGCTGTAAGTGACTCTACAATTAGAAGAAGGTTGAAGGAACGTGGACTGGTACCGCACAAGCCAGCAAATGGGCCGAAATTAACTGCAGACCATCGAAGAGCGCGGCTTAACTTTGCACGTTAGCACCTAAATTGGTCATACCTCCAGTGGAACAAAGTCCTCTTTTCTGATGAGTGTAAAATTATGCTGTATGGTAACGACGGAAGGAACAAGGTCTACAGAAGAGATGGAGAACGCTTCGCACAATGCTGCATTGAAGAAAGGGTCAGCTTATGGTGGCGGTTCGTGGACGGTTTGGGGAGGAATCAGCGGCGACGGTAAGACAGAGCTTGTCTTTGTGTCTGGGCCACATCTGCCTGCACTAAACAGTCATCGGTACATCGAACAGTGTCTTGAGCCTCCCGTGATGCCCTATGCACATTTTATTGGCAACGGCAACATTCATGCACGACAATGCTAGGGTTCACACCGCGAGGGTCGTACGAGATTATGTTACCGAAGTCAGTATCTCCATTATGGAATGGCCAGCAAGAAGTCCGGACATGAATCCGATTAAACATCTATGGGATGAATTAAAGAGACGAATTCGTGCCCCAGAAACTCTTAGCCAGCTGCAAAATGCAATCCAAGATGAATGGAATGGAATGCCACAACATTTGATCGTGACTCTCATCCGATCGATGAAGAACCGTATGGAAGCAGTAATAAGAGCTCGGGGAGGGAATACAAGTTATTAAATAAACGTTTCTTAGCTTTTTTTTTCATTTACTTGTTGTTGTGTTGTTTTATCAATTTCCTTCATACTCCATACAGGGTAAAAATAACTTTTTTTTTTTGTTATTAAAAAAAAAACAATCAATCTACCCCAAATGGGGTGAAAAGCGGTAATTAATTTTACTGCGTTTTTTAATTAACTCAAAAATTGGTATAAATAATCTTTTGAGTCAAATTATGTAAATATCTCAATTGATTTATCAAAGTTCCTCCCCTGTGGGGGTAAAAAGAGAGGATACAGTTTACATGAAAAATCTTATTCCTTTGGTTAATAAACTTGAAACTTGGCAATACTTGCTACTTAGTATGCTATGTCAATGCCGTGAAACTCTGTTATTGGCTTAAGAGATAATTGTCATCATCTCGCTGTCAATGTTCAGTGTATGCAAACTTTAAGATGCTAGTTACTTTGTCGCATCTGCATTGTGCTGTTCATTGATAGTGGGGTGAAATTTCACTTAAAATGTCATATTAATAATAAGCTGTTGAGTTTCCAATAAATAAATAAATAAATAAATAAATAGTAAATAATAAAGATTGTCACTTTTAGTTTTTTAAGCAACCGCTCACATAAAAGAATCACGGGGTGTATAAGTAAAAAAATTAATGCGCTGTTGGAATAACTCGAAACATGGTACGATACTAATACACTTCTCATCAGAAAAATCGAAACACCTTGCAAGTTTATGTTTTGTAAGGATTATCAGAAAAATGTGTTTATTTAGGAATATATGTCAAATGTCGTTTAATAGTGAATAATATGAGGTTTTCAAATCCTAATGTTCTAAGTTTAAATTAAATCTTCATAGGTTTCGTTTTTTTTATAACAAGTTATTTTTACCCTTTTTTTTTTTTTTTTGAGGGTGGGAAATCATCCAATGACTTCTCCCGCTCTGGGTGGAGCGGAAGGGCGTGTCAGACTTCTACTGACTAAAACCCACCCGTGTTCCTTCAGTTGCCTGTTGCCAAGGACCCGGTATCCCTTTCGGACTAACCCGCAACCCTGGCAGGCATCGGTCCTAGCGGACCCCGCCAATTGTGCTGACATCTCTTTGAGGCGCGCGTGGAACACGACGCGCCATCGACCCGGGCCTGGTCCTGATCGGACGGCGAGCTACCCATTGCTCGCCGTCCGCAAGCCCGCGCCTATGGTGGCCGGGAATCCGCCTGGGATTCCCGACGCCCAGGGCGTCTCCAGCGGCGGCGGCGGTTAGGGGCGTGAGGGCGCAAACTTTGCCTCTCCCTCACGCGTTCCGCCTCCTCCTTCGCGAGCATTACTGCTTCGCAGAAGGAGGTGACTGCTTCCCATGCCCTCCCGCTCCGTACCATGGCCTGGACCAGAGCCGGACGCGAGAGGTCACCGCCGCCAATCGCCTCCAAGAGGACACGGCGGGGCTCCGCCCAAGCGGGGCAGACCTCCACCGTATGCTCCACCGTGTCCTCCGGGCGATCCACACAGTGGTGACACCCGGGCGTTTCCTCCCGCCTTATACGAAACAGGAACCTCCCGAAGCAACCGTGTCCGGTGAGGACCTGCGTCAGGCGGAAGGTGAGGACGCCGTGGCGCCTCTCTAGCCACTCCTCAAAGAGGGGACTTATCGCCGCAATTGTGGCGTGCCCAGCACTGGGTTGCGACAATCGCACTCTCCATGCCGCCATGAGATCCTGCCGGAGCTCTGTCCGCTGAGCCGCGATTTCTCGCGGCAGCGGAGTTACGCCCCGGCGCTTCATCTCCTCGCGCCACTCCCAGATGTGCGCGAGGACCTTCGCCTCCAGATCCCATGGCGGTAATCCGGCCAGGAGGCTCGCCGCCTCGCGGGAGACCGTGCGGTATCCCCGGGCCAGCCGAATGGCCATGACCCTTTGGGACGCGTTCAGCCGGCGGGCTGGCCGCAGCCTAAGGGAACGCGCCCACACCGGTGCCCCGTAAAGGGCCATGGACCGCACGACCCCCGCGTAGAGCCTCCGGCAGGAGGCGTTTGGACCCCCCAGATTGGGCAGGAGACGCCCCAAGGCAGCTCCAGCCCGGTCCAGCCTGGGAGCCAAACGTCGGAAATGCTCAACGAAGTTCCACCGGCTGTCGAGGACGAGTCCTAGGTACTTCATCGTCGACTCGACGCCGATGTGAACCCCTCCTACCGTAATTTGGGAACCCGACGGTGGCGCGTTCCGAGGGCCATGAAAACACATGACCTCGGACTTGTGCAAGGCCACCTCGAGTCCCAGCTGCCGGATTCTATCGACGATTGTCGCAACCCCGCGTGTCGCTAGTTCGGCCGCCGCCTGGTGCGACCTCCCCTGTGCCAGGACCAGCGTGTCGTCAGCGTAGCAAACTACACTGACGCCACTGGGGAGGTCGGCGCGCAGCACCCAGTCGTAACCGATGTCCCACAGATGCGGCCCCAGGACCGATCCCTGTGGGACACCGCACGACATCTCTCGCCGGTTCCACACTCCCTGGTGACCGGGGTAGATGACGGCCCTGTCCGTCAGATAGGCCTCGACCACACGACAGAGGTAGGTCGGCATCCGGTGGTACCGGAGTGCGTCCCTTATGCAACTCCAGGGCAGGGTGTTGAAGGCGTTGGCGATGTCGAGAGACACCGCCAAGACGACCCCACCCCGGGCCACAGCATCCCCCGTCGTGAGGGCCCGTACGCGCATGATGGCGTCCACCGTAGAACTCAATATCGGCCTGGTTGTCGCTTAATACAAATAGCCCGTGAACCCTCGGATATCTTGAAAACTACTGAACCTTTCTGATGAAACTTGAACTGTTCCCTACTGAAGTAAAGTAAGCCATAATAAAAATCTATAAGGGTTCCTTTATAATAGTTTGGGAGAAATGCGTGGACAAACATACGTACACACAAACATACAAGACGCACCTATAAAATTTTGAATATTTGTTTGGAAGCCCTTAAAGATTTTTATTGGAAATATATTGCATTGCAGTTCCAATAATATTACATACTTACTTAAGTACAGTCGAAAAAATTGAATTCTGACCAACCTTATGCTTATTTTTGTACAGACAATCAAATACAATTAGGTCGACATTCGCGTAAATATACATTTCCTTGGTAAAGAATTTGTCATCTGCCATCTTTGTTATTTTGACGGTTTCAAACGATTTATCGTCAAAGTGGGTCATGATTCACTTAGCCTGACTGTACATGAGTTTCGAATTGATAACCTCCTTTTTATAAGTCAAATCTAACTATCTAATATAAATATTATATAATAATATAGTAATTATAATATTATAAACGCGAAAGTTTGTAAGTATGGATTTTTCAAAAACTACTGAATGGATTTGGATGAAAGGACAATGCCAAGAATCGGCTCGAATTGTATGGAGCGACCGTCAGAATTTCTATAATAATGATAATTCATAATAAAAAGCAGTAAAAATTATACAATATAAATAAAATCTGTAGAACCACACCGTTCAAAAGTTATTTTAAATAGTTATTCAATTTAACAACACATTCCATTGATTTTTTTGCACAGAAATTGTTGCTAATTTCAACTAGAAATGTTGCCAATACGCCAATACCAAAATAAAACTATATCGTTTGTATATTGCTGTGTTACTGGACTCCGATTTTTCTACCATTTACGATTTGACTACCTTGGCTTTTGACTGAGGATAATATGCTAAAAGTCATTAATTCATTTAATAGTTTGATTATTATATTTCATTTAATAATCGAAGTGCCAGGTGGTCAACTTTAAAAAAAAACTATATCTTTTTTTGGTGTACTTCTAATAGAAAACTAATTACACTATCTAATTCTATATTTATTTTCCTTTTTTATGAAATATAGTTCATCTTTGTCGGTTCTGGCCGAGTCTTGTGGGAAGCCCTGGCATTCTCCTATAGCAAACAGATAGTTAACCTGGATTAACACATAGGATGCTTTTTATCCAGATATTCCCATGGGATCGAGTCTTACGCGGGTGAAACCGCGGGGCACAGCTAGTACATATAAAAGGTATAGAAAAATATTAATTCGGTGGCAAAAAATTCCGAAATCAAAGTTATTTTTACCCGACTACGGCGAAGAAAAAAGGAGGGTTATGATTTTGACCGGTATGTATGTATGTATGTATGTTCATCTATTCCCTCCTATCTTCCAAACCACATCACAATTTGACAAATGAGGTATCGTTAGAAGCGTCGTGATTGTCCGCTGGTTATAGGCTATGTGAAGTCACATTAAATTAAAAATGGCGCCCTCTAGAGGACATAAAGTGAGGAACTTAAAAAACAAAATGGTTTAATCGTACCATGTTGGGTATCAAATGAAAGGGCTTAATGAGCACATTTCAAAAAAAAAAATATTATAACCCCAAAAGAATTTAAAAAAAAATCAAGTAATAAAAACTAAAACCCAACTACGACTTAAAAGGTATAAACAAGACACCACAGACAGACAAATTAAAAATCCGGAGTCACACGTAATCTGTTCGATTTATGCCCTAACACGTGTGACTCCGGATTTTTAATTTGTCTGTCTGTGGTGTCTTGTTTATACCTTTTAAGTCGTAGTTAGGTTTTAGTTTTTATTACTTGATTTTTTTTCACTTTGTGCTTTTTTTTGTAAATAAAAAAAAATGCATTCTAAATGATGCTAGCTGCAGATTAGTGTGTAGTACGGAGGGTGGTGTGCGTGTGATGCTGAGGTAGGTACCTCGTCGTCGCTGAGCTTCTCGCCGAGCGTGGACAGCAGGTGGCGCAGCTCGGCGGAGGAGATGAACCCGTTGCCGTCCTTGTCGAAGTGGCGCAGCCCCTCGATGAAGTCGTTGGCGGTGTCGCCGCTGCGCGCCTTCGAGATGGCCTGCGCACAAATAGCTTGATGTGTAGCCGTGCGTACAAAGAATATAATTATAGAACATATAAAATTATTAAAATAACTTCCCGTTTTCCCCGTACGCTGTCCCCGTTAATTTATCCATTCTAAAATTATAAATTCGAAAGTAACTATGTCTGTCAGTCTGTATGTTACCTTTTCACGCCTAAACCACTGAACGGATTTCGATAAAACATAGGCTACTTTACGTTTGAATAGGGGATGAAAGTTTGTAAAGGAAACCCAGCATTTCTTAAGTATCCCGGATTCCCGGTAGTACATTCCAGTGTGACGATATCCGACATCCACAAAGGAAAGGTTCCCCTTGAAAAGCTCTTTCCATTGGCAGAAACCCATAGGCAGGTGGTCCTTTATGCAAATTATCAAATTGTACCAGTGGAAGACTCTTATAAAACTCCAACAAAGATGAATTTTGATATTCCTTAATCTATCTCTGCACTGTACCTAAATAAACTTTAGCCCGCGGCTTCGCCCACGTGGATGTCGGAAAAAATCCCACCGGATCGTACTACCGGGATTGAAAGCATCCTAAGTGTTAATCCAGTTATCTAATTACGTAACCTATTTTCGTAACCGATTAAGACTAATCTTTCATTTTGACATTTCAACAACATTCATTGCGTTTGCGTTATTTACGTTGTTGAGCATAATTTTTTTTCAAACTTATGAAGAATTGGATTTGAAATGACGATGACCATTTATGCCCTAATCGATTATAGCGAATTCATATTTTAAAATATCCTTCATTTATTCAAACTAGATTTAAGTTAAGTAATAGTCTGAAGTCAATCATAGCCTATGTTTAAAATTGAATAAAAAATAATATTATTTGCAGTTCCGATTACATTTTAGATTTAATGGCGACGATAAGTGACAGATCACAGTTCATTTCGTTCATTCGGTTAATGTGATCAGATTAGTGGTAGAAGTATTCCTTATTTTTGAGGTACAGGAGATAACCATGGAGGCCACCATATTATTTATTTATTTATTGATATGGCACTTCAACCAACGCACTTAAACATACACAAATAAAAATCACATACAGTTTAAGGTATTGTGAATTCGTCACTTAAAGAAGTGCACAGCACTATCTATATAACAACATGCAACATATTATTAGTGTTATAGTATAGATTAATATGTTCTTTTGTAGGTATAGTATCTTTTCCGAAGCAGATTCTTGTTGTGATTCTTGATTTGTGGGTAAAAATAATTATCTGTCTGAAAACAATGATATTAGTTGTCACTCGCTCATTCACTCACTTATGTCACTCGGCGCCATAGAAACCTACTGTTACGTTCAAACGTTGAGCTCTTTGATGTGTTATTGTTTGTTTGTTTATTTATTGTTTATTAAACACTTAGCCGCACATTTTTTGCACTTTAAGCTCGATATACACATTCTTGAAAGCGATATCTCATTGACGATTTTGGTTTTCTTACTGGACTTACAATACGTGTCAGTTTATCGGTAATTGGATACGATATTGCGGTGCTCTGATGATTGAAATCGTACATCATTGTTTCGGTGAATCAAATGTGTTTTACGCGTGCAACGTATTTAGAGACGTGCATTCAGTGAATTATCCGCGCAACTACAAAGCATCTTGATGGAAAACAACATGACATGTTGGATCATTCAGTCTCCTTCAAAATGGCTAAATGGTGCTGATCCACGCATTTTGTTGGGACTGCCAATACTACTTCGTATGTGGGACTGCCCATCTCTTCACTGGCTTATAATTATTTAGGTTTTAGAAATAAATGCTTAAAGATTGAATAAAAAATACATACCTACGCTGTTTGTGAGAGATTTGTTTTACTTTCCTTTACACTGATCGCCTTTCTAGTATGTGGAATTATTCGATAAGTTACAAGCATCTGGTAGACCCACTCCAGATGTTTTTAGCTATCCTAAGTTAGACTCTCCACCAGAGACGTGCCTAGCGATAGAGGTGTATCTAATAGGATCGTTTGATTTTCATAGCATAGTTTGATTTCATTGTGCCTCTCCCAGTCTTGGTAAATTTTAAGCTGCTCCCAGCCGCTGCCGAACCTAGTGGCGAGTTATACCACATAATGTTGTTATTTATGTTGCTCAATCTAGTCAAGCCCTACTAGGTTAAGCTAATTGTTACTTAAATCGAAATTCGTTACTGAACAAATTATGTATAACAACGCCTGACACAAAATGATTCGCAATCAATAGTTTTTTTAAGTGTAACGGATCAAAAATGCCAGGAAAAAGTTTTTTTTTGTTACCGAATATACAAGACACTGCTAGTTTATCCGAAACAGGAGGAATTCTTTCAAAATGTAGGTCAAAAAGTGCTTTTAAATTCACCATGTGCAGCTTAGTAACGTGATCGTTTTAGTAAGGGTTTGCATGTATAGGACCTTGGTCATGGTCCTTCGTTTCAAACTGATTCAGATTGTGGATCGTGTATTACGCAATTAGGGTGCAGGTTATAAACTATCTGTGTGCCTTTCATCCATAGTCGTTGGGCAGTTTTTGCGTAAATCCGGAACATACATCCAAACAAACAGACAAACGGACAAAAATCCTTAAAAATATATTTTCGGCATCAGACTCGTTCCCACACCTCGTAACTTAGTTAGACTTAGTTATTATTTTATTATGTATCCCATACTTCCCGCAACACGTGCAATATTTCCTTTTTTCTATTGATGAAAAACATATCTGCGGGCTGCAACAACATATGATAATAATTTATCTAGTCGGTGGTTTAAATATTATTTTATCATTACATAATGAAGGTATTATCCAAGTTTAGTCAGATAGTAAGTTACAAAACCCTGAAACGCGTACTTTAATTTTATTTGTTTTAAGAATTAGTACCTACCGTACCGAGTTTCGAGTTAATCTGATAGCGCGTTAAAATTTTTACTTACTTGCTTTGCCGCCCCGTTATTCATCTATGTGACGGATTGCTTCAAAAACTAAAAGTGACAATCTTTATGATTTACTATGGCAAGTAAATCATAAAAATGAAAAACTTTATAATTTACTTAGATAAGTATTCGTGCTCAGTTTCAAGTCTATTAGCTCAAGGAATAAGATTTTTTATACTAACGAAATCCCCCGGTTTCACCCTCTTAGGGGTGGAATTTTGAAAAATCGTTTCTTATCAAATTTCATGTCTCTAGGACCAGCGGCTTAGGCTGTGCGTTGATATCTCAGTCACCCTTGCCTTTTCCATTTGGACATCTGGAGGAATTGAAATGCAGAAAAAGTGTGTTTGCTTAGGTCGCGCACTTTGCGACTAGTGTAGCTAAAAATATAGTTAAGGGCAGAAAAATTAAAACCGTTAGGCCCTCGGAACATTCTGAAAAAATCATTATGGCTCTAAGGCTTCAAAGTTTGGAGACCCCTGACATAAACTATTCGAGTCTTGCACAGTGTGTTATTTTGCCTTAGTTGCGGATATACTCGTTTTTTTTTTTTTTGAAAGCTAACAATAAAAAAAAACTATTATTAAAACTCCGCCGGCTGTAACTCCTATACCTCTCAAAAGAGTTTGACTGCGACAATCGAAGTGCAACAGACCTTCAGATGTGCCTACTAAAACTAAGAGTAAAACAAGAGAATTAAGAACTAAAAACAAACAAAAGGACAACACTGATTGAAGTCAAAAGAAAAATATATATATAGACTGAGGTCAAAAGGAGAGGACAGTAAGTTATAAATAAGAACCTAAGTCCAAAAGCAGGAACATCAGGCTATAAAGAGGAGCCGCAGTTCAAAAAAATACCTCAGTCCAAAAATAAGGATTTCAACCTTATATTTAATGACCCTCCATCTACATCTTAGTCCGACTTTCAGCCAAATCGGTGCTTAGAGTCTTGACTAGTAAGATGAGTAGGTCCACAAGAGGTGCGTTGTGCCTCTGGGACATACGTCAAACACGACCCTCTTGATCGTCGCAGTCGGGTAAATTATATTTATGCATGATGGGATAGAGAAACGCGTAACTCCTTTTCGCCGCAGTTGGGTAAAGAAGAACTAAACGACTGCCGGCGAATTGCTTGAAGGATATCGCAAGCTTTCTTGCAACTGCCAGGGTTGCGGGTTAGTCCGAAAGGGATACCGGGACCTTGGCAACAGGCAACTGAAGGAACACGGGTGGGTTTTAGTCAGTAAAAGTCTGACACGCACTTTCGCTCCGCCCAGAGCGGGAGAAGTCATTAGATGATTTCCAACCCACAAAAAAAAAAAAAAGCTTTCTTGCAAATAAATTGCATGTCGACAATGTTACCTAGTTATTAGGTTTTAAAGGGATCTGTTTACCATGTTCAGATAATCTCATTTATTATTTGAAACATATCTTCGATTTGTAATTAATTAAATATTTCCGTATTTACAATGACAACTAGAAAGACAACAAGTAAAAATGTCAGTTAAACGAAATGAAGGCTGCATGGGCCGCATGGCATGGCAGATTAAAATAAGTCCCTACCTAAAAACTTCTGAAATAATTTTGGAAATATAACTAACAAAAAAATATAAGGCAAACGACTAGTGTATAACTACTAACGATAAAGGCAATAATTTCAGGATATCTTTTATGTGGTACTGTGGTGAGGACATACGTGGTTCTAGAGATGACTCTGGGTACACGGCACCTAACAAAACGGTGCGCTAATTTTCCAGAGATATAGTCTAACCCTGAAGACCTAGAGAAATTTCGTCTCCATACAATGTCACCGACGTTGAGGGTGATAGCCGAACGGTTGGTATTATATGATCGGGAATTGCAGAGATAGATTATCGGCGACTTTAGCATAAACCTCGGCGAGGGAAGATAGATTAGACGCGTGTTGAGACCGACTCTCAGTTAAATTGGTGCTTCGAGTCTGTCCATGCGCACGAGCAGGATCTATAAGGACTTCCCAACAGGACATAAGTTAGGCGTAAAACCAGTAGCCAAGTTATAACAAGAGTTGAGATATAATTTGACTGAGTAATAATTTCGTCCAATTTCTCTGGTTTTCACCGTCCAGTATACTCAGACACGTAACGATGCTTTGGTTATAGCGTTGTACAGTATTGGCCTGCGGCGTATAGTGGGGTGTATACATTGTTGAGTCCATGTGAAAGGATCTGAGGAAAAAACGGTTGCTACGTAAAACGGTAGCGTTGCCGCAAAGAACAGCCCGTGGCACTCCGAAGTTAACCTTTTCACCGCCCATGTACACAAAACGCGATGCGCTCGCCAGCGCCAAGCTATAAATGTATAACGAAATATATGGTAAACAGTAGTGATGAGGGTATGTTCCTATCGATAAATGAAATTTATACGCCTAAAATTTTCCCTTTGTTATAAAGTAGTTTATAAGTTCATATTTTACTGACCTCAAATTGATTTCGATATTAGTATCTATATATTTTTCCACGGACGAAATCAAACAGTGATAACTTTCGCGTCCCATCACTGGCAGACTTTGTATAAAGTCCTTGGCGTTCAGGGGACATTAAAAATATTACGAGTTTTGGTTTTTGCCGATTTTAAGACAATTAAGGGCTTCTTTTGTGTGGAAAACTAGAACACAGGGTTTTAGACAGTGCTATATTAAATATTAACAGGAAACAAAGCTTTTAAATACAGTAAATTTATTTTTTAAGATAGTTACAATGAAGAGCTTCTAATGAAGTCGTGGCGCTGGTGGCACGAAAATCCGGAACTTCTATTGAAGTCCGTGGCGGTGAAAAGGTTAAAAAATATTTTGATTCCAGGGCTTTAATTAGGGAACTTGCGTCTACCTTTTTTAGGGGAACCAACCAGACATTTGGAAAACACATCGACCATTGATAGAATATATCGATAACCATAGTAAGCGATCGGCAATAGACCAATTACGTCTATGGAGATAAGCTGCAGGGGTAAAGAAACGTCCTTCGGATAGCACATCTGTCCACGTGGTTGGGTGTTAGCAATTTTGTAGGCTTTGCACACGTCGCATTGTCTCAATGTTTCGGTGACGTCGCGAAACATATTTGGCCAATAGTATAGTTCCTTAAGGTAGGACTTGGTGACGCCGCGCCGGGATGTATAGAAGGGAAATTGTTGTGAACTTCCCAAATGGCGTTGGGAACTTTCTCAGCCGATGAGCATTCGTCTCAAGAGAACGCCGTCCTGAATGGCGTAAGCAGGAAACATTTGAGGCGTTCACATTTATGTAGTAATTTGTTTTTTATCTAAAACTAGAAGTAATAATAAATATACTGTGGCGTACACAGGCTTATCGGCCGGCCCAACGCGTAGAAGGCGTAGAAGGCTTAAAAGACACACTTTAAAACAATGAAACGTACAAAGTGCGGTGTGCATCTCAACATTGCACCAAATGGGAGTCCAACTCAGCATGTGTCAGGCAAATATACCTGACGCTGAATCCCTGCAGTGACATACGGACGTCGAGCAGATATGAGATAATATAGTGAACTAGCTGTGCCCCGCGGTTTCACCCGCGTAGGTCTCGATCCCGTGGGAATATAGGGATAAAACGTATCCTATGTCCTATTCCAGGTCATGGTCTACCCGTGTGCCCATCCTCTCCTCTTTAGAGTAGGGAACGTCGCGGCGCCAGCGTCGAACGGTTCGCGTATTGTATTTTTATACTCGTGATTACCTGAATAACCGTGATAACTGATAGATCATGACCTGGAATAGGACATAAGATAAGTTTTATCCCTATATTCCCACGGGATCGAGACCTACGCGGGTGAAACCGCGGGGCACAGCTAGTTAATAATATAAAGCTGAAGAGTTTGTTTGTTTGAACGCGCTAATCTCAGGAACTACTGGTTGGAATTGAACAATTCTTTTTGTGTTGCATAGTCCATTTATCGAGGAAGGCTATATAACATCACTCTACGACCAATAGGAGCGGAGCATTAATGAAAAATGTTGCAAAAACGGGATATTTTTTTCCTTTTTTACCCGACTACGGCGAAGAAAAAAGGAGGGTTATGATTTTGACCGGTATGTATGTATGTATGTATGTCCGCTGGTTATAGGCTATGTGAAGTCACATTAAATTAAAAATGGCGCCCTCTAGCGGACATAAACTGAGGAACTTAAAAAAAAATATGGTTTAATCGTACCATGTTGGGTATCAAATGAAAGGGCTTAATGAGCACATTTCAAAAATATATATATTATAACCCCAAAAGAATTAAAAAAAAAATCAAGTAATAAAAACTAAAACCCAACTACGACTTAAAAGGTATAAACAAGACACCACAGACAGACAAATTAAAAATCCGGAGTCACACGTAATCTGTTCGATTTATGCCCTAACACGTGTGACTCCGGATTTTTAATTTGTCTGTCTGTGTTGTCTTGTTTATACCTTTTAAGTCGTAGTTGGGTTTTAGTTTTTATTACTTGATTTTTTTTCACTTTGTGCTTTTTTTTGTAAATTAAAAATCCGGAGTCACACGTAATCTGTTCGATTTATGCCCTAACACGTGTGACTCCGGATTTTTAATTTGTCTGTCTGTGGTGTCTTGTTTATACCTTTTAAGTCGTAGTTGGGTTTTAGTTTTTATTACTTGATTTTTTTGAGAGCTTCCGTTGCGTTACGCAAATATCATGTATGATAGAATTGTTCCTCTTTAAAAGTTCTAAAAAAAGTCCCTAACAGCATATGTCCGTCTTTTAAGATTGACTCACTATAACCTTTTTTAATAATTATCCATGCTAATATTATAAACCAGCTGCGCCCCGCGGTAGGTCTTCAAAACTATTAGGTAAATGATTGTAAATAATAATCGACATGCAGTACACATTTTTCTTAAATAATTTTAGTTTTATTTGTGGCAGCCGAAGTCTAACTCGTGATATCTTCGAAATTAAATGTCCGATTCGAATGAATTAAAAAGTATTTTACTGCTTAAACCCTTGATGTTAAAACTATTTATTTGAATAAGAATTAATATTATGTTGATAAAACTCCTTCGCAAATAATGCATTAATTTCGAACAAATTTGATTACCATAAAAAAAGGTTATAGTGAGTCAATCTTAAAAGATAGACATATGCTGTCGCGGACTTTTTTTTAGAACCTTTAAAGAGGAACAATTCCATCATACATGATATTTACGTAACATAAACCGTTTACGCAGCGCACGCAACGAAAGCTCTCAAAAAGGAATAATTTTTCCCATTTTTGCAACATATTTCAGTTATGCTCCGCTCCTATTGGTCGTAGCGTGATGTATAGCCTATAGCCTTCCTCGATAAATGGACTAGCCAACACAAAAATAATTTTTCAATTCCAACCAAAGTTCCTGAGATTAACGCGTTCAAACAAACAAACAAACAAACTCGTGCATTGTATCCCTTGATCGATAAACACCATAAAGACAGTATAGGGATTTTTTTTTTGTCAAATTGAACTCTGTGCTACCACAAACAAATTCGACTACCACTCACTACTTGCTATGTAAATAACAGTGAAGGAGAAAATTAAGATATCATCTAGATAAACTAAGTGGGAAAAATACGTAATATTGAAGCTAACTCAAAAAATAAGCAAGCAAAGTTAATAAAATTTATATGGGACCACCTCAGAAGCATGACCTACCAAACAAAAAAAGAATCATCAAAATCGATTCACAATAAACATTGGCGGAGTAATCGCGTAACAAACATACAAAAAAAAAACATACAGACAAATTGAAAACCTCCAACTTTTTGAAGAAGTTGGTTAAAAAGTTCATGTCAAAGTACCGTCAACAAATAGCTGCTCAATTTAACACTGAACAAAACAATGATTCAGTAGACCAGCATTTACTTGCGATATCATAAATATTATTGTGTAAGTGGAGGTAGTGACAGGCCTGTTTATCAGCATTATTTTTCCTGCTATCCTAAATACTTAATTTATTTATAAATTATATAGTATTCAGCAAGGCCTTACCTGGTAAATGGGAAGAAACACTTCAAATGAAATTCTTTCATCGGGCTTCAAGTGTAGGGTGCATTTCTTCACATCAGACTCAGTAGGGTTCTGTCCAAGAGCTCGCAGTGCATCCCCAATCTGTGCTACATGGATCTTGCCATCTCCACGAGAATCAAATAGTTGAAATGCTTCCTGAAATTCTACAAAGATACCAAACATTAACAATGTTTAATGATGAAATATATTTTATTTAAGTAATTTAGAATAGTAGAACAGTGAGGTTGTGGCACAGATGGCTGGGAATCGAGGATACCTTCTACGGAGGTGAGCTTCAGCTTGGAGGGCGGCTCGTACATGAACATGTTGCGAGGGCGTGTGGCGACGGACTAAGCGCGACCCACTCCGCGAGCGAGCGAGGCCGAGGCCGCCGGGCCAAGCGACACACCTGGATCGCTTTAAAATACAAACCTTATAAGGAAACTAGGGCGCTTGTAACAGACCGCTTTCGGTAAAGACGTTGATTGACATGACATGACTCACGGTTTACGCACGAGTGTCACAACGCAAACCGACTCTCTGCGCTCATTACATACAAGTGACTATAAACGAGTACCCGACGAGAAGCTGGAGCGCTGCACGATCTTACGATTCTTTTCATATTCACGGCAAACCACCAGCGTAGCGAACTTTGCAATACTTATCAGATATTGACGACGACTCACCTGCCAGTTGATCTTCTGAATACCCAGCCTGCAACAAATTTACATAAAAATGTATTGTTTTTCAGGTTTTACAATTGTTTCTACACTAATTTATTGCCTTTATTTTACCATGTTATTTATTAATTTTAGCTTGCTGAGCTCCGGAATTGTTATGACTCAGAATTATTATCCTAGCCAGAGTGTAATCAAGTAGGTAGGTAATCAACAAACAATACCTACATTCTTTATTCTCCTTGTTCAACCATATTTCTCATTCATTCGTTCAAAATGGCATTGACAAAAGAGAAATCATGGAATTAGTAAGTACTTTATGCATCCGTCAATGGGATTGAGTTATACAAGATTACGTTACTAAACAACTTTCAATAAGAAACTCTAAAGTGAGTGATAGACGTGCGTACTTAAAGTACGCGGTCTTTAAGTTCGCGACCTTACTCGGCTCGCCATCGGTGATACACGTGAAGCTTTCTCAGAATTTCATTGTCAAATTGTCAAATTGGCTCGTGGGTCCCGGCTCGCGGCGATGACAGACGGGTGAGTAAGCTCGCCGAGCCATAAGTACGCGTACTTGCTCGCACTATCACCCGTTTTAAAATTTCATTGTAATTTTTATTATTGTTGTTGCGGTTGTTTAAATAAATAAATAAATTGTCAATGCGGCTCGCGGCTCGCGGCGGTGACCAGTGACAGACGACGAGCCAAGGCAGGTTACGAGCAAAATTTGAAACGTGTTGGATCGGATCTGTTGGATCGTGATCGCCGACGATCTTAGTCGGCGGTTTTTAAGTCCGCGTACTTAGCATGACACACGGGCGAGTAAGCTCGCCGAGCCATAAGTACGCGGACTTAATCGCACGTTTATCACCATGGTGGAACAATCAAGACAAAACATGTTGAAATCTCTATTTTCTGTCAATGTTCCTTACAATTTTTGACAGGAACTAGAGATTTCAACATGTTTTGTCTTGAATGTTTCGACCTCGGTGAAGTTAGCCGCACGATTTCATTATTATGAACTTTTGTTAGTGCTAATCGTTAGAGAATCGTTAGAGAGGGTTAGAGAGAAAAGAAAATTCGTTAGAGAGTAATTAGTTTTTATGTAAAAACAATTTTAATTTTTCGTGTGAAGTTGGCCCCCCCTTCCCGCAAAAATGGACTTAAACATAATTTTATTTTTTTAATCGTTTGCGAATCGATAGAGAGAGATTGAGAGTTACACAAAATCGTTAGAGAGTTAATATTTTATTTGATATTAAATAATTTCTAAGAGCGTGACGTTAGCCCACCTCTGTGAATTTTGCCCCCGATATAATTATTCTCAACTTTTGTTAATGCTAATCGTAAGAGAATCGTTAGAGAGAGTTAGAGAGAAAAGAAAAATCGTTAGAGAGTAGGTAATTAGTTTTATTTATCAAAGATTTTAATTACTTTTGTGACATTGGCCCCCATTCCCGCAAAAATGGACGTAGACGTAATTTTTTTATTTTTATATTTTGAGAATCGTTAGAGAGAGATAGAGAGTTAAAAAAAATCATTAGAGAGTTAATATTTTAATTAAAATTAAATTATTTCTGAGAACGCGGTGAATTTCTAGGACCTGAGCAGATTAAAATTTAGAAACGTGCCGCCTCGATATAGGGGAACGAGGAGAGGGGGGAAGGGTTAGTAGATCCCTCCACTCCCCCCCTGCCGAAGATACATATAGTTTTTTTTTAATGATTTTTAAATATGACAAATCTCTTATATGCTGGGGCCACACCAACGGATTATCGCGATAGACGTTAACCGTTGGTGTACTACACCACGACTTACCTCGAGAATTTGTCAACGGCATTCACATTGGCCTTTGACGTTGGGTGATTGATAACTCTGGTGGCGGCATTTTAGGCAGATCAAAGCGATTTACCGCGAGAATTATTGCATTGAATGAAGCGGCCACACTTACGTTTCTCATTGTGCACCGTGAGCGCGAGTAGTACCGTGAGTTGTAGGAGTACCTACAACTAACGTCCCTCTGCATCATGTCATGTATCAGTAGTAACTGATACATGACATGATGCAGAGGGACGTTATAGTAGTAAGTTGTGTATTGGATCAACGATCATTTAACAGTGATACCTAATAAGAATACGAAATATTGTTGGTAGTTTCAATTTGATTTGGTATCATTTATGCTCAAAACACACAAAAGGTGGGTGCTTGTCGGGAGTTGGTCGGGTCGTTTTTAACCCACCGACGGAAACAAGGGGTGTTATAAATTTAATATGTATGTCTGTATGTTACATCGTAGCTGCCAAACGACTGAACCGATTCTGATATTTTTTATTTTGTTTGATAGGTGACTTGATAGAGTGTTCTTAGCTATGATTCAAGAAAATCAGTTCAGCCATTTGAAGATTATCAGCTCTTTTCAAGTTGATGAATGGATGTGAGCATCTTCCACAGGTCACATCGATTCGAAAGTACATGTCCAAAAATGGTTTTTTATTATTCAATAATTCTAACCAGGATAAGTTAAATATATTTGGATAGACATCCCAAAAAGTAGTAGCTCTAACTGTATCATGCATTTTTAAGGATAACCAATTTTGAGAAAAATCGTTTTTTAATTTATTTATTTTATTCTTATGTACACACAGTAAAATACAAAATAGATACGACATAGTTAAAATTAATATGAGTACAAAGGTACTGCTTATTTCTTAAGAAATAATTAATTTAGTGTTAATTTACTCCTAAAACGAACAAACTTTTCTAATTATCTAGGCTAATAAAGTGAACACACCCCAGAAAATAACAAACTTTTCAAAAATTCTAATCAAGTTTACTTTATCCTTAATCTGAAATAAGATGAAATGGGATATTTTCAGTCAAAAATGTGGTGCATAATTCTTTTAGACCTCTCTTTAGATTATAGCTACTAGGAATCTATAAGCGCAAGAAGTGCATGTTTCAGCATAGTCCACAGGCTTAGCAGGAGTAAAATGATAATAGTACCTACCTACTGATCAAGATCATTTTTTTAATTACGATGGAGAATTCCTGTTTTATGACATAGAATCGAGATTGGAAGTGGATGAAAAGCCTTTCGACAATTATGATATTTAAAACCTGAATATTATGCTTTGAATACAAGTGTTACAGATTTTTTATGAAATAAAACTTTTTTTTTAGTTTTAATTAATGTTTTATTGATTTTCTGCATTTTCAATGTCTTCTCTTAATAAAATACTGTCGAGAAACTGAGCAGGTGGAGATATATAATTTTTATGCCGGCCCATCCAAGATACCAGATAAAGACAAAAATGTAATCAGCATTGCCAACTGCACCGTTATTACGGTAGAAACACCGTATTCAGCATTGATTCACCGTCTACCGTAGTAATTTCATTACGGTGTCAAAAAACACCGTAATTGGGCAGATGGAATATTGAATGTATTTTTGTTGTCATAACATGGCAACATTTTAAATAGCAGTGAACTAAGGGGAATTCCTCAACCATAGATAATAGTTTGAACCAATAGAATACGTACAAATTAAAGAGTTGCCTTATTGAGAGACTTCTTAACCATTTTTATTACCAACTTTCTTTATTCAGATGTACTTTGCGTAATTGTGTTGTGACATTCGAAAATAAAATAAACGACAACGTAAAGGATATAATAACTTGGCTGACCGAAAATAACTTAAAAATAAATCTTGACAAAACAAATTATATTTCATTTGAACAACGAACAAACAATAAAAAACCTGATATTCATTACGGTCAGAAAACTATCAGTGAAGCAGAACACACTAAATTCTTAGGTATTTGGATAAATAAAAACATGACCTGGAAAACACACGTTGAAAATACATGCAAAAAACTTAGCCAGTATTCGTATGCTCTCTATAATCTGAGAAAAGTGTCAAATCGGGCAACATTACTGATGGCGTATCATGGGTATGTTGCATCTACTTTACGCTATGGGCTTATATTTTGGGGGAACTCACCAGACAGAGAAATGGCGTTCAAAGCCCAGAAACAATGCTTAAGGGCAATGTGTGGCATACAACGCACAGAAAGTTGTAAGCCACATTTTCAACAGTTCCAAATATTGACATTCCCGTGTCTTTATATATATGAAGTGGCGATTTTCGTCAAAGCTAATCTACATCTCTATACACATCCAAAAAGCACACGACACAAACATAAAATATGCGTAAGACGTCATAAAAAAGCAGTATTTAATAAAAACATTTTGGGCATGGCACCCAAAATATACAATAAGTTGCCAAAAACTATCACTGACCTACACAAAATAGACCAATTCAAATTAGGTTTGCACAAATTCCTAGTTGAAAAATGTTACTATTCTATTAATGATTATTTAAATGAAAGATGACTGATTTTATCTGAAATGACCACAAATATCCAATAATTAATATTGTAATTCTGATTTGACTTATATACTTTTATTTTGACATTCTATTTTTAATGTAATGTTATTCTGTGTATTTAATGTTGCTATTAGTACCTAATATATTAATTTGCACACCTCATTAGGTTATAATACAATGTACCTTATATACCTGTAACACCTTTTTGACATGTATTATGCAAATAAATGATTTGATTTGATTTGATTTGATTTGATATAATCTGCGTTGAAAGGGTATCTGTTTTTCAAATAAATTAAAATTGAAAGTGATCACTGATCAGGGAATCTAATGGTGGAAAAAATTTAACTTCCAGCCGTCACAAGACATGCTTAGGAGACAAAAATACTGAAATGTATAAAATTGATCATGATCACAGTTATTTTGTCAAATCCCGACGTTTTTTTTTTTTTTTCAATTAACTGTCATTTTGCACGACTTTTAAAAATGTACCCTATTTTTTTTTAATCTACCGTAATTTTAAACTGGAAACACCGTAATCCATTATTTGGAGTTGGTAACGCTGAATGTAATACACTCTATAACTATAGTTGTGTGAGTCCTCTGATCAAAGCTGTCTAGTGTCTCATGTGATGACGAAATGCCGGGTATCTTCACTAACTTCTAGGTACAGTAAAAGTACCGTTCGGCTGAATATGCTGCCCATAATAAGAGCGAGCCTGTTTAATCTAAAACGCGTTCTCAGAAATAATTTAATATCAATTAAAATATTATTTATTTATTTATTAAAACTTTATGCACAAGAAAAAAAAAAAATACCGTACAAAGGCGGATTAACTCTCTAATGATTTTTTTAACTCTCTATCTCCTTAACGATTCTCAAACTATAAAAATAAAAAAATTACGTCTACGTCCATTTTTGCGGGAATGGGGGCCAATGTCACAAAAGTATTTAAAATCTTTGATAAATAAAACTAATTACTCTCTAACGATATTTCTTTTCTCTCTAACTCTCTCTAACGATTCTCTTACGATTAGCATTAACAAAAGTTGAGAATAATTATATCGGAGGCAAAATTCACAGAGGTGGGCTAACGTCACGCTCTTAGAAATTATTTAATATCAAATAAAATATTAACTCTCTAACGATTTTGTGTAACTCTCAATCTCTCTCTAACGATTCGCAAACGATTAAAAAAATAAAATTACGTCTAAGTAAATTTTTGCGGGAAGGGGGGCCAACTTCACACGAAAAATTAAAATTGTTTTTACATAAAAACTAATTACTCTCTAACGATTTTTCTTTTCTCTCTAACCCTCTCTAACGATTCTCTAACGATTAGCATTAACAAAAGTTTATAATAATGAAATCGTTCGGCTAAATTCACGGAGGTAATGTTTCGCCAGTGCAAACTACCCGTATATATAATGTACTCTGTGGTGCAAACGCACGGAGGACAGAACAAAAGTTCTCTGTGTCTGTGGTCGCCTCGGTCGGATACTCGGCCGGCGTAGTCAGCGATAGGGATGCAAGAAGTGCTCAAATGTATCGATATATATAAGGTGTCTTTTCATACAAGAAATCTCTTAAAGCGTTTACGCTGAAAGTGGGAACGTCGCAAATAGATGTCAAATATTTCGCTGTTTTGGTTAATTTGGCAATATTACTGTATGGAAATATGAAATAATAATATGGCTTGCTAACTGTTTCAAATAATGATTTTGAAATGCAATAAATAATATCGTAACACCGAATGAATTAGTTTTAGTTGTAAAAAAAAGAATTTAGAAGTATTCTATGTGCTTTTTTTACACCTAAAACTATTTATACAGTAATATTGCCAATTTAATCAAAACAGCGAAATATTTGACATCTATTTGCGACGTTGCCAAGTTTCAGCGTAAATGCTCTTATGGGATCATTTTACTCCTCATTATGAACAACTTTCAATATGGGACCAACCATGCCATGCGAACAAAATTTAGTGAACAGCTGATTTTTTGTTTGCAACTGCACCCCGCAGTTTCAACCACGTAAGTCTCAAGCCCGTGGGAATATCGGGATAAAAAGTATCCTATGTCCTATTCCAGGTCATGGTCTACCTATGTGCCAAATTTCATCCAAATCCGTTCGCCCGTTTTAGCGGAAACGCGTAACCGTTCGTTTGCACTCAGCACTGGCGAAACATTCACGACAAAACATGTTGAAGTCTCTAGTTCCTGTCAAATATAATAATATGGAACATTGACAGAAAATAGAGATTTAAACTTTTTCAACATGTTTTGTCCTGAATGTTTCGCCAGTGCAAATGCACGGTAACAAACAAACTCACTTTTAATAAATATACGAGTATATCATATAGTTAGGTTTTGATACATTTTAGATACTAAATCGCCTAAAAATATCGATATATCGAACAAAAAATATCGATATTTTTTCTACAAACCTAGTCAGCGAATCAGCGAGCGAATGGCGATTGGTTGGTGAACGGACGGGCGTTGAAGAAAAGAAAATGGCAAAATGGTGTGATCCATTGATCTTTTTAAGAAGGTTAGTGTCCAGTACCTAGATAATATGATTTATTTCTCTAAAATTATTATTATTTGGTACTAGAGAGTTCTTAAAACCTAGTGCCAATTTTTGCAATTTCGGAAACGATTACCGTTATCGCATTGTGTGGCAATTCGTCGACGGACAGGCGACGACGGCGCCGTTCGGCTTTCGCTTTGTTCATTCATCTCCACGTGCCTTCCGCCATTTAGAGTGCATTTATCGGCAGATTGCTGCAAGTCAAACGAATTTTCATCGTCTAATAGATTTAAACTCAAGGATAAGATCTTAAGATTACATATTTTCAAGTATTGGAATCAATCGATTACGAATAATAAAGCCGCAACCCGGCGGCGTGGTCGTGCTGGCGGCAACATTGAGTGCAGTAGCAGGCAGCAGCGGTGAGCAGCGAGCTGTAGGCATCGGCATTGCACTAGCATGTGAGTGAGGGCGCGTCCGCTGGAGCTGACAGTGCGTTATGTTGCAGGTGACAGCGCGAGGCGGGGCGATGGCTGCCGGCGCCGAGTTCGTCGAGGGCTGGCTGGTCGCCCAAGTGTTGGGTGAAGGTGCTTATGGCGAGTAAGTTGATTCCTTCGAAATAATCAGTAATCCGTATTTTATGAAATTATCTGAAATTATGTAGTCGGTACTTACCTAAGTGATCCACAGTACTTGACTTAATTATGCTGGCTCTAGGTATGAAAAGTATTGTGTCATAGTAACGGGGATAACATTATCACGTTGTAAACTTGAAACAATTGCATTCATAAAGGTCGGTGGGTTGTCTTAGGGGTGAGGAATTTTTCTTCAATTTTATAGAAGGAAGTTCCTTTCTGAATGTTGTTTATTTTAGATTTTTCTAGAAACAAAAACATTCCTAGTGCCTACCTACTTATATATTTATCATCAGCTTCACTTCCTAAACTCTTCTTTTTTGTACACAAAATAATTAATCTTTCCACAATCAATCTACTAAAAACATACCTATTTGAAATCCTGAATCCTGATGAATCCTTTGAAATCCTCATTTAGATCAGTTCAGCCGTTTTAGTGTGACAGCATGTGTAACAAATAAACAAACAAACTCACTTTCGCATTTACTACAAATTTCACACTGCCCCCACTGAGGACTTCTTTGAAGAAGTCTTGTTCCTCATTGGGGTCGCGTGAAATTTGTAGTTAATTACTTTTGAGTAAATAAAGATTCATTAACCACAAATATTTGGATCTGTGGCTGAACTTACTACCCTAAGGTAAACTGGGCAGTAAAATACATTTAATTCTAACAATATTCATTAATACCTATTAAAAAAAAACTGATAAGTATGGAACTTTCAGCAAAAAAACTGACTCCCCATGCTCTTCAATTTGAAACCATTATAAATCAGAAAGTTCTATTAACCATAGCCAAATGTACTATACAAGGTGTAATTGAAATAAATACAACCAGTGTGGCATACATATGAATGTAAACAAAGCAAAAGGTGTATCTATGTGAATATAGTACCAGGTGGCGTTCTGTAATTACTGCCTACCATGGGAAAAAGGGCGTGAATATTATGTATGTAAGTGAAATAACTGAAAATCTGAAAAGGGGTTATCATTATGAAAATTTCTGGCCCCCATTCGATAAACCATGAATTTCGAAAAAAAAAATTACCCTGGCATGCGGGGTGTCATTTTCTAGAATTCATCAAGTAGAGTAGAGTTCAAATATTGTTAAATTTTTTGTTTTTAAGTTTTAGCGAGACTACGACCAGCAATTCATTTTTTAACCGGCTTCAAAAAGGAAGAGGTTCACAATTCGTCTGTTTTTATTTTTTGTGTGTTTGTTACGCGATTACTCCGTCAATTATGGATCCATTTTGATGCTTGTTTTTTGTTTGGTAGGTCATGCTTCAGAGGTGGTCCCAAATAAATTTTATTAACTTTGCTTGCGTAGTTTTTGAGTTAGCTTCAATGTATTCTTCCCACTTAGTGTTACTCCGTCACTGTTATTTACATAGCAGGTAGTGGTATTCGAATTTGTGTGGGGTAGGTACCACAACAAAAAGTGAAAAATAAAAACTTTTTACAAAAAAAAAAAACAACCGACTTACAAAAAAAAAAAAAATCGGAAGTTGGTGGCAAAAAATAAATAATTGAAAAGAAAAGACCATGTCACCGAGGACCTCAAGGATCAGGTAGATTTGGATTGTGAGCACAAGGCACTAGCAGCCAGATGCAACATGTTGGCTCACAGATTCGCCCGTTGTAGTAATGAGGTTAAAATAACTCTGTTTAATTCAAATTCTAATTTATTTATTAGAGGACAACTAGATCCAAAGGTTATTATACAAAAAACTTAGAAACTATTGTTAGTAGGTACTTAGATACAATCACACTCTATGACTACTCTAGGATCAATCTATCCATTACCCACAAAAATACAAAAATGCACCTGCTTAAAGCTTATTGCCAAGGGTTCTACACGGGCAGTTTGTGGGTCAATGGTACGTATAAAACGCACACTATGCCGCCAAGTATATTATAAATTGGGGGATTACATCACTGACAAAAATGCTTGGCTCAGCGCTGGTCCAGCTCCACAGGGCGCATATACTAATTGATTAGCATTCGAAAATATTGTTGGAGCTGCTGAAGATTGTAAACACTATCTTTACATTGTATAAATTCAATCGCCTAGTATTGTATAACTGCATAGCACATGTGTGTGAGCACTATGTACTTACCTAAGTACTTGCTACCATTTACTAGGTACGTCTTTCATTGACTTGAATGTGCCCTGGCGGCTGAGAGTATGTCATGCTCACTTTAATGTCTCGTTGGTGGTGGCGTGTGTGTTGGATCATTAAGTTCCCTTCAAAATGGTTTAGCTGAATGGTGCTGATCCATGCGTCATGTTCGTGAACGGGCGCCGTCAGTAGGGACTGGTCATCTCTTAGCTGCCACGGCTTATTTTAATTTTTGAATTGTTTTGTATCTTTTACGCTTACTTTTACTGCACGTTTTTCTACATTGTACTCACATGTATAATTCCAACATGAATGATGTAAACAATATATTGTAACAATATTCTGATTTAAAAGAGTGTCCGTGGAGTTTCTTGCCCGTTCTTCTCCATAGGAACCTACTACGCTTTGGAATGGGCAACTAGCTTCATATTTTCTGACTGACCGAGCCCTTGACAATTCAAAAGTGCCTGTAATTGGTTTATTTGAAATAAATGCTTTGAGTTTGAATCAGGCTCTAACGCATGAACGAATCTGGCTGAAATTTGGTACAGGTATAGATTATAGCCTGGAATAAGACATTGGCTACTCTTTATCCCTGGAATTAATGAATAAAATTTCATGATTACTTTTGGACGCGACCGATGTCAACGCGGGCGAAGCCGCGGGCATCGCTAGTATATAATAATAAAGACACCGACTTCCGAAATAAAAGTTATTTTTCACTTTTGTTTTTCTTAGTCGGTTGTTTTTTTTGTAAAAAGTTTTTATAAGTATACAGTATGTTATCTAACGAAGGGCCTTCCCGTTAACCTGCAATAGAATAGCGTCTTTAAATGCTAAAACAAATATTACCATTAAAAAAAAAAAAAAACTAGTTGATGCGCGGCTTTCCTTTTATTCGCCTACATATGATCCGTGACCCCGGCAAATGACTTCTTCTCTACAGTTCTTTAAGTACAGGTTGCTCCAGGATGGTAAGTTAGAAAATTGTGAATAAATCAATAAATAATAATAATATTTCAATAAATAAATAAATAATAAAAAAATAAACGTTTATTGACCAAATACAGAGTTGTTTACATTTCCTTAAATATTATGATTACAAGTAAGTAAACTAAAATTATTTTCATGAAGGAAACAATTTTAATATTTTAACTTGCGGACTCCATACTAGGTCGAGCCTGTCTCATGGGGTCCTAGAGAGTATTTAATAATTAGAATTTTCTGATTAACTGAATAGTATTACTGTATTTATTTTACATATTGTTTTAAAACTTTAATATAAAAAAACAAAGTCACTAACAAAAGACTTTCAAAATATAAATCGTACAACAACTATGTTTGAAGTAGGTACATAATGAGCGTAGTTATGATGCAAATGCAAATGTACGAGAGAATGATTATGTAAGAGTATGTATGTGGGTAAGTATTGGCCCTCAAGCACAAATAATAACAATGTTTAAAGAAATTCAAATCTATATCTATACTAATATTATAATCTATACTATACTATATTATAATATAATAATAATAATTATTGACATAACGGTCCCGCATGACGGGAACCTCGTGAATGCCGAGAAAGATAAACAAATCAAGTATCTTGACTTGGCTCACGAGGTTGTCGACATGTGGGATGTGGACTCTGCGATCATTGTGCCGATAGTCGTATCAGCCAATGGCTTAATTGCCAAGAGCCTCGGCCAACACCTATGGAGGCTCTCGTTGGGCAGCTGGATTAAGGGCTTGATTCAGAAAGCGGTACTCCTGGACACGGCTCGCATTGTTAGGAGGTTCCTCTCTCTGGAGCCCTGACCGCCGGTAGCTTGGACCCTGTTCCCGATACCGGTGGGCTACTATTTTCTATATTTTTAAATGTTTTTATACACTTCTCACTAGAAAAATCGAAACACCTTGCAAGTTTATGTTTTGTAAGGATTATCAGAAAAATGTGTATATTTAGGAATATAATTATGTCAAATGTCGTTTAATAGTGAATAATATGAGGTTTTCAAATCCTAATGTTAATGTTCTAAGTTTAAATTAAATTTTCATAGGTTTCGTTTTTTTATAACAAGTTATTTTTACCCGACTACGGCGAAGAAAGTCAAAGTCAAAGTCAAAGTCAAATAATTTATTTCAAATAGGCACATAATATGGCACTTTTGATCGTCAAACAAAGAAATAGAATTGATTCTAGTTGCCCCTTCCAAAAGGTAGTTTTCGTATGGAGAAGAATGGGCAAGAAACTCCACCGTTACTCTTTTAAAAATGTTTTACAATATTTTGTATACATTAATTATATAATTATATGTGAAGACGATGCACCTATAATAAGATTACTGTACCACAAAAGGTAAAAAGAATTATAAATGGAGCAATAATGAATAAATTAATTACCAGATACATGGTGCTCACATATTTACAAAGATTGTAAAAGTATACGATATTACAATAGTCCTAACATTGTTACAAGTAGTACATACAAATAATAAATAAAAAAACTAAATTAGCTATCAGTTTGATTTTGTCCAGACACTAAATCGTCCTATGGAGCAAGACCAGCATGTTTCCAAGCATTCTTATCTTGGATATAATCCTCTAATTTGTAATAAGCTTGTTTACAAAGTGTACTTTTTATATGAGTTTTAAATTTTCTTTCATTTAATTGCAATATATCACAAGGTATTTTGTTATAGCATTTAACGCAGTACCCCATAAAAGATGTTTATACTTTAGCTAATCTGAAAAATGGTTGATCTATTTTATCTTTATTTCTAGTATTAAAATTATGTCTATCACTTATTTTATTAAAAAGATTTAGATTTTTTCTTACATACATAATATTCTCATAAATGAATTGGCAAGGTACCGTTCCGAAAAAAGGAGGGTTATGATTTTGACCGGTATGTATGTATGTATGTATGTATGTGTATGTATGTTCATCTGTTCCCTCCTATCTTCCAAACCACTTATCACAATTTGACAAATGAGGTATCGTTAGAAGCGTCGTGATTGTCCTCTGGTTATAGGCTATGTGAAGTCACATTAAATTAAAAATGGCGCCCTCTAGAGGACATAAAGTGAGGAACTTAAAAAAAAAATGGTTTAGTCGTACCATGTTAGGTATCAAATGAAAGGGCTTAATGAGCACAATTCAAAAATATATATATTATAACCCCAAAAGAATTTAAAAAAAATCAAGCACTAAAAACTAAAACCCCACTACGACTTAAAAGGTTTAAACAAGACACCGCAGACAGACAAATTATAAATCCGGAGTCACACGTAATCTGTTCGATTTATGCCCTAACACGTGTGACTCCGGATTTTTAATTTGTATGTCTGTGGTGTCTTGTTTAAACCTTTTAAGTCGTAGTGGGGTTTTAGTTTTTAGTACTTGATTTTTTTACCATGTATGGAGTATGAAGGAAATTGATAAAACAACACAAGTTTAGGGGTATGAGGAACAGGGTGTAAAGTTCACTCATCCACCATAGAAAAGGGAGGATCCTCCTACCAGACGGGTGTTGTGTCTGGCGGGCAACTGCCCAATGATTGATATTGGGTTTTTGTATATATGTTCACTGCACGGTAAACTCTAATTGCGCGATGCAGGATTTATGTGACGTCCGGTCTTCGATGCGTAGTTCACATGTGGCGATGTCGATACCGCCACACAAGTACATGAAAAAAAAGCTAAGAAACGTTTATTTAATAACTTGTATTCCCTCCCCGAGCTCTTATTACTGCTTCCATACGGTTCTTCATCGATCGGATTAGAGTCACGATCAAATGTTGTGGCATTCCATTCCATTCCTCTTGGATTGCATTTTGCAGCTGGCTAAGTGTTTCTGGGCCAGGATCACTTGCACGAATTCGTCTCTTTAATTCATCCCATAGATGTTCAATCGGATTCATGTCCGGGCTTCTTGCTGGCCATTCCATAATGGAGATACTGACTTCGGTAACATAATCTCGTACGACCCTCGCGGTGTGAGCCCCCTAGCATTGTCGTGCATGAATATGAAACCGTTGCCAATAAAATGTGCATAGGGCATCACGTGAGGCTCAAGACAGTGTTCGATGTACCGATGACTGTTTAGTGCAGGCAGACGTGGCCCAGACACAAAGACAAGCTCTGTCTTACCGTCGCCGCTGATTCCTCCCCAAACCGTCCACGAACCGCCACCATACCTGACCCTTTCTTCAATGCAGCATTGTGCGAAGCGTTCTCCATCCCTTCTGTAGACCTTGTTCCTTCCGTCGTTACCATACAGCATAATTTTACACTCATCAGAAAAGAGGACTTTGTTCCACATGTAGCAGTAAAATACTTTTCAGACATATGCTGTCAGGGACTTTTTTTTAGAACTTTTAAAGAGGAACAATTCCATCATACATTATATTTACGTAATATAAACAGTTTACACAGCGCACACAACGGAAGCTCTCATAAAGGAATATTTTTTCCTGTTTTTGCAACATGTTTCATTTGTGCTCCGCTCCTATTGGTCGTAGCGTGATGTTATATAGCCTATAGCCTCCCTCGATAAATGGACTATCAAACACAAAAATAATTTTTCAATTCCACCCAGTAGTTCCTGAGATTAGCGCGTTCAAACAAACAAACAAACAAACTCTTCAGCTTTATAATATAATATAATATTATTATAGATTATAATATTAGTATAGATAATAGGGAATATGCATGTATTTTTTTAATATTTTTATTCGATAGTTTACATCGTCAAATAATAGTAAAAAAAAATTCGACGGCAAAAAAGCAATTTAAAGTAGTTAAAAAAAATGTTTAAAAATATCCAACCGATCCGGGCTATTTAAACGCCCTCCATTTGGCGCGCTTGGTGTGGTGACGTCACAGTTCGTGAAAACACAAACAACTGTCAAGTCAACGTCAAACACTCCTTTTTCTATGAGCGTTTGACATTGACTTGACACTTGTTGATTGACTTGACATTGACATTTTGATTGTTATCCCGGATTGTTACGTCACATCCGCTCTTAGCCTTTTCAAGTATTTGAATTACCCACAGTTTTTTGGGACTTTTTAAAAATTAATTTCTCGCTCAATAAGAAATTTTATTCAAAAATATTGATGGAGGCTTAATAGGGAATATGCATGTATTTTTTAAATATTTTTATTCCAAATCATCAATCATCGTCAAATAATAGTTAGAAAAAAATTCGACGGCAAAAAAACAATTTAAAGAAGTTAAATAAATGTTTAAAAATATCCAACCGATCCGGGCTATTTAAACGCCCTCCATTTGGCGCGCTGGGTGTGGTGACGTCACACTCCGTGAAAACAGACAAGCAACTGTCAAGTCTACGTCTTTTTCTATGAGCGTTTGATATTGACTTGACACTTGTTGATTGACTTGACATTGACATTTTGATTGTTATTCCGGATTGTTACGTCACATCCGCTCTTAGCCTTTTCAAGTATTTGAATTACCCACAGGTTTTTGGGACTTTTTAAAAATTAATTTCTCGCTCAATAAGAAATTTTATTCAAAAATATTGATGGAGGCATAGTTCTGAAGTAACATAGTTTATTAAAAAAAAATATTTGACCCATATTTGAATCACATGCATATTCCCTATTCTGAAGTAACATAGTTTATAGAAAAAAATATTTGACCCATATTTGAATCACATGCATATTCCCTATTCTGAAGTAACATAGTTTATAGAAAAAAATATTTGACCCATATTTACCCGACTACGGCGAAGAAAAAAGGAGGGTTATGATTTTGACCGGTATGTATGTATGTATGTATGTATGTTCATCTGTTCCCTTCTATCTTCCAAACCACTTATCACAATTTGACAAATGAGGTATCGTTAGAAGCGTCGTGATTGTCCGCTGGTTATAGGCTATGTGAAGTCACATTAAATTAAAAATGGCGCCCTCTAGAGGACATAAAGTGAGGAACTTAAAAAAAAATATGGTTTAATCGTACCATGTTGGGTATCAAATGAAAGGGCTTAATGAGCACATTTCAAAAATATATATATTATAACCCCAAAACAATTTAAAAAAAAACAAGTAATAAAAACTAAAACCCAACTACGACATAAAAGGTATAAACAAGGCACCACAGACAGACAAATTAAAAATCCGGAGTCACACGTGTTAGGGCATAAATCGAACAGATTACGTGTGACTCCGGATTTTTAATTTGTCTGTCTGTGGTGCCTTGTTTATACCTTTTATGTCGTAGTTGGGTTTTAGTTTTTATTACTTGTTTTTTTTGAATGACATGCATATTCCCTATTCTGAAGTATCATAGTTTATAGAAAAAAATATTTGACCCATATTTGAATCACATGCATATTCCCTATTGTGTGTATAACTCGGAGTAACATTTAGTTTTTGTTTCATCGCAATCGGTTCACTCTATCAAAAGATATAATCAATTGAAAATGTTCAAGATGAATTTTTCATTACGTAATGAATTTCAACACCTAACCACATCTATTTGTTACACTAACGTAAACTCAAGCAGTTTTGTGAGATCGAGTGTTTTTACCCGACTGCCCCAGAAGGAGGGTAATGTTTTTCGAGAGTATGTATGTATGTATGTATGTTCCTTGGCACGCTCTGTAGCCCAAACGGCTTGATGGATTTTAACATACGAGGTGTCGTTAGGTTCGTCTTAATTGTAGGAGTGACATAGGCTATATATTTTACTGCAAATACAAAAAAAAAAGAGGGGAAGGTTTTTTTTTAAATAAATTACAACAGTATTGGTATCAAATAAAAACTAGTAATGAGTTAATTCCAAATATTATTAATAATTATAAAACTATAATAATAAAACTAAAAAGCTTGAAATACTTTAAAAAAAAAAGAGAAAAACAAGCATTGAACTTTGTTTTTTGTAAGGTATTGCAGGCGGGGACAAACCAATAACCAATAGCCTGAAATATTGTGTAACTTCCCCGCTTGTTTTTCTCTTTTCGGTTATAGGTCTTTGCAGTCGGGTTTTTTGTTTTTTAAATAATTTGTTTTTTTTGGGGTGGTAATTTTTGCATACTTCGCGTGCAAACTTAACGCGATACATTATGCATAGAACAATAATAACTCCAAATGACCAATCAAAAGTTATGCTAAAAAAAGTTAGGTTTTCGAAATGCGTGGTTTATTAGTAATGCTATAGGTGGCGCTGCTTATCATTAAAATAAAAAAAATCAGTGATAAATATATATTTTTAAATTTTATACTTTTGAACTATTCTACATAGCTTAGTTAGCTTACTGCGTGTTCGAACGTTTTCCCATATATTTTGACAGTATCACTTCGTGTTCTATAGATGGCGTTGTTCATTTACCTTCGCCCATATATTTATATTCCTACAGTCCTACTAGGCATGGGCAATCTTTATTCCGGAAAGTGAAGTGAATTGAATTGATTCACTTCTTTCGACTCCGGGGCCGGTACCGGTTCACCTTAGTTATTCCTTTGGCACTCACCCGGTCATTTTGGTTCCCTGGTTCCCCCCGGAACATTTTATTCATTCAGATCTTTGGATCATTAATTTGTAGTGGTGGGTCGTTGTCGTATTTTTGACGGACGAAACGAAACGCAACCGTTTTCCTGACGACGAAAACGGTTGCAGAAAACGGTCTTCGTTGCAACTGGTTTGAAGACAAGCGGTCTTCAAACCAGTTGCAACGACGACCGTTTTCTAAAGGACGGAACTTATCCAACGACGGGTTTGACCGTCGCATCACGAACGACAGCATTGACAACTGGTAATACATTATCGACTATATTTCATTGAAAAAAGGACTGTTTTGTAAACAAACGATCGCGGAACTTAGTTGAATTATTGCGTTCTCGACTGTATTTTCATAGGCGTAAAATACAAAATCGCACAAAGTAATTCGAAGACTGGTTTGTGCAACGAAGACTGAACTCCGGTTGTATCGTCGCAGAACGGTCATGGTCTTTGAAAAAGGTCCGTCATCGCAACGCCCACTCCTATTAATTTGGAAAATTTTGAATTGAACACATAATACATTCTTCCATAGTAATATGGGATGATTTCAAAATTCACATGAACTTCATATTTTTTGATTGGGAATATAGTAATAGTCCGTATCGTGAGAATTGGTCCACTCGGTCAAAAGTTATTACTACTTGAAAAAAAAGTTTATATAGGTAAATAAATAGATTTCCGTTGCTGCCCCGCGTCGAACGGAGCTCTTAGGCGAACGCGGAACTAGATCGACACTGCAATTTGGAGAGAAAAAACACGACGTGAGCGAGTCACGGCGGCTCGGCGCATCCTTGAAAGTTTATCCACCTCGCGCGGTCACTGCCGCCGCCGCCTCCGCCGATCGTTGTTCTATGACAACCTTGTATTTTCGGCGCACAAGTTTGCACAATAGCATATTATTACATTCGCACTACCCGTGTAATCTAAGCAATAAGTGAGCGTAGACTACGTCTGACTCTGTGTTTGTCTCGTGGCGCAGAGTGCGGCTGCTGGTGCATGCGCGCAGCGGCGCCGCCGTGGCGCTGAAGGTGGTGCGCGGCGGAGCGGGCGGGCAGCAAGGCGCCGGGCAGCTGGGCGCCGGGCAGCATGGCGCCGACCAGGAGGGCGCCGAGCGGGCGGCGCGCGAGGCCGCGTTGCATCGCGCGCTACGCCACCCACACGTACTGCGCTGCCTGGGTGAGCGCACGCACCAGGGCTTGCACTACATGTTCCTGGAGTACGCGCCGGGCGGCGAGCTGTTCGACCGCATCGGTGAGCGCGGGCACTGCGGGCGAGCGGGCGGGCGCAGCCCTTGAGCCCGCACTGAACGCGACTGTGTGCAGAGCCGGACGTGGGCATGCGCGAGGAGGAGGCGCGGCGCTACTGGCGCCAGTTGCTGAGCGGCCTGGCGTATCTGCACGGCCGCGGCGTGGCGCACCGCGACATCAAGCCCGAGAATCTGCTGCTCGACAACCGCGACCAGCTCAAGATCTCTGACTTCGGCATGGCGACGCTCTTCAGGTGAGGTACGTTTTATACTAGCTGTATTCAACTGCGATGGCTGTACAGAACAGAACGCTACAAATCTCCTACCACCACACCTTTTTTGTTGTCTACATGGAATTATATTGTTTTGAAACTTTTTATCAAAACGTCTTCTAAAGGAGAATGGGCACCTGCTTTCTGGTCGGGTTTCTGCCCTGAACCCCAGTAGAAATAACATATATATCAATGGAAAGAGCTTTTCAAGTTTTTGACTTTTGTTAGTCAGTTCAAGCCGTAGCCTTGAAAGATGCCATAGGCTTGAAAGATGATATTCATTAAAAGTTAATTAATTGACGAAATACGAGAATTCCAATAATATTTAATCACTCACATTTAAAGCTCTGTCGCTCCTTTCGTACTAACGATCAAGAGAGATCTTCAGAATAAGCTGCAGCGCAGAAACCTTAATTCTTCTTTGTATTATTAAACCCAGCTAAATGCGAGGCGGACTCGCGCACTAAGAGTCTTTAAAAACATTGCATACATTCATTTTAGATACATTATTAGTACCTATACTGTATGTTACATTCACACTATGGTGTGTACAGAGTAGTACTTACATCTCCCTCCGTGTCCAGCACAGTTAATAATCCGTTTATGTTAAAACAATTTGCAGGTAGGATCGGTTTGTATTTTTAAGTCATTGCAATTTTCCTCATAACTATGAAAAGTAATTAACAATTTTTTCTTGTTCCTAAATAGTATAAATATTTAAAAAACGATATTGATATTTCGATACCGCTCTGACATAATAAATGATTAATGATTTGATTTCTACTTATACACGTCAATCATGTTTTTAAAGATTTTTTTTTAAGATTAAAGAAGATTAGTAGTATTAGTTGACTAATCTGAGAAGGCCGAAACAAACGCAGAGGTCACAGTCTCTTTTAAAGTCCAGACATAATCTTGCTCAGAGGCCATAGATAAAGTGACATTCTATCAGCGATAACGATGATGGAAAAGGCAAAAATGTATAATAAGACTGACATAAGCTATTGAAAAGCTTATGTCAATACGGTTGAAAGTCGTTGTAGAAATACGAAACGCTTTGGAAGCGATTGTCACTTGTCTAGGCCCTCAGATCATTATGAAGACCATGTAGATTCGTGTCTGAAATGGTCTTTTGAATATGTAGAACCACACAGATTGACTTGCCCAGTCCAGTGCACGCATTTGTCAGTAATCGTGCAGCTCAACTCAGAATTTAAGGAGCGCAACGATTAGACGAACAATACCAAAGAGGTGATTTGGATAGGCCACATAAATTACTTATGAATATGTAATTAATATCAGTAAACTGAATAGAGGTATAATTCCGATAAATCAGTCCTGCTCTGTAATACGCGTTCGTTCATGGTGAACGGTAGAGTAGTAGCTCGGGCACGTTGCAGGCACGGCGCGCGCGAGCGGCTGCTGTCGCGCGTGTGCGGCACGGCGCCCTACGCCGCGCCCGAAGTGCTGCGCGCGCGCGAGCGGGCCTACCGCGCGCCGCCCGCCGACCTGTGGGCCGCCGCGCTCGTGCTGCTCGCCATGCTGGCCGGCGGTGAGTACCGGCCGCCGCGCCCCGCCCCGCCGCCGCCCGACCGCTCCGAGTCGCGGCGAGTCTCTTTGGTATCCTAGCTGTAGGCGTGTTCGCAGACCCTAAAGTTATGGTACCGAAGTTACGAGTCGCGGCGCACGCTCCTACGCTCGGGAACTTCGTCGTCGTCGATGAGCAGCTTCCGTCGATTATTATCCGTCGGTGTCGGCCCCGGTCTTAACTCGTGTGCTGTGTGTCCGAAGAGTTGCCGTGGGAGCGCGCGTGCGACGCGGACGAGCGCTACGCGGCGTGGAGCGCGTGGGCCGGGCCGGGCCCGCCGCCGCGCTGCCCCTGGCGCAAGCTGAGCGCGCCGGCGCTGGCGCTGCTGCGGCGCGCGCTGCTGCCCGACGCCGAGCGCCGCGCGCCGCTGCCGGCGCTGCTGGAGCTGCCGTGGCTGCGCGAGCCCGCCGGTGAGTACCACCCCGCCCCGTAGCCCGCCCGCAAGGAGAGCGCGTCGGCGCTGGCGCTGCTGGAGCTGCCGGAGCTGCCGTGGCTGCGTGAGCCCGCCGGTGAGTACCACCCCGCCCCACAGCCCGCCCGCAAGGAGAGCGCGTCGAAGCTGGCGCTGCCGTGGCTGCGCGAGCCCGCCGGTGAGTACCACCCCGCCCCGTAGCCCGCCCGCAAGGAGAGCGCGTCGGCGCTGGCGCTGCTGGAGCTGCCGCTGCTGGAGCTGCCGGAGCTGCCGTGGCTGCGCGAGCCCGCCGGTGAGTACCACCCCGCCCCGTAGCCCGCCCGCAAGCTGAGCGCACCGGCGCTGGAGCTGCCGTGGCTGCGCGAGCCCGCCGGTGAGTACCACCCCGCCCCGTAGCCCGCCCGCAAGGAGAGCGTGTCGGCGCTGGCGCTGCTGGAGCTGCCGGAGCTGCCGTGGCTGCGCGAGCCCGCCGGTGAGTACCACCCCGCCCCGTAGCCCGCCCGCAAGCAGAGCGCACCGGCGCTGGAGCTGCCGTGGCTGCGCGAGCCCGCCGGTGAGTACCACCCCGCCCCGTAGCCCGCCCGCAAGGAGAGCGCGTCGGCGCTGGCGCTGCTGGAGCTGCCGGAGCTGCCGGAGCTGCCGTGGCTGCGCGAGCCCGCCGGTGAGCACCACCCCGCCCCGTAGCCCGCCCGCAAGGAGAGCGCGTCGGCGCTGGCGCTGCTGGAGCTGCCGGAGCTGCCGTGCCTGCGCGAGCCCGCCGGTGAGTACCACCCCGCCCCACAGCCCGCCCGCAAGGAGAGCGCGTCGAAGCTGGCGCTGCCGTGGCTGCGCGAGCCCGCCGGTGAGTACCACCCCGCCCCACAGCCCGCCCGCAAGGAGAGCGCGTCGAAGCTGGCGCTGCCGTGGCTGCGCGAGCCCGCCGGTGAGTACCACCCCGCCCCACAGCCCGCCCGCAAGGAGAGCGCGTCGAAGCTGGCGCTGCCGTGGCTGCGCGAGCCCGCTGGGGAGTACCACCCCGCCCCACAGCCCGCCCGCAAGGAGAGCGCGTCGAAGCTGGCGCTGCCGTGGCTGCGCGAGCCCGCCGGTGAGTACCACCCCGCCCCACAGCCCGCCCGCAAGGAGAGCGCGTCGAAGCTGGCGCTGCCGTGGCTGCGCGAGCCCGCCGGTGAGTCCCACAGCCCGCCCGCGTCAGGCGCGCGGCCGTGTCAGGTACTAGGTGACTCTGAGTGGGTCCGGTCTCGGAGCCGCCTCGTGCCTCAGCACGGCGCGCGCCGCTCGGAAGCTGGAGGAGCGCCTCGCCTCGTCGTCGACTCGCGCGGCTCGGCTCTTTGGCGATTTAGCTCCGTGACGTGAGAAATGCTCATAAAGCTAGATTACCAAAGCACCGCGCCGTCGCACTATCTACGCTTCGGCGCCGGGTCTTTGTCTGCGTCTTCATCTATGTTGTCTGTTTTATTTCGTTTGGTATAATAATTTCCTTTGATATAATGAACACTTTAAAAAATATATACAACATTATTTTTTGTTTATGCTAAACCCGAAAAGGGGTCATTGTACTCTTTTATACTCATTACTCATTTTCATACTCATTTTGATCAAATTTTTCTATGGGACCAACCTTGAAATCGCGAAAAATATCAGCTGTTATATACATTTGCGTTCACTTAAATCGACAAAATGTATGGAACAGCAAATTTTTTTTTCGACGCACAAAAAGCAATTTAAAGTACCTACTTTAAAAAAAAAAAAAAAATATCCTACCGAACCGGGTTATTTAAACGCCCTCCATTTCGCGGGCTTGGTTTGGTGACGTCAGATTCTATAAAAACAAAAAGTTGTACGCTGAGAACGAAAGTGACCTATCTCAAAATTTTAGTAAAATGAGTTGAATAAACCAAATGACTCAAAAAGTAAGCTTTATCACACTTATTAAAAAACAGACCATTAATGTTCAGACAGGGATAGAGTGCTTTTCGGTCTCTTTGTCTTTGAGCACTTCATACTCCCCGCACCAGAGTGAAGGGGACGCAATCAGTACTGCACCGCGAGTGGATGTAGCAGAACGTGTCAAGTTTAGTACCGTAGTGACCGATTACAGTTTTCGTCAGTTTTGTGCCGATTTGTGGGCGTAAGTTCTGCTACAATTTATAATCATAAAGTGACCAATTTATGGTATAGTTCACTTTCTTATTTCTAATATGAACAACCTAGGTGGCATAAATCAAATTCGGTCACTTTCTGATTTTTAATATGAACAACCTAGGTGACATAAATCAAATTCGGTCACTTTCTTATTTCTTATATTAACAACCGAGGTAACATAAATCAAATACGGTCACTTATTTTTTTAAGGCATTAGTTAAACTCATGGAATTTCTAATACTTATGTGACCTATTTTTTCGAAAAGTTATTTTAGATAGAAATTTTTCTATCTAAAATAAGTATTAGAAATAGCAGAACGTGTCAAGTTTAGTACCGTAGTGACCGATTACAGTTTTCGTCAGTTTTGTGCCGATTTGTGGGCGTAAGTTCTGCTACAATTTATAATCATAAAGTGACCAATTTATGGTATAGTTCACTTTCTTATTTCTAATATGAACAACCTAGGTGGCATAAATCAAATTCGGTCACTTTCTGATTTTTAATATGAACAACCTAGGTGACATAAATCAAATTCGGTCACTTTCTTATTTCTTATATTAACAACCGAGGTAACATAAATCAAATACGGTCACTTATTTTTTTAAGGCATTAGTTAAACTCATGGAATTTCTAATACTTATGTGACCTATTTTTTCGAAAAGTTATTTTAGATAGAAATTTTTCTATCTAAAATAACTTTTTATACAAAATAAATTATTTTTTTATACAGGCTGTAAGGGTAAACAGTCTTGTCATTCAAACCATGGGTAGTTGACTTAAATATAAAAATAAGTGACCGAACACAACAAAAAAAAAACGTCATTTTCATTAAAAGATTTTAAAAAGTTTCTATCCGACACCGTGCTCTCAAGCGAAACAGCTGACTGACTGAGGGAGGGGTCGCGCTCGCGGCCGGTCAGGTCACATCCCGTACCCCCCGCCCGTGTTGAGACGCAAGTTCGTTGCCCTAGCGCATAGGACAACGAACTTGCGTCTCTTGTGGTAAAATGTAGATTTAAAAAAAAGAAAAAAAAAGTTGTAATTTTCCATTGATTTTACGTTCTATAAATGAAACCAAACCACTGGTTGCAAGGATAACGGTGTTTACCCTAACAGCGTGTATACGTATACAACGTGTAACGTTAAATACGCAAGACCTGAAAATAGTTTGATCAGAATAACGAGCAGAATCAATTGAACCAATTTTTAATATAGGTCACATTTTTCTATAAATCTTCATTGAAAACGTTGCCGTGTCTATTTATTAATAGGTCAAGCCACTCAGGGTTGCGCATCACCATGCGCAACCCTGTTAGCCCGGCGCAGCGGCTCGGCGACGACCCTTCCCTCGATAGAGCATCGTCGCAGACGAAAGAAACGATCAGAATTGCCAGTAAAACTAAAACAGCACATAAAACCTTTACAATTTTCTAAATGATGTCTTTTCTCTCTGAAATAGGTCAATTGAATTAAAAATCAGTTGGGGTGTCTGAGGTTTTGCGCATTTAACGTTATACGTTGTATAGTGATAAAGCCAAATAATATTGTAGAAAAGAAATTCGTAACTTTCGTTTTCATATTAAAAAGTTATTCTAGAATGAATAGAAAATGTTCAATCCGTCGAACACATTGTATTCTATTCCCAAAAATCGTAAATTTTGACTTGAGTCACTTTCGTTCTCAGCGTGGATTGTGTCATTCAATGTCAAACACTCCAAAACAAAACTCATTGACATTTTGATTTTTTACTATACTGTTACGTCAAATCCGCTCTGACCAATAGCGTCTAGCGTCGCTTTTCAAGTATTTGAATTTCCCACAGTTTTTTGTCCCTTTAAAAACATTATTTCTCGCTCAAAAAGAAAAAATCTGCCTAGCCTTTTCCCAACTATGTTGGGGTCGGCTTCCAGTCTAACCGGATGCAGCTGAATACCAGTGTTTTACATAGAGCGACTGCCTATCTGACCTCCACAACCCAGTTTCTGGGTAACATAAAACCCCTTGGTAAGACTGGTTGTCAGACTGTAGGGTTCCTGACGACCCGTAACAACTGTCAAAGATCTACAAATGACAGCCGGGACTAACGGCTTAACGTGCTTTCCGAGGCACGGAGGGGTCTTGGTATGTAAAGATGGTCACCCATCCACGGACCAACCGCGGCAAGCGTAGCTTAACCTGATTGAAAAAGAACAAGAAAAAAAAGAAAAAAAAAATTTCGCTCAAAAAGAAATATTATTCAAAAATTTTGATGGAGGCGGAGGCATACTTCTGAAGTAATATAGTTTATAAAAAAAATACTTGACCCTTATTTGAATCACATGCATATTCCCTATTATGGGGTAATAAGTGAAGTACTTTTTAGGGTACCGTACCCAAAGGGTAAATCGGGACCCTTTTACTAAGGCTATATCCGTCTGTCTGTGTGTCCGCGGCTTAGCTCAGAGACTGTTGGTACTAGAAAGCTGTAATTTGGTATGGGTATACATATAAATCAAACCGTCATAGTGGTTTTAGGGTACCTCCCCTGCACGTAATGTGGGGTTTGTTTTTTTTTCTCGTCGATCCCATGGTGTGGGGTATCGTTGGAAAGGTCGTTTAAAAATGTGAGTTTGTGATAACCATTTTTGGTTTCAGGGATCCGTTTGCGAAATATTAAGCTTAAAAATGCAAATTTTTGTTAGAGTCAAGTGTTCCAAGTCCCTTCCAGCTAAATTGTTGGTTTTAGATATGTGAAAAAATTCACGGCAGTAGTATATACAGTATGTTAACTAACAAAGGGCGTTCCCGTTAACCTGCAATAGTATAGCGTGTATATATGCTAAAAAAAATTAAAACAAAAAAAAAAAAAAAAAAATTGTGTCGTGAAATGTTCTCAAAACGATTAAATTTAAACGTAAAAGAAACACTCTGTACACGCACACTTGTATTTCAACGTAGAAAAACAAGTGTGACAAGTGGGCGTGTACCATCGATCACTAATAAAGAACTAGATACACAATCAGCGTCAAAAAATGTCCTCACCGAATGACCGCCCACTTGAACATTTGGGTGGTCTTTTCATCTAGTAGCATTCGAACGCTCCGACGGTAAATATGCCTCAGTGCTCGTTTAAAAACTGCAAAAATCACACGTCTAGGACGCTAAAAAAGGATAGAGTTTCATATTTTTGGTAAGTATTAATATTATCTTTATATAATTGTTAACACTGTATTGTAAATACTGATATTTTGTCAAGAAATCATCGTAAAAACTTTATTTTAAATTAAGTTGTAACAAATAGCAGGCGATATAATGCAGCTAAATTGTAAAGACTCTTACTAAACGTATTAATCATACTAGCGCATGCCCACTTAAATTGTTTGGGTTATCCACGTTGACTCTGTTCAATTTGTTGGAGACGCTATATATAATAATTCTTTTTTTTTTTTATGCTAGATTTGATTTTCGATTTTATTTACCCGACTGCGCGACGCAAGGAAGGGTAATGTGTTTATCAGCCTATGTATGAATAATTGACCTAAAATAACTGCCACCAACTGCATCAGACTACTTGAAAAGTGACTTGTTAGGAACTTGTTAGTTGTTTTTTATGAGTCGGGTTTTTTGATATTGTATTTTTTTTGTGGTTTTTTAGTAGGTTACTGTATTTTTTTTATTTTTTAAGTAATTTAGATTCATTAATAAGTAAATGTGGTGACATTTATTTATTTCACCACCATTTATTTATTTTTCCACTTCACGAAATGATATTTTCTGAATGTGAAGATCTGATTTGTTACAAAAAATACCAAAATCGCTAATTGTATGCCTTTAATATTTAAGGCGTTCCCTCAATTCCTCATAGATTCCATCATCAGAACAAGGATTAGATGTAAAAAGGACCAACTTGGGAACAAACCTAATGTAATACCGTTTGAATCATCTCAATCGGTCGATCCGTTTTCGAGTTATCGGTGGTGTGCAAACATAAAAAAAAACCTATATATTTATAAATACGCGACGCATTGAGTAACCTCCTCCTTTTTTTGAAGTATGTTAAAAATACCATACATAATAATTTACAGTACAAACAAAAAATATTGTTCTGGTTCGTCTCCATTCGTTCCTTGTCCTAGCGGCGAGCCTCGGTTGTAAAATTTATTACTTTTTTTTGGCACTTAGTAATTTTTACTTTAAAGCATGCGTATAAGGTTGAAGTTGTTTTGATGTATCTTGAGCAGTGAGTACCGGTCGTAAAATTTTATTGCTTTTTGTAATAGCTTTGTGAATACGACTTTAAACGTTGTAGGTAAGGTTGAAATTACATTAATGTATATTTAGTTTAACTAAACACAATTGGCGACATTTTTAAGAGAAATTTTGTATGAGATTGTGTATCTAGTTCTTTATTAGTGATCGATGGCGTGTACAGAGAGTTTATTTTCCGTAACAATTTAATTTTTTTTGTGAATATTTTACTATAAGTACATAAACAAAAAAAAACTTTTTTTATGGTAATATTTTTTTTAGCATGAATAGACGCTATACTATTGCAGGTTAACGGGAAGGCCCTTTGTTAGTTAACATACTGTATAAGTAACGAAATTTAAAGGAAAACTATCACCGATACGTAGGCTCCACAAGTTACCGAGTAATAATCGACCAACTTAAATTTGCAATTGCAAAAACATGGAACTAGTTATAGAACAAGATTTTCAACTACATGTTAAGTTTCCCCATTAAATTAAAATCATTATAAATTAAATTCATCCCAACTACGGAACCCTTCATTGTGCGTGGATTGACCTGCACTCGGCTGGTTTTTTTATTTTTACTATGTCTTTGATTAATCACTTTTTACCACTATAAAATTTTTGAATAAAATAATATTTAATTCAGTAAAATTTTAGAGAAAATGGGCAAAGAATTGCAATTGATTTTGGCTACTTAGAACTCTCATTCATAAAATTAAAACAACAGCAGGCTTACCACGAGAACCGTAAAGAAGCGTTTTGTCGACGGAAGAGTACCTAGACAAAAATGACGTTTCCGTGTCTGTAGACAAAGTTTGTGTTGGGTTTAGGAACGTGCCGCCTCGCTAGATAGAACGTGAGCGTATTTGGGGGTTCTATTGGGTTCTTGAATCCCCACAACTTTTTTTGCCGGAGAAGCATTTTTTTTTAGATACGTTTAAATAAATTCTACTTTTTCACGGTGCAATAGCGTGCCTACGAGGGCGGCACTGAAAATTTCGGGAATCAAGGAAGTGACACAACATTACTATTAAAAAATGTATTTATTGCTTTTCGAAGTATTCTCCGCGAAATTTGACACATTTTTCCATACGATGGAACCAATCATTGAAGCAACCATTCCATTCGGAAGTTGGGGTCTCCAAAATGGCCGTTTTGTAGGCGTCCACAGCTTCTTCAGGTGATGAAAATCTCTGTCCACGCAATTTATTCTTTATTTTAGGGAAAGTATAGAAATCATTAGGGCTTAGGTCGGGGCTGTACGGCGGATGGTCTAATAATTTTATGTTTTCTTGCTCTAAAAACTCTTTTGTTCTGTGCGCGGTGTGAGAACTCGCATTGTCGTGATGGAGGATGATGCGGCGGTTGCAGTTCTCTTTACGGAGTTCAGAAACGACCTGTGGCAAACAAATGCTAGCATACCATTCTGCATTAACCGTTCTTTGTCCCTCAAGAGGAATAGTCGTAACATGGCCGGTTTTGGAGACAAACGTGGCCACCATTTTTTTTGCAACACTCCGTGAACGAACAATTTTTGTTGGCTTTAACTAATTTTCGAACACCCAAACTCGTGACTGGTTTTTTGTTTCGGGTTCGTACGCGTATATCCAGGATTCGTCACCTGATACAATGTTGTATACAGCATTTGAGGATCCTGCGTGGAATCTTTCGAGAGTTCTGACGCACCAAGTAACGCGAGCCGCTTTTTGCTCTTCACAGAGCGAATGCGGTATCCATCGGGAAAACAACTTTTTTACACCTAATTGTTCATGCAAGATTATTTGTATTTGACTCATACCAATGTCTAAAGTTGCCTGAATTTCGCGGTATGTCACATGTCGATCTTCCTCAATCAGCTTACGCACAGCATCAACGTTTTCTTGGGTGACTGCAGTTTTTGGACGACCTTGACGGGGATCATCACTGAGCTTGACACGTCCACGTTGAAATTCAGCAAACCAGCGATAAATTGTGGTTTTGGATGGGGCTTCATCACCAAATGCAGAAATCATCCGGTCAACACACTGTTTTAGTGTTAAACCACTTCGAAAGTCATAATAAATCATCGCTCTTGAATTTTCTCGAGTCAATTCCATTTTCTCAACGACTAAACAAGTTTGACAAAACCTTGTGACAAGACCGAGAATCTTTTTTTAAATAAATAAATGGTATTCGATTTTTAAAACCAAGGACCTTTCAATTAAAAAGATTTTAATATGACAGGAACAGTGGAAATATTCCATTCCCGATACTTTTAGTGCAGCCCTCGTATGAGCTTGCGAGCGAACAAAGACCTTGCCATCCCCTTCGAACCTCACCTGCCTGAGTCCGGGGTTCGGGGTGCCCCAATTGAAACCAAAAGAATTTGCCCCAAAAGAACCCGTCATCCCCTTCGTGGTTATTTTTTCTAAACCATTCAGAAATAGGAGAACGCGGGGCTCCGTTGGACACGCCTTACTTCTAAAATGTTTTTTACCGTATAACATTTTTTTTATCTTGACCTTCGAGACGTTTGACATTGACCTTGAAAATGTGTCTCCTGTGAACTTGTGGATGGGGGGATAACTTGCCCTCTTCCTCTCCCTTCCAGCTCCCTCTAAATTTCATTTATTAACATTTTCTTAGAAATTTGTTTCATATTCAAAAATTATTTAAAAAACAACTACTTATGGGTTTCCGGAAAGGGGGGGTGGTGGGTTTACTTACCATTCCCCATCTACCCCTACCCCCTATCGACGCGCCACGTTTCTAGTAATTTTAGGCGGTAGTTTGTTGCTTTTATCATATAATAGGCTAAAGTTAACATGTTGGGTTCTAATCGCCGTTATTATTTAGCTTATAAGGGCGACTTGCAGCTTTTACTTCAATCTCGATTTAAACTCGACTAAGGGTTAAACTTAATTTAACAGTTTGCATGTCATCAACTTAGCTTAAACCTCGATTTAATTATACATCAAAAGAAACGGCATTAAGTCTGTTTAAAGTTGTTAAATATCGATTTATGGACAGACGAGACGTCATAAGTTTTATTTTCACTCAGTTTGTTTGAAAAAGTGGATTTCTTTTCGCTTGATCATCCTGATTTGTTATCTCGGATGATTAGTAGAAATAATACAAAAGTCCTAGAACTGTTCCAAAAATATATAGTATCGAAGATAACATAACACTAGACTCGATGTGTGTATCTAAGGTTCATTGGTGAAAATGCGGCTAAGGCTGTAATTAATAGATATTTGAAAATATCCTACAGATTTTACACTACGTTGTCCCTTTACATTGAAATTTATATATTAAATACATTCACAGGGAATATAAATCGACTTGCTAAGAGCCAAAATCATTGAACACTCAAAATCAAAAGTCATTTACTTTAACTAGGCTGAGAATCAGCTCTTTTCGAACGTAAAAATTACATAAGACAGTCCCCCAAAACGCCCACCCTTCACCACTTTCTAGTACTCCAATCTAAAAAAAAAAAAAAAAATTCCACTTTCGTTCTGTTAGCTGGGAAGAAGTGGCATGGCACAACAAACCATCACAACTGCTTGTTCAGTTAGAAAAAAAAATATTCCATACAATAGTATGCAAAATCATTTACATTACGCAACACGAAACATAAATCTTATTATTAGCCATTATCAGGTAGCACACGAAAATATAACAAAAAAAAAAAAGAGCAAGCTAATATAAAGCTTGTAAAAAGGGTACCTAAGTATAATAAAATATCAATTCAATTTTTTTTTTGTGAATCTATTTTTCATGCTTTGAATCTAATTGTTAATAGGGGATTTGATGAAAAATATTGCTACCTGCTAGGGTGGGAAGTTATCCAATGACTTCTCCCGCTTTGGGCGGAGCGGAAGGGCGTGTCAGACTTTTACTGACTAAAACCCACCCGTGTTCCTTCAGTTGCCTGTTGCCAAGGTCCCGGTATCCCTTTCCGACTAACCCGCAACCCTGGCAGGCATCGGTCCTAGCGGACCCCGCCAATTGTGCTGACATCTCTTTGAGGCGCGCGTGGAACACGAAGCGCCATCGACCTCGGTCCTAATCGGACGGCGAGCTACCCATTGCTCGCCGTCCGCAAGCCCGCGCCTATGGTGGCCGGGAATTCGCCTGGGATTCCCGACGCCCAGGGTGTCTCCAACGGCGGCGGTTAGGGGCGTGAGGGCGCAAACTTTGCCTCTCCCTCACGCGTTCCGCCTCCTCCTTCGCGAGCATTACTACTTCGCAGGAGGTGACTGCTTCCCATGCCCTCTCGCTCCGTACCATGGCCTGGACCAGAGCCGGACGCGAGAGGTCACCGCCGCCAATCGCCTCCTAGAGGACACGGCGGGGCTCCGCCCAAGCAGGGCAGACCTCCACGCTCATGCTACGCCTGCAGTTCGTATGTGTTTCCGGTTACTCCTTTTGTCATCAATTTTTCAAGCAATTCCTGGCATCCGATTGAGCTGAAACTTGGCATACTCATACAACTACCGAGACATTTTGAAAAAATGATACCATGGAGCTGGTATGACGATGGAGCCGAAAGTTAGGCATAGGAACTCCTCAATCAAACAAGATAACACCATCGTTTTTGGACTCGTTGGTTATGTATTAACAAGTGCTTTGACACTAGGTGGTGTTCAGGGTCTGATGATGAAGCCGGAACTTGGGCATGTGAAAACCTCAATCAAACAAGATAGCACCATCGCGTTTGGACTCATTGGTCATGTTTTAACAAGTGCTTTGACACTAGGCGGTGTTCAGGGTCTGATGATGGAGCCGAAAGTTAGGCATAGGAACTCCTCAATCAAACAAGACAGCACAATCGTGTTTGGACTCATTGGTCATGTATTAACAAGTGCTTTGACATTAGGCGGTGTTCAGGGTCTGATGATGGAGCCTGAAGGTGGCGATGGGAACTGCTCAATCAAACAAGACAGCACCGTCGTGTTTGGACTCATTGGTCATGTATTAACAAGTGCTTTGACATTAGGTGGTGTTCAGGGTCTGATGGAGCCAGAAGGTGGTAATACCAAAAAAAGGACATGTAGATTTAGTTGTGTACAAAAGACAACGATTACGAATTATCGTTCTAAAAACTGGATTTGATTTATAGTGTGTTGGGCTTGTTGGATATCTGGTGACAGAACAGATATTTAAAGAAATTCAAATGCTATAAAGCACAAAATAAAATATAAGTAAAAATCTTTTTAAAAACAAGCTTTTAATGAACTAAAAAGTACTAAAGTGGGGCTTGAAGGATATTTCCGATTGATGCATCGCGTGCATCATTAGGACTCAAGCGGTTCATAACAGATATTTGGAACAATTTTTTTTTTGTAACAGTAACAGTGATACTGATAACAGATATCGTGTTTAACGTGTTACAAAGAGTATTAAACCACTTGAGAGCTGATAGACCGATTTCGTCTAGGCACACGACTCACCACTGCGGGCCGGGGGACGAAGACATTACAGCGGTTGTGATTGGCCGATGCAACAATGTCAGGACGAAAGTCCCAAACGTAGTGAGGCACAAGTCGGTTTTGCAACAATAATATCGATATCGATAAAATCGACGTCGATTCGACGATTTCCTAATTGAACAATAATTAAATTGAATTTCACTTATAAGAATTTATTGTTCTATCCGAAAGGAAATGACATTGCTATTACTTATTTTTAATCTGCTGTGAAATGCCGTGAACAAACAACGCTATATTTATTTGGAATAAAATTTTCTCTGTGAACTGCATTAATCCACTTTTCTTAAGGTCACGGAATATTTTGAAATCTAAAATGTAAACATTAAGTACTTAATGTTACTTTTTTACCATAACATCGTAATTTTTATCGTCAATAATATAGTTGCTTTATTATGAAGTTATCACAACACTCTCCAGTATAAGTGCAGATAGAAAGGGACAGACGTATTGCAATACCCTAGTGAGAGAAAGGGACTTTTCAAAAAGACATCATATAGTTGGATGTTCTAGACGATTTTCCACACCAATTAATCCGAACAATAACTCATAATTGTTTAGTATTATGTTTTTTACGATCAAAATAACTGCGTGTGCAGAGTTACAACCATTGCGCACTGGTCAAAACTAAAATGGCCACTCATATCGTTATCTAATATCAGTTCAATTAAACTGATGTGTCGTGAGCCCGAGTCGCCCGCATGAGCAGTCAAAAGGCTATATAGTCATTGACCTGTTATTACCACTGGTGACATGCTTTGCAGCACTCAGTGTTGCCAATTTATAATTTTATAAACTGAAAAAAAAATTGCAGAGATTTTTTTTTATTTTGTCAGAATAGCTCTATGATTCTCATAGTAAAAAAAAAGGAATTTTAGTTCGGTGTACAAGAGAATCGGCACCAATGTCGGACGGTAATCACTTATCATAAACAGTAACAGTACCCATGTAGTTGTGCATTAGGGTGGAGCGTCAATGTATGGAGAAAAAAAAAAGACATCGAATCGATTTTGAATACTCGCACAAAGTTGCATTTGGCTAAATTATAAGTGAATATATATATTTTTTTTTTTTTTGAACATATATTTTAGCCTAGCCATATACTTTAGCTCAGGCATATCTTTAAGTATATACAGAATGTTATAAAAATAAAAATACTATTATATTTCAGCGTACTATTTATTTATTTATATATACTTTATTGTACACCACAAAAATATATAACGAAAGGAAAAAAAAAACAAACACTACAAAATATACAATGGGCGGCCTTATCGCTTTCCGCGATCTTTTCCAGGCAACCTTGGAATGGACAGTGATTTGCCTGAACATAATATGGGGCTGTCGTAGGTGCAAAAAATAAGTTACCTATACAATATACTAAAAATAGATACATATATACATACATATCCTAAATAAGTACTATTGACACTAAAACACTCATTTTATAAATTAAAATCTAAAACTCAACTTACAAAGATACCCGCAATATTTGTTCATTTTTTCACATTGACGTCCGTATTAAGAGTCCCTATCAATTTCGGCGCGCTACGAGTTTAGGTAACTATCGGAGCGCAGTGTGTCTGTGTGCGGTCGACGTATCGCTGACAGTCGTAGTGTGCGCTGTGCGCACGGTGCAGCGCGAACTAATATCTTGGTCCGTAACTGCTATTATTAGGAGTTTTTACTTACTAGGTTCCGTAATACTGGATGGATTTTATTTTGTGATTATGACGTGCTATGTTTAGGTACCCTATAAAAATATGGTTACCTAGTATGGCATTCACTGAAGTAAAAGCAAACTATTAAGTGTGACCAGCGTATATAAGTTAAGTCTGAAACTAATTACACGTGTTATTGTACTCCTTTATTATTTAGATTAATTAGTCCTTTATTATTTACATTTATGTTTATTTATTTAATCCTTTATTATTTATATATATGTAACTATTATTATTATTATGTAAAAAATTAAAGTAAAATACATAAGACGTAGATATATTTAGTTACCTATTCCGCTTGACTATTCTCCAAGAGTCATAAAAACCCCGTAAGAAATTGACAAGTGTTTCACCTCTCAACGAGGCATCCTCAGGATGACGATTGACCAATCGCAAACCAGAACGCGACGTGTTACCACACCGAGCGCTGGACGCAAAGTGAAAACTTAAGTTAAAGTCACTTTGGTTCCAGCGCTCGAGTTGTTTAGAAGATAGGAGGGAACAGATGAACATACATACATACATACATACCGGTCAAAATCATAACCCTCCTTGTTTCTTCGCCATAGTCGGGTAAAAAAGAATTACCGTGTGTCCCGATCCTTTTCGCTCATTGATGATGTTCCAGGTAATATTTGATTTTCGGCAGATTTCTGCCTATTTAATTCTCTACAAATACAGGATGTTAGGGTAAACACCGTTATCCTTGCAACCAGTGGTTTGGTTTCATTTATAGAACGTAAAATCAATGGATAATTACAACTTTTTTTATTTTTTTTAGATCTAAATTTTACCACAAGAGACGCAAGTTCGTTGCCCTATGCGCTAGGGTAACGAACTTGCGTCTCAACACGGGCGGGGGGTACTAAACTACCCATGGTTTGAATGACAAGAGTGTTTACTCTTACATCCTGTATAATTAACACATTATTAGATTAAAGAAATAATAGTAAACTACAACAATTTTCTTAATTAGTAAGATGACGGCAAAAATTATTATTTACCTAAGAACTGCACGTGCCTTCCGTGTTCTTTTAACTTTTTTCTTTTTATTACCTTTCATTCTTCCGTGATAATAAAGTTCACTTATTCGACTCATTTTCTAAAAATTAAACACTATTTTACTGTAAGTATAATACAAAACATAAATATGTATAAATATCATTAGCAAATCAAAAAGGGTTACACCATACATTATATAGGTACTCAGTTTAAAAACTGGTTAGCTCTAGTACAAAAGTACGCCCGATTCCGCGAATTACGTCGGGAGCGGCGGCTGCGGCGAACGTCACAGGCGACACAGGTCCGACGTCGAGAAGCCCTCGGGCGCGACTGACTGCCTCGAGCGAGCGCATCGGTTTATAAGGCATTATTTAGATCTTTTATTATAATTAAATTAATAGTCAAATATAAAAACTGAATTTGGTAGATAAATAACTAAAATTTTAAAATATTTAAGACTTATTGTTAATATGTAACAAATTCTTACGCGTAGACGACGATTTTGCACATGGTATTATTGCGTTTTTTCAGCGTGGATCACATTTTTTTTCAAGTACTAATTCAATAAACTTTGGAAAAATGATCAGTCGCCTTACTAATATACTATAGGCCCAGTATTTAGGATTTTTCTCAGATTGATATTTGCTACCAGTAAGCTATGAAAGCAATTGAAAAACCAAGTGTTTCACGCTTCCGTAAAAACGTGTGATAGATTTTTATTTTTCGTAATTTATATTGAGTAGTTAGTTTTAATTTTATTAGTCGGCTTACTAGTTAAATAGGTGATGAATATGAAAACAAAACAGATATCTTAAGGATATTGAGACATTGGCTCCGAAAAAACTTGAATTTTCTGTTTTTAGACCGCGAAATTGATAGGGGCTCTTAACATAACTTTTTGTGCCGTTTATCAGTAAATTGACCTTTTTACATAAAATTATTCATATTTATTTAGGGTATTATGAGTTACAATAACAATTAAAAAAAAGTTTATTTTTATTATGTGTTGTTTTATAAATTGCTCAATTGATTGATTTTTCATAATCTTCAAGCGGCAGTAGAGGGCTAAAAATAGGTTCCAATATTTTTTGGATTATTTTTTTTATGTAATTGAGGGTGCAATGCAGCATTCTAGTGCTATTCAATATTGAAAAAGAATTTAAAAAATTGACGCTCCACCCTATTGTGCATGGCATCGAATGCAAACCATGAAGGTCTGTACATTTCTTCAGCGCCAGATCCTGTCCTTGTAGACTGCTTTATTTTTTTTTATACATTCCCTTTAATTCATGGGTCAATAAAATGTTTCTCTACTTTTTTAATTCCTCGATAGTGCAATGTAATGAGAATTTATCATTTATCCTGATCCAGGCGTCGTTTACCAAATTCCTATTTTTATGTTGTTTTTTACTTTTAGGGTTCCATAAATACATGGTTCTCCTTCAAGCAACTCAATAAATTTTAGGGCACTCTGCTCCATTCCATTTTGCGATTGAGCAAAGCGACCGTTTCGGTCAGTTATTTACGAGGCATTGGGCTTGCAGGCTACGCACACATTTGAAATTCGAACGCGCTACGCACACATGAACTTTAAATGCTTTGATGTGCGCACGAAAAACCGACTCCGAATGGAAAAGTGAAAAATGATCAAACTTTGATGAAATACCCAAACACACATGTGTCAAACATGTGATCAAATATTGTTTCTATGTCTGGCGCCGGCATTTATGTGTGCACACCATATGGCAAAGTTGAAATATGTGATCAAACTTTGACGAAATACCCAAACACCCCTGCCACACATGTGATCAAATATTGTTGCTATGTCTGGCGCCGGCATTAGCAATACCGATAATCTGTGCACTGTGCGAAACGGGTATTTCCATTTCATAATCGTTCGAATGAACGTTACCTACGTTTAATTCACTTACGTAACACGTGTGCATCACGTTCGTGCTAGGCCAACTGTTCTATACATTTTGTCAGGTTTACTTGGTGAACACTAACTGACTGTTCTCCGCCACTTCCACCGACAACGCCGCGGACGTGGCGAAGTTTTGGGCCAGCAAAATATCAATAACTGTCGTCCCAGCGACACGAAGAACTGACTATATCGTGTTGTTCTCATAGTTAAACTTGTTTCAAAATGAATAATGGCTATAATAACCCCTTTTCGGGTTGTGAATTATTTCAACTTGCATTCTTGAACTTTATTGAGGTTATTATTTAAAAATGTGTTCATAAAAATCGATGTCACGTCGCCGGAATCGAAACTGAGACGAATTTCCATACTGTTCCGTCGACAGAGGGCGCGACGCGCGCATGGCGCTCACAGCCGGCCGCGGCCGACGCGACCGACGCGCCCGACGAGCTGTCGGCCGCCGACATGGACGCGCTCATTAGCTACTCGCAGCCCGCGCACGCCGACGACCTGTTGCTGGCCACGCCGGCCGACGGCGCGGCGCTCACTCCGCTCGGGCGCCGCATGACGCGCGTGTGGCTGCGCGCCGACGAGGCGCAGGCCATGGCCGCGCTGGGCGACGCGCTGCGCCAGCGCGGCTACGTGTGGCGCCGCCTGCACCCGCGCCTGGTGAGTCGTGCGCTTGCCGTCCGCCGAGTCGCTGTCGCCCGTCGCTAACCGACCGCTCGTGTTGACAGATGGCGATAGAATGCGGTGCGGAGCTGAAGATGCGCGCGTGGGCGATGCGCTGCGGCGGCGATGCTGCGGGCGGCGCGCGCACGCTGCTGGAGTTCCGGCGCTCGCGCGGCTGCGGGCTGCAGTTCAAGCGCCGCTACGTGGAGCTGCGCGACGCGCTGCAGTCGCTGCACGCGCCGGCGCCGCCGCACGCCGAGCTGCTTCACGTGCCGCACTACGCCTCGTGACCGGCGACTTTCGCGTTCTCGCCATAAGGAGCTGATGTTTAATTCGTACCACTCAAAAATGTTCATAACAAGTTCTTATGATTTTTGATATGTGTCGACGAGTTGTCTGTTCCAACTTCCAATGTAAGAAAATAATGCATAGAACAATAATTCGTTTAAACATTTTCAGCATGTTTCTTTATTATTTTTAGCTATTAAGGGACCACGAGGGCCTGTTCTTAGGCATAAAAAAGCTGTTATGTAATTTTTCAATGTCTAAATAAGCATTGTATAGTTAAGCAAAATAAACTTAACACAAATTACTAATTGTTTTATTTCAAGTTCAAGCATGTGTTAAGCCTTTTCACCGCCAACGTATATAGGACGCAATGCCTCGCCCAGCGCCAAGCTATAAATGTATACTTACAGCTTGGCAAAAAAGAGTTTGGAAAAAATGAGGGCGCCACTACCGTGTCACTGACTGGCAGGGCCACCATCAGGGATTTTAATTTTGATTACACAAAAAAATTCGCCAAATATCAGAATTTGTCGGTCACTGGTTCAAAAGATATAAGCGTTTATAGGTGGCCGATCAGGGGGCCTAGACAAAATCCCTTTTCTGTAAGCGTTAACGCCAACGGAAAGATCAAATTGTATGTAGTTGACAGTAGCAGTCACGTGACATCTCTAAAGCTAATGTCAACTCCATACAATTTGATCTTTCCGTTGGCGTTAACGCTTACAGAAAAGGGATTTTGTCAATAGCCTCTGGAGAGTCTCCCCAGCAGGGCCACATTTATATCTCAAAAACTAGGGCACCTAGCGAAGATCTGTTTTCTCCCATAATTTGTCGCCAAATATCAAAATTTGTCGGTCACTGGTTCAAAAGATATAAGGGTTTATAGGTGGCCGATCTGGAGAGTCTCCCCATCTGTTTTCTCCCATAATTAGTCGCTAATTTGTCGCAATTTGTCACCAAGTTACAGATTCAGTCGGGTCTTAGGTCCGTATTACAGAACGTTCCTCAAGTCCAGTTTGATCTGCAATCAGTTGATCACTGTTTGAGTATAGTATAGAATCAGTAGGTACTTGAGCATCGGTCTTATTCCAGAACGGCAAACAATCTATACTCAGCTGAATCGAGACTCAAATCGAGCCTCAAGCAGAGATGTGTATTGTCTATGCATCAGTCTGTTTTCGTTTACGATTTATTATAATAACCGACTTGATCCGATCTTCACTGGATTAGAAATATTAAAATACACCATAGAACCCCAGGTATTTAGGAAATCAGCGTTATTATTTCATTCCTGAATAGTAAAATGCCCCATTTATTGAAGAAGGAAAGGTCTTTGAAGTGAAGTATAGTAATTTTGTAAGCAAAATTGTCAAGCTTAAAAAAATTGTATTTGTGGCCTTAAATAGGTACCTGTGCTATTTAAAATGTCAGTATGTCAAAACATCAGTGTGAAAAACATTAGTTTGTTGTTTGTTTTATTTGTTTCAATTATTTATTTAGCTGATTTTATTCATAAACACTTTTAAAATGGCAGGACGGAAAAAAAAATTTAGTACTTTGGAAAAAGTTCAACCTTATAATAGAATTATCGTTAATTATGTTATTATAATTACCTACCTCTTCAAATATATCGATTATGATTTTGATAGTAGGTAGGTACCTAATTTTTAAAAATATTAGCAGAACTCGACAATGCACTATTGGAACAGAAGAAATATTGACAATTTGACATGACAATCTATGCTCAAGCGCGGTCTCGACCACACTTAGGTGATTACAGATTTGATCACTGCTTGGGTTCTGTGGAAAAACCGATCGATCTTTTTAATCTATGTCATTGATGACATGTAATTTTTTTACTCTGTGTGGATACTACGTTGATTGTCTGTGACAAATAAAAAAGAGATGTCTTCCTACGAACGAAATGAACAAAGTATCAAGTGTTTTCTTTAATCTCCAAAAAGCCTCGAAATCAAGAACCTGAAATATAAATCAACGAGGGGATCGAAACCCTTAAACAGGTTCGATTGAGTAACTGAGTAGCGATCTAAAATAAAGCCAAACTCAGTTGAACTAAGATCAATGAATCTTTGCTTGAGCCACGTTCTAAAATTAAAAGCGGACTTAAAACTAGTTTTAAACAGAGATCAATACTTGAGTTTCCTTCTGTAATACGGCCTTAGTTTAGGAGATTTCAATTAGAAAGGTATAGTCCAAGAGCTAGATCGAAGAGTTCACGAAAAATTGCCAAGAAAAAATATTTCTATTAATATAATATACTCCTAGTTTTATTAGAAATGTCCGAGAGACATAAATTCTCAATTAAATACATGTTTTCATGTTTTAAATAGGGAATATGCATGTATTTTTTAAATATTTTTATTCGATATTTTACATCGTCAAATAATAGTAAAAAAAAACACGACGGCAAAAAAGCAATTTAAAGTAGTTAAAAAAATGTTTAAAAATATCCAACCGATCCGGGCTATTTAAACGCCCTCCATTTGGCGCGCTTGGTGTGGTGACGTCACAGTTCGTGAAAACAGACAAACAACTGTCAAGTCAACGTCAAACACTCCTTTTTCTATGAGCGTTTGACATTGACTTGACACTTGTTGATTGACTTGACATTGACATTTTGATTGTTATCCCGGATTGTTACGTCACATCCGCTCTTAGCCTTTTCAAGTATTTGAATTACCCACAGTTTTTTGGGACTTTAAAAAAATTAATTTCTCGCTCAAAAAGAAATTTTATTCAAAAATATTGATGGAGGCATAATTCTGAAGTAACATAGTTTATAGAAAAAAATATTTGACCCATATTTGAATCACGTGCATATTCCCTATTACTAGGTGTCAAGATGTACAGTCGCATGCAACTGTTTTACCAGTTTACAATGTTTAAGCTCTAATTAACGTTAGAATAATAAAAAAATGATCGTACCTTTAGTAAAATGTTTGAAATACTTAAACGGTTTGTCAATTTATTGTAATCAAATTTTATTTTATAAAAAAGAAATTTCCAAAAAGTTCGTTTGATGTGTGTTGTATTTGTGTGTATTTTGAGGTTATTGTGAGTGATGTGTTGTGAGTATGGACGGGTTGAGTTTTTATTTTATCTTAATTTAGGTTAGAATAATAAAACTTCTGTTGTCGAAATAATATAATTTACTACCTTAAAGTTATTGTATTTACACAATGTTACAAATACCTACATAATCAATATTATGAAGAGATACAGTTTGTGAGTTTGGATGTTAGGGGCTCAGACCAAGTTAGGGGTAATCTCCGGTAGGTACAACTAATCCGATTTTGAAAATTCTATCATTCATCATCATAATCATAATCAGCCTATGATGTTCCCACTGCTGGGACACAGGCCTCCTCTCTGTGAGAGGGAGCGGGCCGTAATCTACCACGCGGGCCCAGTGCGGGTTAGTAGTTGTCACATGTCTTCGAATTTTTGGTTCTAGGACATGCCGGTTTCCTCACGATGTTTTCCTTCACCGTTTTGAGAGCAGTGGCGATGAAATAATTAGCACAAAGTAAAGTGCCTCTCAGGGTTCGAACCTACGACCTACAACTCGTAAGTCGTGGCCGTTACTACTGGGCCACCACTGCTCTCCTAATAATAGAATCCGATTGAGCTGAAACTTGGCATACTTATACAACTACCGAGACATTTTGAAATTTTGTTATCATTGAGTTGGTCTGATGATGGAGCCGGAAGTTGGCCATAGGAACTCCTCAATCAAACAAGATAGCACCATCGTGTTTGGACTCATTGGCTACGTATTAACAAGTGCTTTGACGCTGGGTGGTGTTGAAGGTCTGATGATGGAGCCGGAAGGTGGCCATATGTGTTTCTAGTTACTCCTATTGTCATCCATTTTTCAAGCACTTTCTAGCATCTTATTGTGCTGTAACTTGGCATACATACACCGTGGCATTTTAATCGTCTTTCATCCGCAGCCCACTTCATGTATCCAATGACTACTACACATTCATAAAAAAAAAAAGTATTTAAGAACATTTGAGTAATTAAAAAAAAAAAAAAAAATTCAATAGTAAGACGCATGACGTAGTTTGAAACACCCTGTTATGACCGCGGTCCGAGCATTGTGTTCCAAAGGCGGCACGGACTGAAGCGGCGGCATCTTTAACAGAGTTCATTCCCCCTATTGCAAAAATGTGTTTCTTACTATTGCAATCCTAAAGGCTCTTAAATACTGGCGCGATTCGCCGCTTAATGTTCTCATTACGTAGCAGTTTGTACATAAAAGCTATTTAATTCCAATTCTTCCTTCATACTTGGTACGGGCTTAGGACCGTGAGAAACATAATTAATTCTTAATAAAACCCAAAACTAAGTTGTGTTAGATACGTAGGTACATAGTAAGTGCAGATTAATAAAAAAGAAAGTTACAAACATACGGTCGATTTCAATAACTGATCAATTTGTCTTCGTTCGACCCTATTGAAGATAAAAATTTGACTCATGTCTACTAACCTAGCAAATAACAAACAAAAGATATGTAGTTACTGAAATTGCAGTCCTGGCACTTGCGGGTTGATCACACCTCGGTTGCGTAACATTTCCAGATTATTTGGCGCAGCGTACAATCTCCTTGCTCTCCGTAAATTGTCACCACTCACTGCGTACAGGCGCACCATTTGTAGGTACTCGATATTCGAGTATCGATAGCTCCTCATTTCACTCCTTGCACTGTAACGATCGCGAACAACGTTTGATATCCTGTAGCGCGCGCGCACTTCCACTTCCGGTATTCGGCCGCAACTGAGACGCTGCGAGATTGACCTTCACTTATTTTTCGAGTGAAAGGGGCGGGGCGTGACACGCGCGGCTCTACTCAAAGGATAGCATTAGAGCTCCTCATTGGATGACGGTCCACGTGGACTATGCTTGATTGGCTTTCGGTATTGGAATGATCTACTCGACCCGTGCGCTGCGTAGGTATGTTCTACCGTTTGATACGTAAACATTAATAACAGGATGTTTCAGAATTCTAATGCAATATTTATTTTTCTTTGTACCTATTATATTAATTAATGGTAAAAAAAAAAAATCGTGTCTGGAGGTATTTTATGTCGGATACATTGAGTGGACCACCTTTGTAAGACGATTAAAATGCCACGGTGTATACAGGAACCGAGACTTTTTGAAATCAAGTAATAAAAACTAAAACCCAACTACGACTTAAAAGGTATAAACAAGACACCACAGACAGACAAATAAAAAATCCGGAGTCACACGTAATCTGTTCGATTTATGCCCTAACACGTGTGACTCCGGATTTTTAATTTATCTGTCTGTGGTGTCTTGTTTATACCTTTTAAGTCGTAGTTGGGTTTTAGTTTTTGATACTTGATTTTTTTTTAAATTCTTTTGGGGTTATAATATATATATTTTTGAAATGTGCTCATTAAACCCTTTGATTTGATACCCAACATGGTACGATTAAACCATTTTTTTTTAAGTACCTCACTTTGTGTCCTCTAGAGGGCGCCATTTTTAATGTGACTTCACATAGCCTGTAACCAGCGGACAATCACGACGCTTCTAACGATACATCATTTGTCAAATTCTGATAAGTGGTTTGGAAGAGAGGAGGGAACAGATGAACATACATACATACATACCGGTCAAAATCATAACCCTCCTTTTTTCTTCGCCGTAGTCGCGTAACAATGATACCATGTGGCTGGTCTGATGATGGAGCTGAAAGTTGGCCATAGGAACTCCTCAATCAAACAAGATAGCACCATCGTGTTTGGACTCATTGGTCATGTATTAACAAGTGCTTTGACACTAGGTGGTGTTCAGGGCCTGATGATGGAGCTGGAAGGTGGCAAAAGGAAAACCTCAATCAAACAAGATAGCACCATCGTGTTTGGACTCATTGGTCATGTATTAACAAGTGCTTTGACACTTGGTGATGTTCAGGGTCTGATGATGGAGCCGGAAGGTGGCCATGGGAACTACTCAATCAAACAAGACAGCACCATCGTGTTTGGACTCTGGTCATGTATTAACAAGTGCTTTGACACTAGGTGGTGTTCAGGGTCTGATGATGGAGCCGGAAGGTAGTCACGAGCACTCCTCAACCAAATAAGATAGCACCATCGTGTTTGGACTCGTTGGTTATGTATTGACAAGTGCTTTGACACTAGGTGGTGTTCAGGGTCTAATGATGAATCCGGAAGGCAGTCACGAGCACTCCTCAACCAAATAAGATAGCACCATCGTGTTTGGACTCGTTGGTTATGAATACACCTAGTGTCAAAGCACTTGTCAATAGACAAGTGCTTTGACACTAGGTGGTGTTCAGGGTCTAATGATGAATCCGGAAGGCAGTCACGAGCACTCCTCAACCAAGTAAGATAGCATTATCGTGTCCAGGACTTATTGTAGAGGCGGAGGTGGCCAAAGAAACTTCTCGACCTTACAAGATAGCCCTGTAGTGTTGGGCTCGTTGGATTTGTGAAGGTGATAGAACAGTTATTTAAACAAAATCTAATGCTAAAAAGTACAAAATAAAATATAAGTAAAAATCTTTTTAAGAACAAGCTTTTAATTAACTAAAAAGTTTTAATATTTTCTTAAAAGCTTGAGGCCTAAATGTCCTTAGTATAAATTAAAGATAAGCCTCAAGCCGTACCATGCGGACAGTAACTGTCCGCATGGTACGGCATTTTTGTCTACTCTTCTGTTGACAAAACGGTGCTCGTGCTAAGCCTGCTGATCGACTTTGGCGAGCCAACGCACATTGAAATCGATATTGGGTTTATTGTCTGAAAGAGAGGGCCTCTAAACTCTGTACTGCAATGTGGATTGCGCCTTACGAGCGCCAGAGAGCGGATCACAGTTAGTAGTAGTGATTGAAAATCAATAAGTCGGTAAAAATCACATATTTTTTTTCCCTTTTTTAACCTTGAACGTTCAAAACAAACCACATTTCAATCATCGACGCGTACTTCGAGGCACTGGGTCAAAAATGCCCAATGACGCATGACTTAAGAAGAAAGACTTCTTAACCTTTCCAATTCCTCAAGAGAACGTGAGAGGATTTTTTAGCAATTTATTATGATCCAAGGAACAAATAAATAATCCATCTAGAGACCTGAGTTTGCTGAGGGCCAAATAGGCCTGTCCCTTAGCGAATAGTGACTTTCCTAAGTCAACTAATGCTTTGTCTAGAGTGCACCCTTGTAACTTGTGCACAGTAACTGCCCAAGTAAGGATTAATGGTAACATTTTGCGTTGAATTTTTCCCGATCCTCTTAATCCGTCAAATTCAGTCAGACAAGGTTCGATTCTAACAATCCCATCCGCATCTTCATCTGCATTTATAGTGGCATCATCAAATTGTATGAGAACTGCGCTTGGCTGTTTTCCGTGCTCCAGCTAATCCCGACGAAGAGCAGGCCATACCAGGTTTCTTACCAGTCCCATCGCACCACTCACTAACCTCGATTAATGTTTAAATTCCTTCGTAGCATGACACGGGAGCCAATACCGATATCGGTACTACTTATACGTATTATACCTCCAGTTCGGTTGGGATCGCTAGGTATATGTTCCGAAGATAAGGGTGTTCTGTTTTAGCTCTAGAGGCCTCAAATCTATCATTGCTCTCATCATGCACTAGTTTAGTGCATTATGTTTAACGCAAATGTTTTGATGCTCTTCGTAGTAAATGTTGCAAAGCTTTTTGACTGACATTGTAATTTAAATACTCTCTGTGTATACAATTACTTGACAGTGTCCAGTGTTTTCCCATAATCTAGGATGTTGTTCAAAAAGTCTTCAACCACATCACAAACTCATTAGAACAACATGTTGATTTTGCTTAATTGAGGTCCTCGTTAAAGACGTTTATAAGAAACAACTAAGATTAGATTAGAGGGGTTGGTTTTGTGGACGAAAATGAGGACTGTGGACTATAAGAGAGAACTATAAGTAAGCTCGGTATTATCTAGGTACATGAGAAACCATAAAACCTAAAAAAAATTATGTAAACCGGGTCTGCAATTATACTCTATCACGAAATTTTAACCCCAAAATAATTTAAATAAAAAAAAGTTAAAAAACTAAAACCCGACTACTTAAAAACCACGTTCTAATAAAAAGTATGAAACAAGAAAATATTTCAGACAGAAATCAAGACAGTGACAATGGTCAAGGACAAGCCGTGGTCGCATGCCTGTTTATAATGGCAAGCATAGATATCCGTGATGGCAAGCGACGACGGCTTTTAGTTTTTTAACTTTTTTTATTTTTAGTTAATTAAAAGCTTGTTCTTAAAAATATTTTTAAGTACTTACTTATATTTTTTCTGTACCGAATAAAGCTTTTTTTTTTTTTTCTTAGATATAAAGTAGTGATGATATCTATGAATGAAATTTATACATGCCTACTTTAACCGTATAGTTCGGAAGCGCCCCCAATTGGACCCGAACACAAAAACCTCCGCCGGCTCGGTAGCGGATCCAATTGGACCCCAGAATTACCACATACGACACCCTGTCTCGATTATGGAAATATTTAATATGCTACCCATCAAATCTTATGGATGTGCGTTAATTATGAGAGTTGGATAAAAACTCATTATGTTTACGCCATTAAATCTTTCATATTCAGCGCGCAAGTTAATTAATTCACCTATATAAAATTCAAGACTGTAAATACCATAATCGCCATTTTAATGACAGTGGTGGTCGAGGCTAAAAAACATAAAAATTTGTGATTTTGAACATCCAAACCCCACCACAGGGGCAGTGAATAATACATCATTTAATTATTTGACGAATTCATCCATTGTTCAAGTTAAATAAATAGTGGTAATGAAGTTTTGTGTTATCCAAAGACGAAGTTTCGCGCCAATCGTGCGTGTTTTCATTTTTACTTTTCACGAATATCACTCATACACATGTAGATACGATTTAAAATGTGACAAATATTATTCAAAATATTATATACAACTAGAAAATGTCCAAATCTTAACATAATATACGAACACGGGTCCAATAACACGTATTATTTATTACCACTACTGAATTTGTTTTCAAAATCGCCGTCCATTATACTTTTTTTTATTGTAATGATGTCCGAAAACGATTATGCCAAACGATTATTTTTTAAATTTCGTTCGTCTCGATTAATTAATATGTCAAATATAAGAAATCGATACTTGGAAATTGAAATAAAATTGTTTTATACAATAAATACATTAAGCACTGGATACATTAATAATTTATACTTTTCTAATGTTATTTTAATCGTTTTTCGGACATTATATTGAAACCTCAGACCAACAAAAAAGGAAAGACAGATCACGCCGTACATCCAAAGTGAAGCCACAAAACCAAGCTCCTGCAAGTAAACTAGAGATGAGAATATTGGTTGAAATTGTTTATTGGTTAATGGTTAATGGTTAAATAAAAATATCGATATTTTTATTGGTTGAAAATATTAGTTAATATTTTTATTCAAGTATCTGCAACATGTTGAAAAGTTGAATATTCTATTAACTAATGCATGTTGAAATTGTTAAGTTAAACTTCCCTTCATACTTTAACAGGCTTTTTTACAATATTTACAAGTTGCGACTTTTTCCACCCCCACGATTATCGAAATGGTCGATCGTATCATTATTTCGTCTCGGCATTTTGTAAAACAAAAAAAACAACAACAACGCAACGACGCGACTTTGTTATTTGAGTAAAATATCAAAACTAACTAATAAAATAAACTTATATCAAAAATCAACCATTAACCGACCGAAATATTGGTTAAAAATATCAACAACTTTCTTTAGAATAAAATATCCCCAACAGTAAATGTGTTTTAACGTAACAAAGATAGAACATACAATTGAATGCACGTAACGGAATAAATATTTCTACCACACTGAGGACACTGCGTTGCCGCTCCGAAGGTCAACCCGAGCGAGCGAGAGACAGCGCGTTGTTCGAGCGAGACAGAGAAATATTCGTCCTTGCCAATTTTGCGCCGAAGAAGTTGATATGATATTTTTATTCGTTAACGTTAATTTTATTTATTGAATATCATGGTTAATTTTAAATATTAGTTAAATTTAATGGTTGATGGTTATATTCATCATCTCTAAAGTAAACACACAGGCTCACGCACGCACCTACACTAAAACCAAGCTCATCGCTCCTAGTACGTCACGAGTCGTCGTCTAGCTAACATCACCAAAACAAATATAATTATGCCTTCCTGTGTAGTGAAAACGTGTAAAAACAATACTAAATCACAGAAAAAGTCTCACGGAATCACTTTTCACTTGTAAGTACTTAAAATAACATCGTTTTTTAATTTAGATAACTATGAATTTTAGGTTATTTGGAACAAAAAACCTGAACGAATGAACGAACGAAAACAGTGACATTTAAAGAGCGAGGGTTGCCATAATATGATTTCAAATTTCCCCATTCGATATTTTTTACTTCGAGTAATTATATGTCTGTTTTTTTATGCATTTAATATTTTAGATTTCCATGTAATACTGAAAATAAAAATAAATGGATAGTAGCTAATTTACTAACCTATTTATACACATATATATATATATATTTTTAACACTCAATTGAAAACTATTGGATAATTCTAAGTGAAAGAGCGGAGTCTCCTAACACAAGCAATTCTTGCATAAAAGGTGATCTGATAAATGCACTTTATACTTAATTTGTTTTTTTATTTAATTTGCAATGTAAAAAAAAAGGTTCATGTTTCGGAATTCTTCCTAAAAAAGTGAGGTACAATACCATACTCAACAATATCTTACTCGTACAATATTAGCCTACCCAAAATATTATTCCCCAAGTTATAGGGAAAAACTTTAACAACTGACAACCCTTTTTACACACACATAGATAAAAAGGTGGCTTCACTTTTGACGTACGGCGTGATCTGTCTTTCCTTTTTTGTTGGTCTGAGATTGAAACCTATACATTCTATTAACTCAATAGACAGGACCTTATGGCCGGGCTAGGTACCTCATCTTTTGAATTTCGCGCCGAAATGATTCTATAATTGAATTTAAAAATGGAATGCGCTCGCTGTTCTAAATTATTTTAATTATTGGACAAAATTATTTTAATGTGGATTTTATTTTTTAAACTTTTCTGATAGTTTGCTACAGAATGCCCAGTATACTTTTTAGGTAGACGTAACAAAATTTTGTTTGATAATGGTGAGAAATTAATTTTACATAACGTCAATATGTTTTGTTAGTTGTATGAGCTTGCTAGTTTTTGTTTTTATTAGGTTACTTGAGTAGGTACTAGAAATTGTTTTTTTTTGTGGTAGTTTCCCAACGAAATTTAAGAAACTGACCAAGTCTTTGTCGGACCACGCACAAAAGGGTTCCGTAGTTGGGATAAACATATACGCATGCACATTACACAGCATTAATTCTTCGACTGCAAAAATAAGTTTGTATTTCTAGAAAAAACTACGAAAAACAAAGTTAATTCTGCAGTTGTAACCGAAAATAACCCGTAACTCATTGTTGAAATACGGGTTATTTTCGGTTACAATGGGTTATTCACTTCAAAAAGCAGTCACTTAGAAGCATCTTATCATTTTAATTATAAGATCCAACAATGCTACATGCTTGCTTATGAGTCATACATCTTTTTTTCATCCGTCGATTGCATGTATGGGGAATGACACCCCTAATTATGTTTATGGTAATTTTACTATACGATTTTTGGCGGTGTAAAGAATACACCTTCTTCCAAATTTTTAACGGTAGGTATAGTATAAATAGGTGTCCAAGTAAAATGCCTGTATGACATCCGAACCAATGGACGAACGGACGTGACGAAATAATTAAGAGGTCCTTTTTTACGGATTTTGGCTATCAAGTTTACAATCGACAGCGACTGATGTCTATGATAATTTATTTACAATATAATTATAATTTCATCTTATTGGGTATCGACACTATCACCCGAAAACCACACGACACACATGATAAAAACTTGTCGCAGCCGCCATCTTGGATTTAAATTTTGACCTCACTATTGACTTTAGCATTATCGCAAACTATGAAAACGAAAGATAAGAGGAAAAATTAAAAAAAAAATGAACCCACCATCTTGGATTTTCATTTTGACTAAATTCCCACTTTCCCTCTCTTTCTCTCTTGCTATCAAATAAGAAGAAGACCGTCGCAGGTATGAACGCTTTTTCGAAAACTTTTTTTTTCAATTTTCTGGTTTGGCCCCCCAAAAGTGACTATTTGCTAAATCCATTTATTTACGTTACATTTCCATGTTTGGGTCACCAAAACGTATATGTGTACCAAATTTCAACCTAATCGGTCCAGTAGATTCGAAGCAAATTGCAGCAATGCAGAACAGACACAAGACTCGTGTGACACAAGTGATCCTATATGGGTTCAGTTTTTCATTCGGTCGTAAGGAACCCTAAAACGTTACACCACTATCCACAGTGTATGTGTATGTACTTATTACTAAAATTAATTTTCAAAATAAAATACATAATGAAAAATATACCAAAGAGTTTTTATTCAGTTTCTACAATTTTTAATCAAGTTTGATTATATCGAATATCGATTAGGCTGAGTGCAACATTTGAATCGAAATCGAAAAATTGGGTGACGGTAAGCACTAAGAAGTGTTACGTCGCACCACAATTTTTGTTAATTTTTGTTCATATTTGATCGTGTTTTTTATCTAGTTTAAGTATGAATAATGGTAAAAGTAAGAATGCAGAAAGAATGATAATATCTTTATTTGGTCCTTTTGCATATTTTCAGCAAGAGAGAAGATTGTTTATGTACATATTTTCAGGGAATCTGAGTTGCCTACCTTTTGAATAGGTGTAGATATTTATACCTATTTTAAACAACTTACGCAGTCGACTGACGCGGTTTGACCGACCTCGACATATAATTTATGATATTTGCCACAAACTTATTGTATAAAATAGATGCGGTAACATACTTTTTTTAATAAATTCAAATGCTGAAAGTTCATGTAAATTCCTGATTTTTATGACGGAATTCGCAACATCCTGTCGAGTTAGCTGATGTGTCACGTGTCAAAGTCTTGTCGAGCAGAGAGGTTAAGCTTTATTTATAAACTAGCGCCCCGCGGTTTCACCCGCGTAGGTCTCGATCCCGAGGGAATAAAGGGATAATAATAAATCAATCCACTAATTATAAATTTTCTTAAAAGTACAATGGGATCCAGGAGAACGACACTAAAATTACAAACTAAAACAACAAACTTATCCGTAGAAGAAATAGCGATTAAAAAGGGTATTTTCCAAGGGGACTCATTAAGCCCTCTATGGGTTTATCTAGCCCTGAATCCACTCTCCAGAGCATTAATCGAATCGAAATTAGGCTTTGATATTAAGAACGGCAGGTCGATATTGCACCAAATTACACATTTACTATTTATGGATGATTTAAAACTATACGCTAAAAAAATAAAGATTTACACGATTTATTAAATATCACAACAACATTTTCAAAAGACATAAGAATGGATTTGGGACTAGACAAATGCAGGAAACTAAATATAGAGAAAGGTAAGATTATAGAAGGAAACTAAACTACTCAACAGACACTGAAGAAGTGATAGAAGCGATGAAAGACGAAGAACTGTATAAATATTTAGGTTACAATCAAGCACGATTGTTAGAACATAGGACTATTAAGGATAAACTAAAAACAGAATACAATAGTAGAATACATTCGTTATGCAAAATGCACCTATCTAGTAAAAATTTATTCAAATCCATAAATTCGTTCGCGATTCCTATACTTACGTATTCTTTCGGTGTAATAAAATGGTCTAACACAGAATGACATTCTCTTGAAGTTAAAACAAGAACCACACTAACACAACATAGATATCACCATCCCAAGTCAGCAATCGAAAGAGTTATAATGTCCAGAAAAAAAGGTGGCAGGGGAATAATCGAAATATCACATCTTCATAAAAGACAAGTCATAAACTTAAAACAATTTTTCATGCGAAAGAAAAATAACAGTCAATTACACAAAACAATTATAGAGATAGACAAACAGTATACACCACTGAACCTTAGCGATGATAGCAATATTGAGACAGTGGATAAAGCGAGACATAGAGAAGAGATACACAGGAAGTGGAGGCAAAAAGAACTACATGGAAGACATCCCAACGATTTACACCAAACATTCATAGATAAAGAGGCTTCTAACAACCGGCTAGAGTTAATTGAGCTGTTTCCTGAAACAGAAGGGTTTATGTTAGCCATTCAAGATCAAGTCATAAACACAAAAAAATATAGAAAATACATAATAAAAGATAGTACAGTAAGAAATGATTTATGCAGAAAATGTCATAGCAAACCTGAAACTTGTATCACACTAACCCAAAACGACTATACGCACAGACATAATCTACTTGTTAAATCGTACACCAAAAACTCGCAACTAAACTTAAACTCATGCAAGATCCCTACACACGATACTACAAGTACACGCCTAGACTTGTTGTAGAAAACCAATTCTACAGAATATTTATTTATTTTTATTTATTTATTTATCACAAACACAACTATCATTACAGGCAATAATCCTAATGCGGTAGCGTGGTCTTTAGTAAAATCAATCATCAATTACAATTAACAAAGTTACTAATTATGTATTAGCATAACACAATACAAACAATGTTACCTTTGTGAATTCATTCAGAGAGCAATTAAATAAATCTATCCTATCAGCAATGTCATTCAGTGTATGCAGGGCACGCGTCAGCGGCGCTTTACTGAGCAGGTTAGTTCGCGCGCGTGGCACTGCTAACAACCGTGGCCGTCGGCGTCGCAATGCGTAATTTTCAGGCACATTCAGACATATCTCCTTAAAAACAACAGAATTAATCGTTTTTCCGCGCAACAGTTTAAAAATATACGTGTTAACAGCCAGGTCCCTTCTTGTCTCCAGTTTGTTGTACCCAACCATGCCGATTACGAACAAGGTTGGGTACATCAACGGATAGAAGGGGTAAACCCCGTAAAGTTTCATATACAAATACCTGGTAAACTTGTTCTGTATGCGCTCCAACATAAGACTATATTTAATCTCATGTGGAGCCCATATGACAGCATTACACTCAAGTTGAGTTCTTATCAGAGCATTATACAATGCTGTTACCGCTGTTATGTTTGTAAAACCCGCTGCCCGACGGAGTATGAAACCCAGGCTTCTGTATGATTTTTTACAAATATTTATAATATGCTCACGAAATGTTAACTCGGTGTTTAGGCTTACCCCCAGATCGCGTACCTTTTCTACCCGCTCAATTGTCGTGCCATATAACTCATAACCGTGATGATGTGGCACTTTCTTTCTGCTAAAGGTTATAACCGAGCATTTTTTAATATTAAATTGAAGTTTATTCTTCCTGCTCCACTCTGCCACACTATCTATATCGCGCTGCAATTGTGCACAGTCACTCAAATCTTTAATTGCCATAAGCAACTTAAGATCATCCGCGAATAATAGACAAGTGGCAACCCTGACAACCTCAGGCAGGTCATTAACCATAATAATAAAGTTCAAGGGACCCAGATTGCTTCCCTGGCTTACTGACCTTGTGTAATAAGGCTCGGATTTATAACCAGCATATTCCACGAACTGCCTTCGATCTCTCAAGTAGTTAACAAAGAACTGCAGCAATTTGGGAGTACAGCCGACTGCTGCCAGCTTCTCTAATAATATGTCGTTGTCCACCAAGTCGAATGCCTTTTTAAAATCAAAATAAGCAGCGTCGACTTGTACTCCCGCATCAACATTTGGAACCACGTACGTCATAAAGTTCAGTAAATTGCTAGTCGTGCTGCAAACCGGTCTAAAACCGTGCTGGGCATCCGATAGCAAACAAGATACTTGGTCCAAAATGCACCTTTGTATGGTCGACTCAAAGACCTTCGCTGGTGCTGACAGAATTGCCACTGGTCTATAGCCACTCACGTCCGAATCCATCCCACCCTTAGGTACAGGGATCACACGTGTGATTTTCCAGCATTCAGGAAAATAAGACGACTCAATGCACAGATTATATAAATGTAAGAGCGGCTTCGCTAGTACAGTGCGGCAATCCCTTACTACAAAAGCAGGAATACCGTCTGGCCCCGCCGACCGCTTTGCCTTAAGTCGATCTAAAGCTTTCGTTACTTGGCTCAGTTGTAGGCGGCCTATATGTACACGCGAGCTGCCACCGCCGCTTGAGGCTACTGCGGCGTTCACATCGAGTCGCGGTTCCCGATTGTTGTAAACAGAATAAAAATATTGCGCGAACTTACCAGCACACTCCGACTCGGGTACAACTTTACCGTTTTTGAGAATGCTTGTACGATTACCTGTTCCCTTTTTAGCCCTCACATAGTCCCAAAAAGATCTCGGATCATTTGTAAAACCTTGCTGAACCCTCTCCCGGTGATATATTATGATCGCACTATAATAACAGACCACACCATATATAACAACAGACCTGATATTTTTTTTTTTGATAATGTAGGCAAACACACATTTATAATAGATATAGCAGTCCCAAACACTAATAACATACAAAAAACTATCACAGAAACAATCAGGAAGTATACAGAATTACAGAGTTATTATTAGAGGAAATTACCAGAGTTTGGAAAATGAATGGAGTCACTATAGTCTCAATAGTAATATCTACAACAGGTGTTATCCCAAAACAAATTGCTTACCTATGGTAACATTGTTTATTGCCAAAATGGGCGGGCGCGGACTCGTGGTCACACCAGGTTGTAATACCAGAGTGACTAACAGCAATAATTTTCTTGGAGTCCGGACTCGTGGTAACACCGCTAATATTCTACACCATGTATGTACCACTGAAATAATAGTGCGGTGAAAAGATATAGATATGTCGGCGTCAGCGATGGCTGGGCGATAGTTGCCGTCATCATCTCGATTCGGTGGTATGGACTCCATAGTGCAGGTTTACAATAAAACACGATGATACAGCAACTCAGTTAGTATCTCACTTTCAGAACAATCATCACAGTAGGTACATTACTAATAATGTTCACGCACTACTTTACACGTTCGGGCAAACCGACAGTTTCGCATAGGAGAAGTGGAGGTCTGCATCCGTTCGTTGCCCTCACAAGACTGACTCGTCGCTTCGCCACTTCCCTTACCACGACTCTGTCCACGTGACGCCCCACTCTAGCGAGCGCGTCACGGCGTTTACCCTCTCCTTAGTAGTACAATAATCAATTGAGAGACTATTATCGCTCAACTTTCATAATCTCCGACACGGCCAACCTGACATGTCTCACGTCCTCGTGTGTTTCTGAAACAAAACAATCATCGGTGGAGTAACAGTGTAACCTCGGCCAACCTGACCGTACTCAAAGAACATTACAAATAAACTCATTTGCCTCTACTAATAAAACAGAAAGGTGCCTCTACGCAATAATCAAAAGAAACTAAATGGTACACTAACGCGGTGTTACGCTAACACATAATTTGCTTCAAGATCACTTAAAGCAAATTATGACCCGCTGCCTACGCAGCTAGTGACAACCATTGCCACCCGTATCGTCATCACCTCATGTGATACGACCATCACTTCTCAAAGAAGTGTCACACAACAATAGTCTCTTTCGAGACCCGCTGCCTACGCAGCTAGTGACAACTATTGCCACCCATATCGTCATCACCTCATGTGATACGACCATCACTTCTCAAAGAAGTCTCACACAACAATAGTCTCTTTCGAGACCCAGGTCCCCGCCACACCACTAACTGCCCATCGCCCCCTGACCAATTCACAAGTGAATTGCAGTTACGACTACAGATTAGTGCGTGTGGTGCGACCAATAACCAAGGGAAGAGTCCCCGCCACACCACTGACTGCCCATCGCCCCCTGAACAACTCACAAGTGAATTGCAGTAACGACTACAGTCAGTGCGTGCAGTGCGACCCACAACCAAGGCCCATATCGTCATCACCTCAAGTGATACGACCACCACTTCTACTACTCGTTGGAAGTACCTTCCACAACATCATTTACATCGGAAAAATCGAATTCAACAGAAACACTGCTAAGAGGCATCTTTCGTATGAGTTTACTTCAAAATTCTAATGCCAGTTAAAGGTTTCAAAAGATAATGATTGCCATCAACACAATCAACTCTACAATCTTCAATGGTCCCTTCTAGCCCAAGTAGCACAGAAGCGCTGAATAGTAGCTGAACCACTGTTCACAATGGAATCTTCAGCTGAATAAACCTGCTGAATAAGAGCGTTAGAGGCGCCTACTCAGCTGATATAACTCTGATTTGGGCACAAATAAATCAGCTGTTAGCTGAATAATGGAGCTGGTTGCACTATATCAGCGTTATTTGAGCATTATTAAAGGTAACAGTCGCCCCAAGAGCTGAATAATGACTGATTATCAGGGTATGTGTTACCTTTTATAAACCACAAGGGCTGAATAATAGAGTACTTATTACCTATTTTTCAGCACAAAATACACTCCAGGATATTAGTAACTCTTTTATGGAGCTGACAATTCACAAGGTGGCAAAATTGTGAATAATTTTCACCCTACTACTGATTATTTTGATATGTTTTGTGTGAACCATTTTGTAAAGTGTTTGTGGGAAATATAGGCAAATATATGTTATCGGTAAGTAAAACTTTGTTTTTCCTCCATGTCCAGGAAGTTCGAATGGGAAAGAGAGTTTATTGTCAAATACTATATAATAATAGACGAAAATTTTCACGCGCTCTCAAAATATCACTGTTTACTTGAAAATTATAGTATAAAATAGGTTGATGATATTATTATAAAAAATTAAGTCTTTTTATTTTTCCTTTGTAATTTGACAATAAGCTGTTTACGTGTAAAATCATTACATTTCCTATTCAAATTCTGTTGTTATTTTCGTTGACTAAACAAAAACTAATTGTTATTATATTGTATACATAGGTTAGAATCTAAAAAATGGCAGACAAGCAATGTGTACCGTATTAACCACAATCAAACGGCATGAGCAGTTTAAGTGTCCACTCGTGGTACATGAATCAGTAACGAGCTGTTACGAGTGGTTCTTGTGTTACACAAAGTCAGCTACAGATTCATGTAAAGCTTGATAGTGGGTAACATGTATGCAAATAACTGTAGGTTATCATCAGTGAACCGATAAACTCTGCAGGAATTTTAGGGATCCGCGAATTAAGCCTCATCATCATCACATCATCGTATATTTTTTGGATTAGCGTATGTTAATCATGTACTTAGTAAGTATCAAAGTTTTCTCCACCAAAGTAGACATAATTAGGTAAAACTTTTTAAAAGCTCAGGCTTTTAAACAGTGTTGTCATTGTGAAATGAACGATGAACGATCTAAGTGCAGTCAGAGTATGAGTCTATGGCGAACATTTACACGATAGGTTTTGCTGTCAGTTTTGCCACAGACAAAATTTTGAGTGACGAAAAACCTACCGTCTAATGCGATGATTGACGTTTGCATGACGAAAATTGTAGGCGATAAAATTCCATCATTCAACCATCATTCATGATTGATGGAAATGATTGACGCTTGCATGACCGTGTAATGTTCGCCTATGAGGTGAGGCGCGGGAACACCCCCCCTCCTCGCCTCGCTATCCTATCGGCCGACGTGCGACGGACCGCAGTCGGGTGTGTATCGCGGATTGGACTTATCGTTACTTTCATTCGTGCACAGACGTATTGTTTCAATCGTAAACTAATTCCAGTTGGTACGTCTTGTTTAGTTTTATGCATGGAGCGTTGGGGTGGGACAGTCCATACACAGTAGATAGGTAAAAAAGAAATTACGTACATTATACCTATTTAATTATCAATTGTTTTTCTTTTCAGAGAAATATTATGGCTTTTAAAATAGTACAGACGATCGAGTACGATGTACCTAAACTGACCATCGTTCCCACGCTGTGGGAATCGAAAGGGATTGTCCGCTGGCCACCAAAAAATATCAAATTTGCATCTAAATTAATAAAAGACGGTCATTCTAGTCCAGGACCAGAATGGAACTCGTACAAATGTGTTTTAAAGAGAAATTTTATACCTACATACGAAGAGGCAGATAAGGAATTGCGTCGAATGGAACAAAATACGGATACCGACGACAATGCCCACTGCAGCGTGCCGGGAACATCGAATCCATATGACTGTTGTTAATTATTTCTACTAAATAGATATAAGTAACGACTGATTAATAATAATTGCTCTAAACTAGATTCCTAAGTGTGAACAATTTTTATGTAGATACCTACATACCTACTTGTTAAATATAAGAATAACTTCCTACTAGATAGATATGAATAACGGGCGAATGAAAAGGGTTTATGTTTCCACTAAATAAATATAGCCGCGATCGGCCGTGTCTGTGTACGCTCTGTGTTTATAAATCAATTTAAAAGTAAAAACCTAGCTTTAACTGTCTATTTTGTGCTAATCAGTGCCTATATTGTCACAAAAAACGCTAAGTATCAGTGAAAATCATAAAAGTGCGTAATATAAAGCAATAATATCATTTCAAGCTCTAAAAAGTTCGTTAAAAGTGTTGTGATTATCGGGCAGTGACACTCCGCGCGTGACCTTCCATTTAAACTAGCGGTCATATACCATAGATCGTTTAGTTTTGTTATAAGAAGCTACAGAACTTCAATTTCGTCACAGAATTAACAGCGCTCTTAGCCTAGCAATCTAAAGGTGGAATCCGACGGTGCGCCATATCACGGACGGACACAGACGAGCCCGGACGGCAGACGACCACAGATCGCCACGCACCGCGCACCGAGGCGCTTCCGACGGTGCGTGATATTGCGGACGCACGCACGCGGACAAGCCTACGCACACCAATGCTCTTCCAACGGTGCGTGTCGGTCTGTGTAGGCTTTGAGATTAGAAGTCATTTTGTCACTCCAAAATGCATAGCGAAAGAAAACGTATCGCTGAAGCTATATAGATATATATATACAGTATGTTAACTAACAAAGGGCGTTCCCGTTAACCTGCAATAGTATAGCGTGTATACAAGCTAAAAAAAATATCACAACTCAAAAAAAAAAAAAATTGTTTCGTGAAATGTTCACAAAACGATTAAATTTAAACGTAAAAGAAACACTCTGTACACGCACACTTGTATTTCAACGTAGAAAAATAAGTGTGACAAGTGGGCGTGTAGAGAGAGTTTATTTTCCGTAACAATTTAATATTTTTTGTGAATATTTTACTATACAAAAACAAAAAAAAAACATTTTTTTTTTATGGTAATATTTTTGTTTGCATGTATAGGCGCTATACTATTGCAGGTTAACGGGAACGCCATTTGTTAGTTAACATACTGTAGATATATTTAGAGATATAGATATAGATTTAAAAAATCATAAACAAGCTCGGTCGTCCACTCCATTATTCACACTAGCCGAACAAGAAAACTTCACTAGTTCACTGTACGCGCTTTCGCGCATTTAAAAAAAATCTGCTTCCAAAAAAACACTAAAAAGTGAAAAATAACTTCAATTTCGGAAATCGGTATCTTTGCTTTTCAATTTTCGTTTGTTGCCTGTAAAGTAACCTCCTCCTTTTTGAATAAGTCTGTTAATAAAACAAATTATTTAAAAAACAAAAAACCCGCCTGCAAAAACGCATAACTTAAAAGAGAATACCAAAATTCTACAGATTATAATGCTTGTTTTTCTCTTTTAAGTTATGCGTTTTTGCAGGCGGGTTTTTTATTAAATAATTTGTTTTATTTCAAGCTTTTTAGTTTTATTAATTTATATATTTCGAATTAACTCATTACTAGCTTTTATTTGATACCAATAATGTAATTTTTTTTCAAAAAAAACCTTCCCCTCCCTTTTTTTTATTGCAGATGAAATTTAAAAAAATCTATTGCCTATGTCACTCCCACAATTAAGACGAACCTTACGACACCTCGTATGTTACAATCCGTCAAGCCGTTTAGGCTACAGAGCGCGCCAAAGAAATAGACATCCATACATACAAACATACATTATGAGACAACTAACAGCAGATGTATCTGTTTCGGCTCATTCAATAATTGGTATTGATGATTAAGCACTTCAGCTGTGCCCCGCGGTTTCACCCGCGTAGGTCTCGATCCCGTGGGAATGTAGGGATAAAACGTATCCTATGTCCTATTCCAGATCATGGTCTACCCGTGTGCCCATCCTCTCCTTTCTAAAGTAGGGAAAGTCGTGGAGGCGCGGCGCCGGCGTCGAACGGTTCGCTTATTGCATTTTTATACTCGTAATAACTTCGAAATTAAATGTCCAATTCCAATGAATTAAAAAGTATTTTACTGCTACATAAATACCCTTGGTGTTAAAACTATTTATTTGAATAATAATTAATACTATGTTGATAAAACCCCTTCGCAAATATAATGCAATAATTTCGAACAAATTTGATTACCATAAAAAAGGTTATAGTGAGTCTATCATAAAAGATAGACATATGCTGTCGCGGACTTTTTTTTAGAAATTTTAAAGAGGAACAATTCCATCATACATGATATTTGCGTAACTTTAACCGTTTACGCAGCGCAGGCAACGGAAGCTCTCAAAAAGGAATATTTTTTCCCGTTTTTACAACATTTTTCACTTATGCTCCGCTCCTATTGGCCGTAGCGTGATGTTATATAGCCTATAACCTTCCTCGATAAATGGACTATCTAACACAAAAATATTTTTTCAATTCCAACCAGTAGTTCCTAAGATTAGCGCGTTCAAACAAACAAACAAACTCTTCAGCTTTATAATATTAGTATAGATAGTATAGATATAGATTACTAGCTGTGCCCCGCGGTTTCACTCGATTTGGGATTGAGTCATTACTAGTTTTTATTTGATAATACTAATATTGTTGTATTTTTTTTTTTTAAACTTTCTCACTTTTTTTTGTATTTTTAGCTGCAATATATAAATTTTATATAGCCTATGTCACTCGCACAATTAAGACGAATCTAACGACACCTCAAATGTTAAAATTCATCAAGCCGTTTAGGCTACAGAGCGTGCCAAAGAAATAGACATACATACATACAAACATACATACATACATACATACATACTCGCGAAAAACATTACCCTCCTTCTGGGGCAGTCGGGTAAAAATAGAGATTTAAGCCGCATGAAGCGAGTGGGATACATGTATGCCAACGGGGCATTTGATTAATTTGACAATATTACTGTATGGAAATATGAAATATCGCTAACTAGTGAACTAAAATACGAGACTCAACCCCCCATACCCCCCGAAACGCCTCACGTAATTACGTGGCGTTTTAGACGTATCGTATTTTAGTTCACTAGTTAGCGATATTTCATATTTCCATACAGTAATATTGTCAAATTAATCAAATGCCCAAACGACTAAAGGATTGATTATTACGTTCATTAATTAATGAACGTAATAATCAATCCTTTAGTCGGTCTCGGATTCAGGTCTCGGCAGACGTCTCACTCACCGAGGAGCGAGCGAGACACCAAAGTGAACCAAAGTCAACGACCAATTCACCGACCTAACCGTTCTTTCGGCTCGCTTCGGAATACTTCGGATCACATCGGACGAGCCAATTCAACAATAGGCTCGTCTCCGACACAATACGTCATAAACTTATCATACGACATACGTCACTGTAAAGGCTCTTACATACTGGCACGACTTTTTAACCGACGAAAAAAAAGGAGGTTCTCAAGTCGACCCGTATATACATTTTTTTTTTAATTATGACCACGGATAACTGTTCCCATTTCAAATAGAAAACTAAAATCCACCCCCTTTTTTATGTTGGGTTATCATCAATTGACATTTCCCGCTCTGGGTGGAGCGGGAGGGCGTGTCAGACTTTTACTGACTAAAACCCACCCGTGTTTCTACAGTTGCCTATTGCCAAGGTCCCGGTATCCCTTTCGGACTTTTCCGCAACCCTGGCAGGCATCGGTCCTAACGGAACCTGTCAAGTGGGCTGACATCTCTTTGAGGCGCGCCTGGAACACGACACGACGTCGACCCCGGCCTGGTCCTTATCGGACGGCGAGCTACCTATTGCTGGCCGTCCGCAAGCCCGCGCCTACGGTGGCCGAGAATCCACCTGGGATTCCCGACGCCCAGGGTGTCTCCTGCGGCAGCGGTTAGCGGCGTGAGGGCGCTTACCTTGCGTCTCCTTCACGCGTTCCGCCTCCTCCTCCGCGAGCATTACTGCTTCGCAGAACGAGGTGACGGCTTCCCATGCCCTCTCTCTCCGTACCATGGCCTGGACCAGGGCCGGAAGCGAGAGGTCATTGCCACCAATCGCCTCCAAGAGCGGTGCTCCGCCCAAACAGGGCAGACCTCCATCGTATGCTCCAACGTGTTATATGCTCCACCGTGTAAAAAAAATCCACCCCGTAGAAAAAATGGGGTTGATCGATTTTTCACCTACTGAATTTTCAACTGTGAACCGTTTCTGTTGCACACATACATAATTCTGATGACACAACCAGACCTGGAGTTGATCTGATGATGGAGACGGAAGACAGTCGCGAAAGCTCCTTCAGCAGTTTCATTGTGTTTGAGCTTAATTAGGTAGGTAGTAGATTTGAGCCACATTAATAAATGGTAACTCAAAAGCGAAAAATAAACCTCTTAGTAAAAGCTCCTAAACTAATTGAAGTAACAAATTTTGAGGCGGCGCCGAACACACATTGAACGAAGATTCATCAAGCTACCATTATACCTACGCTGTAATTAATAAGTACCTACCTAATTAATTTGTTTGGAATCGAACCCGGGACCTCTGGGTCTGAGATGTCTAACCACTAGAACACAGAGGAGATATTTAACAGTTTGTGTAAAAATCCAAAAATGCCCATGTCAAAAAATTGTTTTTTTTAGAAGTTGGTTGTTTTTTTTTGGCTTTTTTTCTCTTTTTAGTTGTAGTACCTACCCCACACAAATTCGAATACCTTTACCTGAAAATGTAAATAACAGTGACAGGAACTTATTATAACATCATGCATCAACATAGGCTAAGTGGCAAAATCCGTACTATTGAAGCTAGCTCAAAAACTAGCCAAGCAAACTTAATAAAATTTATATTGGACCACCTCTGAAGTACCTATGACCTACTAAACAAAAAAAGAATCATCAAATCAATTCATAATTGGCGGAGTAATGGCGTAAAAAACATACAAAAAAAAAAAACATAATAGTCGAATTAAAAAGCTACCATTGGTAAAGAAAACGATTCGTTTTTGTTTTACAGGAACCGAGCATACCTCGCGGCTCGCACCGCACGGCGCACCTTTGAAGTTTACCGACTCGCCGCGGATCGGCCGGACCGCGGCGCACGTGTCTGCGCTACCACGCACGATACGATTCCCATGGTCCGGGCTGATCCGCGTGCGTCCGCGGCCAGTCGATAATTTCAAGGGGAATGTACACACGGCTACACATCAAGCTATACATTTCCAGTTTATGCTGATCTCGCATTGTATAGAATTTCCTTACAATGCGAGGTCAGCTTATGCTGGAAATGTATAGCTTGATGTGTAGCCGTGTGTACCCAATCTCGAACGCACGGCGACAGACGTGTCTGCGATACCCCGCACGTACCCCTTCCCACGGTGCGTCGTGCGGGCTCGTCCGTGTCCGTCCGCGATATGGCGCACCGTCGGATTCCACTATAAGGCGTTACACGGAGTATCGACGAATCGTGAGTTCAAACCTGACTGACACGCTCCACTTTTTGTAAATTATCAACAGCTGCTATTCTAATATTACTTTGAATATCAGACTCAAAAAAATAAAATGATGCATTCACCTCCACCAACAAAACCTGTGTCACAATCTCGCTCTGACACGGATATTAACAAATTATGCGAAATCGAACAAGCTTCTGAGTCGAGTTCGCCTCATGTAACTCAAAGATCCAAACGTCCCAGGTTCTCTGGTAGCGAAAGTCCAAATAAATATGCCTTGGACCTAAGAAATGAACTCAAAGACATGATGAAAGAGTTTATCTCAGACCAAAACGCACGGCTTCTGACTCTCGAGAATCACATCATGGACCTCAAGAATCTAACAACTAAAACAGACATCTCTAACAGTGATCTAGTGAGCTCCGTGAACAACATGTCAGATCAATTGTTTTCTCTTGAGTTTAAAATCACAGGGCTTGAGAAGGAGCGCGTCGAAATGTCATCCCAGCTATTAGATCTAGATCAAAAAATAGAAAGCTTGGAACGTAACCATATTAAAACACACGTCGAAATTCGAAATGTTCCTCTACGCCCACGAGAATCTAAACAGGATTTATATACCACTGTTTCTCAGCTGTCCACCACTCTGGGTATCAACATTTCACCTGAAATACGAGATGTATCTAGATTTCGTATCGATAAGAAAAATAATTATTCGGCAATAAGTATTGAATTTACAAACACTCTTAACAAAAATAAATTCTTGGATTCTGTAAAACAATATATTAAGAATAATCCCACACGAAAGCTGGACTCTGCATGCCTGGGATTTCAGTTAAAGGAACCAATGGCTATTTTCATTGCAGAACAACTAACCCCGCAGGCTAGAAAACTGTTTTACTTGGCTAGAAATCTTGCTAAGCTGCAAAAATACGAATATTGCTGGATATCCAATGGTCGTATCCTGATGAAAAAAACAAAGGAATCTCCCTACATAGTGATAAAGAATGAAGCCCAATTGAAAGACCTTTCTAATTCTCCTGAAGCATGACTACATGTACTGGATCTTATATTCGATTTACGTTTGTGGGTGCGCCCATGTTGTTTAGCTTTTAAAATAATACTTATAAAATGTAAAACTATATTTTTTCTACTTCTAATGCATGCAATTCATTTTTTATTTATAGTCATAAAACCTCTGCTGTACAAACTCACTCACACTTACACCACTCACCTCTCCACACTCACACTACAAACTTACAAACTCAAACTATTTTCCTTCACATATCATAACACTTCACCACACACCATTCAGCAAGTCAAAAGCCACGCTTTTTTGTTCATATCAACCAATAATCGCTTGGACTGTGTCATTTTACCTTATATGTCATTTATAAATAACAAAATTCGATAACATAAACTCCCTAAATGATAACTTGGATAACTTTTCTGTATCTAACATTTACCGATGCACCCCAGAGGAATGCTTACCGATCATTAAGAACCCTTCTCCTTACCACAAAATCTTATCGCAAAATATAAGATCTGTTAATCGTAACTTCCTTAGTTTTGAAACCCTCCTTACTCGTCTCTCTTTTGAGTGTGATATAGCCGTACTTTCCGAATGTTGGCTTTCCTGCTCATCTAACTCCAACTTGCCACACCTCCAAAACTTTTCTTGTCACCATACCACTAAACATCAGAATCAAAGTGATGGTGTGGTTGTCTACATAAATTCAAAACTAGTTCACAAAGTTTATGAACCAGAATTTCATGGCTCTGCCTCAGGTTTAATTGTTGAACTAGAGTCAGATGTAGCAATCGTTTGCATTTACAGATCTCCCTCAAATGAGAATATTGACACTTTCCTCAGATCACTAAACGAAATTTTACCTTCCCTAACCAATTTTGCTACAGTTGTCATCACAGGTGATATAAACATAAACATAGATAGTTCTAATTCTCCCTTAGACAATCGCTCTCATGACTATCTCAACTGTCTCGCATTCCATGGATTTTTACCGACAAATTGTCTACCAACAAGAGGAGACAATTGTCTTGACCACACTATTCTTCGATCTAAACTACCGTCTTCTTCCTTCATTTTTGATTCCACCATAAGCGATCACTCTTCAACTCTCCTTTGTATAAATTCAAAGCCACGACATAATTTCCACATGACCACAATTTCAAAGATCGATTATGCTGCCTTGGATCTGGCTATGGAGAAAACAGACTTCTCACATGTATTAACCATTACTGATCCCAATGCAGCAGTGAATTCCCTAGTGCAAATTCTTTCCCAAAATATCACCAAAAACACAAAAACGAGTATTGTTCCAAAGCGTAATAGGATCCTAAAGCCCTGGATTACCCCAGGGCTTCTGAGGTGCATTAGACACAGGGATGCCCTGCATAAAAAACAAATACATTCTCCTGACAATGAACTGATTAAAATTACCTATGTCAGATACAGAAACTTCTGTAATAAAATCCTCAAAAAAGTTAAGAGACAGTTCGACTCTGAAGAATTGATCAAAGCTGGACGAAACACCAAACTTTTATGGCACACAATTAAGCGTATCACGAACACCAACATCACTACTCACATTCCCACAGAATTATTTTCTTCTACCACATCCCCTCCCCAATCCGTTAACGATGTCAATGCTTACTTTGCTAATATTGGTAAAAATCTTGCCGATTGTATTACAAAAACCCAACCCTCATCCTGCCTTCTGGGTCCACATAAGTGCTCTACGTACACAAATAGCTCTAACTCTTTCGCTATGTTGGGAACAAGCCCCGATGAGATAATTTCCATTATTAAGTCTCTCAAACCTAATGCTGCAATGGGACACGATGGCATCTCCACGATATTTTTGAATAGGTACTGCAGGCTTCTGTCACCCATCTTATGCCACATTTTTAACCTCTGTTTTGACTCCGGTACTTTTCCTTCCTCCTTCAAATTGGCTATCATTCACCCTATATTCAAGGGGGGTGACCGTGGTGCTATAAATAACTATCGCCCTATTGCGGTGCTATCTGCCTTATCTAAACTCATGGAAAGAGTTATAAATAAAAGACTCATCAACTACCTTGAGACTAACAACCTGCTATCAACCAGTCAGTTCGGCTTTAGAGAAAATAAATCAACTTCTGATGCGGCCTTAAAATTGATTACCGGTATTGTTGACAAACTCAATCACCGCAAAAAATGTCTCACTGTATTTATCGATCTTGCTAAAGCTTTCGATACCGTTCCTCTCCCTTGCTTATTATCCAAACTCGAAAGTCTAGGCGTCAGAGATCTCCAACTTCAACTCTTTCATTCTTATCTTTCAGGCCGCTCACAGAGGGTCAAAATCGACAAATATTTAAGTGACGTGCTGCCTATTGCCTACGGTGTACCGCAAGGTAGTGTCTTAGGCCCCACGTTGTTTTTGGTGTTCATCAATGATCTCTGTAATATGAAATTAAATTCCGGAAACATCGTTTCTTTTGCCGATGACACCGCCATCACCTTTTTCGACAACTCGTGGTCTAGTCTTCAAACTACCGCTCAAAAAGGATTTGATGTCGTACGTAGCTGGCTTATGTCTCACTCACTTACCTTAAATACCTCAAAAACAAAACTCATTACTTTCTCTCTCAACATCACATCACAACCTTCGACTCCCGTAACTTTGCAAGCTCACACCTGTCAATTAAACACACCAAACTGCAACTGTCCACTAATTACATCTACTGATACAATTAAATATCTTGGTATTACTCTAGACAAGCACCTCAACTTTAAAGCACATACTACTCTCCTGACTGGCCGTGTCCGCAAATTGATTTATTTTTTTAAAACTCTAAGACACGTTGCCAACGTACATGTTATACGGTCTGTATATTTTGCAATGTGCCAGTCTGTGATTTCTTACTGTATTACAAGTTGGGGTGGTGCTGCTAAATCGATCCTCAAGCCTCTCGAGGTAGCGCAGCGAGCAGTCCTGAAGGTGGCCACTTTTCGACCAATACTTTATCCTACTTTTGAGCTCTACCAGAAATGCAAGGTCCTTACCGTCCGCCAAATGTTTATACTCAGCACGATTTTACAGCAGCACACTAACACTCCCATTGCACGTCGGCCGACATTACCCAGAAGAAGAAATAGGATATGTACTGTACCTCATCCATACTTTAGTTTCACAAAAAGATTCTTTTTTTATCAAGGTCCATTTCTATATAATAGATTGAACGCAATAATGCCACTGCAAACTTGTTGTAAGCTAACATGCAAACAGCGGATTACTGAATTTCTTTCTACCAAAAATTACGATGATACCGAGTCCCTACTTACAACAGTGAAGTAACTCATAACAAAGATATACACACTCCCACACCCACACACACACGCACACAGACACACCCTCACGCGCACGCACTCACACATTCTTGTACTGTACTTTTATTTGTTAAAATTTATTTTATGTGATAATAATAATTATGTTACAGTCTAAGAAAAACCCTTGTCCTATTTTCGGGAAATGAAGTCTGATTGTCCTTAATACAGGCTACTAAGTAACCTAGCTAGGACATCAGATCGTAAATTGTATTGTTACCTACTCATCTCAGATGTAAACTATTCCTATGTTGTCATTCTACTTTGTAACAGACTGTACCACTTTTTTATGAAATAAATTATACTTATACTTATACTATCAGAAAGCCTCTACACGTCTACAGATGCGTCCGCGGACGATGACAGATGCATCAGCAGACGGATCACCACGACCCGTCTGCACGTCTGTAGGTCGAGCAGTCTATGCTATTATAATAGTACACAATACAACATTTTTATTTTTATGGTATTTATTTTTAAATTTTATATAAATAATCTAAAATACATAATATTTATAAAAAAAACTTAATAAATTAATAGCTGTGGCAGCTACGGTCTCAATATCCATTTTTGGAATATTACGTACGAGTTGCGTCTGTCGAGTATAAGCATAGACTGCTCGACCTACAGACGTGTGGACGGCTCGTGGTGATCCGTCTGCTGATGCATCTGCCAACGTCCACGGACGCGTCTGTAGACGTGTAGAGGGGGCTTAACGGGTATCTCCAACCAACTACCGTATCTCACAATATTGTTTTAAATAAGAAAATGTTACCGTGTATGCTACCTTCTAGTTAGATAAAAATAGTAGTCCACTGATTAGCTTTAATTTGCCCTTTAAACATAAATAAACGTCAGGAACGACTAGGTACCTAAAATTGATATTTTTGTGATTTTATTTGGATGTGATATTTTCTTATGTGGATAGGATGTAAATAATAAATAAAAGTGCAAAATAATCAGAACCTCAAGTATTTTATTTTCTTACATTGTATGTATTAATGGAATAAAATAGTTATATTCTCCATGAGGAATACAAACTAATTTGCATTTTACTTCTTTGGGATCTAAAACACCCATAGTAGTATCGCCAATTCGTGGGTATTTTGTATATACCAAGACGACAAGATTTGATAGGATATTCAAAAACATCCTCTTTGCTATTTAACCGGTAACCTTTTATGGACACAACATTAAGTTCTTCAGTAATCGAACTTATTTCGAAAATATCACTATGTACTGTGAATAAATATCTGTCTTCTGTTTTTGAAGATAATCTAAAATCTTGATAATTTAAAATGGGGATGTTTTTTTACTCCTCGAGATAAATGGATACGTAGCGTACTTCTTTTTCTCTAGGTCAGTATTTTTTACACAATTCTCATCATCTTCAATTAACCTTTTGGCCACTTGTGACAGTGGATTTTTGCCAACCCTGCGTATTTGCTTGATCATATATAATTTGTTCTCAAATGGATATGCGTTAAAAGTAATTAGTGATCCGTACATTTTAACTTCAGCAGTAACGTGCAGTAAATTGTGGACATTACTTGTTACATATGCTGCTCCGTAGAAATCTTTATAATGTTTAACATAGTGTCTCAAAAGTTCTTCAGACACAGGTAACAAATAATGGTGAGCTTCACTGGAACAAATGGTTATTCCGCAGTAGAGCATCAAAAAGTGTGAAAGAGCATTAGATGGCAAAACATCACGCAGAATAACTAAGCTAAGATAGTAAAAGAAAGATCTAAATTCCGATGCTTTCCAATACGCTAAAAAATATTTTAATAACATTCCTTAGATTATTTTTAAGGTGGTTTGTCTGGGTGTAGCTAAAATAGTCCTGGGGTCATTAGGTAATGTATTTGGAATAAATTCATTGATAATTTTTGACAGATCCTTTAAAGCTGTGTGTGCAATATTTTTTTGAATGGCCCATTTTCTTATATTTTCTCGAAATTTTTCTTTTTCATCATAATTACTACATACATTGTCACTGTCTGAACTTGCAGAATAGTTAGATCTATCTGCCCATCTATATTCATTGTCATTACTGCACAATACGTTACCACTATCTTTTAACATTCTCTGTATACTTGAAGAGTTTTGTCCATCTAAATCTGCACGTGCTTTTACACCAACATTTTCGAATACGGAACCCTCCTGTTCTAAAATTTCATTCACACTTGGATTGTTCACAAAACGTGTAGCCTGTTCAATGTTCACTGTATCATCTGTATTTCTGTTCAGAATCCTCAAATATTCTGCATTAATTTTTCGGCGTATTCCGCCAGTCCTTTTTTTATATTTCCACATATCACAATATCTTAAACGACGCGATTAGTATACTTACCTACGAAGCGCTGAATAAAGAAGTCTTCAAGGTCTTATTTAACGGCACTAGTAGATTAATTGTCAACGATAGTACAAGTATTCAGCTCTCACGGAGATTATGGGTAGCATGTGAGCTAATATAGAGCAGTTTGCTTTAACTTAGCATCATATAATGTTCACCCATAGTGATCATGTGGGCTTTATAAGAGCTATTATACGATTGCGTGTAACAAGCTGATTAACATTACACAAATTCCACTGTGTGCAGCAAATAGCATTATATCTTTGTTATTTGAAGCCACAGAATAACTGATTACATTACAGTAGCTCACGTGTTATTTCTTAAAATGCAAGTGGTCTAAGGGTACACTTGTGGTCTTCAATTCAGAATATAGCTTAGTTAAAGTCCACAAAAAACCTTTAAATTGCTTAAAGCTGTATAATACTGAACTTGTTACCTATATCAACGCTGCAAGCGTTACAGTGTGGTTTCCGTGACGCATAATAACGTTCTTATTCAGGTGAAAGCTCACTTTTCACCTATTGCAGGTCGAGTGTACTGTAATAACTCTTCATAAGTGCTAAAGTTACCGATGTTACCTCTTGTGACATTTTATAATGCAGTTTTGTGCTACTTGGGAGGGGTCTAACTTTTATTTATTGCTCTCTTCACGTATTAAAACTAAGTCCCCGTCAACATCCAACCTTTACAGGAGCTTTGTCTTTGCCTTTATCAAATCTAGACTTTTCATTTTATTTATTTTATTTTATTTTATTGTAACAGGAAAACAAACAGTATTAACAACTAACAAAAACATCAAATTAACCAACTAGCATTATTTTCATATGTTCGTTGCCGCTTGCTCTCTGGTATTCTAGTCGATATTTATCTCCGTTTCATTATCGTCAAAAGTTACAAAATTGAATGGTCTAGTTACGCGTCCTATAAAAAGCTCGAGAGGGCTTTCCTCGGTAACACGATGAACCGTACGATCTGCGTTAAGTCGTCGAGGCTAAGTCTCGAGTTAGTCTCGAGGTAGTCGGCTAAGTCGAGGGTAAGGCAAACGGTAAACGGTACGAGTCGGGTCTTGCAGTCTTATCTTTAGCTCACCAGTTTTAACACGCGTACGAGTTAAACCGTCATTATAAATGTGCGAAGATTCTTTAAAGCAACGATATTTGCGATTTCTTATTTTGAATATCAGTTTCGATATCGATTTTGGTAGGAAACTACAGACAGCAACAGACATTTGTTTTGAGATCACCAAAGATGAACTAGACAAATTGACGGTGTAACCTTGTTTTAATAAAAACATCTCAAACAATGTTCAGTACGTACAGTCATGTTTGCACAACCTTTAAATCTCTTCATTGTTACAACTACTACTTTGCTCTACCTCAGTTTCGTCAGGTATACTTTGATTCTCTGACATGCGTCTCAACGCCTGGAATTTAAGGATCTTATGGTTTATCCCCTTGACGGTCCAATGCGCTCCTCGAGCGTAGTCAAATAAGTCCCATATCTGTCAACACGCTTCTGGAGCGTGCGTCCGACTGGACGGTTGTTTCTATGATATTTTATTTTTTATCTGTATTTTTAATGCTCAAAGTGTCACAAATTGTACAGGAAAGAACGAGAGAGATGTATATGCATTCAACATTCAACCTCCGACAGTGATTCGTGGTGGAATGTTTTATTTAATTTAGTGTGGTCGTATTGCCGTACAAAGATGGCGGCCGCGAGTGTTTACATTTTATTGAATTAGATAATGTTAATGTAGTTTGTTAACTTGTGTCTTGTGTAATTCCAGTAATAAATAATATCCTACAGTGGAATGTAGCTTTAGAATTTAAAGATATGTAAAATTATTGTTGCCGTGATTGAAAGTGTTCGTAAACTTTTACTGTGTTAGTGAATATCGGCGGCGGGCCGTCTTGGTGAAGTGTGTGTGAAAAAAATAACAATTTAAATCCTGTTTGTGTTGTGTACCAGTGCTAAATAATGGATTAGCTGTCGTAAAACAAAAGCTTTGTCCTTGGGACGACACCGAAACTTCAACTATAAACAAGTCTTTTTTCTCCGCCGCGTCGGTGCCGGCTGCGCGCCGTGATGACTCATATGGTAAGATTATACAATCCAAACAAAAGTGTTGTTAACATTGTGTTTTTTTTTATTTATTAGTGTTAAATAGTGTATCGTTATGTAAAATAGGTGAAAACATTTTGAATTTGAATTTTATTCCTATGTATTTTTATTTGACGGTATATTGAAAAAAACCCCCTTCGCTTCAGTTTACATTAAAATTAACAATATTTCACATTTTAAAACTGTATTTATCTAGCTTTATTAACATAGCTTATCTGATTCCGATTCCAACGACATAAATATGTTATGTAAACATCTCCGATACAAACTTAAAACGTATCATAGTTATAATCTCAAGTGGTCCCATTCGGGTATGGGTTACAGACTACCCAGAAGTGGCCTTGACACGCGTGCGCAAAGACTCGGAGCGAATTAGACCGTCCAGGGGAGGTCTCCTAAAACCTCTACAACCTGAAAGGGGTCCTTATACTTCGGGTAATTAAATATTGCAAATAGGCCCACCATCTGAACTCACGGCGTCAGATCAGCTCTTTTACGTGTCGAATTTTAATGAGTTGTTTGATCGCGTTTAATACGATGTCACCCGGCTTCCTGCCGTGCTAAAGTAAATTTATAGGGTATATATAAATAGGGAAAGAACCAATTAAACCATTACCTTTTTTACAAAGTTTATTGTAATCATATAACACAGGTTTACAAAAATTGTGGCAAGCCACTAAAACAATAGAACTTTCCCAACCTTTAACCTGGTATTAACCTCTAACACACCCCGTCTCCGTAACAAGGTGTGTTAGGAGAAATACAAGCATGAGATTAAATATCAACAAGCTCAAGGTCGCTTGTGAGGATCCGTGAGATGAACGCTTAACAACTTCTAGCTCAATCGAATAATAAGTGACCTTAAATATGGTTGTGCTCATAAGAGGAATTATAACATTTGGGGCAAAGCACCCTGAGACACAACCTAACACATGAAATTTAGAACAACTGGTTTATAACCTAGTTTACTACACATAGGCCTAAATCACTTGGAAATGACCTTTAAAATGGTCACCTGGGTATCACTCACTCAAAGGGTCTACTACAAACTTGCAGGTGTTAACTGTCCCTCCATTCACGAAGGTCTCTCAGTCGACGTCAGTTGACGGAATCAAGTCCCTTGGCATGGAACCACAGAGAAAACTCTGGGTTCCCACGTACACGCGGCCTACGGGATCCGTAAGGAAAACGATGACGCTAGTCGTTACCTGGAGCGGCGACACTTTCCTGGACGAGCTACCGGATGGTAAGGCCTTCCAATATACGGGGATGGCCACACTGCCAGCACTCGTAGGATCTAACCTCAAAACTGCCAAAGCCCGGGTCAGCCAGCACACTGCCCGCCACTAGTCGGGACTAACTGCTATTTCACCAGACCACGGGACGGCACCAGGGCGTCACGTCTTTCACGTTCGCATCAGTTCAGGCTAGCATAAAAAGCCAGACAGGTTCGGCTACTGAAACAACATCTCTGATATATTTCCAATAAGATTATTGGCCGAACACAGTCTAATCATCACAGAACTGGTGCCTCTCGAATAACATACCTGTTAAATCTCCATCATTGCGTAGCGTCACCAGGATCGGGAAGGAACACCCTTCTCGTCACACACGCAGGACCAAAGACCTGACTCCTTGATATCCACCTTCCAGCAAGTTCTAACCACAGACTAAAAACCGAAATCTTTGACAAGTGACAATCCACTTCCGAAACCATATCATAAGAATTTAATTTAATTTATTGGACATTGCATGACTATAAAATTTGGGTGATTACATCTGAATGTTAATAAATTTTAATTCCTTAATTAACATCTAATTAATTATCGAAACCCAAAAACAACGATCCGTCTCCAGTATTGAGAAACTCTGGAGCTACCTAGCTTCACCGCTAGATGTCGCCTAAGATGTCAATTTGCAACGTCACAATGCCCCTCTTCCCACAAAAAAGGTTTTCGCTATGCGAAAAACCGCACACCGCCCTCGGTGTTAAAACACTAAAAATGAATCTACTAATTCTCAAAATAAACTAGAGCGGAAGAGTGCTAAACTACTTCTAAACTGTAAGGTTAGAAGCAAGAGGGAACTAAAAAAAAAATCGTTAATATGTTATATGTCATATCATAAGCAAAAATCAATCCAAAATAAAACCATACTGCCAGGAACCATATTCTACCTACGAACTTCCTACAAACCGGGCATAATCCCCCCCCAATCTGTCATACATCCCTAATCTTACCTCTCTTTCAATCAGTAGCAACCTGCATCCATATCGCAGGAAGTCACCCCTTACATTACTCCCGAATTCCGTCTGTGTACCAGAGGAACTCTGCATTGTTACCAAAAAACATAACGATCCTCCTGGAGAATATGTTCTGCGAGCAGATACATAATAAATTGGACAATAAATGTCCATACAACTCACCAGGCAGGACGTATTCAACTTTCCCAGAAGTAAACCTTCGGAAAACAATGGTGAATGGCTTATTTTATGAGTCACCGGCCGCTCAAAATGCGATTAGCAACTAGTGCTATCTAACTGAAACTGTCTTCGAATCTGATAAACAACTTTGTGCTATCAAATATTTAAAATAAAACTCACCGATACCATAATGCTATCTCGGTGAAGACAAAACTAAGTAAAGGCTTATTTTAGGAGTTACAACCCGCTCCATAACAAATATCTTACCAATGCAAAAATATCGGTGAAGAGAAAACTAAGTAAAGGCTTATTTTAGGAGTTACAACCCGCTCCATAACAAATATCTTACCGATGCTACTATCTCGGTAAGACAGAAATAAGTAAAGGCCTATTTTAGGAGTTACAACCCGCTCCATAACAAATATCTTACCGATGCTACTATCTCGGTAAGACAGAAATAAGTAAAGGCCTATTTTAGGAGTTACAACCCGCTCCATAACAAAATCTTACCGGCGATGCATCAATCTCGGTAAGACAGAAATAAGTAAAGGCCTATTTTAGGAGTTACAACCCGCTCCATAACAAAATCTTACCGGCGATGCATCAATCTCGGTAAGACAGAAATAAGTAAAGGCCTATTTTAGGAGTTACAACCCGCTCCATAACAAAATCTTACCGGCGATGCATCAATCTCGGTAAAGACAAAACTCAGTAAAGGCCTATTTTAGGAGTTACTAACCGCTCCATCAAAAAATATATAGACAGAACTATATTTGATCTATCAAAAGTAAATTAATGCCAATAGACACTATCCAGACGACTGTGAAAAATAAAAAAATGGGCAACATTGGATTATTTTAGTAAATTTTAATATCCTTTATGTGCCAACTGCCTAATGGTTTACCATTTAACCCTACAAGCTCATAAACTAAGGGCGAGAGCACTTTACCTACAATGCACTGCTGATATTTAGGAGCCAACTTAGATGCCTTATACTTGTCCGCGTCACTTTGGATGTAGGTTTTACGCCAAACCAGCTGACCTTCGCGTAAAGTGACGTGGCGCCTACGCAAGTTGTAGTATTTCGCGTTAGTGGCATGAGCCTTCACTATATTAGAACGCACCTTTTCAAAAATATCCTTAAGGACTCCCAATTCACCTGCGTACTCTTCACGAGGCATAGCTACTTCATAATCGCAGTCGTCTGTGTCTTTATAAAACGTGCCATTTATAATGGGTTCACGGGCATGGACTAAAAAAAATGGAGTAAATCCCGTAGTTTCATTCACTGCACTATTTAAAGCAAACTGAATTTTCGTCAAATTTAGATCCCATGTCCTATGGTCTTCTTTTACATAAGCCGACACAGCTGTCATTACCGTTTTATTGTACCTTTCTACCATGTTAACTTGTGGAGCGTACCTAGGCCCATAATGCACTCGAGGTATGTTGTACTTCTTTAGTAGGCTACGAAATTCTGATCCCGTGAATTGAACCCCATTATCGGTAATTACGGTTTCAGGAATCCCGTGAGCGAGAAGAACATAATTCTCAAAGTTTTTTGCTACTAAAGCACTAGTCGCACGGCGTAGTGGAAACAATAACGTATATTTTGAAAAACAACAAGCTACTACCAGTAAATGAACGAATCCCGAGCGTGATTTTGGTAGAGGACCAACTAAATCTATAGATACAGCTTGAAATGGTCTATAACATTGTTTTGGCTGACCCATGAGACCTGGTGTTGGGGTAGTCTTATGTTTGTAAGCCGAACACTCACTACAACCCTTAATGAACTCAACTACGTCACGGTACATTCCTGGCCAAAAATACCTCAAACTTAACCTTCGGTGTGTCTTAAAAACTCCTTGGTGACCTGAAGTAGGAGGTACATGGTTTTCTGTCATGACCTGTGAACGCAGAGATTTGGGAACTACCTCTTTCCAGTCAAATTCTTGCGTCAGCGCATATTTGCCCTTACTGTACCTATACAGAACACCCCTGTCTATGCGATAGTTAGGGTAATTTTTCCCGCAAGTCGTACAACCGGTCATAATCTTATCATACCATTCGTCACCAGTCGGTATGGGCGTAATGGTAGTATTTACAGCCTCAACCTTGAGTAACCTTGATAAAGCGTCCGGTACGACATTGTCCTTACCCTTCCTATGCTCGATGGTATAATTATACTGGGATAACCGACAACCCCAGCGAGCTAAGCGACCAGTTGGGTTCTCCAAATTTTTAAACCACCTAAGTGAAGCATGGTCTGTGATAACTGTAAAATGCCTACTACCCAAATATGGTTCAAATTTCTCTACTGCATAAATTACGGCTAATGCTTCACGTTCTGTTGCACTATAATTACGCTCGGTTTTACTGAGGGATCTACTAATATAGGCAATAGGATGGTCATGCCCGTCAATATTCTGGGTTAACATACCACCTATGCCAAAACCAGATGCATCGCAGTGAACTGAAAACGGTTTTTCGAAGTCAGGGCAAGCTAAAACTGGAGCTGATACTAATATATTTTTTAAAGCATTAAATGCTTCGTCTGCTTCTGGGTTCCATTTAAATTTTATTTTGGTACTGGTAAGTGCATTCAAGGGCGCTGCGATAGAAGCAAAATTTCTAATAAATCTGCGGTACCAAGAACAAGTTCCTAAGAACATTTTTACCTCTTTCGAAGTCCCTGGTACTGGAAAGTCTAAAATAGCGCGCACCTTATCTGGATCAGTCCTTAATCCACACTCATCCACCACATAGCCCAAGTATTTTAAGGATTTCCTAAAGAATTTACTTTTTGCAAAATTTATCGTTAAATTGGCACTCTTAATTCGTTCTTGAAGCCTTTTTAACAGAAGAATATGAGTATCTAAGTCCTCTGATACTATGCAGATGTCATCAACGTAACAGAATATTAACCCTTTGGTAATATCGCTACAAAACGGATGACCAAACAACCTATCCATTAATCTTTGCTGTCGAGCTGGAGCTCCGCAAAGTCCAAATGGCATAACTTTAAATTTAAAAAGTCCTCTACCAGGAACAGTGAAGCTGGTTTTCTCCTGTGAGGCTGCATCCAGCGGTATTTGCCAAAAACTAGATTTAAAATCTACAGAACTAATATATTTAGCGTTTTTGAGACTATCTAAGATTTGTGGTATATAAGGTATTGCATAAGCGTCCCCTTTTGTAACCGCGTTTAACTTCCTACAGTCAAGACAGAACCGCAATGTACCATCTGACTTAAGAACCATAAGGACTGGATTATTCCATGGACTCTCACTAGGTACTACCACATCGAGCTTCAACATGTAGTCCAATTCCTTATGTAGTTCCTTTTGCTTTTCCGGTGACATTGGATAAGGTCTGCACTTAATGGGTAACGCATCATCTGTGTCTATTACATGTTTAACCAACTGTGTTCTACCCAAACCTTTAGTCTCAAAAGAGATATCATAAAATTGTTGAACTATTAATTCTGCTATTGTTTTCTGTTCTGGACTCAAATTATCAAATGACTCTATTGAATTTGCAAATGTTTTACTTGGATTACTATTGAACTGTATAAATTGTTTTGGTGTCTCAATATAACTAATATGTTTAAACATTTGAGGCATCAAACTAAAAGTTATCCAAAAATCCACACCGAATATAACATTGGATGTGATAGTAGGTATCACATAAAAATTAATAATCCTAGTTATACCATTAAAAGTAATTGGTAACCTTAAAATACCTATAGGACTACTTTCGGAACCATTTGCTACTAGTACCTTTTTCTTAAACTCACTTGAGGTGTCTAAAGAATAGCCCAAGTTAATAAACTTTTCATGAGCTCCATTACCTATAATTGAAATGTCTGCCCCTGAATCTAATAAACCGTATAATGCTACATCATATAAATTTACACTTAAATATGGTCGAATATCTTTTCCCCTGTCTGGCTTAAACAGTGCTGTCACTGATTTGTTATATTTGTAAAAATTAGAAACACATTCTAACCAAGATTTCCATTCACCTGGATCGACCGTTCCTGATGGTTGGTGACAGACCGTTGGAACTAGTTTTTTGGAACATTTGGTACACTCTTGCAATCTGGACATGATTTATTAGTGAACCCTAACTTTCCACACTTGAAGCATTTTATTTCTTTTGGTTCGCTTCTACAACTTGGACAAGTCCTTTTAGTAAACCCTAACTTTCCACATTTAAAACATTTAATCTCCTTCCCTGAGGATTGTGTATTTGGTTTGTCCTTTGGTTGTGGTTTCCTATAATAGTTTTGATCTACACTGGCTATTTTTGGTTTGTGTTCTGTGGTTTCCGATTTTGACTGGGATTTAGCAAAATTATTTGATTTAATATCTTCCGCCTCTAGTAGACGACAAATATCTTTTAGTTCCGCTACTGAGTCCGGCTTTACCAATACTAAACCTCTTGATATGGAAGGCTTGACATTCCTTTTCAGGATTTTAATCTTTTCCTGTTCGGTTAGAGGTGTTTTTAATCGCGAAAATAATCCATTCATGACGGCAAAATACATGTGGATTGGTTCATCAGTACCCTGAATCCGTTTCTTGGCCTCGTCTAACAAATTATCCTCATAGTCAATGGCATGAAATTCGCTAAGGAGCAGATCTGCTAACTCCTTCCAAGTATTTGCCTGACATTTCGCACTCCTATACCAAATCAAAGCATCACCCTTAAAGAAAGCAAAAGCCGAATCAAACAACACAGAATCCCCTACTTTAAATGCGTTAGCACGCTCTGCGATAGAATCTAAAAACAAAAATGGGCATGACTTGCCATCAAAAGTGACATTCCATTTACAAATATTCTTACTAACAGCATACTGAGTATTACTATCTTCAACCTCAGGCTGTGACTTTTCAGTGTCTGACCGACCAAATAATTTGTCGAGTGTAGTCCCATAACCCTTCATGATGTTCCGAAGTTTCTCCTGTAAGACACATTCCCTCGCTTCAGTACAAAGAGGCCTTTGCAAGCGATGGTATAAATGGCAATACAAAGCCCTAGCACGAGCAAGACTATGGCTATCCCGAGTTTTCTCAGCACTTTCCACCTTGGTCTGCAACTCCTTAAGCTTATCCTGGATTGCAAGTAATTCCTTACCGGCGTCCAGCTCTTCATCCACAAATTCGGAGGGGCTGAAACCTAAGCTGAGTGTTTTGAGTTGTTTCCGAAGCTTCATAACTGTATCCGCTGGAGTTTCCGCACGAATAGCAACCTCATACACCAAATTCGTCCCGTAGAAGGGAATGAAAATATATTTTCTCTAAATCCATTTTAACTTCTAGAGAAATAATGAATTTACTATTATTTAATGTGAGGTAATGTTTTCCTTAACTAAATGTCACTATTCTGATTCACGTTTCCGAACGTACCTAGACTTAACCTCAAATGTCACCGTGACAATGTCAATGTGATTTAAAAGCGTCACACACGCAGGACCAAAGACCACCTCGGTGAATTTAGCCGAACGATTTCATTATTATGAACTTTTGTTAATGCTAATCGTTAGAGAATCGTTAGAGAGGGTTAGAGAGAAAAGAAAATTCGTTAGAGAGTAATTAGTTTTTATGTAAAAACAATTTTAATTTTTCGGGTGAAGTTGGCCCCCCTTCCCGCAAAAATGGACTTAGACGTAATTTTATTTTTTTAATCGTTTGCGAATCGTTAGAGAGAGATTGAGAGTTACACAAAATCGTTAGAGAGTTAATATTTTATTTGATATTAAATAATTTCTGAGAGCGTGACATTAGCCCACCTCTGTGAATTTTGCCCCCGATATAATTATTCTCAACTTTTGGTAATGCTAATGGTTAGAGAATCGTTAGAGAGAGTTAGAGAGAAAAGAAAAATCGTTAGAGAGTAATTAGTTTTATTTATCAACGATTTTAATTACTTTTGTGACATTGGCCCCCATTCCCGCAAAAATGGACGTAGATATAATTTTTTTATTTTTATAATTTGAGAATCGTTAGAGAGAGATAGAGAGTTAAAAAACATCATTAGAGAGTTAATATTTTAATTGATATTAAATTATTTCTGAGAACGCGTTTTAGATTAAACACTATTATGGACAACATATTCAGCCGAACGGTACTTTTACTATACCTAGAAGTTAGTGAAGATACCAGGCATTTCGTCATCACATGAGACAGCTTTGATCAGAGGACTCACACCACTATAGTTATAGAGTGTATTACATTATTGTCTGGTATCTTGGATGGGCCGGCATCAAAATTATATATCTCCACCTGCTCAGTTTCTCGACAGTATTTTATTAAGAGAAGACATTGAAAATGAAGAAAATCAATAAATCATTATTTAAAACTAAAAAAAAAAGTTTTATTTCATAAAAAATCTGTAACACTTGCATTCAAAGCATATTATTCAGTTTTAAATATCATAATTGTTGAAAGGCTTTTCATCCACTTCCGATCTCGATTCTAAGTCATAAAACAGGAATTCTCCATCGTAATTAAAAAAATGTTCTTGATCAGTAGGTAGGTACTATTATCATTTACTCCTGCTAAGCCTGTGGACTATGCTGAAACATGCACTTATAGATTCCTAGTAGCTATAATCTAAAGAGAGGTCTAAAAGAATTATGCTACACATTTTTGACTGAAAATATCCTATTTTATCTTATTTCAGAATATGGTACATAAAGTAAATAACTAGATTAGAATTTTTGTTTGCATTGTCATATTCTTTACAACAAAATATTGATTGACTGTAATGACAGTACAATGTGTCAATTTTGAAAAGTTTGTTATTTTCTGGGGTGTGTTCACTTTATTAGCCTTGATAATTAGAAAAGTTTGTTCGTTTTAGGAGTAAACTAACACTAAATTAATTATTTCCTAAGAAATAAGCAGTACCTTTGTACTCATATTTTAACTATGTCATATCTATTTTGTATTTTACTGTGTGTACATAAGAATAAAATAAATAAATAAATTAAAAAACGATTTTTCTCAAAATTGGTAATCCTTAAAAATGCATGATACAGTTAGAGCTACTACTTTTTGGGATGTCTATCCAAATATATTTAACTTATCCTGGTAAGAATTATTGAATAATAAAAAACCATTTTTGGACATGTCCTTTCGAATCGATTTGACCTGTGGAAGATGCTCACATCCATTCATCAACCTGAAAAGACCTGATAATCTTCAAACGGCTGAACTGATTTTCTTGAATCATAGCTAAGAACACTCTATCAAGTCACCTTTCAAACAAAATAAAAAATATCAGAATCGGTTCAGCCGTTTGGCAGCTACGATGTAACATACAGACACAAACGTTAAACTTATAAAACTCCTCTTTTTCCGTCGGTGGGTTAAAAAAGACCCGACCAGCTCCCGACAAGCACCCACCTTTTGTGTGTTTTGAGCATAAATGATGCACTGTAAGTACCGAATCAAATTGAAACTACCAACAATATTTCGTATTCTTATCAGGTATCATTGTTAAATGATCGTTAATCAAATACACAACTTTACCACTCATAACTATAACGTCCCTCTGCATCATGTCATGTATCAGTAGTACCTACTACTCACGGTACTACTCGCGTCGCGCTCACGGTGAACAAAGAGAAACGTAAGTGTGGCCGCTTCATTCAATGCAATAATTCTCGCGGTAAATCTCTTTGACCTGCCTAAAATGCCGCCACCAGAGTTATCAATCACCCAACGTCAAACGTCAATGTAAATGCCGTTGACAAATTCTCGAGGTAAGTCGTAGTGTAGTACACCAACGGTTAACGTCTATCGCGATAATCCGTTGGTGTGGCCCCAGCATATAAGAGATTTGTCATATTTAAAAAAAACTTTGTATCTCCGGCAGGGGGGAGTGGGGGGATCTACTAACCCTTCCCCCCTCTCCCCCCCCTATCCCCTATCGAGGCGGCACGTTTCTAAATTTTAACCTGCTCAGGTCCTAGGGTAAAACGCGTTCTCAGCAATAATTTAATATCAATTAAAATATTAACTCTCTAATGATTTTTTTTAACTCTCTATCTCTCTCTAACGATTCTCAACCTATTAAAAAAAAAAAATTACATCTACGTCCATTTTTGCGGGAATGGGGGCCAATGTCACAAAAGTAATTAAAATCGTTGATAAATAAAACTAATTACTCTCTAACGATTTTTCTTTTCTCTCTAACTCTCTCTAACGATTCTCTAACCATTAGCATTACCAAAAGTTGAGAATAATTATATCGGGGGCAAAATTCACAGAGGTGGGCTAATGTCACGCTCTCAGAAATTATTTAATATCAAATAAAATATTAACTCTCTAACGATTTTGTGTAACTCTCAATCTCTCTCTAACGATTCGCAAACGATTAAAAAAATAAAATTTCGTCTAAGTCCATTTTTGCGGGAAGGGGGGCCAACTTCACACGAAAAATTAAAATTGTTTTTACATAAAAACTAATTACTCTCTAACGAATTTTCTTTTCTCTCTAACCCTCTCTAACGATTCTCTAACGATTAGCATTAACAAAAGTTCATAATAATGAAATCGTTCGGCTAAATTCACGGAGGTCCAAAGACCTGACTCCAGGGGGCTGACAGCTTTAGTTCGAACTTTATAGTTCTGGCGCTGCTGTCGCGCTAATGTCCGCAACGTCATTGTGTATCAATGTGTGTGTGTGTCATTGGTCGTTTGACACTTGACAGTTTTGACAGGTAAATAAATAATAAATCGGCCATTGTTTTGTGCAGCATCGAGTCGAGCGGTTTATCTTGTTTTCTCCTCCCCGTTGAGTTGGAATACTTGAGAAGCCACCCTCCTCTGTTGTACAATACAATTCCACGCTTTTCGGTACTCCATACCGTGCCCGGTGATATTTATATCTTTCACTGTGCTCCATACTTTCTCGTCATGGCGCCAAATAAGTGTTGTGTTGGTGGTTGTGATTCAACAAGTACCACATATAGACTATTTTGCATGCCCATGAATGATAATTTACGCAATTTGTGGTTGTCGTTCCTAGTTCCGACAAACCCTAATCTACTCGGACTGACAAAGAACCAATTAATGACAAAACGTGTTTGTGAAAAACATTTTGATCAAACTCAATTTGATCACGCTGGTGTTAGAATTCGTTATTCCTATCCTTGTTTGTTTACGTAACTGGAAATTGCTCATGGCGTACCACTTGCTAAGGGTAAGAACTAAATTTTATCTATCCTAATTTTTTGCTAGCAACTTGCTTTTGCTTATAGCACAATAACTTATCATCCTACAGAACCAAAAGTTATTGTACATAAGTCTATTTTCCTCACAGTCATAATTTTAAGAAGTATTCATAGTACCTACCTATCATAGGGATTAAATTAGGAGTAGGCTTTAGGATTTATTTATGACAAATAGAGCCCTATTTGTCATAAATAAATCCTAAAGCCATATTTCCTGAGTGTCACTACACAAAACATCATTATTTTGTTTAAATACACAAATCATCTTTAGCTCAGTCGCATCAACTTATACAACTAAGCATTAATGCTTTTTGTTTTTATTACTTCCAGGGTGTAATTTTCTGGATGAACATAATTATTGTCAGAGCCGAGAACAAAATGATAACGATTCAACCGGAGAACCAGTTACCATGATAGGTATGAATAAAATGACCTTACCTTGATAAATTAATTTCACAGACACTAGTAGAGAATCAGACAGCAATGTCATCCCTTATGTAAAGTTTAAATTACTAGCTGACCCAACGTATGTTGTCCTGTCCAAATTCCAACTTTCCAATGTGTCTTAACTTAAAAACATTTCATGCAGAGCCATTCTCAAGTAATGCGGTTACTGTTCTTTAGTAAGCACATCACCTGAGAATGGCTACCATTTCATTTTTATTATTTATATAGATAGATTCTTCAGCATATTAGTTATCAGAAATCAGAAATCAGAAATATTTTATTTGTGATACATAGGTACAGTGGTTGGTCATATTTGGTATTAAAGTGCGCTATGATCTGCCTGCTATAGGCATACAAAAATAATTAATTACAATTTTTACAGTATTTTAAGTCAAGATGCCAATTTAAGTTAATGTCAAAAATAATTCAGATTTAAATAATTAATTAGGATTTGTAATTACAGTATTGTCAAAGAGGTAAATTAAGTCAAAAGCTATTTGTTAAGTAAATGTCAAAATAATTCGAATTTAAATAGTTAATTATGATTTGTTATTATAATATTGCCAAAGAAGCAAATTATACAACGTTACAACAATCAAGTCAAAGCAATTTTTTTGTGTCAGAATAGTTCGGATTTCAATAATTAAATATTTATTTATTTATTTATTTATTTATTAGGGGAAAACAAACAGTGACACATTACATTGTGTAGAAAGAAATACAAAAAAAATACGGCCAAATGTGTAACCAACAACATTTTCCACGGAATACAAATAGAAATAATCTTTACAAACTATGCTATTTAAACTAAAACTTTTATACTTACAACAATAATTTAAGTTGAAAACATTTTTTGTGATTAAAACAAAAGGGAAGCAAACAAATACAAAATCATCAAAGCATGCAAATATTAATTAGAATTTTGTTGACTAAGTGTTTTGAAAACAGTATTTTTGAATTTACCAGCAGAAAGAGCAAACATATCGATATGTTGGAATTGCTTGTTGTAATTATTAGTTAGTCGACGCAGAGGTGCTCGCATGCCCGCGTTACTGCGACATGAGGTAACAGCAAACAGTGGCCGTGCGCGCACCCCGCGGCATACTGTTGTTCTAGGAACTATGTAACTTATTTTATTACGGATATCTATACAGTCATATACATTGCTACACAAATCAAACAAAAATACCGTCTCTAGGAGAGTGCGTCTTGATTTTAGACCAAGTAAGTTATACTTCTTAAGTAAATCATCATAAGATAAAACTGTGTGGAAGCAACGGTAATGCATGGCTTTTAGAAATCTTCCTTGAACCCCTTCAATAGTTTCTGAATACTTATTGTAAAAGGGATTCCACACTGGCACTGCGTACTCAAGTTGCGATCTGATCAGAGACTTATACAGATATAAATAGGTAGAGGGGCGCACAAACTCCTTCGCAGATCTCATCACAAAACCATACATCCGATACGCACTATTTACAACTTTGTTAATGTGGGCATCAAGGTGAAGTTTATCATCGAGGAGAATACCAAGATCACGAATAAGGGACACCCTAGATAATGTAGCATTATCCAAAGAATAAGGGTGCTTGAGAACGTTCTTATTCTTCGTGAAACTGATACAGCAGCATTTGGACAGACTCAGTTGCAATTTATTGTTCCTGCAATATTCACTGAAACGATCCAGATCTTCCTGTAATAATCTACTGTCTTGCAAATTTTTGATGGGCCTATAAATTTTGAGATCGTCAGCATAGAGCAGGACTTTGGAATTCTGAAAACAAGTGTCAATGTCGTTTATAAATAGGATAAATAGAAGAGGTCCCAAAATCGAACCCTGAGGTACACCGGAAGTTACACTAATAGCTGTAGCAGATCTGAAACCGTTAACTACGACCCTTTGAGTTCTGTTCGAGACATATGAGGAGAACCACCGGAGCAAATCACCACGTATACCGTTAAATGAAATTTTATTCAGTAGCAAATCATGATCAACCTTGTCGAATGCTTTTCGAAAGTCAGTGTAAATGGCATCAACCTGTACACGAGAATCCATATTGTTAAACAAATAATCCACAAATGTCACCAAGTTTGTGGTAGTTGATCTTTTCTTTACGAATCCGTGTTGTTGTAGAATTATACCGTGATGAAGAACAGGATATACTTTATCGTGGACTAACCTCTCAAAAAGCTTCGGCAGGGCTGACATAATGGATATAGGACGATAGTTCTCAACATCCTGCTTAGAGCCCGATTTATAGATTGGTGTTATGTTCGCACTCTTCCATATCTCGGGGAAAATTCCTTGTGCCAGTGATTTATTGAACAAAATATGTATAGGAGTGGAAATATTTTTAGCGGTAGCTTTGAGAAACGTGACAGGAAGACCGTCAGGGCCTGGACCCTTAGATGAGTCTAACGAATTGAGTGCCCTCAATATTTCATCCCTGCTTAGGTCTATACTACTAATGAGGGAACCACGCTCAGAATCTTCACTCGATGAAACACCTCTCTTGGAAGATTGTTCATAAACTGAATGAAAGAAATTAGAAAAGAAATTACAAATTTCTTCGGGGTCATTGGTGCTTTGGTCTTTGTATTTCATGTCAGAAGGTATGCCAGATGTAGACCTCCGATTAGCAATGTACGTCCAGAAGTATTTTACATTACTGCGAATGCCGTCCTCAACAGATTCCATGTATTTTGTGTAGCAGGAATTGCATTCAATATGGAATCTTGATCTGTATAGTGAGAATTGTTCATAATCAGAGATATTATGATACACCTTCCATTTAACCCAGGCCTTTGCCTTATTTTTGTAAATATGTATTAGCGACGGTGAAAACCAGATTGGAAATTTCGAGGATTTAGAATTGACAATGGGTACGTGAGATTTAATTATGCTAAAAATTACATTATAAAATTTATTCACTGCTCCATCTACGGAGTTTTCCAACCCAATCCGCTCATTCCAATCAATTTCACTTAATTCCTCATTTATCTTCTCGTAATTAGCTTTATAATAGTTAAACTTCTTTAAGCACTTACGAATCATGTTTGTTTGGGGGGGTTTAAATGGTATCAATAAACAGAATGGCGGGTGGTGATTGTCGATTTGCAGTAAAGAGTCCGCGGGGGGGAAAACGGAACATTCATTGGTACTGATGGCCAGGTCCAATAATTTTCCACTCAGATTCTTGATAGTGTTGTACTGATGAGCATTAAGGAAAGACATAAATACACTAAGATGTCCGCAAGTCGAGGAATTGCCACTACAAACTAGCCCCGATAGTGATCCATTATTATTATAGGGAATCCAGTCAACATCAGGTAAGTTGTAATCACCCAAGAGATAAGACTGCTCTACGTTAGTGTCGCTAAGAAGAGGTTGTAGGAGATCAAAATATTTAACATAAATGGAATCTGGTGTTTTAGGTGGTATGTAGGCCGCCCCGACAATTTGGTTCTTCCCCCTTGTCGAGCTGGGAAGTCTGAGGAGGACGTGCTCCAGGTCAGCCTCTAGAGCAAACCGAGGAACTATTCTTACTGAGCGCAATCCTCTCAAAACTGCCACCAGGACGCCACCTCCGTCTTTTTTATTCGTGGCCATACGGTCTCGATCGCACCTATGTATCACGTAACGAGAATCAATGAACTCACTATCAAATATTTCAGGTGTTAACCAGGTTTCTGTGAGTATTATAATATCGTAGCAATTTGAGAGAATATTCATGTATAAAATGTGCAGTTTAGTGCGGATCCCACGACAATTTTGATAATAAATAATCAAATTATCCGCCATTGAAATGGTTTATTTTACAACAAGATATCAAGCCAGCATCATATGTATCAATAATAAACAACAAAAGAGCACAATATTTCAACTTGATCGAGTACAGCACGACAGAGTTACATGCACACAAACTACTCTGTAAGAAATATCTAGATACTAACAAACAATTCCAATACCAAGCAGTTAGACAGAATAAAATTCTATAATGCCATTTAATGGCATAGCTAACATTCAGACAGAATAAAATTCTATAATACCATTTAATGGCATAGCTAACATCCAAGAAACGAAGATACATTAAGAACATACAATATATTAACCTAAACTTGAAGCCATAACAAAGTAGCAGTTGAGTAGAAATTATGACAACAGAGTTAACAATTCGGTCTCTCGGCTGATTATGTTTGGCTGAATCTATATAAACATTAACATACGCATTTTTCCTTAACCTATAAATTAACTTAACAGCAAGAGGCAATGAATAATTTAGATATCTGTAGATTGCATATAAACAACACAAAGTCACCATTCCAAGCCTCAAATCGCTAAAAACTACAAAACAAATACACAGACGGCTAATGAATTTTACTTGGATACGCTTATTTTTCGATCTCGGGAATGGGGGTTGACTGGCCGGGCTTGATCTTAGCAATGTCTTCTGGGGATCTAATTGCGAATGATTTTGCTCCCTCATTCTCACGAGCGAGGATGGTTCCGTGTTTAACCCACAGGAAACGGTAATTATTCGCCTTTGCTGCATCTCGGCACTCACGAAATAACCTTTTGTTTTTTAAAGTGAGATGTTCGTGCAAAAAAATAGGAAATGACGTACCCGTTAAGCCCAGTTTTTCGGTATTGAGCCCCTTATTTAATAATAAATATGATTTGCAATTACAATATCAATATGATTGACCTATCTTTTTTAATGTCCGCTTTTCCTCTTGAAGTTTCCCTAAAACAAAGCTGCCAACTTGGTGCCCACTTAACCTGCATGGCAAAACCTGACCATTAAAATATAATTTTGCAGGTGACGTATCCCAGGAACATGTATATTCACTTCCTTCAACCAGCCAATCTGAAGTCTCTCTTCATTTGCAGAATGAAGGTTTGTGTTTTAATTTAAATACATACATATTGGGTCTTACCATGAACAGTGTGGCATATCTAGCCCAGATAACCCAGTGTATGCTTAATGAACAGCACCCTAATTTCGTAACACATGATCAATCTGAATTTGAATCTTTTGATATTGCTAATCCATTGCTTTCTATGTTCGAATCACATTTGACTTCTCTGCAACATAAATAACGCAATGAATGTTGTTGAACTGTCAAAATGAAATAGATTGTGATTGATTCTGTGCTATGCAATTGCTGGCAAGTCAAAGGTCGCCGTGGTGTTACAGAGGTAGAGGTAAAAGTAAAGAGGTTTTTTTTTTATAAAAGATAATGAGCATAACCTGTTAATATTATGCAAGTGCTAAAAGATTCTTGTTGCACTAAAGTGTAACCTTTGTTGTCATTTCATCAGAATTAATACTACCAATGTTTTCATTTAATGTCCAATGGTAGTCACCCTATTTAAATGTAAATTATTCTTTTGTTTTAGGTTGTATATTTGCTGGTTTAATTTCTGAAACCACCGAAATTGAACAAGGAGCATCAAACACAGAGAACAAGGAGATTCAGATAAGTGCAGGTATGATTGAATAATGAACCTTGTTCTAGAAAAAAATGAATAGAAAAGACGACAAAACATTTTATTTTGCATTTTACCCATAAAAGAAATTTTGATTACAGAACGGCAACCTGTTTCTGAAATGGTTGAAATGAAGAAATCCTTACAAAAACCCATACCAAGTAAGTAAATTGCTTACTAAACATTTTCTAAGATATTAAAATATAATTATACTTGTGTCCTACCGCTGTGGCGACGTGTCAAAACATCGAGATTTATGTTCTATATTCAAGTTAAATTGCAAATTGTTGGTGAAAACTGTAAAAAAAAAATCATTCTGTAGTTTTTAAAATCTGAGTGGCCATACAGATAGACATAAAAAGCTACTTTGTATTATACTGTATAAGGATTAGGGATATTATACATTCATAGATTTCTTTTTTGTTTTGTATAATCTAAAACAATCATTTATTATGTATTTCAGGAAAGAGTGCAACTCCGTATCCTTCTAAAACTCACCGGTACATAAAGCAATGTACTAAAATTGCTGCAGATAGACTGGGTGACACAAATACTCAGAGTCTTCAAAATGCATATAAAGCCGAAAACCTAGAGCTTATGCAAAATTTTGAAAAACTTAATAAGAAAGCTAAAGCTTTCTTGTTGATGCAACTAAGACTTGCTAGACGAAGCAAAATGGCGAGACGGTTTTCACTAGAAGACAAACTACTCGCCCTTGCTCTGATGAAGCAAAGTCCAAAGGGATATAAGCTTCTGGAAAAAATGTTTGCTTTACCTAACAAGAGGACACTGGCTAGGCTCTCAAATAAAATTGAGTTTGAATGTGGACTTAATAAAAATATTTTTGAGCATATCAAACATACCACTAAGGCCTGGGACACGACAAAAAAGCTTTGCTCCTTAGTATTTGATGAGGTAGCACTGTCACCACATCTCACATACAATGAGAGCAAAGACAAAATTATTGGATTTGTAGATATAGCAGGAGAAAGAAAACCAAAATTGGCTGACCATGCTCTGGTTTTTATGATCAGGGGTATATGCCATTCATGGAGGCAACCCATTGCTTATAATTTTTGTGAGGGAACAATTTCAGCACATGAACTTATCAGAATTTTAAAAGAAGTAATTCCTCTCCTCGTGGAAACTGGTCTAAAACCACTTACACTTGTGTGTGATCAAGGTTCAACATTCAGATCATGTTTCAATCAACTACGTCAATCGACTGCTCGACTTCGCAGCAATCAATGCAGAGAAAATGGTAAGTTTTATCACCATTTTGTACAGTTGCTACACATTATATTGCTTTCTTTTATTTTAATATTTTTGTATTGTTCCAGATATTACAATTCACATAGCTGGACAAGATCTTTTTTTATTTCACGATCCACCGCATCTTTTAAAGAGTATCCGCAACAACTTCCTTACTAAGGATATTTTATACAATGGAAGAAGAGCATCGTGGGCAGATATATCATATATTTACGACATCGACAGTAAATCTGGTCACACCAGAGCTTTACCGAATTTGACTGCAAAACATGTGGACCCAAAACACATAAATAAAATGAAAGTTAAAGCAGCCACTCAAGTGCTAAGTGCAAGAACGGCTGCAATGCTTGAATTTACGGATGCTCTGCGTAAGTAGTATTATAATTTTAGTTATACCTAATTGAATAAATGTTTGTGTGATTTAAGCAAGAAAAATACAACTGTTTCATTAGCCACAAAAGCACTGGTTAATTGTATTTCTACTAAACATTTGAATTCTCTAAAGTAGTAGGTAGTGACATCCCTGAAGCAATAAATGGCGGTAATATTTATTTAAACAAATTAAATATTTCAGATAAGCGGCTCAACACTCCTAAAGAAACAATGGAGACTACAGCAGTAGTGGTGACATTTTTTGACGACTTATTTGATAGTGTAAATGGATCGCCAGGTCAACCAAGGGGCAAACTTAGATGCGCAGTGAAACCAAATTCCCCTCATCAAGAATTTTGGCAAAAATCAATAAAATCCCTAAAAAGTATTAAATATATTGACCTACATAGTAAATTGGCTAGGCAGAAAGCAAAGCCGAGACATGTGCGTCCTCCATGCCTTGAAGGGTGGATTACTACGTTGCAGAGTTTTCTGGGTTTGTCCAAATTATTATTTACAGAATTTGGGGTGAAATACTTTTACCCCAGATTAATAAATCAAGATCCTCTTGAGAATTTCTTTGGTCGCATAAGAGCCATGAATTATCGCAACGTGAATCCTGATGGAAATAGTTTTATGTACGCCTTCAAATCGCTACTTATGTCTAATATATTGAGCCCTCATTCAAAATTTTCAAATTGTGAAGAAGATGACGGCGACACATTAGTTGATTTAAATTATCTATTTACCTGCAGTAATGCAAAAGATAATAATGAAAACATTTCGCCTAATACAATTTTAAATGCGCCGTCATCTTCAAAGGGATCTTCAAATCCGACAGAGTTAGAGGGAACTCTATTAAAAGATATTATTTCTGAAAAAGTTAGGGTCCAAACATCAGCGTATACTGCGGGATACATATGCAGAAAAATTACAAAAAAAGTTAATTGTTATTCATGCACAAAAACCTATGCGACAAAAGAAATCCAGGGGATCCATGAATTTATACAACATAGAGAATATAAAAGATTAAAAAATAATAATTTGGCTTACCCAATTGGGAAACTACTGTGTCTGTACAGAGAAAATTCTCAAAGCATTCACGATTTTTTAAATGAAAATTGTTACAAAAATAATATTAAAAAAAGTCTAAAACGGCTGATTACCAAACGCGACTTGTCTTGGTTGGGCTGCAAAAATCATAAAAGCGATGTAATAAAATTTTATGTAGCACTAATAATTCGCCTGCAATGCCACAATTGGTGCAATATAATAAATAAAATTTTAAGCGGAAAAATAGAAGAAAAGTATGTTCTGAAAATGCAGAACATGCAACAGCTAGCTCTAAGAAAATATAAAACCCATAGGCAAAAGAAAAATAATAAATGACTACAAATTAAGATCATTTGTTTTATTTATTTATCTACCTAATACAATTTAATGACAAAAACCCAAAACCCTAGTAGATTTTGTCGATATCGGGAACATCACTACACTACACTAAAAATTATCGATAACAGCCGTATTGAATATCTGTTACATTGAAAGCACTATTCGAATTTGTATGTGTTTGTTGCGCCAACAGCGACAAGCATGAAGCGACAACAGCGCCATAACTGTTATTGTAGGAACTAAGCAAATTCGTCTGTCACATCTGTAGCTTGCTACATATTAGTAATCTGTGCCTGACTCCTTGATATCCACCTTCCAGCAAGTTCTAACCACAGACTAAAAACCGAAATCTTTGACAAGTGACAATCCACTTCCGAAACCATTTATCATAAGAATTTAATTTAATTTATTGGACATTGCATGACTATAAAATTTGGGTGATTACATCTGAATGTTAATAAATTTTAATTCCTTAATTAACATCTAATTAATTATCGAAACCCAAAAACAACGATCCGTCTCCAGTATTGAGAAACTCTGGAGCTACCTAGCTTCACCGCTAGATGTCGCCTAAGATGTCAATTTGCAACGTCACAACGACTTCCAATGTTTCAAGCTCAAAACTAGCACTAACATACTGGCAATATGAATAATTTTGAGTATTGTTTCAACCGTTTAAAAAGTTCGAGTTTTAACTTTTGAGATTAGAAAACTTTAATCCTCAATCACTTTGTTTTAACAAAGCAATGCTTCCTAATTAACTAAACAAACTTTGATATATCCTAAAAAAATCATCAACCAGAGTCAAGTAGCATTATTTTCCACATTAACAATTTTTCACTAAGAGCCTTAGACACTTCTTGGAAACCCATACACGAGTAAACCACTAACGCCACGGCTCTCCAGCCGACTAGCAATCACATTGCTCTCACATATCCAGCGCATGGATCAAAACTATGGTATTTCCAAACCCTGACCTCCGCCAGTGATACACGTCCATCGCGTACCCACGGACTACTTGAGTTGCCTCAAGAGACACCGATTTCTAACGGGCTACGACCACGTAATAACTACTAGTAGGGTCGCACACAATACGGCCGATAGAGAACCCTACACGCGTGGTTTCCCTAACTTAGGCTGATGTGATAACTAAGAGTGACTGGACTCTTTAAAATCTGTTTTAATTTTCAAGCAATTCGGAACTAAAGATTTGAAATTGAAAACTAGGCTAACCTACGAATTTAAACTATCTAGTTTCGAGATTACCGAGACCAAGTACAACGATTCCAAATTGAATTAATCAAATAAAACAAAACCACAGGTATCTCATTCGCGGTCAACAATCACACACACTATTCCCCAAGGGAATACAATGTCGTCCCTGACTCTACAGTCTTTGCTTCAAGGATAGACCCGACCATTCTACCCAGAGCTACCGCACACAACGGCTACGATACTCTGGTACGGTCTCTGACCATACTACCCAGAGCTACCGCACACAACGGCTACGATACTCTGGTACGGTCTCTGACCATACTACCCAGAGCTACCGCACACAATGGCTACGATACTCTGGTACAGTCTCTAACCATACTACCCAGAGCTACCGCACACAATGGCTACGATACCCTGGTACGGTCTCTGACCATACTACCCAGACCTACCGCACACAATGGCTACGATACTCTGGTACGGTATCCGACCCAACGAATCGAGAACCTGGTTACACAATCTAAATTGATACCAAATCATCATCTATTTCGTCTACAATCTCAATAATTGGTACTTGGCCTTCGGGCATCTTCCTAACACGGTCATGATCCATCATTCTTTTTAACCAAAAGGGCCGGACCAGCAAACGGAAAACTACTGAGTCTAATTACTTTAGCTTCCAACAATTCGTTAACCTTATTGCGCATGATTCGACGTTCGTCCGGAGACAGTAAGAGCGTCTTTGCACTGTACAATTTGGGTCGATCAATCTCAAGTCCAAAGCACCAAAGTTAACACGTGTGGTCGGAAAACCGTTAATAAAAGTCAGAGTATAATTCTAAGATGTTTACAAGGTCACTTCTTCTATCAAATGGTAAATCAGTGTCAATTTTATCACCATTATTCTTTATAGCCGTAGTTTGCATAGCGTTACACACGTTTATAGTTCTCAAAATTAATTTTCGTTTGCTCACACAAAAACAGTTATTCAAAATCTCTCGCACTAATAAAATGTTACTACGCAAGTACCTACGTATCGGGTAAAACGTGGAATAGAATCTATCACAAAACCGATTTATTATGTGCTGAATACACGTATTTGACCAATACTAGTCAACGCAACAACGTTATTAACTCGTTTGCCACTTAATTTGGCTATACAACTCTCGTTTACTAACGAGTATTAAGCACCGGAATCAAAATAAAAATCATACGACTCACCGGATTGCTGTAACTGTCCACAAACACCAGCTATTTCAAGCATCTTTGCGTCGCTCTTTCGACGCGTCAGCGCCTCCAGCGAGACTCGCGCTGCTCACACTGGCCGGCGCCGCTTGAACCCGCAGCACTAGTAGACTTCACACCATCCACGCTGCCGCGTCGACAGTATGACGTTGCGCCTGTTTTCACCGCAACGGAAACAAATCACTTGTTCGACTCCAGATGATGCATTCGATATCAATTGGTGTGGCAATTAAACATTGCGTCAGTGGGAGTCAGATCCTTTACCCCACTTCTGATGTCGGCGTCAGCGATGGCTGAGCGATAGTTGCCGTCATCATCTCGATTCGGTGGTATGGACTCCATAGTGCAGGTTTACAATAAAACACGATGATACAGCAACTCAGTTAGTATCTCACTTTCAGAACAATCATCACAGTAGGTACATTACTAATAATGTTCACGCACTACTTTACACGTTCGGGCAAACCGACAGTTTCGCATAGGAGAAGTGGAGGTCTGCATCCGTTCGTTGCCCTCACAAGACAGACTCGTCGCTTCGCCACTTCCCTTACCACGACTCTGTCCACGTGACGCCCCACTCTAGCGAGCGCGTCACGGCGTTTACCCTCTCCTTAGTACTACAATAATCAATTGAGAGACTATTATCGCTCAACTTTCATAATCTCCGACAAATGAAAAATGAATTTTTATATCGATATTTTTTTATAGGCGGCCATTATAATGATTTTTTATATCGATATTTTTTTATAGGCGGCTATTATTTTTCTATAGTTTATATCTATCCATGGAAAAGCCGCCACAAAATGTTAACTAGTATCAACTATGCTTGCGACGTAACGCACCTTGCGCTTATACTGAATAGCCTCCCTAACTGCGAGCAAATTCGAAGTAGCGCTCGCCGGTCGCTGGGCGCCCGCGGCACCGGTCGCTACGCTCGCTTGGCTCGCGCATGGTTGGTCACAGTTCTAACCCAATGACTCTTTGTTCTAAATAAGATTATAAACTAACGGTGTTGACAATCTTTGGAATCTATAATCTTTATATAAGAGATGCATCGAGTTTAAAATGAAGACTTTATTACACAAACAGTTATCACACCGCACTCGTTGAAAATGACAGGTGGTATATGGTGAAGAAATATTAGCGGTGCCGGTGTGACCACGAGTCCTGACTCCAGGAAAATCATTGCTGTTAGTCACACTGGTGTTACAAACCGGTGTGACCACGAGTCCACCACCAAAATGGGCCTATGAATAGATTCGTAAGCAAATACCAGTGATAGCTACTTCCCTATGGGAGGGTCTATTAAGCAAAGTTATGAGGTCTATGCTTCATTATTGGTAAAGATACAAGAGTCTTAATTTTAACCTATAAGCCGTTTACGCAGCGCGCTGCGAAGAGCTTCCGTTGCGGGCGCTGCAGCGCCCGCAACGGAAGCTCTCAAAAAGGAATATTTTTTCCCGTTTTTGCAACATTTTTCATATTTTTATGCACCGCTCCTATTGCTCGTAGCGAGATATATTATTATATAGCCTTCCTCGGTAAATGGAGTAACCAACACAAAAATATATTTTTTATTTTTTTATATACAAATAATATTTTTTTTATTATATCCATTTATTCATCATAATATTAATTTGCCCATTAACAACTATGCTGGTTCAGTACAAGCGCCTGCAATTTTGATGTTATGTTAAAAATGAATAATTTTGCTATTAACATATTCGCAGAAAAATGGTTTATGCTGCACGAACAAAAGGCACACAGGCTTTTAGGAGAAGAAAGGGAGTACCAAATCCGACTCCACGCAGTCTTGTACCCCTACCCCTAGAGTGTACCTAATTTAAAATCGCGTAGGCGCGGAGGGGCGAGGCGGCCCGCGAGTTGAGGAGCAGGTGGTTGAAACGCTCGCCGCCGCAGCGAACGCTGGCGAAAACGGCCAGCAAGACGAAGCTGCGGTGGTGAGCGTTAAACCATCTGCGACGATAAGCTCGCGTGGGACCGCCAGAGCCGTGACAGAAACCATGCCTTCTGCATGTTGCATGCTCGCTTGCATGCTGCATGCTTGCTTGCATGCTCGCTTGCATGCTGGTTGCTTGCTTGCATGCTCGCTTGCATGCTGCATGTTTGCTGCATGCATGGTGTATGCTTGTTTGCATGCTTCTTATAGGGAAATAAAAAACCGGCCAAGTGCGAGTCGGACTCGCGCACGAAGGGTTCCGTACCATTATCTATAAAAACGGCAAAGAAATAACATTTTGCTATATGGGAGCCCCCTTAAATATTTGTTTTATTTTAATTTAATTATTTATTTTTAAAGTGAATATGTAACTAAATATTCTGTGAATATTTCAAGCGTCTACCTGTTGTCGTTTTCAATATCGAGCTAAAAACAAGCACGTTTGTTGTATGGGAGCCTCCTTAAATATTTATTTTATTCTGGTTTTTAGTATTTGTTGTTATAGCGGCAACAGATATACATCATCTGTGAAAATCTCAAGTGGAAATCTCAAGTGTCTAGCTATCACGGTTCATGAGATACAGCCTGGTGACAGACGGACAGACAGACAGACAGACAGCGGAGCCTTAGTAATAGGGTCCCGTTTTACCCTTTGGGTACGGAACCCTAAAAACCACATGTTCAAAGTCAACTGTTTTATTGAGTTACCTGTATAAAATTTGTTTAAAAAATATTAGGATAAATAATTTGAAATTAGGACTTATAACTTTTATTGAAAACGGTTTTAAGTCTTTTGTATATTATTGTTTTGTAATATTGATGACAAACAAATTTAGGGCATAGGGATTTCAATTTTATGGCATGTTATAATAAGTGACAGTAAGTTCGGGCAAGTTATCATTCGGACAATAGACGATTAGGACAAAACAAAAATGGCACTTTAGATTATGGATAAAAAAGTTAGGGAACAAAGGGAAAGTTAGGGAACCGTCGGATTTACAGCGATGCGTTTCTGTCACTAAAACCTAACTTTTAGCAAATGTTTTAGCGATTATTCCCGAATTCCCGATGTCCACACTTTGCTGGCCACCACTGGTGGACAACTGGAGAATAATTTGTAAAAGTGGTTTCGCTGTCCCCCAGTGGTGTAGTAGCTATCCTTTACTGGTCTCTAGAGAAAATAATTTAAACTGATGGCCAGTGGGAATTGGATCAAAAGTTGTGCCATTGTCCCCCAGCTGCTGTGGCCATAGGGAATGTATAAAAAATCCGTATCGCTCTCCACCAGTAAGTAATTTAGAAACTTGTGACTCCCTCAGTGGGTCCACCACTGGGGGACAGAGTCACAACTTTCTCAAATACTTAATAACTAATCTATATACTTCTATACTAAGTAATATTATAAAGTTGAAGAGTTTGTTTGTTTGAACGCGCTAATCTCAGGGACTACTGGTTGGAATTGAAAATTTTTGTGTTGGATAGTCCATTTATCGAGGAAGGTTATAGGCTATTTAACATCACGCTACGACCAAAAGGAGCGGAGCATAAATGAAAAATGTAGATTGACTCACTATAATCTTTTTTTATGGTAATCGAATTTGTTCGAAATTAATGCATTATTTGCGAAGGAGTTTCATCAACATAATTTTAATTCTTATTTAAATAAATAGTTTTAACATCGAGGGTATTTATGTAGCAGTAAAATACTTTTAAATTCATTCGAATCGGACATTTAATTTCGAAGTTATCACGAGTATTATATGCGAACCGTGCGACGCCGGCGCCGCGCCGCGGCGGCTTTTCCTAATCGAGAGGTGAGGATGGGCACACGGGTAGACCATGACCTGGAATAGGACATAGGATACGTTTTATCCCTATATTCCCACGGGATCGAGACCTACGCGGGTGAAACCGCGGGGCACAGCTAGTAAGTAATAAAATTAGATCAACGCGTCACGCTGATGTTGCTAAGGTGTTCGGTGAAACCACCGAACAATTAGTATAAATGATAATAGGGCAAGTAAATATTATGAGTGAGGACAAGCCCGACAATAATGGAAAACAATATTATGGCAAACAAGACAATGGTGCCGATTCTCTTGTCACAAAGGTCTCTAAACTAGACTAAAAATCATTAAAATTTTGTTAATTCCTGTCAAACGACTATTTCCTATTCTGAAATAGACTTGACACAACTTAACTATATTTTAGTTTGACAGCAATAAGATGGCACTGAGTTTTAATTTAGTGAAAATCCTATTCTGAATTTGACGTTTTAACCAAAAATTTTGTTATATATCTAAAATCTCTAACTTAATCTGACTATTTTTAATTGCGATTAAAAATGTGTGGAATAAAATTAGATGTCGTGAACTAAAATTCAAACCAGCACCTCGACTTCAGTTGCAAATGAGTACTGTATCTTATTTTCTTTTTATTTATTTATTTATTTATTTAACTATTTATGTACACACATAATAAACAGACAAGAAGAAAAGAACAGAAAAAAACGTACAAAGGTGATGCTTATTTCTAAAGAAATCTCTTCCAGCACACCTGCGATAGGAAAGTAGCTTTTCTTTTTCTTATATCTCGAAAATGGTGTGTCCTATCTCTATCGCAAAAATAATGAAAATATTGACCCCCTTTGTAACCCGCAAACCCCTGATACTCTACATGTCGGTAATTTTAATATTTTTTTTCTTCCAAAATTTGTAAAATTCCATACAAAATACGTCGAGATGGCCAGATTGCGCGCCTCTCCGACTCAAAAAATAATTACGGGGTAGGACAAACCTGTAGGTACCAAGTGGAGTCGCGATTGTCAAATTCGATTTTAGTTGTGTCAAAATAATTTTTAAACTTAGAGAATTTTTTTGGTAGAATAGATTCTCATAGTAAAAAGTAAGGAATTTTAGTGATAGTTTAGTTAGTTTAGTTCGGTGTACAAGAGAATCGGCACCAATACCACAACCTCATGAGAATGTAGTAAAGAAAGGAAAAATATTTTATTTGGGTCACGCACAGTACCTAGTAGGTACATAATTATGCATTCGTATGTAGAGGAAAATGACTTAAGTAGGTATTAAAAAAGTTCTGGGTATTAAAGGCGGATACAGTGAGTAACAAAAATATGCGGAAGAAAAACAATGCGAACGTTTCTTCGACGAAGCAACAAAAAGAGACAGTGGTGGGCGGTACATCGTACGGTTGCCGTTTAAAACCAAAGATTTAGAATTCAAAGAGAAAAAAAAAGAGAAAAAAAGAAATGATAAGTATCAAAGGACGAGTAGGTACGACACATTCTTGATGAATGGAAACAGGCCGTCTCCCAATTCACTTGTTCATGTTCACCTATTTAAACTTAGTCGTTCACAAAACAAGGGCAACACCACGGAAAGATAGAAAACGACTGGACTAGGTACGTACGTATACCACTGTGTCCCTTTGTGTAATATGTACCTACCTATAATACATCATGTAACCACCACTCATGCTTTAAGATTAAGAATGATTTGTGAACAATAACAAGCGAGTAGCTAGTCGAAGAAGTTAGACGTAGCGGAGCGGGAATTAGCGACGTTTCCTGCTTGTAGCTGCGCGCCGCGCGCCTTTGTTTGGCGCGCGGCCGCGGCGGCGCTTGCGGCCGGTGCAGGTGCGGCGCGGCACGAGGTCGACTCACGCTGCTGAGGTTATCTCCATTACGTACGGTAGGAGCGGTCAATTGGCCCCGCGCTCCGCTGGGCCCTGCGGGTCGGTCAGTCAGTCGCCATGTGTGAGTGCGCGCGCGCGTTGTTGCTGTGCACGCTGAGCGCGGCCGCTGCCGCCTCGCTGCTGCCGCTGGACGCCGAGCACCTGCACGCCAGTGTCGGTGGCTTCGCCGTCATGAACTGTCACCTCGACTTTCCTTTCGGCAACGAGATTCCATACCACTTACAATGGGATAAAGATGTAAGTGCCAGAGAGCTGTTCAGCAAATATCTATGACAACATACAGTAGGTACGTAAGTACAATTGAATTATGAATAGGTACATATGTATAACAAGACATGCGCGTACGGGAAGGGGGTAGGCAAAAGCAACAGAACGCCGCGACGCACGCCGACGCCCGCGCGCCAACTGATTTGATCTGATCTCTTACCACAATCGATGATACCTACCTATACCATTTACTACTTACAAAAATAAAATTCATATGGGACCACCTCTGAAGCATGACCTACCAAACAAAAATAGCATCATCAACACGATTCATAAATCGCGTAACATATTTAAATACAAAAAATAACATTCAGACGAATTGAGAACCTCCTCCTTTTTGAAGAAGTTGGTTATAAAAGACAAGCGTTCCTTTGCTAAGATAATGGCACACGTCAGATGTGATGACAAAAGAAAAGTTTTTTATCTCACTCACACACATCAAAACAATAGTCTAGTACAGCCATACTTAAAGTGTGCTCCGCAGAGCCCTGGGGCTCTGCAAAGCCTCTGTGAGGGTTCCGCGAAGCCTATAGCATAATGTCCAACTTTAGACGAGATTGCTTTGTGGTATTTTACCTGCTTCAGAATCATCCTAATCTCGTAAGAATAATTTCTATAATAACCGACTTCCTAAAAAAAGGAGGTTATCAATTCGACACGTATTTTATTATAAAACTGTTTTTATTTCCGCCATAATCCAACAGTGCCAGCCACTAGTGGGGAAAAGCGAAGTCAGAGTTTTGTGAGTGTTATTTCCCCACCAAAATTAATTAGTGGACACGGTGGACGACAAAACTGTAAACAGTCAATCTACTTTGTTCCTCTGTGCACTGGTGGGACATATTTGGTGGAGCAAGTGGAATTCCATGAAACGCAGTTTTGATTATTTTAGGGCTCCGTCTAATATTTCCATTCAAACTCAAACTCAAAGCATTTATTTCAAATAAACCAATTACAGGCACTTTTGAATTGTCAATGGGTCGGTGAGTCAGAAAGATGAAGCTAGTTGCCCATTCCAAAGCGTAGTAGGTTCCTATGGAGAAGAACGGGCAAGAAACTTCACGGACACTCTTTTTAAATCAGAATATTGTTACAATATGTGGTCCAGCTCCACAGGGCGGAACAACTAATTAATTAGCATACGAAAATATTGTTGGAGCTGCTGAAGATTGTAAAAACTATCCTTACATTGTATAAATTCAATCTCCTAGTATTGTATAACTGCATAGCACATGTGTGTGAGCACTATGTACTTACCTAAGTACTTTAAAGCTACCATTTACTAGGTACGTCTTTCATTGACTTGAATGTGCCCTGGCGGCTGAAAGCATGTCATGCTCACTTTAATGTCTCGCTGGTGGTGGCGTGTGTGTTGGATCATTAAGTTCCCTTCAAAATGGTTGAGCTGAATGGTGCTGATCCATGCGTCATGTTCGTGAACGGGCGCCATCAGTAGGGACTGGTCATCTCTTAGCTGCCACGGCTTATTTTGATTTATTTTAATTTTTGAATTGTTTTGTATCGTTTTATCTTTTATTTACGGACTCTTTTAACCTGCACGTTTTTCTACATTGTACTCACATGTACCTATGATTCCAACATGAATGATGTAAACAACATATTGTAACAATATTCTGATTTAAAAGAGTGTCCGTGGAGTTTCTTGCCCGTTCTTCTCCATAGGAACCTACTACGCTTTGGAATGGGCAACTAGCTTCATATTTTCTGACTGACCGACCCTTTGACAACTCAAAAGTGCCTCTAATTGGTTTATTTGATATAAATGCTTTGAGTTTGAGTTTGAGTTTCATACATTGGTTACATCATTCATGTTGACATGTGAATACAATGCAGAAAAAAGTGCACGTTAAAAGCGTCCGTAATCTATATAAAACACAACGCTGACTGACTGATCTATCAACGCACAGCTCAAACCGCTGAACGGATTGGGCTGAAATTTGGCACACAGATAGTTATTATGACGTAGGCGCGCACTAAGAACGGGTTTTTGGAAATTCGACCTTTAAGAGGGTGAAAAGGGGGGATTTCGTTTGTATGTAAAATCTTATTCCTTGAGTTAATAGACTTGAAACTTGGCACGAATACTTATCTAAGTAAATAATATTTTTCGTTTTTCCAAACTATCCCCTAAACGGGAATAGAGAGGTGTCAAAGTTTGTATAGAAGATTTTTAACGTGCAGTCCGATTAACTCGAAACTCAGTATTTATACTTAAAACCAAAACTAAAGAATAATGTGTATCAGGGTTTTTCAAAAATCTACTCCTAACGGGGCGACAAGGGGTAGTCTCTATCACAGCTCAAACCACTGAACGGATTGGGCTGAAATTTGGCACACAGACAGTTATTAGGACGTAGGCCACCACCAAGAAAGGGTTTTTGGAAATTCGACCTATACGGGGGTGAAAAGGGGGGAAAAATCTTATTCCTTGAATTAATGGACTACCCCCTAAACGAGAATTGGAGGATGTCAAAGTTTGTATAGAAAAATTTTAACGCGCGGTTCGATTATATCGAAACTCAGTAATTATTCTTAAAACAAAAAATAAAGAATAACGTGTATCAGAGTTTTTCGAAAATCTACCTCTAACGGGGTGAAAAGGGGTAGGTAATTTTACACGGGAGGATTTTACTGCGTGGTTTGATTAACTCAAAAATTGATATAAATAATCTTTGAGTCAAATTATGTTAACATCTCAATCGAAGTGTGGGGGTAAAAAGAGAGGATACAGTTTATATGAAAAATCTTATTCCTTTGGTTAATAAACTTGAAACTAGGCAATACTTGCTACTTAGTAAATAATAAAGATTGTCACTTTTAGTATTTAAGCAACCCCCCCTCACATAGAGGAATCACAGGTTGTAAAAGTAAATAAAACATTTAAGCCGCTGTTTGAATAATTCGAAACTTGGTACGGTACTAATACTTAAAATAAAAAAGTACATGATTCGGGGTTTTTCAAAAATTAGCCGCGAACAGGGTGTAAAAGGGTAATAAAGTCGTAAATGTGAATTTTCGAAAACTATCTTTTAAAGGGGGTGGAGGGGTTGCTGAAGTTTTTAGAGGAAAGTACGAAATCTACGCGGACGAAGTCGCGGGCAAAGTGGTAGTTAAAAGTAAAACAAAACAATTCAAAAAAGTTTGAGACCCCGAACCGCTAGTAGAATATAAAAGACAGGAAGGCGATGTCGGCGATGCTGATTCTTGCTTATGAATAAGTATCTACATAAATAGAAATTATAAACTGACCCACTAAAATGCGAGATATAAAAACTTTTTTACAAAAATTTTTTGGAAGCCGTTATTTTTTTTTGTAAAAAAGTTTTTATTTCTCGCATTTTAGTGGGTCAGTTTGTAATTTATCTAAGTTACAATAGCCAAATGTCAACTGCTCGTCACCTTTTACAAAATATAGCTTTTCCCGATGCAGGGACGTTAATCGTTGAAGAGTTCTCCTGGCACTTCACCATCAGCCCCACTTAACCATATACCTACATTGTGACGAGCATAAATTGCTTGGCAACCATATTAAGTAATCGAATCGCACCCCGTGAAATATTTATTATTGAGTATTTCCGGTGGCCATCTGTGGCCATCATCAGTTCCACTTCACCAAATGGTGCTTTCCGAGAGTAACTATAAGAGTTACTATAATAAATACCCAAATCGCTATAGGTGTGCCTCTCAGACCAACAAAAAAGGTTGGTCTGAGGTGTGCCTGTAATATTTGAAGAGTTCCCTCGATTTCTCCAGGATCCCATCATCAGATCGTGACTTGATGACAATGGGACTACCTCGAAAGTATACCCTTTCAAACAAAAAAAGAATTTTGCAAATCTGTGTATAAATGAGGGACTTATGCCCGGACATATACAAAAGGTCGACACTTTTCATCCCGACGGCACACACCACTTTTTACTCGGACTGCCAAGGAAGGTTATGTTTTTACTCGGACTGTCAAGGAAGGTTATGTTTTTACTCGGACTGTCAAGGAAGGTTATGTTTTTACTCGGACTGTCAAGGAAGGTTATGTTTTTCGCGCGTATCTTGTATGTGTGTACCTATATTTGTTTGTAAATTTCTTTATTACCTCGTATCTTCCAAACGGCTGGATGGATTTCGACAGTTACGACGAAGCCCTTCCCTTCCATACTCATCATTAAACAACACTGTAGAATCAATAATGAACAATCTAACAGCTACTACTCGTATTTCTGAAACTAAAATTTTACAATTATCTAATTATAACAATTCTCAAATAAAACCCTATAAACTATAAAAACACGAAAATTGAAGAAGTATTTAATAACATTTTTAGGTATTATCTTAGACAGACATTGCAATTGGAAAGCACACACAACCCACATAAGCTCTACCTAATCTAAACAAAGGACATGGCTAAAAACTCTTACCTTAAGTCTTACCTTTTTCTTTAAAATTCCTACTACACCATATGGAACTAAAGGTAATTTTATGTTCAATTATAGTAGATTCATTCATCAATTACTTATGCGTATAAAAATATAGGTGACTTTAGGAAATTAGAGTACGTTGAAATTATTTTATAGATGCAGTTGATACACTTAAGCTGGCTTAGACATAATATCCTTCGCTGTTGGTTGTTGGGGCGAAAGATGTATAGATGCAGAACAATCTCTTTTAGTTGCTTAAGAATTATCACGTTGCGAGTCATTATTTACAGTAGCTTGCTTTACTATATTGTGGTCGCTTTATAAGACGCTATTGTCACTGACCTATTAATTAATTAGGCAACTAAATATATTTGAAGACGAGAATTACATTTTAAGGAAACTGCGGTTTAAATCTATCCATGGGAAAGCGACAAAATGTGAACTAGTATCAAACTTGCTTGTGACTTATAACGCTAAAGCACCTTGCGTTAAAATTTTAATAGCAGCGAGCAACTTAGAAGTAGCGTTCGCCGTGCGCTGCCGCGGCACCGCGCCCTTCGCTCGCTCGGCTAGCGCGCGGTTTGTAACAGTTCTAATCTAACCCATTTCACAATTTTTTGACAGTTTATAATGTAACGGATATAATACCGATAGATTATGAACTATCGCTTCTCACAATAAGAAAATGAAGTCTTATTGAAAAAACATATTATCTCACCGCACTTAACTATTTATAGTTGATATTGACAAGTGGTAGGTACATAGTGTAGAAATATTAGCAGTGTGACTACCAATAAAAAAAAAATCTGTTAGTCACACTGATCCGACTTGATTTTCGTTTACGGACGTCCGACGGGCTTAGGGAGTAGACCCCGGTGTGACCACGAGTCCGCACGTACCCCATCCCAGCAGTCGGGCAGGCCGCATTGCCGTGTCGAACCAGCAGCCTGCCTACCATAGCCGCAACCGCAACACAGATGTTATTCGTAACTAAGTTCATACGACACTCGCGGGAAGTAATAGGTTGCTTCTATTTATAGCCGAGATGTGACCAGTGACCACGCGGTATTTACCTAGTTATTCAATAAGTAGTCGTCCTCCATTCCAAACTGTGCGACTCGGACCATTCATATTTATAACCTACCTATATCACACACATATAGTTTTAAGCATACCGCACCGCCATGCGCCATGCGCCACAGCTCACACCCAATCCCGGAATGGTTGATTGATGAAGAGGGATTTAGTTTGCATTCCTTTGTTTCCACGTGCTCGGGAAAGCGCTACCTCCGGGATCCAACATCGTGGTAGGAGGTGAACCATCGGTTTCGAGCCGACGTTGAAGTACCTCGGACTCGCGAACGCACTCTCGCGGCTGCTGCCCAATATGGGGGGACGGTCAATATCTCCTGAAGAAGGCTCTATGTGTGCGTCCATGGTGCTCTATGGGGCGGTTTGGAGCGGAGAGAGCCCCGTTACTCACAAAAGCGTGGAGCGGAAGGGTACAGTACCAGGAGATGTAGTGCGGCCTATGGCGCCGGAGGGGGCACAATGATCTGCAACTGCCATATGGTATGGCGTGCAGGTAGGTACATGACTTGGGGAATCTGACGCCAGAACAGATACAGCACCCGAATTTAATAATAAATATTTATGGAAAATGGCGCGCTGGTTTTGTTTTTCGATAGGTGTAAATAAAGGCACTTGCAAAACTACGGTTTTAATAAAGACAGCCTATACAAAAAAATATGATTTGAAAAGAAAAACATTACAAAAAAAAAGTTTACTATAACTAAACGTAGGTACCATGGCGGAGTCAAATCTATTTATTATTATATACGCTCTTGTCCCGTATGTGAAATCGACATTTTTAATTTATGGAAAATGGCGGCTGGTTTTGTTTTTTCCGCTAGCGATGCGCGGGCAGATGTAAATAAAGGCGCTGGTAATACCGCTTAACAGCCTATATAAAAATATAGTAATGTTAATAATACTTAGGGCCGGTTTTTTGATCGCTAGTTAAGTCGACCAATGGTTAAAAATTGCAACAAATGGTTAAATTTCTAAAAATTCTGTTTTTTGATCCCTAGTTAACACGACAAGTGGTTAAATATGTAACCATTGGTCAAAATATTTAACTACGGCTCCATCGAGGGTTTAGCAAGATGGCGGATAGTTAACTCTTGGTCGCAATTGGCTGTTACGTGTTATTTTATTATGAATGTGTGTTTGAGTTTTCTTCACCTTATTGAATTTCTGCTGTAATTGTTTTACACTTCGATATCTTACTGCGTCAGAGTCAAATTTTTCAGCAAGAGCCAGCCAAGCTGCCTCTTTTTGTAGGTTACTTGCATGATCAGTTTTTTGGTCGTTATAATGGGATAATGGTGCCGATTCTCTTGTACACCGAACTAAACTAACTAAACTATCACTAAAATTCCTTACTTTTTACTATGAGAATCTTAGAGCTATTCTGCCAAAAAAAATCTCTAAATTTAAAAATTATTTTGACAGAACTAAAATCGAATTTGACAATCGCGACTCCACTACGGTACCTACTTGTTTGCCTACCACGTGATTTTTTTTGAGCCGGAGAGGCGCGCATTGTGGCCGTCTCGACGTATTTTTATATGGAATTTTTCACTTTTTGGAAGAAAACAAAAAAATTAAATTACCAACATGTTGAGTATTACGGGTTTGCGGGTTGCAAAGGGGGTCCAAATTTTCATTATTTTTGCGATAGGACACACCGTTTTCGAGATATAAGCAAAAGAAAATAAAAAAAGATACAGGACCGTTTTGCAACTGAATCCGAGGTGTTGGTTTGAATTTTAGTTCATGACATCTAATTTTATTCCACACATTTTTAATCGTGATTAAAAATAGTCAGAGTTAGTTAGAGGATTTTAGATATAGAACAAAAATTTTGGTTAAAACGTCAAATTCAGAATAGCATTTTCACTAAATTAAAACTCAGTGCCATCTTAGTGCTGTCAAACTAAATTATAGTTAAGTTGTGTCACTTTAGTCTATTTTCAGAATAGGAAATCGTCGTTTGACAGGAATAAACTAAATTTTAGTGATTTTTAGTTTAGTTTAGAGAATTTGTGACAAGAGAATCGGCACCAATCTCTGAGAAAGTACGAGAGCTTTGTCGTCTCTTGTTCATTAAAATTGGCGTTACGATCTCTGAAACACGTAGTAGTGCAAATTAATTATTTTTTCACTAGCAACATACCTAATTAAAATATAGAAACACACAAGACGTGTTAGTGTAAATATAAAAAATATATTATTATTTATTAAAAAAAAAAAAAAAAAGTTATAATAAGTGAAAAGTAAAAAGACAAGTATGACTAGTGTGCGTGTACAGAGTATTTATTTTCCGTATCAATTTAATATGTTTTGTGAATATTTTACTATATTACATAGAATAAAAGTAACTTTTTTTATTATATTTTTTTTTTTAGCCTGTATAGACGCTATACTATTGCAGGATAACGGGAACGCCCTCCGTTAGATAACATACTGTATAATATGAATGTAAAAGCAAGATATAATAACAAATAGCACGAAATCACCACGAAATCACAACACAACAATCAACAAAGTAACATTTGACGACTTTGACATTAGATATACGCGGTAGACGTCAAAATGCACGCGTATTACCATAGCAAAATAATTACTCCCAACTTTAAAATGGGTAATTTAGTGCCGATTGCAATGGCAACATAGTTAACAATAGTCAATTCTAACCATTGTTCAAATGGGGATCAAAAAACGTAAACTTGAAATAACTGTTGGTTAGAGTCTTAACTATGGTCAGTTTAACAATTGGTTAGCTTGACTGTTACTAGGGATCAAAAAACCGGCCCTTAGTACGCAAATGTGGCTAGGGTAGTGAACAATATAGACTGAAATTGCCACAGACGGTATACAACATTATTATTTGTTTATGCTAAACCCAGCTGTTCCCCAAATGTGGGGAACAGCTGATTTTTTTTTCGCGATTTCGAGGTTGGTCCCATAGAAAAAGTTGTTCAAAATGATGAGTACAATGAGCGCTTTTCGGGTTCTTTAAAAAAAAAAAACGTGCTTTTGAGCGCTTGTCTTTGGTAAAAAGCTTCACCAAAACCAATTTCTATTGGATACAAATTCCATGCTGCCATGATAATACTTACTAATTCCATACTGCCACGTCATTACTCCGACTAGTAAATAGTTATCTGTGGCGCAATGTAAGCTAAAAAGCACGCTTCCATAATACATTGCATTTTAAACCTAAAAGCGGTTCAATAAGAGCCACTTTACGAGCAAGTGTGTTGAAAAAATAATTAACACACGATCATCTATCACAATCTGTTTCATTTTGACAGTTCAACAACATTCATTGCGTTATTTACGTTGTGGAGCAGAATTTTTTTGGAACATATACAGTATGTTAACTAACAAAGGGCGTTCCCGTTAACCTGCAATAGTATAGCGTGTATATATGCTAAAAAATATATTACGATTAAAAAAAAAAAAAAAAAAATTTTGTCGTGAAATGTTCACAAAACGATAAAATTTAAACGTAAAAGAAACACTCTGTACACGCACACTTGTATTTCAACGTAGAAAAACTAGTGTGACAAGTGGGCGTGTACAGAGAGTTTATTTTCCGTAACAAATTAATATTTTTTGTGAATATTTTACTATACAAGAACAAAAAAAATTTTTTTTTTTTAATCGTAATATTTTTTTTTGCTTATATAGATGATAATACTATTGCAGGTTAACGGGAACGCCCTTTGTTAGTTAACATACTGTATGAAACAATGGATTACCAATAGCCTTTAATAAGATTCAGAATGATTGAGCGTGCGTTTCGCAATAAGGGTGCAGGCCCGACTCGGCCCGAGAGTCAAGCGGGCGCGGGCGGACCGCTGCCGCCGCCGCCGCCGTGTGTAAACAAGGCAAGGGTCACACTTCACAGATATAAACAACATTTATTACATCTCAGGTTAATTCACACAAACTGTAGCTTCTAAAGTTCTTAACAAAGTTTGGGTCTGCCTCCCTCTGCACTTCACAGGGATTGGATGGTTTGCGCATTTGTTTCTTAGATGTACGTGATGTACCTTCACGAAGGAAAGGAAATATTATTGGGTTTTCGCGTTTTGGTAGGTACGCTGAAAGCGAGTGGATGGCGTGTGCCGCCGGGGATTTGCTGGTAGCTGGTTCACATATTCAGCACAATACCAAGCGACCGCGCATTGTGCCCCTTAACCACTGTCAACGACAATGCTCATGTACAATCATTATCACAATGCAAGCGGCCGCGGCCGCCCCGCGCCCGCCGGCGCCGCGCCGCCGCCAGCTCACCCGGTGCCGCACGCACGCACCATACACATCATACATGACCAAAACACACTGCACAGTGTGTTCCAGTTCCTGGAGAACGAATTGAGGGCCGCTAACCGAATCAGCTCAATAACTATAGGCACATTGGCCACTCAGTGCCACAGAACACATATAAGTAAGTAGGTACATATTCCTAACTGAGGACTGCCGAATGATTTCGTCACGGCTTACACTTATTTATTCATCTTCATGGCAGTGATCATCTGACGCGTAGCTGCTTCATTCGTTAACTAGCTTAATGAGGCTAACTACTTGCTCCGCGTTAGGTAGCAATTGGGATCTATGCGTCTTGTTACTCTCCTACCTACTAGGTAGCTATACCAGGGTTGCCAACTTCTTGTACAGGAAATAAGTAATTATAGTAGGTATAGTCAGAGTTGGAAAATAAACCGTATTTCTGAATAATAGTAGATTGTCGTATGTATAAGGGGCTAAAATGACCCATTATACAACATTATTTTTTGTTTATGCTAAACCCAAAAAGGGGTCATTGTACTCATCATTTTAAACAACTTTTTTAGCTGTTCCATACATTTTGTCGATTTAAGTGAACACAAATGTATGGAACAGCTGATTTTTTTTCGCGATTTCTTTTGGGCGGGTCCCTATTACTAATACTCCGCTGTCTGTCCGTCTGTCTGTCTGTCTGTTTATCTATCCAAAGTCAAAGTCATTTATTTCAAATAGGCACATACAAGGCACTTTTGAACGTCAAAAAAAACAAAGAAATAGAACTGACTGATTCTAGTTGCCCCTTCCAAAAGGTAGTTTTCGTATAGAGAAGAGTGGGGAAGAAACTCCACCGCTACTCTTTTAAAAAATGTTTTACAATATTTTGTATGCATCAATTACATATTATATGTGAAGACGATGCACCTAGAATAAGATTACTGTACCACAATAGGTAAAAAGAATTAAAAAATGGAGCAATGACAAATAAATTAATTGATAGATAAGTCAGTGTATGAGTTCAAGTAATCACAGAGTGTAAAAATCTATGACATACTAGTAATAATTTATACAACTAAATTAGCAACCAGTTTGATTTTGTCCAGACTCTAAATTTTCCTATGGAGCAAGACCAGCATGTTTCCAAGCATTCTTATCTTGGATATAATCCTCAAATTTGTAACAAGCTTGTCTACAAAGTGTACTTTTTATATGAGTTTTAAATTTTCTTTCATTTAATTGCAATATATCACAAGGTATTTTGTTATAGCATTTAACACAGTACCCCATAAAAGATGTTTGTGCATTAGCTAATCTGACAAATGGTTGATCTATTTTATCTTTATTTCTAGTATTAAAATTATGTCTATCACTTATTTTATTAAAAAGATTTAGATTTTTTTTTACATACATAATATTTTCATATATGAATTGGCAAGGTACCGTCATAATATTAATCCTTTTAAATAATTCCCTGAGAGATTCGCGGTGATATAGATTATAAATGGCTCTGACAGCCCTTTTTTGCAAAATAAAAATGGATTCAATATCAGCAGCCCGACCCCACAGTAAAATGCCATACGACATAATGCTGTGGAAGTAACTGAAATAGACCAAACGCGCGGTTTCTACATCTGTGAACTGTCTTATCTTTCTAACAGGTAAAGGGGCCGAGCTTAGCCGCCCCGCAAGAGATGTTATATGAGGTCCCCATTGTAATTTCTCGTCTAGCGTGATTCCCAGGAAAACTGTTTTATTAATAAATTCCAGTTTTTCTCCATTTAATATGATGTCACATTCGCTACTTCTAACATTAGGTAATTTAAATCGAATGCATTTGTTTTTTTTTTCATTTAGTTCCAAAATATTTACTGTAAACCAATCTTGGACCTGAAGAATAGAGCTGTTCACGTCGTCAAGGTTTTGTGACCGTCGGTCGGTTTATTTTAAAAATCAATGATGTGTCATCTGCAAATAACACCATCTTCGGTTGATTTAGAAGTAATCGGGGTAAATCATTAATGTAAACTAAAAAGAGGAATGGACCCAATATTGAACCTTGAGGAACGCCCATTGCCATTTCAGACCCTAATGAGTTTACGCCGTTTACTTGAAGTTGAACTTTTCTATCTTTCAGATATGATCTTAGTAAATCAAGAGCTGTATTCCTAATCCCATAGTGCTCTAGTTTCAGCAAAAGTGTCTCATGGCCGACACAATCGAACGCTTTCGAGAGGTCGCAAAAGATTCCAATGGCATCTTGTGCTTCCTCCCAGGCGTTAAAAATGCTATATACAACAAACGTGATTTTTTTGCTCGTTTTTGCTCGATATTGAAAACGAAAGTTACATATTCTTTTTAAAAATAAAACAAATTAAATTAAAATAAAACAAATATTTAAGGAGGGCTCCCATACAACAAACGTGATTTTTTGCCGTTTTTATAGATAATGGTACGGAACTTCGGAACTTCGTGTGCGGGACCGACTCGCACTTGTTCCACTTGCAAAACTCATCGTAGGCTTTGATGAAAACCAGCCGTTATTTGTGGGGTAGCAAGTTTTCTACTACGCCGCCCGTTCTTTCATAAACTCAGGTGTTAACACATCTTCTTCATCACTTGAATGCATTTTCAATCGATGAATTATTAAGTAACACTAAACTTTGTGTTCGTACAACTTACAGTATTTAAAATAGCTGTTTAAATAGTTTTTTTTTTTTGTAAAAAGGTTTTATTTTTCACTTTTTAGTTGTGGTACCTACCCCACACAAATTCGAATACCACTATCTGCTATGTAAATAATAGTGACGGAGCAAATAATAATGTCATCAACATAATAAAATAAATAAATAAAATCATTTTATTTCGGACAACTAAGAGATCCATAAATTGTTAGTAACAGGCACTTAAAACACTATTGTTAGTAACTTAAACTAAAGACGAATTTGTGAGAAAACCAACCCTCACTAGACACCCAGACGTAGAAACTAGGGTATAAGTCTTCTCACAAATTGCCTTATTATGGCGGAGGAATTATCTGCCGCTACAACCTTCAGGATGCTATTTCGACTGCCCCTTATTCTGCTCAGGAGTGGGCCGTCTTTTTGCGGATGATGGCATGAAATCCATCGGTATGGTTTACCGCGAACATTTCTGAGGCACTGCAACAACGAGGCAGTCGCAACAGCATCCTAAAAACATTGTTGTATTGGATGCGTAGAACATCCAGCGACCTTTTCGAGTAATTAACCCACAGATACCAGATACCCCTGACCGCTAGTGCCCTACGCTCCCTCTCAATGTCTCCATGGTCACTGAGGTCGTCAGTAAGAAAATGATGAGTACATAGACTAAGTGGAAAAAATACGTAATTATTGAAGCTAACTCAAAAACTACACAAGCAAAGTTAATACAATTTATATGGGATCACCTCTGATGCATGACCTACCAAACAAAAAAAGAATCATCCAAATCGATTCATAATAGGGAATATGCATGTGATTCAAATATGGGTCAAATATTTTTTTTTTATAAACTATATTACTTCAGAACTATGCCTCCATCAATATTTTTGAATAAAATTTCTTTTTGAGCGAGAATTTTTTTTTTTAAAGTCCCAAAATACTTTGGGTAATTCAAATACTTGAAAAGGCTAAGAGCGGATGTGACGTAACAATCCGGGATGACAATCAAAATGTCAATGTCAAGTCAATCAACAAGTATCAAGTCAATGTCAAACGCTCCTACAAAATGGAGTGTTTGACGTTGACTTGACAATTGCTTGTTTGTTTTCACGGACTGTGACGTCACCACACCAAGCGCGCCAAATGGAGGGCGTTTAAATAGCCTGGATCGGTTGGATATTTTTTTTTTTTTCTAATTACTTTAAATTGCTTTATTGCCGTCGAATTTTTATTTACTATTATTTGACGATGTAAACTATCGAATAAAAATATTTAAAAAATACATGCATATTCCCTATTGTCGCAGTAATCGCGTAACACACAGACGCGAAAAATTAAAATAAAACAATAAATAAACATACAGATGAATTGAGAACCTCCTTCTTTTTAAAGAAGTCGGTTAACAAAACAGTTTTGATTCTAATGCTAAACTCCTTGTCGAAAATGTCGACCAATCAAATCGGAGTTTGTATCGAGTATTTTTTCGCAGGGAGGTTGTATAGCATTGAGATGGAGTTCGAATATATTGGTGTGTTCTAAATACAAACACCGAAACAGTGATTAAAAGTGGTTGTTATTTACTGTTTTCAGTGAATAAAATAATCTTTTTAAAGGGGGAATAGTATAATAGTAAGTATAATAAGCAATTAGTGAATAAAGGACGTATTTAAAGCGAGGGCAATTGGTGAGTCACGAGCATAGCGAGTGATTCAAGTGTTAGAATCCTGAGCGCATTCCTGGTCATCACCCTCAGCCTCATCACCCTGACCCACTGGGGAATCACCTCATCACCCCGACCCACGGAGGAATCACCGCAATCACCTCAATTACCGCAATCACCTCAATCACCGCAATCGCCGAAAACAGTTCCGACCCACCGCGAACAATGCGGCACCCGGTTCCGACTCACTGGAACCACAACTGACACTGGCAAGCATTGCGAGATACAAGACTCAGCCCACTAATTAACGACCTCCGGTCTCCGGAGAGGAGTGATGTGGCGGTATCTACATCGCGACATGCGAACTACGCATCCAAGACCTGACATGACAAAAAAATCCTGACGTCATATAAATCCTGCATCGCGCAATAAAAGTTTACCGTGCAATAGACATTATACAAGAATCCAAACATCGAACAGTGGGCAGTTGCCCGCCAGACACGACACCCGTCTGGTCGGATAATCCTCCCTTTTCTCTATAGGATGAGAGAACTTTACACACTGTTCCTCATACACAAAAAAAACGGGAGGAATAAAACGGGTGTTGAAAAATAAATACTTTTAGAGATATTTTAGAAAATAGATGAAAACGATCGTGGGCAAAAGACATCCAGCGCCGCCCAGGTTCAAACCGCTGTAGTTTTGGAGACATTACTTCTCCCTTTCCTCATGCCAAGGCACATCACGGTCATAACCTAACCTAGCCTAACATTGTCGGAACTGAATAGCCCTGGGCCAGATTTTGATGCGCCTCGGCCTGATTAAAGGGAGAAGTAATGTCTTCAAAACTACTGTGGTTTTATCTGTAGCAGACGTGGGTGTGCCGCCAATACATACCTAATCTAACCTAATAACAGTACAAAGCCTCGACCACCTCCTCAGAGATTGCCCCAGATTTGCCATGGATCGCATGCAATATGAGGCAATCTCTGAGAGATTTGGCATTACGGCATATGACATCGGGATTCTTACGCGAAAAGATGTTTTTGACGCGTACATAACATACGTATGTTGTATTCTATACTCGACAGACCCACTTCTCCTTCTTATCTGACTTGCCATGTTTAATACCTATGCTCTGCCCATAATAAAAATCTTCACTCCACCAACAATCGTCTTCTACGATGTCCTTCTCACCGCTCTGGTTTTATTCACTCTTCTTTCTTTGTCCAGGCGGTATTTCTTTGGGATGCGCTCCCTCTGAACATCAGGATGGCAGCCAGTCGGTTATCTTTCAAAGTAGCGGCTCGTGAACATATTCGTGAGAAGTTGGCAGAATCGTTGCGGCGCTGATTTGCTGGGCTTGTTTTCTCCTCCACCTATCGTTATTTCTCCTGACAAAGTTTATTCTGTTTATATGTATGCATGTAAGTATGTATGTATTACTATTTATGCTTTTTCGAGTTATCTATCCCGTATGTTGCACCTGCCATGTTTTTCTTTGCATCACCCTAAGGTTGACTGGTAGAAAATGCCTCAGGCATTAAGTCCGCGTTTTTTTTTTTTTACTTGTGCATGAAGCAGTTATTTTTTATGTTAAAAAAGTTTTGTTACATTCGCTTTGAAATAAATAAAATCACGGTGGCGTTTATGAACCAAGTCCCTGGGTGAGATAGAGATACTTAAGTGGCGATGAGCGAAGAGTGGCACGTTGGAGTATGACTTCGGTCGGGTCGGGTCAGGGTGCTGCCGAGCGGCACGGCCACCGCAAGCGTGGGATGTGAAGTGTGACCCAGTGCAGTGCAGGAGACACTCGAGCTAGTACCAGTAGACGTGCCAAATGCGCGTGGGAGCTGTAATTGTCTACTTGCTGACACTTTGTACGTACATTAGCCGTAGGAGAGGCACTCGGCGCGCCCTCACTCCGCCCCCCGCACTGCGGCCGCGCCCCCTTAATCATCGCAGATGACCCTGTTTGGTACGATTGCGATAACACACCATACAAGCCGGACCGCGAACACGTGGCGTTCGCAAACATTTTGTAGTGCTATTGATTTATGTCTGCTGAGTGCCGTCTGCGCATGTCACATTGCAGGTACTCCCTTTCTTCTCTTAAAATTGTTTGTCCGAAAATCATTATCCATAACACGTTTGGTATAAACTTCTGTAAACATAATGTTAAAAAATCCGAAATTTCGTTTTACATAATTATCTTTACTTCTAAAAATATTCTGTCATAATATCGAGTATAATAATTGAATCTCCTAATTTTGCATGAAATAAAGTCATATGTCCTAAGTAGTGTATTTTAAAATGTGTATTATTCCGAATGTTCATTTATAATAAAATTGTTAGTCCTAAAGCATTTGCTAAAAATTAGGTTTTAGTGACAGAAACGAATCGCTGTAAATCCGACGTCACGCAGTCTTGTATGCCCTAGAGTGTAATTTAAAATCGCGTAGGCGCGGAGGGGTGAGGCGGCCCGCGAGTTGAGGAGCAGGTGGTTGTAAGCTGTGGCGGTGAGCGTTAAACCATCTGCGACGATAACCTCGCGTGGGACCGCCGGAGCCCCGCAGCGCCGGAGCCGTGACAGAATCCATGCCTGCTGCATGTTGCATGCTCGCTTGTATGCTGCATGCTTGCTTGCATGCTCGCTTGAATGCTGCATGCTTGCTTGCATGCTCGCTTGTATGCTGCATGCTTGCTTACATGGTGCATGCTTGCTTGCATGCATGGTGTAAGCTTGTTTGCATGCTTCTTACAGGGAAATAAATACCACATGTTCACAATTAATTGTTTTATTGAGCTGCAAACAACATTTTTTTTAAAATAATATTAGGATAGATAATATATAATAGATTTGAATTTAGGACACATAAGTTTTATTGAAAACGGTTTCAAGTCTTTTGTCTATTATTGATTGTAATATTTATGGCAAACAAATTTAGGGCATACTGTATTTAGGGATTTCAATTTTATGGCATGTGATATTATGTGTCAGTAAGTTCGGGCAAGTTATCATTTGGACAAATGATGATTATGACAAAAAAAAATATGGCACTCTAGATTACGGATAAAAAAGTTAGGGAACACAATAGAGAACCCGCATTGCATTATTGAAGCAAATACGTTACCGCTGTAGAGGCATGTTCATACTTATTTATAATCTACTAAGTAGCTACACCCCGCGGTTTCTCCCGCATAAGTCTGGATCTCGTGGGAATATTGAAATGAAAAGTATCCTATGTCCTCTTCTAGATCATGGTCTACCCATGTGCCATCCCAATCCGTTCAGCCGTTTTAGCGTGAAAGCGTAACAAAGAAACAAATACTTACCTACCTAAACAAACTCACTTTCGCATTTATAATATGTATAATAAGAAATCAAAATCAAAAGACATTTATTCAAACTAGGCTGAGAATCAGCACTTTTCGAACGTCAAAATCACATAAGACAGTCCCCCTAAAACGCCCACCCTTCACCACTTTCTAGTGCTTTAGCTGGGAAGAAGAAGTGGCGCAACAAACTCCCCAGCAGCACAGCTGTCTGTTCAGTTAGAAAAAATTGATTCTATACAAAAGTATGCAAAATCATTTACATCATGCAACACAAAACATAAATCTATTATTAGCCATATGTCGGCTAGCACACGCTAATATACCAACCAAAAAAAAAACGAGAACTATATGTATTCAAGCAGAAATAAAAAGTAAATGTAAACATAAATTAACTAAATAAAAGCCTCCAGGCACAAAGGGCGTGCCCGCCTACATATAGCTATTTTTAGATGTAACTGAAAGTTGTTGAAAATGTTTTACAATATTTTGTTTACATTAATTATATCGATGGTGGAAAGGTAAAATGGCTAAAGCGCCAAAACGTGAAATCTCAGGAATGAATTTTAAAGTTTTTTTTTTGCGAAAAAAATTCGTAGAAAATTTTCTAATGGAAATATTTCTGAGTTACTTATATTTTCATGAATCATATTTTTTTTCCTGTAATATGTATTATAAATGGTTTCTATAAAACCTTTATTTTAGGAGATAGGTGTCGCTTTAGCAAAAAAAAATCGAAATTAAAAAAGTTCCAGTAAGCAAAAATTGCTAATATCCAAAAAACTTGCGTATAACATATAATTAATTTCGCTTACTGTCAGAATTACAATTATTTAGCTATCTGAAATTTGCTAATGCAATTAATAATATCATAGAGTGTGAAAAAATAATTCTAACGAGCTGTTCATTTGAAATAAAGTTGCTGACGTTGAACTAAAACTAGCTGAAGAGCGAATAAATTGATGGATGTATAATGGGAATGAGGCGTAACTTCTAAAACTTTTTGATTATTGCTAGTGTACCGTTTTTGTCAATAGATTATTTAGATTATGAGGCGTTAGCATCAATCTGTAACCTCAATCAATGTGTACTACCTACTATTAGGTCCGGAATATTAGCGGGAAGACTAATTAATTAATATTTAGCAAAAAATAAAGGAAATTATTTTATTAGCCAACTGGAATCAAGTCAAATAACGTAGGTAATTAGATAGGTTAAGTAGAGTTACTAATTATCTACTAAAATCAAAAAACCATTGTTTATCATGGTTAGTACCACTAAATATTCAATGTAAGTAATTAGTTATAAGTTTAAACAAATAAATCAACATTTAATAGATAATAAATGATCATTTTTAACCCCCGACGGAATAAGAGGGGTGTTATTGGCACTAAGATTCTGAAACTCAAAATAATTCTGTGCTTATTGTGCCATCTTCTTGCCATCTTCTCACACACAACAACATCGTGTTACAATTTAACAAAATAGTCTTTAGAACACATACACATTTGAAGGATGATGCCAGGAAATGTATGGAAGCTGGTACCCGCTACAATAAGAATAAAGGATACATCATTAGAAAGATATTAATATTGAATAATTCAGTTCAAGAATTTCAATGGCCTTTGTCCGATCGTAGTAATACAGGGTAGAAGTTGTGACGCCGTGTTGTAGCTATAGAAATACGGTCTAAGGAGACTGTCCTTAACATCTAGAGTACTTGCTAGGTGTATTAATAGATATTGGAAAAATGGCACATTCAGCTAAAAAATTGTTAATTCTTACACCTTATTTTTATGATGGCAATCGATGCAGTTTCGAATAAGGATTCAAAGACTCTTTTCAACTGAGGTAAGAGTACTTAGAAATGTCACAAATCACTTTTCCCATAAGTAAGTACCTACATTTCATAGTGATCGATCATCTTACCCCCGATCTTTTACGACGTTTGCTATTAATTATTTTAAATAAGGCGTTCATCATCTATCTAGTTTTTTTCCAACTACGTAAGGATTATCTTTGAATCTAACTGGATACAGTTGAATACCAGTATTTTACATTTCATATCAGCGATTTACTATGTGACCTCTACAATACAGGCACTGGGATACTCCTTGATAAGCTGGATGTTCGACTTTCGGGCTTCTGACTACCCGATACGACTGTCAAAGATCTACTGTGTTAAATGTTAGTATGTGCTCAAATACATATAACTTAGATAACTTGTTTATCAGTGTGATAGCTCGGGAAATTCAACTCAAACCTCAAACCTAAAAGCTTTTCTACTATTCAAACGAAACAGGTAACAATAACAAACCCCTTAGGAGATAGCCGGAGTCAACAAGAAAGACTGAACTATCCTAACCTAACCTGACCGAAGGCGGAGTCCAGAATGCGAATAGCTAAACAGTTGCATAACAGTAAGAAACAAAGTAAAAATAATAGTAAAAAGAGCTATCATGGCTATTGGAGGGGTACCAAAATGGGCATTATCTTTTAAATAACAGAATTTTAACTGCTTTATACTCTTAGTACTCATATACGCAGCCGTCTGCCCCGTTGACGTTGCTAGAAATCACTAATATTCTAAGTTACACGCAAGAACAAAGACTTATGATTAGATTTGCAATGCTAACAAAAAATTTATTTACTTTAAATTAAGCAAGTTTTTAGTTCTAAAATCAATACCTTCTTACATTAAAGCATGTACTACTGACTAATATACAATTTTAAATAATATTTGGAATGTAAAACAACTCTGAACTATCGTTCTATACGAAAATATTTACGAGCACGATTGCTAAAGCGCCAAAGCGCTAAATAAAACAGAAACGACTTTTGCTAAACTGCCACACAAGTAATAATGTAGTTCAGGTAAAACTACTAATAAGGTATTTATACATGAAATAGAGAAACGCAAAAAAGCTAAAACATTGTCAAACATGAATGTACAGTGAGCACAATCACTAAAGCGACATAAACTTCGGAATCATCAAAAAAACGTCGCTTTAAACCATGACTACATGAAACAAGCAACAAAATTTGTACTGCTAAAGCGCCAAAAAAGTGCTCAAATCGACTCGAAAGGTAGACCAATCGACGCAGAAAAAAAAATCCAGTTCAGTGATATATATAACTCAATATCGACCAAAATGGCGCTTTAGCCATTTTACCTTTCCACCATCGATATGTGAAGACGATGCACCTACAATAAGATTACTGTACCACAAAAGGTAAAAAGAATTATAAATGGAGCAATAATGAATAAATTAATTACCAGATACATGGTGCTCACATATTTACAAAGATTGTAAAAGTATACGATATTACAATAGTCCTAACATTGTTACAAGTAGTACTAATAAGTCAGTGCGTGAGTTTAAGTAATGACAGAGTGTAAAAGTCCATAGACTTTTACACTCTTTTTTTTTTTGATTTTGTCCAGACACTAAATCGTTCTATGGAGCACGACCAGCATGTTTCCAAGCATTCTTATCTTGGATATAATCCTCCAATTTGTAATATGCTTGTTCACAAAGTGTACTTTTTATATGAGTTTTAAATTTTCTTTCATTTAATTGCAATATATCACAAGGTATTTTGTTATAGCATTTAACGCAGTACCCCATAAAAGATGTTTGTACTTTAGCTAATCTGAAAAATGGTTGATCTATTTTATCTTTATTTCTAGTAATAAAATTATGTCTATCACTTATTTTATTAAAAAGATTTAAGTTTTTTCTTACATACATAATATTCTTATAAATGAATTGGCAAGGTACCGTCATGATATTAATCTTTTTAAATAGGTAGTTCCCTGAGAGATTCGCGGTGACATAGATTATAAATGGCTCTGACAGCTCTTTTTTGTAAAATAAATATGGATTCAATGTCAGCAGCCCGACCCCACAGTAAAATGCCATACGACATAATGCTGTGGAAGTAACTGAAATAGACCAAACGCGCGGTTTCTACATCTGTTAACTGTCTTATCTTTCTAACAGCATAAGCAGCCGAGCTTAACCGCCCCGCAAGAGATTTTATATGAGGTCCCCATTGTAATTTCTCGTCTAGCGTGATTCCCAAGAAAACTGTTTGATTAATAAACTCCAGTTTTTCTCCATTCAATATGATGTCACATTCGCTACTTCTAACATTAGGTAATTTAAATCGAATGCATTTGGTGTTTTTTTCATTTAGTACCAAATTATTTACCGTAAACCAATCTTGTACTTGAAGAATAGAGCTATTCACGTCGTCAAGATTTTGTGAACGTCGATTTATTTAAAAAATCAATGATGTGTCATCTGCAAATAACACCATCTTCGGTTGATTTAGAAGTAATTGGGGTAAATCATTAATATAAACTAAAAAGAGGAATGGACCTAATATCGAGCCTTGAGGAACGCCCATTGCCATTTCAGACCCCAATGAGTTTACGCCGTTTACTTGAACTTTAACTTTTCTTTCTTTCAGATATGATCTTAGTAAATCAAGAGCTGTATTCCTAACCCCATAGTGCTCTAGTTTCAACAGAAGTGTATCATGGTCGACGCAATCGAACGCCTTCGAGAGGTCGCAAAAGATTCCAATGGCATCTTGTGCTTCCTCCCAGGCGTTAAAAATGTTCTTTATGAGGGTGACACCGGCGTCAGTGGTACAGCGCCCTTTGGTGAAACCGTACTGATGTTCATGAAAGATGGAATTTTTATTAAAGTGACGTAACATTTGATTGAGCATCTACTTTTCAAACACCTTACTGAGAACTGGCAGAATTGACACAGGCCTATAATTGTTGGGTTCCTTACTATCACCGGATTTGAACAAAGGAACTACTTTACTGTGTTTCATGAGATCCGGAAAGACTCCTTGGTCTACACTGGTGTTAAATATGAAAGCTAAATAGGGCGCAATGGTTTCGATGATAGATCTACAAACTTTTACAGACATTCCCCATAGATCTTCTGTTGATTTAATTTTAAGATCTTTAAAAGCTTTTATAACCGCTTGGGGGTTTGTATGCTGAAACCTAAACTCCAAAGGGCATGCCTTTACATTCTTTCTAAGTAAGGCAGCAGAAAGCGCGGGTGAGGAATTTAGAGCTTCAGTAGTTTTAACTGGAATATTTCCAAAAAAGTTTTCAAATTCCTGAGCTATTTCTACATTTGAGTTGATTGGGCCATGTGCAGTCTCTAAATTAAATTCAGTACTACGCTGTTTTTTCCTACCTGTTTCATCATTTATTATTTGCCAGGTAGTTTTTATTTTGTCATCAGCAGCATTGCTATACTGTTACCATCTCACCGTGAAAACTTAGGTGAAGTGAGCGTGGAGTGAGCTGTCAGTGTCATCGATTCCTACTGATGCTAAGGCAATGACAGTTCACTCCACTCTCACTTCACCTAACTTTTCCCGGTGAGATTTTTACAGAATAGCACAACTGATTTTATTTTATTGTTAATGTAAAGAGCTTTAGCTATTTTGCACACATTTTTAAAAGTTTAAGAATATTTTGCAACATACTGATGAAAGGTTGTATTATTCATATGTTGCTTTAGGCCATAAAGTTCAAAAAGATTTTCCCTGCTTTTACGAATACCTGGAGTAGCCCAATCACTAAATAAGAACTTTATGTAAATAGTTTTAGTCTTTAGTGGAAACTTTATTTACAATTTCTTTATGTAAGTAATCACAATTACAAAAAATATTATCTATACAAGTGGCAGAAGAAGCTGTCACTCGGGTTGGTTCAATAAAAACATTTGACAAATCAAATGACCTAAAAAGACTTAATAATCGGACAGTATTCGAGTTATTTTCTAATAAATTAATGTTAAAATCACCACGATTATTGACTTACTATTAGCACTAAGTTTCTTTAGCACCTCTTCCATTACAGAATCAAATATAGGTCGATTCTGGTAGCTTGGAGGTCTATATACGCATACTATAACATGCTTATCAAGCTCAACACAGGACAATTCAATGGTGTGTTCAACAGACAGTCCAATGATGTCTTTCCGTTCTTTTGATTTAATAGAATTTTTTACTAATATTAATGAACCGCCATGTATCATACATTTTCGACTGTGTTACAACTTTAGAGGATGTAATGGTGCCAATCAAAGTAAAAACAACTCCGAAAATTAGCGAAATCAGATTTAATATACTAAGAAGTTACATGTACAACGGTTGTCAGGCAAGTGAGCGATGACATAGAATGTTACTAATACGTGCCGCAACGCCTATGCAAATGTTAATAATTAAGTGTTTTTACAACTTTCTGCTATTTATTTAGAATAGGCGTTTACGCCTGAACATATTCCGGGCCGTTGAAAGGTAGCTTTCAACCGTTTAAGTCTTCAGCTGAGGGAAGTTTGCAGAGTCGCACAAAGGCGCGTCGCACGCAGCCCTTGGTGGTGAGGATGTCTGCTACTCTGGATATCCCGTCAGGTCCAGCTATGAGGCGAAGTACGCGGCCCAGTTTCCAAGCGAGAGGGGGCGCGTTGTCGTCAGCTAGCAGCACCATATCTCCCACGTCTAGCGTTGACGTGTTTGTCCGCCATTTTGTCCTTTGTTGTAACTCAGATAGGTATTCTTTCTGCCATCTTTTCCAGAAATGTTGCCTCAGTTTCTCAAGGCGCTCATATCGTCGCAATTGGCTTTCCTTCACGTCTTCCAGGTTTGGTGTTGGCAGAGCGATCAGTGGTCGGCCAATGATGAAATGTCCTGGGGAGAGGGAAAGTAGGTCGTTAGGACTGGATGAGAGAGGGCACAAGGGACGGCTATTGAGGATTGCCTCCACTTGTGCGAATAAAGTAGAAAGTTCCTCGAATGTTAAGTGACATTCGCCTAAAACTCGTCGTAATAAATGTTTTGCCGACTTAACCCCGGCCTCCCATATGCCACCAAAATGAGGAGAATAAGCCGGAATGAATTTAAAATTGATAGATTGCTGACTTGCAAAATCAACTAAAGGTTCATGGTTCTGTTTGATGAACGAGCCTATTTCTTTCGCGGCAGCTACAAAATTAGTACCATTGTCACTGAATATTTCGGTTGGCTTGCCACGACGAGATATAAATCGTTTTAATGACATTACAAATGCATCCTTGGTTAAGTCACTAACTGCTTCAAGGTGTATGCATTTGTAACGAAGGCAAACAAAAAGACATAAGTAGCATTTTACAATGCGACAGCCGCGTCCTTTTCGGTTTACTATGTAAAATGGGCCAGCAAAGTCAAGGCCAACGGATAAAAATGGATAGTCTGGCGTTATTCGTTGAGACGGTAAGTTACCCATTTTAGGTTGTAAAGTTGTACCCTTTAAACGCCTGCAGCGTACGCAGTTATTTACTGTGCGCCTCGCTAGTATCCTACCATTAATTGGCCACATCGTTTCTCTGACAGTAGCCAATAACATTTGAGGACCGGCATGCATGGTGTTAATATGTTGTCTAATAAAATAAAGTTTTGTTAAAGTATGCGCTGCATGAAGTAATATTGGATGTTTCTTTTCGAATGAATAACTGGACGCATCGATTCGTCCACCGACACGAATTAATTTGTATTCATCTAAGAAAGGCGATAATGCTAATAACTTACTATTTTTCTTTAATTGTTTACCAGTTACCAGCAGATCGTATTCAATAGGAAACGATTGACCTTGGGAGATAATACAAAGCGAACGGAATGACTCACGCAACTCATTAGCGGACAATGTGCCAACTCGTTTGTTATGTTTATTTTTTAAATTAAATATGAATCTAAGAACGTAAGCAAATGACCGTTCCAACCTAAATAACGATGAATATTTTTCAAAATCGATAATGGGTGACTTTATAACTATCGGATGCGCCTTTAATTCGGGTACTATTTCTAAGTCTTTCAGGTTGGATTTAGGCCATTCGGTTTCGTTATAAATTAAAAAACAAGGCCCTGTCCACCAGAGTGATATCGACGCTAGTCACTTAGCATGCACTCCCCTTGATACTAAATCAGCGGGGTTTAAATCTGTGGGTACATATCGCCACGCCGACGATGAAGTTAATTCTTTGATTTCCGTGATACGATTGGCCACAAATATTTTTAATTTACTGACGTTACTACGTATCCAGCACAACACTACGTTTGAATCGCACCAGTGTATTAGTTTGTCTGGCTTGTACCTTAATGAATCTACCACTGATTTTACGAGTTGAGAAGCGAGTAAGGCGGCGCACAGTTCCAAACGTGGTATGGTAGTGCTTTTTAGTGGAGCTACTTTAGACTTTGCGCACAATAGTTTAACCGTGACGTCACCGTTAGCGCTGATCGTTCGCATATAAATACATGCGCCATACGCATAACTTGATGCATCACTAAACGAGTGTAATTCGATGACCTTTGGTGAGTCACCTAAAACTAACCTCGGTATGCGTAGATTGTGCAAGTATTTTATGCTTTCAGAGAAATCGATCCATTCTTCCTTTATATCTTGAGGGACAGGCTCGTCCCAGTCAAGTTTAAGTTGCCAAAGCTTTTGTAACATTATTTTTGGCCTTATTACAATGGGACCTAATATACCTAATGGGTCAAATATTTTGAACGCGTTTGACATAATAAATCGCTTAGATATAATATTATGATTAGTGTCGTGGGAAAATCCCTTTATAGGAAAGCTCAAGGTATCACTGGCAGGGGCCCAGCCCAAGCCTAGGGTGCTTGAAGACTCACTAAAAATAAGCTTGTCCTGCTCATTGATAGCAACATTATCAAATATGGACGGATGATTTGTTTTGTATTTTCTTAAATTAAAACATCCGGACCTTAATGCCTCAGATAGAGCCTTTTGAATATATTTTAATTGCTGTGGATCATTTGATCCAGTAATTAAATCATCGACATAGAAATCCTTTTGAATGATGGTGCGAATTAGTTCATCATTCTGCTCTTGGCCTACCTGCCACAAGCAACGTGTGCTAAGGTAGCTTGCACTCGCTGTACCGTAGGTTAAAGTGTTAAGTTGAAGTGTCTGAATCGGTTTAGACTCCTCGTCTCTCCACAGAATGAGCTGCAAATGCCTATCATCTTTGTGTACGAGCACATTTCGATAGAATTTTTCTATATCACCCGTCAGTAGGTATTTGTATTGCCTGGAGCGTAACAAAATAGAAAAAAGAGTATCTTGTACTGTGGGGCCTACCATTAACATATCATTAAGGGAACAACCAGAGGAAGATGGAGCAGACCCATCAAACACTACACGAAGTTTTGTGGATTCACTTTCCTGCTTTAAAACTGCGTGATGGCATAAATAATAATTAGGAATTAATATTACATCATTTAACAAAGATAAATGACCTAGTTCGGCGTATTCCTTAATAAATTTATTATATTCTAATTTTAACATATTATTCCGTTTAAATCTCTTTTCTATATTTAGGAATCGCCGCTTAGCTAATTTGTAGGTATCACCTAAACAATCAACTGAATCCTTAAGGGGTAGTTTTACGCAAAATCTACCTGAGTTAGTTCTTGTGGTATGAGTAATGAAATGTTTTTCACAATAAATTTCACTTTCACTCATAATAGATTTTTTGGGTACTTCTTCTAATTCCCAAAATCTACCTAGCATTTTTTCAATACCCTGAGTACCATCGTTGTTTTTAGACACTACGCTATGGTTACAGTGTACGCTTTGATGCGGTGTTGTTGAGTTAATGGGACCGGATACTATCCAACCTAATTGCGAGTTTCGTAACTTAGGCTTATTGGTTCCCAAAGAAATCTGTTCGTTCCCTAAAATATCCCAAAATATGTCGGCACCTATCAAAACATCTATGTCGGCAGGCTGATTAAACATAGGATCAGCCAATTGGATATTTTCTGGTAATTTTAGGGCACTAATATCGACGGGAATTCTCGGTAAACGACCCGTCAGTTCCTTTAAAACGAAACACGAACAATTTATATTAAATTTATTATTTAATGATTGCAATATAATGTTGCAGCTTTCAGTGACATTATTTGCTTGTGTGTTGCCTATACCAATGACCTTTAGCGAGTCAATATGATGGGACTTTAAAGATAACTTTATCTTTAGGGATTCGGTTACAAAAGAAGACTGACTGCCACAGTCTAACAACGCACGGACTTTGACCTTTTGCTGGTCAAATGGGTTCGATACCTCGACCATGGCAGTAGATAATAAAAGATAACTTGTGGTTTTATTGCAATAACTAGATACTATCTCATCTGATTCCTCAACGTGTGCAGTCTGAGTTGTCAACGTTGGCGGACGGTGTAGCAAGCTATTATGCCTTTCGTTGCATTCAGGCTCTTGACATGACCTAAAGCGACAGTTATTAACAGCATGACCTTGTCTGAGACAGTTAATGCACAGTTTATACCTTGTCACGTCTGACATTCGCTCATCAATGCCCTTAGCCTTGAAGGCTGGGCAATCGTAGATACGATGGCAGCCGTCACAAACAATGCATGTGAAACCCTTTGGTTCCTTATGCTTAACATTACTACTAGTGCTTGCAAAAGACTTAACCGTATTACTTGGCGTCTTATTTTGACTATGTTTATGTGTTTGGTTACTGTTGGGAGTAGAACGCTGAGGCGTCTTAGAGCCCATAATATTATCAACATGATTATTATTTCGGTGTGCTGACTCGAGCACATTAGCACGATCTGTGATGAATTTAAAGAAATGCTCTAATTTCGGTCTTCCGCTTACATTACTGGTACGATACTCTTCCCATTTTAATAGAGTGTGACCATCCAACTTTGCTGATAAAATGAATATAATCAAGACATCCCAATTATCCGTTGGCTGACCTAAACTAACCAACGCACGTAAATTCTTGGTGATGTGATCGACTAAGTACCTCAAAGAACGTTCTGACTCGCGTGGAAGCTGCTTTATATTCAATAAAGAATTGAGATGATGATTAATTAATATGTCGTTATTATCGTAACGATTGCAAAGCAACTTCTATGCTTCACTGTAATTCTTAGATGATATCTCGAGATTAGACAGGACACGAGCTGCATCGCCTTGTAAATATGAGTTTAAATAATAATATTTATTAATATCTGGAATACGATCATTATTGTGTATCAAACTTTCAAATGAATCTTTGAATTCAAGCCAGCGGAAATGATCACCATTAAATCGTTGAATTTGGATTTGCGGAAGCTTCAAACCTAAACTAGGATGATCTTCAGAACAGCATGTAGTATTATGAACGGAATGACGTCTTAATTCGAGTTCAGCCTTTCTAGAAAACTTGGATATTAAATTCTTAGCAGTAGCTATATTAATCACTATATCCTGTTCAATATTATCACGTTCGTCAATTTCAGCATCAATGTTATCAGGATCCAGAACCTCTATTTCACTCTGCAAATCGTCAACCCTGACCGATAAAGCCTCAAACTTAGCAAGCTTTACGTTCAACTCTGTCAATTGAATTTCATTTAACTCGCTTTCGCTTGAAATAATACTGAGGTAATTTTTAAATTTAGTGATTTGTCCTTTGGCGGACGCCCTCTTCGTTAAAAGTTCTTTAAACCGCTTACTTTCAGCCATTGCAAATAAAGAACAAAAAAATTAGATTGACTAAGTAATAAATAGAATGGGCTCACGTTCCTCGTTTCGGTGTCACCTGAGAAGCAGAGAAGCTGGGCGAGCACGCTCAGCCGCTAACGCTGCTAGTGAGCTGCGGAGGACTTTGACCCCGCAACCGACTCACGCGGTCTGTGTTCTCGCACCCGCGGTTAGATCTGAAATAGTCGGCAAATCTCGCTTAACTTTGAACAAAACTAATGCTGTTCTAATGTTCCTATTTTTATTGTGAACGGAACGACAAAGATACAATAAATTAAAAGAATGTATGAATTTTATTTTTATTTTTTTGAGTTAAAGGGATAGATATTATTTGGAAATAGTAGCATATAAATTTTTAGGTATTATTAGAATCGTTTTAACTGATCTGATGCAATTTCTATAAGATTTTATTTTTATTGACGGTACATGAAAAAAAAATAGTTCGGTATAATTTCGCAATTAACGGAATATTTAGAAAATTTGTAATACTTAATTTACTCGAAAATACCTTGATTCACACAAATGGAATGCAATAGTCAATATTTCAAATAGGTAAGTAATAGGAAGGATAGACAAAGGATGGACACTCAACTTTGGTACGACACGTTGACGCTCCACACGAGGTGATGCTTTAGCGGCACCACTGGCTCGGAGGCTGGCTTCTTCAATTGTCCAGACAGCAATTCCCCACACGCTGGACTTTGTGGATTTTCGATCTTCCACAGCAGGCTTCAAATCTTGAGGTTGCTGCCGCGCACGCGTTGTCGCGATGCCCCAATCCAAATCGTTATTTCGTAGATTTACATTAATTAATTTAATTGCATGTATTTTATTAATAATAATCTTTTTGTAATATTTGTGTTATTATGTTTCATGTTTGATTTTATTTCGAACGCAATGTGAATTGTTACTGAATAAATAAATTGAATTGAATTGAATTAAATAGTCGCGATTTTTAATAGTTCCCCTCATGGGCCACCATGTTACAACTTTAGAGGATGTAATGGTGCCAATCAAAGTAAAAACAACTCCGAAAATTAGCGAAATCAGATTTAATATACTAAGAAGTTACATGTACAACGGTTGTCAGGCAAGTGAGTGATGACATTGAATGTTACTAATACGTGCCGCAACGCCTATGCAAATTTTAATAATTAAGTGTTTTTACAACTTTCTGCTATTTATTTAGAATAGGCGTTTACGCCTGAACAGACTGAAATGGCTAACTACACAATAATTTTCATAATTAATTGACTTTACTTGATGGTCTTTTAACCAATGTTCTGTTAAACAAATGACATCAAACTTGGTATTTTCTAAAAACAATTCTATTTCCAGTAATTTGGAAGAGCAACCTTGGATATTTTGATTGAATAACTTTAACGTATGTTGGTTTCATAGTTTAACCCTTTGGTTTCATAGTTTTGTGTATAATATTGCCAGAAGATACCTTTTTATTATTCTCTAATAATAATAATTGTTTATTTGAAGGGGTAACTTCTGTTGTCTTACTTACTAGTTTAAAACATTATCCTGAGTGACCTCCACAACTACAACTGAAGCGTCCAGAACGCCCGTCGCAGTTCCAGCAGGAAGAGAATACGACTACGCACGACGGGTAGTGGCCTCCAAAGATGTTGGTATTATAGGTGGATCGTCCTTCGTACAACATGATGATTTATAATTATTACTCACTATGCTGTTAGTATAACTAGACAACACAGACTCGTCACTAATACTACCATTTGTTATACGAGTATTAGCTATAACCCCATTAATATTATATGCTATCAACATAGCAATCATATGTCTACATTCCCAAGACAGAGATAAAGTTCTCTGAGTTAACTTAAAACCACTAACAAACTTGTTAGTGTCAAAATACAATAATTTGTCACTATGACAACATGTCGATCTGTGAATAGTACTATTCAACTTATAAATATAACTTATACCTATATAACTTATAACTATATAAATATAACTTAAACTTATAAATATAATATACCATTTTGGCGTGCAAACATTGGTGCAGTTCATCATGAACTTACAAACATTGTTATACATCTACAATTTATCAGCAATTTTTTTTTTTATTAATAACAGTAATGTTAGCTTCTTTTTAAAACTTGTTACTGGTTCCTCTTTAACAGAATTAAGAATGTGGTTAAAAATTACCGGTGCCATACTAAAAACACTTTTCCTCAACAAAGCAGTCCTATATCCACAAGTTTTGGTTAGTGGTGGGTCGTTGTCGAATTTTTCGCGGACGAAACGCAACCGTTTTCGAGACGACGAAAACGGTTGCAAGAAACGGTCGTCGTTGCAACTGGTTTGAAGACGAAGAATAATTGCGTTGCCGTCTTTTCGACGTTCCCGACGTTCTCGTCGAGCGAAATAGTTGCAACTTTATATCAGTGATATAAAGTTCACTTTTTATTGTAAGGACTGTTTTGCAAACAAACGGAATGAGACGCATTGACAACTGGTAATATATTATCGACTCTATACCATTGGTATAAAGTTCACTTTTTATTGCAAGGACTGTTTTGTAAACGACGACGACGAACGACGAGTGACTCGTCGTCCGTCCGTCTACTACTTGTCGCGTTCCGTTCGGTCGTTCGAAGACGACGACTCGTCTACTCGTGTTGTTCCGTTCGTTGAATCATTTATCATTGCGTTCTCGACTGTATTTTCAAAGACGTAAAATAAAGAATCGCACTGAATAATTCGAAGACTGGTTTGTGCAACGAAGACTGTTTGAACCCAGGACGTAAACGGTTCCATCATCGCAGAACATAAAACGGTCTTTGGAAACGGTTCGTCGTCGCAACGCCCACTCCTAGTTTTGGTATTGAGATCGCAAAGTTACATCTCGGTATCTGCTTTCCGATAGAGTTAAAAATAGGTGTTGATTGCATTTAACAAAAAGAGCAATTTCTAAAATGTAAAGGCACGGAAATGTCAATAAGTTATGACTTTTAAAAATTGGAACTTGGAACACAGCTGTCGGTAACTTTCAAACCAAATATTGCTCGTAGGCAGCGTTTTTGGGCTTTAAAAATACTCTCTCTTTCGGTACAATTGCCCCATTAAATAATACCAAACCTTAAAATAGAAACGTCAAGACTATGTTAAGCTAGTAATAATAAATAAAATAAAAATAAAATAAAAAAGCCTTTAATTTCTCACAGAAAATGCTAGTTAATAAGTTAGTTAGTTTTGTTAGTATTATTTAGAAAGGTTTTTTTTTTTTTTAGTAGGAGGCCTTTACCTGCAGAAGCTAGTAATACTGTTTTGATATTATTTTTTTTTTGGTTTTGGTGGGCGGAACATACATGGGGGTGATTTGGATACACCACGGCACGAGGGACCGAATTTTTTTTTTGGACATCATTTTTCCGGCACGGTGTACCTATATTCCCTTTAAAAATAAATAATTAAAATAAAACAAATATTTTAGTATTTTCATTTGCCTTCCCATTCAACAAACGTGATTGTTTTGCCGTTTTTATAGATAAAACTAGCTGCGCCCCGCGGTTTCACCCGCGTAAGTCTCGATCCCGTGGAAATATCGGGATAAAAAGTATCATGTGTTAATCCAGGTTTATAAACTATCTGTTTGCCAAATTTCATCCAATCCAATTTCAGCCGTTTTTACGTGAAAGAATAACAAACATCCTTCCATCCATACCTACTTACACACTTTCGCGTTTATAATATTAGTTAGATTGTACGGAACCCTTCGTGCCCGAGTCCGACTCGCACTTGGCCGGTTTTTTGTATGTAGGCAACGAATTAATAGAACAGCTTCTAATAAATTAATTCTTTACTATTCCAATAAAATAGCACAAAAAATCAGCGTCAATTTACGAACGTAAAATGATATGAGTCAGAGCTTCCGATAAATATATTATTACTAGCTTTTGCCTGCGGCTTCGCCCGCGTGGATGTCGGAAAATATCCCATGGGAGGAATAATACCTTGCCACATTGTTTTCATATACTTATCTTTATTGGTTTACGCGGCTAAGGTAAAGCTCCCAGTCGGCATGATTTTTTCCGACAATCATCGTCATATTTCACCTAATTTACACAAATCCTTAATGAATATACACCTAATAAATAAAATAAAATTCTTTTATTTCAGACATCTTGGCCCATAATATTGTTAGTAGAAAGAAGAACTATGTTAGTACATTTAAAAATTTAAAACAACTAATTTATGTATTTGCTGCCATCTTGGGCCCCGGACACACGCACTTGAGCTTGAACCCAGTTCCCTAGAAGGGGGCTGTCCACCTTCTGGCTCAGCACGCTCAGGATGGTGTTGGGGCTCCCACGCGTGCGGAACATCAGCCAAGCGATGCGGCACCGCAGCACAGTGTGAAAGCCGTCTGTGTGCGCATGCGCAAACATCGCATCGCCCGACCAGCACCCTGAACGTGTTATTATATTGTACACGGAGAGCGTTGATGGCCCGCTGCGTGTAGTTGACCCACAGATTGCAGGTGTAGAGAGTTTGGCAGAATGCTTTAAACAGAGTGATCTTTACCCCCAAACTACACCTTGCAAATCTGCGAGCCAACATGTTACAGCGGACCGCCATCGCCCTCCTCTCCCTTTCGATGTCCCCATCGTCTTTTAAATCCTCGGTGACCACATGGCCGAGGTATTTAAATTCTCTCACTCTTCGAAGAGCGACAGCATTAAGCAGCACAAGTGCCACGTCCCCCAGTTTCCAACCCCTCGCTTGAAATACCAGGAGTTCACTTTTCGGTACATTGTACAGGAGACCACACGGTCTCCTGTACAATGTACCGAAAAGGCATGCATGAATGAATAGGCATGTGTGAGGAGTATGCGAGGGTACACACCCTCGCATACTCCTCACACATGCCTATCAGCCTTCTGAGTGCAGCTATTGATGGGCTGAGCAACACCATATCATCTACGTAACTAATACAGTTGATACAGTGACCATCGATCGAGCATCCTACTCCGATGTCGCTCAGCCCACCAATCAGTCCGTTCACGTACAAGTTGAAGAGTGAAGGAGATGTTAACCCCCCTGTCTCACTCCACACTCCAACCTGTACTCATCAGAAAGCTGGCCAAGCCATTTGACCTGGTTAGTTTGGTTCATACTAATATTTAAAAATATTAATAAACCCACCCGGCACACCCGTATCCTTCAATTTACGCCAGAGAATATCATATCTAACCAGGTCAAATGCCCTGGAGAGTCTCGAGAATCGGTTTTTAAAGCAACCGATTTTTTTCCCCATCACTAGACAAAGTATTATGATAGATGTCAAATCAAAAGTAACCCTAGGCGCATGGCACGGATAGTACCTATAGAAGCCAGGGATTCCGCGCCGCATGTTTTGCCGCACCGCAATTCGCGCCGCCTGTCCCGTGGCCAGGCGGTAACAGAGCTCAAAATTCTTACCTACTTTCACAGGGCTGTCACTCGGTTATTGAAAATAAAATAAAACCGGGTCAAGTGGGACTCGAGATTCGGCAATGAGCACAGATGGACGGACGGACGTACGGACAGACGAAAAGACGGACAGGCACTGATAAGTTTTCCTTTTCCAATTTTGGTAAGGAACATAAAAATCCTTATTTAGTCTTGTGCACATTTTTTTTTTTTTTTTGTGGTTGGGAAATCATCCAATGACTTCTCCTGCTCTGGGCGGAGCGGAAGGGCGTGTCAGACTTGTATTGACTAAAACCCACCCGTGTTCCTTCAGTTGCCTGTTGCCAAGGTCCCGGTATCCCTTTCGGACTAACCCGCAACCCTGGCAGGCATCGGTCCTAGCGGACCCTGCCAATTGTGCTGACATCTCTAAGGGCGCGCGTGGAACACGACGCGCCATCGACCCGGGCCTGGTCCTAATCAGACGGCGAGCTACCCATTGCTCGCCATCCGCAAGCCCGCGCCTATGGTGGCCGGGAATCCGCCTGGGATTCCCGTCGCCCAGGGCGTCTCCAACGGCGGCGGTTAAGGGCGTGAGGGCGCAAACTTTGCCTCTCCTTCACGCGTTCCGCCTCCTCCTTCGCGAGCATTACTGCTTCGCAGAAGGAGGTGACTGCTTCCCATGCCCTCTCGCTCCGTACCATGGCCTGGACCAGAGCCGGACGCGAGAGGTCACCGCCGCCAACTGCCTCCAAGAGGACACGGCGGGGCTCCGCCCAAGCAGGGCAGACGTCCACCGTATGCTCCACCGTGTCCTCCGGGCGATCCACACAGTGGTGACACCCGGGCATTTCCTCCCGCCTTATTCGAAACAGGAACGTCCCGAAGTAACCGTGTCCGGTGAGGACCTGCGTCAAGCGGAAGGTGAGGACGCCGCGGCGCCTCTCTAGCCACTCCTCAAAGAGGGGACTTATCGCCGCAATTGTGGCGTGCAGCAGTGGGTTGCGACAATCGCACTCTCCATGCCACCATGAGATCCTGCCGGAGCTCTGTCCGCTGTGCCGCGATTTCTCGCGGCAGCGGAGTTACGCCCCGGCGCTTCATCTCCTCGCGCCACTCCCAGATGTGCGCGAGGACTTTCGCCTCCAGATCCCATGGCGGTAATCCGGCAAGGAGGCTCGCCGCCTCACGGGAGACCGTGCGGTAACCCCGGGCCAGCCGAATGGCCATGACCTTTTGGGACGCGTTCAACCGGCGGGCTGGCCGCAGCCTAAGGGAACGAGCCCACACCGGTGCCCCGTAAAGGGCCATGGACCGCACGACCCCCGCGTAGAGCCTCCGGCAGGAGGCGTTTCGATCCCCCAGATTGGGCAGGAGCCGCCCCAAGGCAGCTCCAGCCTGGTCCAGCCTGGGAGCCAAACGTCGGAAATGCTCAACGAAGTTCCACCGGCTGTCGAGGACGAGTCCTAGGTACTTCATCGTCGACTCGACGCCGATGTGAACCCCTCCTACCGTAATTTGGGACCCCGACGGTGGCGCGTTCCGAGGACCATGAAAAGTCATGACCTCGGACTTGTGCAAGGCCACCTCGAGTCCCAGTTGCCGGATTCTATCGACGATTGTTGCAACCCCGCGTGTCGCTAGTTCGGCCGCCACCTGGTGCGACCTCCCCTGCGCCAGGACCAGCGTGTCGTCAGCGTAGATGCGGCCCCAGGACCGATTCCTGTGGGACACCGCACGACATCTCTCGCCGGTTCCACACTCCCTGATGACCGGGGTAGATGACGGCCCTGTCCGTCAGATAGGCCTCGACCACACGACAGAGGTAGGTCGGCATCCGGTGGTACCGGAGAGCCTCCCTTATGCAACTCCAGGGCAAGGTGTTGAAGGCGTTGGCGAGGTAGAGCGCCCTCTGCGGAAACCAAACTGGCTCTCCGCCAAATCCGGCCCCTCCCGCACCAGCCGCCCGACGAGGCGGTTTGCAATTACTCTTTCAAAGAGCTTGCCCACCTCGTCGAGCAGCACGATGGGCCGATAGGCGGACGGAGAGTCCGCAGGGCGCCCCGGCTTCTTAATGAGGACCAGTTTCCCGTCTTCCACTGAAGTGGGAACTGGCCCCTCTCCATGCATGCGCTTAGGAGACCCCTCAGTCGAGGCCCGAGAGCCTCCATGGCCAGGAGCCACGCCTTCCCAGGCAGGCCGTCGGGTCCTGGGGCGGTATTCTTGGCATTTAGCCTTCGTACCGCCACTCTCATTTCTACCTCGGTCACCTCCGGAGCATTGTCGTCGTCGTCGGCGTGTGGTCCGCTTTGAGCACCGCAGTAGGCGGAGCCATGAGGTATGTTCCCCTCTCGAAGGGAACAGAGCGCTCAACACGTCCTCCACAAGCTGAGGCCGGAGACTCTGCGTCAGCGGGGGAGCCCATGGGCGGAGTTTCTCCCGCACCATCTTGTATGGGCGTCCCCACGGATCTCTGTTCAGAGTCTCCAGCATCTCCTCGCGGTCCACTGCCCTGGCCCGCAGGATCTCTGCCTGGAGGGCGGTCTTCGCCGCTCTGTAACCTTCATATAGCTCCGCCTGAATGGTTTCGGTATCCGGAGGGCGGATACGGAGCCTGCGGTGCCTGGTGTACCGGTGTCGCGCAGCAACGCACGCATAGCGTAGCGCTGTCAGCTCCTGCGACCACCAGCTCACCTGGCGCAAAGCACGTCCGGGCTGGACCCGGGGCATTGCCACGTCACAAACATTGGACATGGCCTCCCGGAACCACTCCGCCTCGTCGTTGATGTCGGCAGGCCTGTCCGGTGATACCACCCAGGCCTGCACGATCGAGGCTTTCAGGAGAAGCTCCCGGTCCAGCTGCTTCAGCGCCCACCGCGGACCACTCGGGGCCTGTCGGACCGGCGCGAACTGGGTGGAGACGTCAAACCGCATATACCGGTGGTCGGAAAACGTCTCCACCCCCTCCATGACGCGCCAGTCAATGACACGCGGCGACAGAGCGGGGCTGGCGAACGAAATGTCCACCACTGACTCGCCCCGCATCCGTACACACGTGGGGACAGAACCCCGGTTTAGGACGACCAGGGGCCTTATTCTGAACTCTTATTTCCAGGCAGTTTACGGCGTAAACAGAACTGCCTTGCAATTTCGTATTATGAATCGTCGAAACCAGCCAGTCAGCGGTCACGTGACACCCTGGCCGCCTTCTGCCCGAATATTGCCTAGCAATACCGTACTACGAACGTTCGTTTGACATTTCTTGACATATTAAAACTGTTAATAAGTAACCTCTCAATCCATTCAATATAAGCTCCTCTGAAGCAGCTTTTATTGAATGGATTGTGAATTGTTTTAGATTTATTAGTTGAAATTATTCGAGCGTTATCCAGTTAACATAAAAAAATATCAGGTGTGACGAATATGTCCCGTTTACTGGCTCAAAAATATTGGTTCGCAGTAGCGACTAATTCCATAGCTACCCATCAGCCAAGCTATCAAACTCCCTCACGGTGCGCCGCCGCTTGGAGGTTTGGGGTAATCTTTTATAGAGGATTTCTTCCTCGCGGCCCGGGCGGTTAAGCCAAGACCCTCGACCCCCCGTCAAATGCCAGAGACATGACCTTGACACTCTTCGGGGCTACGAGACCAACGGTGGCAGAAGGAAGGACTTCCTTTTGCCTGCCCGACGGCAGGGTTAGTGCACGCCGAGCCCGCTCAAGACGCTACTAAACGTGTACTCCTCCGAGTACACATTAGAGCGTCCCACCGACAGGATATTGGCATACGGGCAATGCCTCTCCACTAGGTACTGTGTGTCTAACACACAGCACCCATTGCAGAAACATTGCCCGCACCCCAGGGGGCACCGTCCTAGAAACTAGCCTTCCCCACGGACGTATCCGTAAGGGAACTCCAGCCCCCGGGCACACGGGGAGGTTTCCTGTCCACGCACCCCTATGTCCACGCACCCCAGTCTTGTGCACCTGCGGCTGCCGTGCGCTTCACTCACAAAAGTATAGGCATTTTAAGTTTAGAATCTCGGCGTTTACTTTTGGTGGCCATGATGCTACAGGGTTTGTGTAACAATAGATTTGACTGTATTGAAATCACAAATAAGTTGCGCTATACAGTGCCTAGAACTGTTATCAGACGGGCAGCGCGCGTGTCCCGGCTGTTCCACGTAGATTCATGCAGGACTAACGCCGGGGCACGAGTGCCTCCTTCGTCAACTTGTTGAAACCTATAACACGCACTTCATGGACATAGATGTCTTCTCTCTTTCAAGTAAAAAACTTAAAACACTAGCTATAAATACTCTTTCACCAAAATCTTAACCTATCAATAATTTTTAAATTCAGTTAAACATAATAAGATAATATTGTATTATACATTTCCGTTCCTGCTTTATTCATCTAGTAACTCGTGGACAATGGTGTGGGTTATATGTTTACCTATTTGTGTTACGACTCATAATTTTTAACCTAACTGTTTTTTGTCCCTAATAAATAAAATAAAAAAATTGAATTCAATCTGCTGGTCCAGACAAGTCCAGTTTTGCTCATTACAAAAATTTTGGAGGTCATTGCCAAACAATTCCCCCGGATGAGCATTAAAGTCCCCCATGATAAAAACATGTTCAATACTGTTACCTACTCTCAACTATTGAAGTAATTTCGCTTAAAAATTGAACAAATTCCAAGAGATTGTCTGAAGAGTCAGTAGGCATATATAGAAAAAACGAGTTCGCGCGACGAATCGCTCCAGTGTGTAAGAGCCTTTAACCGTTCCGACACACACACTTTAATTGCACTTATTCGGTCACTTTCACACGGAATCACGGACACATAATTACACTTGACGTTTCTCCATAGAAGCGCTACGCCGCCGTACGGCCGACCGCACAGTTTACCGCTTGTTAGGTCTACCGCAGACTTTCCGCAGAATCCAAAGTCGTTGTTTATTTTACCGAGTTCGGGTATCTTGTGTAGCAAGAGCCAAGTTTCCTGCAGTGCAATAATATCAGCAGTTTGGCAGAGCCGTCTTACACGCTCTGAAGATCTTTTAAAAGATTTACAATGTTGTTGTACTACCCATTGAGATTTATTATTGCACCAGTTTCAGATTTCTTACGTCTGTCTAAATCTCGTCTGCTGAAATCCACGAAACAGCGGAAAGTTATACCATCAGGCCATAAACCACAGTCCAAAAACAAATGCAGTTTCTCCTTGGGAACATACATTTTATATGAGTTGTATTCTTTCTGCTGCTTGGGTTCGATCTTCTGTAACGTGATTTCAACGTTTGTTTTGCCCTTTATGTAGTCAACTATATGATTCTCGCAAGTTTCCTTATGCATGTTGTTTATAAATAGAGGGACACTCATATTTGCAGCCTTAAAACTTTCAACAACTTCGCATAAACCATTCTTATGAATCACTCCGTCCATTGGTGAAAATCGTATCAAAAATCGTTCGGTAGTTTTTGAGTTTATCGCGTTCAGACAGACAGACGCAGTGGAGGTACTTTGTTTTATAATAATGTAGTAATGATACAGACTGGTTAGATAAAGAGTAGGTTTAATTGATACTCGTAGTAGACACAATGCTCTTAACCGTGCGTTTGCACTGGTGAAACATTACAACAAACCATGTTTAAATCTCTAGTTCCTGTCAAAAATTGTATGGAACATTGAAGATAGAGATTTCATCATGTTTTGTCGCAAATGTGTCGCCAGTGCAAACGCACGGTTAAAAGCAACTCAAATGTTGATGATAATCACGTTTATTTCATTCCTAATGTACAAGGAAATAACAACGAAACGATGAGTCAATTAGTTTAGTTCGTTGTACAAGAGAATCGGCACCAATGTTAAAACTTTAATACTTAAAGTCCCGCGAAATTCATTGCGGGCGGGAAACGAATTTTTACACAACAGAATTCAATTTTCTGATTATTTTATATTTGAGACATATTGATATAACTATAGTGATTTATTGTATCCCATCCAGAATTTCGAAACGTGGATATTAATATTAACAATTGCGATTTAAGACGTGGCTGTTTTATACAAAATAGCATATTTTGTAGAAAGCACATCGAAGAATAAACCAGCCATGTAGTAGTTGGCTGTGTTTTAAAATGTGATCTGTAACTATTTAAAAAATAAAAAACCGACAAGAAAGTATTAAGTGTAGCAGCTATTGACTAGAATGTTTACTAAAATAATCTGACTGTTGTATAATGTATTCATAGTGTTTTTTACTGTCTTTAACTAGGTACACTTTCAGGTCTTATAAAAAATCAAATAAATAAAAAAGCCAACTGCGATTAACAATAAATAAATAATTTACAGTAAACAGCCTTATTAGAGTTTTACGTAACTCGAACTCCGATACCTCCTAACATTTTTTTTGTAAATAACTGCTATATTAACTATATGGCCGCTTTTTACAAATTGGCTGACTTCTGCAAATAGGTTTTTATTTCGCCGCGAGCCGCGAGCTGCGAGCCAATTTTACAATGCAATTTTGAGCAAGCTTCACGTGTGTCACCGACTCACCGGCTGCGAGCCGAGGAAGGTCGCGAACTTAAAGACCACGTACTTTAAGTACGCACGTCTATCACCCACTTTAGATGAAGTTCAACATTATTTTCCCCTTTTTTTGCTGTTAGTGAGGCGATCACGGCTAATTGATGACTGTGGCTTTACTCATGTTTGAAGAGTTGTTCATAAATGTGATATTAAAAAATATAAACGTATGTTTACTATCTACTATACCTACCTACTGCCAGCCCCAGGGGGCAGTGGCGGCGCAAGATCTGAATTTAGTGTGGGCGAGGTACATTTCGCGAGGCCCTTTGGTGAAGCAAGAAGACAAATAAAATTAAAAAAAACAGTAGAGAAATCTTAGGCACACTACCTCAAACAGGTTACGTTTCTCTTGATTATTTGACAGGTTGATGCGCTAGGGTGGCCTGCGAAATTCAAATTTTCTTAGGTTTTTTGCAATTTGCAGGTCAGTATCAGGTTGTATGTTGATCTAAATATTATTAGCGCTCGTAACAAATATGGATTTACGGAATTATAAACATTAGAATCAGCAATACAACTCTCTAAGTTCATGAAAGTGCCAAATGTCATGATTTCATTAAATAGTCATTCAATACAAAAAAAAATCGTACAGAATTACACAACCGAAGTGCAACCATCGACAGAAAAACGCTTATAACCCGACAGATATTCCCGATTTTATGCAGAAGGCAGCCATGCCTTCTGCATAACACGGTCCAATTTATGTCTCATTTGAATAATCTTATCTACCTATTATTGATAGAATTACATTATGTTCTATTTTGTTATTGTTTATGATTGATTCCATTTTATATACCATTGATTGATGATTCTTTTTTTATTTAAATGTGGTGCTTCCCGTGTGGTCCCTAATAAATTTTATTAACTTTGCTTGCGTAGTTTTTGAGTTAGCTTCAATATTACGTATTTTTCTCACTTTGTATATCTGTCGCAGCCTTATCGTATAACACGCCGTATTAAAAATAGGCGAACCCAATTGAAAAACGTGGCTGTTTTGAAATGCGGCTCCCCGTGACTGTGTTTGCACTTGCAGGACGACACGATCTTCTCGTGGTACAGCGGTGAGGGCGCGGCGCGTGTGGCCGACCGCTGGGGGGGGCGCGTGCGGCGTGTGCTGGACGGCCGTCTGGGGCTCGGCCGCGGCTCCATCAACGTCAGTGCCGTGCGTGAGACCGATGCTGGCCTCTACCGCTGCCGCGTCACCTTCCCCAACCGCACGCCGCCAGCGCGCAACAACGGCACCTTCTACTACCTCGAAGTCGACGGTCAGGCCTGCACTACTTCTCACCCCTCGCCCCACAGACTAACCCCCGCCCTCACTCATCATACGTTAATCAACGTGTTGTTAACTTTTCAGGAGGTAATTTGATAGTGACGCCGCCAATGAACGTGACGGTGCTGGAAGGCGAGCGCGCCGAGCTGGAATGTCTGCCGAAGAGCCCCGAGTCCGTGGTAGAGTGGTATAAGGAGGGCACGCCGCTAAGCGAGCTGCCCGAGCTCATGCTACGCTCGGAGCGGCCCGCCAACGGTTCACTGGTGCTGCGGCGCGCCTCGTCCACTGACCCCGGCGAGTACGAGTGCCGCATGCGCGACCCCGACAACACCGCACAGAGCGCCAGCGCCTTCCTGGACGTACAGTGTGAGTCCAACTCGCACGAAAGCCACACACCACACACTCCACACAGACATCAGACACTCTTCAAAACGGTTTGTTGTTACAGATAAAGCCAAAGTAGTTTACGCGCCGAAGGAACGCTTCCTACCATACGGCAAGCCTGCAAGCCTGGACTGCCACTTCAGCGCCAATCCGCCGCTGACCAACCTGCGCTGGGAGAAGGATGGCTTCTTGTTCGACCCCTACAACGTGCCCGGAGTGTTTTATAGCAGGAATGGAAGTTTACTATTCAATCAGGTAAACATCCATGACGCCGAGACGCCTCGCGTTATACTAGCCGCGTATAACGCGAGGCGTTTCGGCTAATTTTAATTAAAATATTTTAATTAAAATTAGCCGAAACGAAAATTAGAACCCCTCGCATTTTATTATTGACCATACTTAACGATTGTAGATTGTTGTACCAGTTTCAATTGTTTTACAAGTATAAAAAATATTTGCAACAGGTCGACGAGTCGCACGAGGGGGAGTACTCGTGCACGCCGTATAACTCGCTGGGGTCGGAGGGCCCGTCGCCCGGCGTGCGCGTGCGCGTGCAGCGGCCGCCCGCGCTGGCAGCGCGTCCGCAGCCGCTGTACGTGGCGCGCCTTGGCGCCACGCTCACGCTGCCCTGCGCCGCCACCGCGCGTAACCACCACGACCAACCGCTCGTGCACTGGGCGCGGGTGAGTCCGCACTGGCCGCGCACCGCCGCGCACCGCCGCGCCGCGGCCGCGCCTGGTGTGGTTTAGTGTACACGTGTCGTGTTCTCTTCACAGAAGGATGGAAGCGACCTGCCGGCGGGGCGGCATAATCTCGACGACGGCAACCTGACCATCGTGGACGTGACAGAGGACGACCGCGGCGTGTACGTGTGCACCGTAAGCAACGAGGCCGCTACGGTCGACGTGGAGACGGAGCTCCTGGTCGAGAACATGCCCCCTCGCGCTCCTTACAACCTCACCGTGAGGCCCTCTACTGATTCTCTTCATCTGATCTGGGTTCCCGGTGAGCTCTTCATAATGTCTCCTTTCAGTAATTACTTTTATTAGAATGAGAGTGAGTTATTGTCAATTGTCACTTTTCCATTCTTTCAGGACACAACGGACTTGAGGTGGATTACAACGTATGGTATCGCGAGCGGATTGTGAGCGAATGGCGCACTATGAAGATTTTGACTAGAGGTGTCACTGAGGCCACTCTGGTCGGACTGCGACCCGGTACAGAATACGAGTTGCGTGTACTTTCGCAAGACCTGATCGGCGACGGACTTTTCAGTAAACCAGTATTCGCGAGAACACTCGGTAGGATTCTGATCGCAGTCGTCATCTTCATCACGTGTGTATTTGAATGTGATTATGAATTTTGTTGTCTATTTCAGGATCAATGGACGGTGAGGCGGTGGAAGCAGTGGAGGTAGTGGAGGGCGAACAGATCGCATACGCCGCCATCACCACCGAGGAACCCGAGCTGCCGGAGTCGAGGGACGGCGGTGAGCTGGAGGTGACGGTGCGGCTTATCGATGAGGGCGCGCTGGTGCGCTGGCACCGCGAGCCGCACGACGCGTCACGCTGCACGGTGCGCTGGTACGAGGGCGCCTCGCCCGGCGAGCGCCTGCTGGCGACGGGACACACGCTGCACGACTACATGCTCGGTACGAAGTCTACAGTCTCGTGATCCATTCAACCCCGAGAGCCGGTCTGACCCTGCGTTGCGTTCCCACAGTGAGCGGGGCGGTGGAGGGCGCGCGCTACTGGGCGCGCGTGCAGTGCGCGAGCGGCGCGTGGGGCGGCGCAGCGCTGCGCGTGCCGGAGTACGCGCGCCTCCGCGGCGTGGCTGTGGGCTGTGCGGCGGCGGCGCTGCTGCTGGCGGCGCTCGCGGCGGCGCTGTACGCAGCGCGCCGGCGACTCTGCGCGCGCCGCGAACTGCCGCGCGCCGACAAGCGCTTGCGCTGACGCCGCGCGCCCGCTAGCGTGACTTCAACGCCGGTAGCGTTCGCCAGACGGGGCCGCTCCGAAGCCGTCGTCCCCGTGATCTATGTGCACTCTGTGACTTTGCGTGCCATGTTGGGATGTTTGTTCGAAGTTGATGTTGTTATTTATTAAAGTATGCGTGACACGAAATAAAATTAAACCTATTTATTATTTTATTTAGGCGAAGTAAGGTAGAGTTGTACAATAAATAAATAGAGGACTCTTATTTTTTGTTTTCCTCCTAACCCTGAAACTTAGCATATGACATAATATACGTACGTACTACGCGAAATATAAGTACGAGGGCGCTCAAGATTGCAGATTTGCAACATGCGTAATGAGATAACTGCTGTATAATGGCAGCGGTCGGGAGCGACAGCACCAGAGACGCTGTCGCCTCCTTTTGTGAGAAAGTGAAGGTTGCAAAGGAAGCGGGAGGATACACCCTATCTCAAGGTCGCAAAGGAAGCGGGAGGATAATCCCTATCTCAAGGTCGCAAAGGAAGCGGGAGGATACACCCTATCTCAAGGTCGCAAAGGAAGCGGGAGGATACACCCTATCTCACTCCGTTTAGGCACCTGTGCCACAGCCGGCGATTAACGCGAAGCGAGTAGAGCTAGCAACTAAAAGCGAGTTGGCGAGCAACGAGCAACGAGTTCACGATGGGCGACGAGCGATTAGTCGCTGATCTTTTTAAGTTATCTTTTTTGGCGCGTGTGCATACGAATCTATGAACACGCGCCAAAAGAGATAAGTTACCAGGCACGCTACAACTATATCACTACTGTTAAACAATTCATTGACAGCCACGCACACATCGCATTCGGAGTGTGAGTGCGCTAACGTCTTTTAGATGATAGTATACCATATTTTGCAATGAAAGTAAACCGTTCGTGGCTCAACGAAGAACTAAGTCATATGCTTCTGAATGCTACTGTGTGAGCTCGAATCTCTGAAGTGGTGATTTTTTAACGTTTTAAAATTTTAAGCTAAAGAATTAGATTTTTTTTGTATTGAAATGGTTTTATTTATTTATAACTAGCTGATGCCCGGCTTCGCCCGCGTGGATGTCGGTTATTATATACTAAAACCTTCCTCGAGAACCACTCTATCCATTCGTGACAAAAACAGCATGAAAATCGGTGCAGTCGTTTTTGAGTGTATCGCAAACAGACAGACAGACGCGGCGGAGGACTTTGTTTTATAATATGTAAGGAAGGATAAATAAAATATAAGTAAAAATCTTTTTAAAAACAAGCTTTTATTGACTAAAAAGTACTAAATAAAACAGTCGTAAACATAGAACTTTAATATTTTCATCAAACCTTGAGGCTTATCTTCAAGTTAAGTGTAAGAAGGACATTTACGCCTCAAACTTTTAAGAAAATATTAAAGTTCTATGTTTACGACAGTTTTATTTAGTACTTTTTAGTTAATTAAAGCTTGTTTTTAAAAAGATTTTTACTTATATTTTATTTTCTACTTTTTAGCATTACGATTTGTTTAAATATCTGTTCTATAATCTTCACAAATCCAAACAATTAGGTTTTCTCATGACCACCTTCCGGCTCCATCATCAGGCACTGAACACTACCTAGTGTCAAAGCACTTGTCAATACATAACCAATGAGTCCAAACACGATGGTGCTATCTTGTTTGATTGAGGTTTTCCCATGGCCACCTTCCGGCTTCATCATTAGGCCCTGAACACCACCTAGTGTCAAAGCACTTGTCAATACATAACCAACGCATCCAAACACGATGGTGCTATCTTGTTTGATTGAGGAGTTCCCATGGCCACCTTCCGGCTTCATCATCAGACCCTGAACACTACCTAGTGTCAAAGCACTTGTTAATACATAACCAGCGAGTCCAAACACTATGGTGTTTTCTGGTTCGATTGATGAGTGAGATGAGTGAGTGATTGTGATTGAGTAATTGATTCGACGCGAGACTGAGCGGACGTGTTTTTGTGTTGATTATAGCGATATTGATTTAAGTAATTACGAATAATGTTATTGTAATAATTTGCGGAGTCAGTTTATTGTTCGTTGTGAAAGATGAACTACCTAAATAGTTTTATAAACAATTAGCGTTTTCGGTGTTAGTAGAATGTCTAACCCAGGAGATAGCCCCTTTGGCCACAGCCAATTAGTACGACGAAGTCCCCCACCGACGCCATCGCCTGCCGACCAAAAACAGACAAGAGTACCAGCACCGCCAGCAGCCACGGAGAACGAAGTAGCTACTGAAGTCGTCACTACGTCGGAGATTCAGAGATGGCTTGGGTCCATCGACACAATTTTGACCGAAATTTGCTCGATTGTGGCGGAGGGAAAAATGAATTCCGATCAAAAACTCCGTATCACCAATCTCTGTAGAAAGGTTAACCATGGGACGTCTCAGATGGCCGTGCTGTACCAATCCCTGAAGCAGAAGTCCATCCAGGCGCACACAACCATCCAGCACCTTCAAGTGCAGCAGAATGTTGCGGAATCTCTTAGCCAGTTCAAAGAAGTCGTGGAAACAAAGATGAGCCGACCCGAATCAGAAAATACTTCCGACGCTAACATGGTGAAGAAAGGCTCTGATAAATTTATTCGCCCAGCAAATCTCAGTTCGGTTGCTATATATCCCAGCGATAAGACCAAAACAAGTGACGACACCAAGTCGTTGGTTCAAAAAATTATCTCGCCTGAGGAATTAAAACTCCATGTACGCGGTCTAAGAAAAATTTGAAACGGAGGCGTCATCATTAGGACGGATAACAAAGACGACATTAATAAATTAAAAAGCTCACAGAAGCTAGCTTCCTCAGGTCTTACAGTTGAAGAACCATCCAAACGCCGCCCTAGGATTGCTGTTATTGGTGTTCCCGTAGCCATGACTGAAAAAGAGGTATTTGATTGCATTTACGTCCAAAACTTGACAGATAAATTGCCAAACATTACTCTTAAGTCCTTTTTAGACAATATAAAATTGAGCCATAAGTCAGGAAAGAAAGATCGTTGTCGGGGTACGTAGCAAAGTGTCGGTGTTTTTGAGGAGAAACTAATGTTAATGTTGAACACTATTTATTGAGTCAATTTCAAACTGTTCTTAATGTTAAAATGTTAATGAAATGTTGATGAATACACCCGGCTGACGCGGTAGACAAAAGTGCATTGAATCTAATATAAATGAATAAGTAATAAGTAATAAAATTAGGTCAACTCGTCACGCCGATATTGCTAACTAAGGTGTTCGGTGAAAACGCCGAACATATTCCGGGACACGAAAGATACGAATGCTTAGATGAAACAATGTTATGTTAGTAAAATAATGGAATGATCATGAAAATAATGTTTACAAGGTGAAAACAAACCAACTTACGATTAGAATGTTAGTAAAACAAAAAGAAAATTATTTGCAATAAAATGAAGAGCTTATTGTTCCTAAAGGATTCCTAGGCACGCGAGGACACGCCCTATTGATCATAGTATTGTTTAATTCACCATAAATGTGTGCCGCACTAGATTGCCGTTCACTAATGTTTTGCCGCGCTCTAACACTAACACTATTGATGTTCACATCACTAACACTTCTGGTAGGTTGAAGCTCCATGTCCGACGTAATGTGGGCGCGGCGCGCTCGCAGCCGCAGCCATCTGTACAGCAGTGCTCCCGCCGCCAACGCCAGAGCGCCGACCAGGATGTAGCTTACTGCATATTGATGGATGTCATGAGTGGATAATGTTTCTCCCACTTCCACTTGGCTGTTTTTCATGTCATCGATGCGTTGGTGTAGCTTTTTCAAGGCAAACTTCATCTCACCTGAGTCTGTGACATCATGTAAGTTTTTGAAAGGCATAGTGCTGTTAATGATGAAGTTTAACTGATCCATCTCAGGTATAAAAATATCCGGGCTCATGTCGATTCTGTTTTTCTTTTGACTCTGAATGTTCAAGGTAAAGTCCTGACCCTTCAGCAGGCAACCTGCTTCTAAGTAAATGACACCAGCTTTGCTCAGTTGTACCTTATTTATCTGTTCGCCGCAGATTACTTTGACGGCATAAATGTTGCAGCAATGGTACAAGAATAGCGACGGGTTTGTTAGTGATGTCCATTTGTTTTCACATCTAGATCTTCGCACCTTGCACTTATCTGTGTCTCGGTCGAGATCACAAAAGTTGTTCTCGTTGTTCAGATGGTATACTTACTGGCTTCTTAACGACCCTGCCTGTTTCTTCTTGTTGTTTTTGTATACACGTCCATACATTCCTGATCTTCTACTGATAGGTTTGAAGGTTCTACAATCTCTTCAACTTCCCAAAATTTCTGGATTTCCTCAATGTTATTTAGAACCACATTACATTGGTATGTTTTTACGTTACCGCATAGTAACCATCCCAGGTGTGTTTGTTGAGCCATCGGCTGTTGGGCATGTTCACCTTTTATAATTCCGCCTAGTATAATGTTAGCATAAATGTCCGCCCCGAAAAGCAAGTCAACTGGTCGACTTTTGTAGAATTCCGGGTCTGCTAAATTAATGTTTTTGATATAAGTCCAATTTGGTTTAGCGAATGTTTGGTTTGGCAGACTTTTAATAAGTTCGTTCATGATGAGCACATCAGATTCAAATTCAAAATTGTTATACGTGGAAGCACATTCTATACTTATCATCCCCTTACAACTGTTTTCCTTTTGCCCCACTCCAAAGATAGAATAGAATATAGAATAGAATATATTTATTCAGTATAAAATTGGTAAAATATTAACATAAAATCTTAGAAATAATTTACAAAGGTATTATAATGTTAGATGCCTGTACTAGGATAAACCTGTATCACAGGCGGCATGAGTTCACACTTTATGGTAGTTATAAGGACAATAAAATTCTTAACAATATTTAACAATAGAAGTCTTGAAATAATGACAAAATTTAATAATCTAATTTATTACCTAATCATATTTTTATAAACCTTGCTTACTTATATACTATTTACCTTAAAAATAAAAAGACCTAAAAAGAGTCTTAAATACATAATTTCTTATTTAGTTTTCGTAAAATAGTTTCTTGCACTTTATTTATTTATTTATTATTTTTTACTTTAACATAAAACGGCCAGGGCCAATTACATTAGTTAAAGACAAACACAAAAACACATTCCAGAGTACAGTAACTTAAGTATACAGCTACTCGACAGTCATTCGCAACAGTCATACGCTCATCTCACAATACTCCAGGCATACTGACAAGATCTTCTTCCATTCATCCGCGAACACATCACAGTCAGGCTTAGCGTCCAAGAGAGCGTTGAGCGCAGAGAGTGTGCGAGGGATAGGAGACTGGGCTCGAGCCACGGTTCTACTCCGAGGCACGGCGAACAATCTATGCCTCCTGCCACGGTTGTACTTTAACGGAGCAAAAAGATGGGATAGTTCGCCATGCAGTTCAGGAGCATCTGTTTTTCCGTGAAGGATCTTGCACATATTAATAATTTGGTCATTTTTTCTTCTAACCTCGAGAGAATTGTATCCTAAACAGCCTAAAAGAAAGTTCGAAGGGTACAAAAACGGATAATATCCATTCAAACGTTTGTAAAGATACCTAAGATAAACTTTTTGTACTTTTTCTAAGAGTAAAGTGTACTTGTTTTCGTGCGGGTTCCAGACGCATGCACTGGACTCCAACTTACTCCGAACAAGTACATTAAAAATAGATTTGATAGCGCTGATGTTGCTAAAATCTTTAGCATTGCGCAGGATAAAACCTAATCGTTTAAATGAGTCTTTTGCTACCGAAGCTATGTGATCATGAAACGTAAGCTTGTTGTCAAATATGACACCCAGATCTTTCATTCCAGTTGTTTTAGTAATGGCGCTACCATTAATTCTATAAGTAAAACTCATCGGGTTTCTTGCTCGGGTAAAACTCATGACGAAGCATTTGGAATAGTTGAATTCCATTTTGTTCAGAACACTCCACTCCACTATCGCCTCAATATCACGTTGCAGCGCGAGACCATCGGATTCAGAGTGAATTTCAGAAAAGAGTTTCAAATCATCTGCATACAATAGACTTCTAGCGTGATGAATAACTAAAGGAAGGTCGTTGATCATTATCAAGAAAAGAAGCGGTCCCAGGATGGATCCTTGACTGACTCCAGAACGCGTATGATAGTGCTGGGATTCATAAAGACCCAGTCTGACAAACTGCTGACGATCGCGGAGGTAGTCAGCGAGGAGTCGTAACAGACCTGGCGGAAATCCGATGGCACATAGTTTTGCCAGCAGAATGTCATTATTGACCCTATCAAACGCCTTCCGGAAGTCGAAGTACAAGACATCGACCTGACTTCCACAGTCCAATCGTTTTGATATATAGTCTACTAGGGTTAGTATTTACTGATCGTTTTGCTCTGAAACCATGTTGTTCGTCACATAGATACTTTTCAACTTGGGAATAAATATAATTATGTAGTATGTTTTCAAAAACTTTAGCCGGCGATGACAAAACAGCAATAGGACGGAATTCTTCTACTAATGTTTTATTCAAACTCTTGGGAATAGGAGTGACCCTTGAAATCTTCCATTGTGGTGGGTATAATCCGGTTTTTAAGGATTGATTAAATATAATGTAATAATGGTAAGCAAAAATGTTTTTTAAAACTCTTCAAAATTTCTGGAGGAATGTTGTCAGGCCCTACCGAACTACTAAGTTTAAGTTTACTTATTCCTGACATGACATCTTGAGGAGTGAATTTAAATATATTTATATAATTACTGCTAACATAAGTATCACAAAGGGAAGCCTTTTCAACATCAAGTTGCGGAACATCGGGAAGATAAACGCTAACAAAGAAATCAGCGAAGGCGTCAGCCGCGCGAACACCTGAAAATTTTTCATCGTTGTATGTAACACTCGGCTCAAAACCACCTTTTGAGCGTAAGCTGGTAATATGTTGCCAGAAATTACGCGGATTGATTCTTAAATTATTTTCTATCATTTTGGTATACGATGCATAAGCAAGTGCCACCCCTGTTTTAAGGCTAGCTCTCAAATCTGAAAAGTTTTTATGGGCTACTGTACATTTAGTGCGCTTCCAGGCAGCATGCCACTTGAGCTTAAATCTAGTGTCCTGAATGATGTCTTTAGTGAACCACACTGGATAACGCCTACTTGTAGCTTTACATCGACGTTTCTTCGGTACACAAGCATCGAAGATGGAATAAATCGACTCATAAAAGTATTTTGTAGCTAAACATACATCGTCAGCCTGTACAACCTTCTCCCATGAATTTTCCGAAAGTAAATCAAAAAGCTTATCTCGGTTACATTTTTTGAAATTCCAGTCTTTGCTGGCATCAATGTTGCTTGGTTCCATGACATCAGAAATATGTGTAGATTTAATTTTAATATCAATATCTAATGGCGGGTGATAATTGTCAGGTTTAACTATTCCATCCGTGACAGCGACAAAGGTATCAATCGTGTCAGCGTTCTCTTGGACCAACATCACATCTAGCATACCTCCATTCGAATTATTCACCACATTCTTCTCATTCAGGCAACAAAAAGATAAAAAGTAAGAATAATAGTTAACAATAGACAAAGAAGCACTGTTCAAATTTAGATCTCCTAGAATTAAAACAGTTCCTTTTAAGTTAGGTACAAAACTTTCGACTTTACAAAACCAGCGCATGTAGTCCGCGTCTTTAGCACTTGGTTTAATGTATACCGTACACACGTAAATAGTACGACCACACCATGTAAAACTTGCCCACAGATCTTCACCACAGTCCGTTTCAAATTCGCGGAGCCGTCGCAACACAACAGGCGACCGCGCGGCGAGTAGAACACCGCCGCACGGCGTGGCTCGGTCACGACGTAGAATATTCCAGTCACCTGGTGATACTTCCGCGTCTTCAACAGACTCATCAAGAAATGTTTCTGTTATCGCAACGACATTATGTTCCATCAACAGTAAATTGTTTCGCCACATACATAGTTTGGTTTTTATACCTCTCACGTTCTGGTAAAAACAATGTAAGTTAGAGAGTTTATGTGCTACGAAAGGGCAAATTGTTGGCCGGAGAGCTGGGCTGGAGTGGTTTTCCGTTCTGCTTATGTAAACTGGCTGATCTTTTATAATTCACCCAGGGCCTTATCTTTGCATTGACCGGCCAGACATCAGCTGAGTGAAACATTTCATAGCTAGCAACGGGTACCTTGTAAGATTTGTAGTCACCCTTCGACGTTAACATTTCAACCGTACATGCACCTGTATTTGCTGGACATAGCTGCTGCAGGTAGTTACGTATCTCATCAGCACCCGATTCCATGTTCCACAAATGTAAATATTTGCGTGGTTCAACTGCCTTTAATGAAGTTACGGTAGGTCCAGCAATACCACAAATTGAAGTCATTTGTCGATGTTTTCGAGTTACAGTCGTCCACTGGGAAACAGGCACCTTGAGGGATTCACCGATAGCATCCACGTTGGTCGTTATAGTCGGAGTTGATTGGTCAGTCCTCTTAGACTGGCTAAGGTCAATGACCTCAGGTTCGAGTTGAGAACACGGGAATAGCTGGGTAGTCGGTTGCGGTTTCTGTTGTTTACGTTTCCTCTGTTTCCGTTGCTTCGACTTAACTTTGTTTTTTGATGCTTGGATTAAAACGGAAGTGCTGTCAGTCGGTATGGACGGTTTCGTAGCGAGTGTAGAGACGCTAAGAGAGTTCGATCTCTCGTTGGTGAGTAACTCTAGTCTTTCTTTCAGGTAATCTATATGGGACAATTGACTCTCCAATTTTACCTCATGGCTCGCAAGCAACGATACTGCAGTTGTAAGCCGTGCCTCTATCTCATTCATTTCCCGTTTCAAGCTGTTTATTCCAGGCGAAAATTCATGCGGAATTTTATTTTCTTTTGAGATAAAAAAAAAAAATCATCGCTATGTGTATTTTTGCTCAGTGTGGTACTACAGGCGTTGGGTGATATTATTTCATCATTACCGGATTTTCTGTCGAGCAATGTAGATTCCTCCGATAGTATCAAAGTATCTGATTTGCCTTGTACCGTCAGTGTTAAATTGGCATTATTGACTGGTGCCATAAGTGGAGAATCCTTCGATCTTGTTGGCGCAGAGAAACTGTTATTTTGTTTGGTTTTATAACCTAGTTAAAAACATAATTATGATTTTCCGTCAGCAGAATTTGTAAGTGGGCGACTAATGTGCTTAGACATCAACAAAATCGAGGATATGTAGGGCAGGCCAGTGTTTTGTTGAGTAAGCAATAAACACGGAAGTCTGGCCTTGATAATGACGCTCTAGGCGCCCTCGTAGTCGATAGAGTTGATGTACCTGTACTCTGCTATTTTTCTAGCAGGGCGATCAGCGTCTCCCGTTTTATGGTTATTGGGCTTTTTAAAGCGTGAGCAAGTAGCACATTTCGGGGTGTCAGCTTTCTTCGGGCACTCTGACATCGAGTGTCCTTCTTCTCCGCAGTAACCACACGTAGATTTCAGCTCTCTGCATGTTTTTGCTGCATGACCATATTGTTGGCATTTGTAGCATCTCGTAACCAGGGTGAAGTCCCTGATAGGGCAGGACGTCGAATTTATAAAGAGCCTTGATTGAGATAATAAGGCTTTGCGTATAATCGCTGTAACTTCAATGATATAGTTACAGGTCGACGCATCTTTCTTCCCAGATTTGTGGCTTAATTTAACCAAGCTCAAAAAGGACTCCATAGGCAGTGCTGGTAACTTATCGGCTACGTTCTGTTCGTAAATGCACTTAAAGACTTCAGTTTCAGCCAAAGTAGTCGGCACACCTACAACCACGATCCGAGGTTTGCGCTTGTTGGGTTAGTCGGCGGTAAGTCCAGATGTAGAGAGCTGGACTGCGTGCTTGAGTTTATCAGCGTCGTGTTTCGTCTCTGTACTAACAATAACGCCTCCATTTTTGGTCTTGCGGACACCACGCACATGCAGCTTCATTTGATCAGGGTGAATGATTTTTTGCACGAGGTCTTTAGTTTCGTCACTAGACTTTAATTTATCGTTGGGATAAATAGCTATTGAGCTGAAATTGTTCGGTCGAATGAAATCATTTGCCCCCTTCTTCACCATATCGGCAAACGAAACAATTCCCGCAGAACCAGAGTCCTTAATCGTCTGTTTGAGCTCCGAAATATGTTCTGTCAGGTCTCGCTTTTCTTGAAGAGCATCAACCGCGTTATACGCGTGAATGGCTTTCTGCTTAAGCGACTGATATAAGACTGCCAGTTGAGAGGTTCCAGATCCAACTTTACGGCATAGGTTAGATATTTTCATTTTTTGGTCCGAGTTGAGTTTTCCTTCCGCGGCAATAGAACAAACTTCGTTTAAGTGTTGGTCGATGGCTGACATCCATTTTTGAATCTCGGGAGTTGAAACAACATCACCCGCTGAGATTTGCGTCATCATATTAGACGGCGAGGCGGATGGGTGCACTGGCCCCCTTGGGTTAAAGGGGCTGTTATCCATTTGATATTTTTATCAGTTTACTATTTTGTATCCATAATTCACTGTAACTACACACTAAGCAAAAATTTCAGTTGCATTACGTTAGCAATGCACTAAAGGAGGTCACTATTATTAGAGTAGGTAATTATTAAATATTGCTGTAAGCGACGCGCTCTAAATTTCTTTAATTGTATTTAAACTAAAAAATAAGTAACATCTCTAGTTACTAGGCGGGATACGCTGACATGCTTGTCACACTGCGGGCCCCCCGCCAGTCTGCCACCGATCGTTTATAAATGCGCACGTCTCCGAATACAACATTTTGCGCATGCGGCCATATTGTTATTTAGCTATAGACGCATTAAACAGTTTTAAAAGTTTTACCCGTGTTTTCGTTGTGACAACAATCAGTTTTCTGCAGAACCACCCCTAACATAGTGGTCCTTCGAGCGGTTCTACAATGATCCACACTCCAGGTGTAAAAACACGGCGAGCAAAAATGCTACAGGAACAACATGTTTCGCAACAGAATAAAGCTGCAGAAAACACTCAATCTGAGCAGCTCGGGCATATTGTGTCGCAACGTTTGTTTCCCGATGTACCGGGAAGCAGCATAAAGTCGGAACCGCTGCCTCAAGTCGCAAAAACGGCGGTAAAATCTGTTGCGTCATCGTGCAAATCTACGCGAGAAAGCAAAAAGAAGCTGTTGCAGCTGGAAGCCGCTAAACAAAAAGCTGCTATTCGGATCGCGCTCATTAATCAAAGCCTGGATGCCCAATTGGCAGCACTCGACGACGAGGAAGAACAGTTGGAATACAGTTCACAACTTGATGAGAAGGAACTTCCTTGCAACGTGGAGGATTGGGTTATCCATCAAAGTAACCACAAGGAACCCCTACAGGAGCAGCAAGCCCCCGGGAAAGGAATAATAATGGGCGAGCTGCATGCACGAGTACCGTCGCTATGCGCCGAGCACGTGGATGGCCGGCCGCGCGCCGCAGCGCCGCCGCCACCGCCGCCGCCCGGCGACTCCGTGACTGTGCTTAACAATACGGTTCATATGTTGGCTAGTGCTTTGAAGGATATTTCCACTAACTGTGCAAACAACGTGTCTCAAGCCAGTTTGCTCAGCCGCATGAGCACACCGAGAGATTTACCTGAATTTTCTGGTGATCAGTTGGATTGGCTTCAATTCAAACAATCTTACGACGAGTCGACGGCGTTGTGTAATTTCACACCAAAAGAAAACCTATGGAGGCTTCGAAAGTGCCTACGAGGGCAAGCGAAAGATGCAGTCGCTGCATTGTTCATAAGCGCCACGTCACCTGACAAAGTAATATCGACATTGGAGCTACGGTTTGGAAACCCCGACTGCATAATTTCCAGAATAATTCAAGACATAAAGAAGCTTCAGTCCCTACAACAGGAATATCATAAAGATATCGTCGCGTTTTCTGTGAAAGTGCAAAATGTAGTGGAAGCAGTACGAGCAGTTGGACGCAAGGAGTACCTACACGGTGTCAATATTGTCTCGATGATTCTGTCCAAGCTCCCAGCAGTGCTTATCTCTAAGTGGTCCGACTACAGCTATAAAATGATCATCGAAGGAAGTAAACCAAGGTTGGTGATTTTATCAGATTTTTTGTATGAAGAAGCTGTAAAGATGTCCACCACTGCAAGTATTTTTACTACATTTCGAAGTGATCAGCCTCTGAAAAATAAGTCAAGTACGTGCACACGCACACAGACCGTGCTTGTTCAAGACGAAGAACGTAACGCTAATTGTTTGTTTTGCCGCGCAGCGGTACATAATCTCAGCGACTGCAAACAGTTTAAAAAAGCACTACGTAAAGTACGGTGGCAACATGTTAAAAAGCACGGCCTGTGCTACAAGTGTTTAGTATCGAAACACGACAGAAAGACGTGTTCAGCACCCGTGTGTGACAAGGACGGCTGTAAAGAGGAACATCATCGTCTCCTGCATTTTACGAGTAAGCAACAACGTGAGCGCACCAGCGCTGATAACAACAATGCGTCAGCTACGAGTGCCACGACGTCGGCTGACCTGCAACGAGCCGAGCCTACCGCGTCGTCAGAAACAACAGCTTACATTAACGCGACTGACAATAAAGTGTTGTTAAAAGTGATACCTATTCGAGTGCACGGACCTAACGGAATCGAACACGCGACCGCGCTACTCGATGACGGCTCAAGTGTGTCGCTCATAAGCGCGAGCCTCGCCGAGCGCGTCGGGCTGCGCGGCAAGCGCGAGAAGCTGTCAGTGCGCGGAGCGTGGAATGACGCGATGATATGCGAGTCTACGATTGTGAATATGAACATTGCTGGGTATGATAATAGATTACATAATAATATAAGAATGCGGTGCGTTAAAGAATTAAGTTTGCCTATTCAAAAGTTATCTGTTATAGATTGCAATAAGTATTCACACCTAAAGATTATTAAAGATAAATTGTGTACCTCAGATTTAAAACCTGATATATTAATAGGTCAAGATAATTATGACTTAATTGTACCTTTGAAATAAAGTTAGGTAGTGTAAATGAGCCGTCCGCTACACTTACCCCCCTAGGTTGGTGTGTACATGGTAAGGTGCGCATGTCGCGGAGTGGCGCCGCCGCCCGGGCCGCCGCCGGCACTCGGTCCGCCTGCGCTGAGGCCGCCCTGACCATCACGGAGAACGAAGAGGTGAGTGATAGTTCATCGCATGATAGTCTACTTCAAGAAATCCATGATGAGGTTCGACGTTCCTTTGCATTGGATGCCATGGGTGTGTCCGGTAAGCCGCGCCAGAATGTTGACGATTTGCGCGCCATCGATCAGCTTGAGCGATCAGCGGTGCTCGTTGACGGACGCTGGCATGTAAGCTTAAGGAGTCAAGCCGCACTATGCCGGACTCGTACCCTAACGCACGAAGAAGGTTGAAAGGTATTGAAAGAAAGATGGGAAAGGATACAGGGTTTGCTAAACGGTATGAGGAACGCGTTCGTCATTTGTTAGAAAATGATTACGCGCGGGAACTCGTGGTAAATGACGTCACATCGAATACGTGGTACCTACCTCATTTCGGTGTTGACAACCCAAACAAAGGCAAGCTCCGGCTGGTCTTCGACGCTGCAGGTAAAGTAGATGGTTCCTGCCTTAATGACTATTTACTCACAGGACCTGATCTCTTGTCATCACTGCTTGGTATAATGCTGCGCTTCAGGGAAAATAAAGTCGCAGTAACAGGTGACATAAAGAACATGTTCCTGAGGGTTAAAATTCACGCCGAGGATCAGCACGCACTAAGGTTTCTGTGGAGAAGCAGCCCTTCAGAAAACATCAAAACGTATGTCATGCATTCTTTAATTTTTGGAGCTAATTGTTCACCGTTTGTAGCTCAATTCATTAAGAACAAGAACGCTCGCCGCTATGAGTCATCCTTGCCGTCCGCAGTCGATGCTATTTACCATTCACATTACATGGATGATTATATAGATAGTTTGCAGGATGAAAGTACTGGCTATTGATATGGTGAGAAATGTTACTGAAATTCACAGGGCCGGTGGGTTTGAAATCAGAAACTGGACGAGCAACAGCGTCGCGGTTTTAAACAGCATGCCAAAGGAGACCTTAGGTTCTGCCGCAGTAAAGTTCAAAGTCGGTCAGCAATATGGAGGTGAGCGAACACTGGGACTTATTTGGTTTCCTGCAGATGATATGCTTGGGTTTGACGTGTCACTAAAGCGCATCCCAAAAGATATCACTCAGGGAAACGAACGACCCACAAAAAGGATTATGCTACGGGTTATTATGTCTATTTTTGATGTCTTAGGATTTCTAGCCCCCTTCACTATTCAGGGTAAAATCCTGTTTCAGGATACCTGGCGGCTGAATATTGGATGGGACGATAATGTTCCTGATAACATTTACGAAAGGTGGGTAAAATGGATTGACCTAATTAACGTTATCAGCACACTTCGCATTCCAAGGTACCATGCGATGCCTGCATGCGCTACGAAGGTAGCGTGTGCGAGCGAGATGGAAGCCACTCCCACGCCGCCGCCACAAGCGCGGCTCGCATCTTACAGTGCTACGCCTTGTGCTACGGGCTACGAAAGCGTAGCGGCCGATAGCAGTGCTACGAGTTTGGCTACAAGCGAGTCTGTTTATAGCAACTTACATCTTCACGTATTTAGTGACGCATCCACTAAAGCGCTGTGTACGGTAGCATATTGGCGCTGGGAAACGCAAGGTAAAATACATGTTTCCTTTATTGCGGGTAAATGCAGAGTGGTACCTGTGAAACCTATGACGGTACCTAGATATGAGCTTCAAGCGGCATTGTTAGCAGCAAGGCTAGCTAACACTATTGGTAAGGAACATAGATTAACTCCAGTACGTCGATTCTTTTGATGCGACTCCACTACGGTTCTCCATTGGATTCGTAACAATACACGTACCTATAAAGCGTTCGAAGCGAACCGTCTTGGGGAGATCGATGAATTGACACGTATTGACGAATGGAGATACGTTCCAACGAAGCTAAATGTAGCTGACTTAGCTACAAGGGAAACTTTCAATCCTACTTTGTATTCTGAGTGGCTAGTCGGTCCGACTTTCCTGTGCCTTGATGACGCGTCATGGCCCAGGGATGTCATCCAGCCGGAAACGCACGCGGCATGCGAAGAGGTAACAGCTGTTGTTCAGGAACACTCAGCTTATTCACCGGTTCCAGATCCGGTACGATTTTCTTCTTGGCTGCGCCTTCTAAGAGCGTCAGCCGCTGTTTTCAAATTTGTTGACAGGTTAAAAGGTCTTCCTGGCAGCGGCTATAGTGTGCACATGATCGAGCGTGCAGAGCGGCAGCTATTGAAACACGCACAAGGGGAGTCGTTTGCTGAGGATTTAGCTGCGATAAGCAATGGTAAGGCGTTGTCTAAAAATAGTCGGTTACTTACACTCTCACCGTTTTTAGACGAGTATGGCTTGCTTCGCGTGGGCGGTCGGATCGATGCTGCTGCAGATGTCGCCATGGAGGTAAAGAGGCCTGTAATATTGGATGGCCGGCACCCTGTGGCTCGGCTGATTGTCCGGCACTACCACGTGAAGGCAGCTCATGGAAATCAGGAAACAGTAGTCAACCTGCTGAGGGAAAAATATTGGTTAGTGAAACTTAGACCTACCGTGAAGACTGTAGTGTCGCAATGCATGCTGTGCCGCATCAAAAAGTGCAGGCCGCTAGTTCCTCGCATGGGTGACTTACCTCAGGCTCGTCATCATCAGCGACCCTTCTCACACTGTGGTCTGGACTTGTTTGGACCGATGGAGGTGACAGTCGGCAGACGGAAGGAAAAAAGGTATGGTGTTCTTTTTACCTGCTTAACGTTGCGTGCTATTCACGTTGAGACTGTTGCTTCTCTCACGACGGACTCGTTGATCATGGCACTGCGTCGGATGGCAGCGAGACGTGGCTGGCCACGTCACCTGTACTCCGACAATGGTACAAATCTAAAAGGTGCTGAAAAGGAACTCCAACGGTCCATGCAGGACCTGGATCAAGAGATACTGAAAGACGTGGGTGTCAACAATGGGATGGATTGGACTTTCATCCCTCCAGCCAGCCCCCATTGGGGTGGGGCATGGGAGCGATTGATTCGCAGCGTCAAGTCGTCGCTCAAAGTTGTTTTGCTCGAGCGGGCACCAAGAGACGAAGTGTTGAGCACACTTCTAGCAGAAGTTGAAAATATGGTGAACAGTCGTCCCTTGATGCACGTTTCGGTAGACCCGGAGGGCGTAGAATCCCTCACCCCCAACCACTTCTTGCTGGGTACGTCGTCGAACTTACTGACCTGTACTTACGCAGACACTGGCGTACAAGTCAACGATTGGCCGACATGTTCTGGCACAGGTGGGTAAAGGAGATTTTACCTGACCTTCTACCTAGGCGAAAGTGGAATACGGAGCAGCCACCGCTTCGAGTAGGCGACCTCGTATTGGTTGTGGACCCAAACTCAGCCCGCAACTCGTGGCCAAAGGGACTCATCACTGAGGTGTTCCCAGGTAAGGACGGTCGTATCAGACTCGTGGAAGTGAAGGTGGGGTCCCGGACCTGGCGCCGCTCCGCGGCACGCGTCGCTCCTATCACTCTGGTTGATGAGTGCTATGAAAGCACTAGGGTGGGGAATGTAAGCGACGCGCTCTAAATTTCTTTAATTGTATTTAAACTAAAAAATAAGTAACATCTCTAGTTACTAGGCGGGATACGCTGACATGCTTGTCACACTGCGGGCCCCCCGCCAGTCTGCCACCGATCGTTTATAAATGCGCACGTCTCCGAATACAACATTTTGCGCATGCGGCCATATTGTTATTTAGCTATAGACGCATTAAACAGTTTTAAAAGTTTTACCCGTGTTTTCGTTGTGACAACAATCAGTTTTCTGCAGAACCACCCCTAACAATTGCTAACGAGCACGTCTGTACACTGTGAATCGTCAGAGTCGAGGAAAGATGACTCCTTTGCATCGTCGTCTCTTGATACCTAATATCTGAGCCGCTTCCTCAGTTATTAAGGATATCTAGGACCCTTGATCGATCAAAGCGCGCATGGTGTGGTAAGTTCCATCCACACTTTTGACCTTTAGCAGAGCAGTCGCTAGCAATATCTCCGCCTTTTCCTCTTGAGAGGCATTCACGTTCCCCGCCACGGGTTCATTGCGCTTTACGTTTTGTTTCTCAACATTGTTACCGCTTAACGACGGAGTTGATGCATTGGCTAATTTCGTAAATGCGTCATGTAAAATGGTGTTATGTTGATCTTGGCATTTTCGACATGTTAGATTGGAGGTGCACTGATTTCCGAAGTGGCTAAATAAACAATTTGTGCAAAGTTTCAATTTGTTTGCAGTTTTGAAGGCAATTCTCGCGCATGTCGCATGCGTTATTGTCATGCGACTCGTACTTTTCACTCGTAAAAATCAACTTTTCACTCGTAAAAATCAAGTCAAGCTATTCTCGCCATGTCGGTTCGAGCATTTCTCGCAGGAAGGCCACGCGACATGTCTTAGTTTACATGCGACATGCAAAGAGTGGTCGGGAGCAGTCGACATGTTGTCGGCAATCGTACAAACGTCAAATATCATTCATTATTGTGTCAATTGAAGTGAAAGAACATAATATGAAAATATTTTATTAAGCAAATTATTTCTAGAAGCAAAAATGAGTGAGGAATTTTTAGTTCAATTAAGATAGAAAGAAAGAAAGAAAAAAAAATTGTTTATTCTGCACAAACTAAACGCACAATACAAAATAAAAAAATGTTCAATTCATCCAAAACATCGTAGAAGACGCTGCAAATGCCACAATGGAGCCACTACGTCGACAACGTTCTGATATTCTGGATACTGTGGACTCATTTGACCTTACCGAGGCAGTATTTAAAAAGCATTTCAGATTAAATAAAAATCTAGCAGAAATGCTTATAACAATGATACAATCGGTGATAGAATGCAGAACAAATCTAGACGTTACAACAAAGGTTAGTATAAAATATGGTTGTACGGTAAGCCTACTAACATTATCTCTTCTTTCCTGACTCAGCTGATACAACAAGAATACTCGTAAAAGAAAGTTCGAGTACGAAAACTAGACTTTTCTTTTATTTTTGTTTCATAAGCTTGTTGTGTGTTTGCACATAAATAGTTCATCATCTGCCTAGTCTTTTCCTAAGTTGGGGTCGAACCAGATGCCGCCGAATACCAGTATTTTACATAGAGTGACTGCCCATCTGTACTCCACAACCTAGTTACACGTACTACGGTACCTTTTGGTAAACCTGGTCCCAGGTCCCAGACTATAAATTGTACAAATAGGTATATACATTTAATGAATAATTGTGTTATTGCAGGTGCCTTACATTTTTTTGGTACGGGAAGCTACCACAGGGAAGAAGGAAGGGGGGGGGGGAAGTCCACAGGAGTTGCTTAGCAGGAGTAATAAATGATAATAGTATCTACTGATCAAGAACATTTTTTGACTTAGAATATTGAGATCGGAAGTGGATGCAAAGCCTTTCGACAATGATATTTAAAAGCTGAATTAAGCAAATGCTTTGGACGCAAGTGTTACAGTTTTGTTATGAAATAAAACATGTTTTTAGTTTTCAATATTGATTTATTGATTTTCTTAATTTTCAATGTCTTCTTTTATTAAAATATTGTCGGGAAACTGAGCTATCTATATAAAAGCCCGTTCAGGATGACCATCAGGTAAGGGACGAGAGCGCCTGCCTTTTCTTATTGTGATAGAAATGCCACAACACACCGAACAAAACTGATTGATGACCCAGCTGACGCTCACCAATGTTGTGCTTGTTTCTGTTATTCAATTCTATCAGTATGTAAAAGGTTGATGCATTTTTGGCAAATTTAGTTATCAGGTTTAAAGGTTCCTAAGCTATCAGTGTTCTAATCATGTGCAAAGTAGAATAATCCGTTATGAACGAGCCAAGTCTTTAAAATCAGGAAATTCAGAGAAAGTAAAGCCCCAATAAAATAAAATACGATAACACACTGGTTAATAGAACGGAGCGAAACCACAGAGTACATTTTTAGTTCAGACGTCCTGTCAGTCAACACTCAACACTTTGTCGAAATTGACAGAAGAATAGAATCTTCTGTCAATTTATTAAGACATTGTCAAAGTGTGTGGGAGGTTTTATTTGGGCTGCCATCAACAAAGAAAATATATGTACTAACATTAAATAGTTTATAATTTTTCTCCTATATGACCCTCCTCCCTTTAAGAGAAAAATTATAAACTATTTAAAAATATTATTTTCAATAGTTCCATATTTTTGTCGCTTTTATTTAGGTGTAGTTTGGTGCGGGTTAGATTTTTCTTCTTATAAAAAACCAACGTCCCCACAAAAAGCGGACATCTCCTTTACCCCACAATTTGTGAAAAAACCGCACAATTTGTGAAAAATTTACTTCACAGTTTGTGAAAGTGGAAAACAAGATAAAGTCTGAAAGTGACTGATAAATCGATTATCATCGGTATAGGCATGTGATGTATGGAAGAAGACATGCTCCTGCTATCTAATTGCGTAACACATTTTCTTAAATGAATATGACTAATCTGTTTGATTTTGTCACTTCAACAACATTCAATTGCGTTATTCACGTTGTTAAGCGATTAGCAATCTGTTTCAAAATGATTCAGATTGTCATTGATCGTGTATTACGCAATTGGGCTGATGCTGAACTCAAATAAATTGCGATTTGGGCAAGAGGTTGACGATGGATGATGATGATGTGATTTTAATTACCTACCATGTCTTATGTGATAGTACCTATTTTCTTGCTTTATGAGTAAATACAACATGTTTATTTTTAATTAGCTTTTATTGATTTTAGTCTATATTGTCTTGAAATTAAACAAGCTTCGTATGAATGTTTCGCTAAAAATTAGAAACATTCATACGAAATTAATGTTTCTAATTTTTATCGGTTTTGGTGTTGGTGTCCAATCTGTTCGTCCTGTAGCTACAGTCCAATACCGACGTAAATTATCCTCTTTAAGAAAACTGCAACAAACCATTAATCTTTTAGATATATTATAATACACACTGCAGAATACATATTTCCCATAATAGTGGGTAATAATTTATAGAAAAGTTTGGCAACACCAAAATTCATGTTAGAATTTAATCATTGTTAATTTTGCGATTTTTATCGATGATTTTACGTCTAGGGTATATTATACACAATGTATAAACACAATAAAATGTTATTGCAAGCCTAATAACTGATAAAAACGGGTGTACTTACGAATGAAAAGACAAGTCGGGCATTTTCCTTCCACTATCACTTTTACGCCCTATAAACAAAACAGCGCACCATTCTTTAAAAAAAAGTGTTGGTCTAAATTGTTCACAACATAAAATAACATAAATTTATTAACTTAGAACACATAAAAACTGAATTTTTCAGGAAGACGATAATACTGTCAAAATTTGTTTATCAAAATATTGAGCTAAAACGTGACACGCGCCGTGAAAAAAAAATCCCATCGTTCTGTCTCATTTCTTTACACGACATCGGCATATGTTACTCTTTTTCTTGTGTGAATGCGACAAAAGTTATCAATTAGTCTCTAGTATTCTCTGTCTACGTTTTGGACGTAACGGATATTGCTGACATCACAGTTGTCAAAATCAGTCAAGTGCATTCCGTTGTTGATATTTTAGAGAAAATTTATTAAAAAAAAATCATAAAATGGTGTTACGAAATTCATAATGTATTATTTTTTGATAAATGTTTATGAAATACATATAAAATGTTGTTCAAAACCTTTTATACGCTTATCAATCATTTTTAATATTAAGAACATCTATGGTTGCGTTTAAAAAGTATCACCGTTACCTGTGTGGAATGGATCGCTACGCGAGACTTTTAAAGTGCGTTTCATCTAATAACATAAACAACAACAACATACAATTATAAATGCCGTGTTGGTTATTGCAGAGAGGGCATTTTATGTTCGACATGTGCATCGATTTCGCAACTGCTCTATTTCCATTGCTTTTGTTGTTTGAATTGTTGTAATTATTTTTCTTATTGTTAGATGTTTGATTTTGATAATTGTTTTGATAAGAAGTCTTCGACGGTACATTATCTTTGCGGCGAACTGTTTCCAGAGATGAAAATTTTGTTTCAAAAAATTCTAAGAACTCTGTAAGAACAGGTAGTTCTTTTGAATTCTTCAGCGACTCTATGTATTCTGTGTATGTTTCTGTATCTAGCTTTTGACCTAGAACGTGTACGATCATTGGGTCCCACGAGGTGATATCAACTCCCAAGTTTTTGATTGCATTAAGACATTCCAGCGTAGTGTCATGCATTCGCTTGATCTGCTGTATCGATTGCTGTTGTATGTTTGGCAGGCCTAGCAAAATGTTCATATGGGACGAGAATATTAGTTTCTTGTTATCATACCGATGGTTGAGAATATCCCAGCACACCAAATAGTTATCGGTGCTTATCGATAGGTGTTGTATAAGTTTCTCAGCTTCTCCGCGAACCTTACCCTTTAAATACTGCATCTTTTGGCCGCTTGATAACGAGGGGTTGTTGTGTATAGCTTCCGTAAATAGATCTCTAAACGATACCCATTGGTTGTAGTTCCCGTTGAAGTTCGGTATCTCCAGTTGAGGTGTTGATTTTTCCCGGTGTGCGACTGACCACATTTTCGTGTTGACAGCCCTTTTCAGGTTGTTGAATTTTTTCTCATACTTATCGTACATGTTGTTATATTGTTCGTTCTCTCCCTCCAGTTCGATCTCAATGTCCCAATGTAATCGGTCGATAGCTGACCATCTAGCCTGTAGTGACCTCAATACGTCCTCAAATTCCCACTCATCTGAGATAGAGTCCACATCTATGTTTGCGGTTGTACGCACAAAGGCTTTAAAATTCGCATACTGTCTTTTCAACAGATCGTCTAGCTTGCTGTTTGGCTCCATGTTCACCTGCTGCACTCGTCGGTCGCTCAGCTGCCTTGAACAACTTGGTCCCTCCTCTCCTTTTTTGTCTTCTGCACGCATACTCGATGCCGATGGTGATCTGTCTCGAGCTGTTGGTTGTTCACCTGTTGACAGGCTTCCTGTTTTCATGAACCGCAGCTGATACTGTTGGTTGATCAACGCCTTGGTTGACTCATACACCGTCCTTGTTTTCTCGTACTCTCGATCGATAAAATAAGGATCAGTCTTACTTACCTCCCCCTCAATCCGCTCATGATTAATTTGGTAGTCATTCCAATAACTCTCCAAAGTGTTAAGCTTCCGCCTAAAGTAATCTACTGTTTTCCTATCAGCACTGTCCTTTTTCAAGTTAATGCCAAGTTTTATGATGCTGTCATAGATCATTGATTGCGTTTCAATGAGTTCTGACATTGTTATGGGAGGTTAAACTGCAGTCCTTACTGACTAAAAATAAGGAAATTTATTACTTGTTTTCTCCGCTGCTAGGTTTCAGCCCTTGCTGCTACTTCCCTGTTCTTCTCCAATGTTCGCTCCGACTGCTCCACGACGTACACACACTGTTGTTTGTTACGATAGTTCAGATCTCGCACACCAAAAATTCCTAATTTCCGAAATTACGCGACGCGTGATCCGATCCGGCTCGAAGGACCAAAAATATGTCGGGGTACGTAGCAAAGTGTCCGTGTTTTTGAGGAGAAACTAATGTTAATGTTGAACACTATTTATTGAGTCAATTTCAAACTGTTCTTAATGTTAAAATGTTAATGAAATGTTGATGAATACACCCGGCTGACGCGGTAGACAAAAGTGCATTGAATCTAATATAAATGAATAAGTAATAAGTAATAAAATTAGGTCAACTCGTCACGCCGATATTGCTAACTAAGGTGTTCGGTGAAAACGCCGAACAATCGTCCTACTTGCAATTATATATTGGAAGTTCCTGCTTCTATCAGGAAAATTATGATGGACCAAGGCCGAATTTTCATAAACTGGACATCATGTCCAGTGAGAGATTTTACTATTGTGACCAGGTGTTTTAACTGCCAGCAGTTCGGACACGCCGCCAAATTTTGTAGAGAGACGAGCCCTACTTGCAACCTCTGTGGCGAAACAGGACATTCTTTCAAGGAATTCAAAAATAAAGATTCTCCACCTCAATGTGCTACCTGCAGACGTTTCAAGAGGAAAAATGATCATCCAACTGGTGATGTAAATTGCCCAGCACGTAAATATGCAGAGGACAATTATATTAATTCCATTGACTATGAAGGCGCCTAGGAGCGCCGCCGACTACCTAGTCAGTTAAGCACTTATATAGTAGGTTAACTTTTACATATAATTGTTTTTTTATGGCCAATCAGCTTATCTCTGATCTAGATGGGTTTTCCGTGTCTGAAGCAAAAATCTGTAATGTTGAGGAGTGCAAAAAATTAGTCTATACTGGGGATAAAACATTGACTTTACTTACACAAAATATACGCAGTATAACCCGAAATTTTAACGGTTTCCAAGTTTTGTTGCAAAATCTAGATTTAGGCTGCGACATTATCGTTCTAACAGAATGTTGGCTATCCAACCAAACCGCCAATATACCATCTCTCGATGGCTTTAATCTTCACAAAAGCGATAGAACATTCAACCAGAATGATGGCATAGTGGTTTATATTAAAAATAATTTAAGAACATTAGTAGATGAACCCCATTTTCTAGACTGCAACTGCTTAGTAATTAAAATGATTCCCGATACAGTAATTATGGCTATTTATAGGCCTCCATCCCAAAGTATTGATGGGTTTTTGGATTCGCTTAACAGTAACTTAGAAAAATTATCTTCGTTTAAAAATATCGTACTGGTCGGTGATATCAACATAAACATTGCTGCCGAAAAAATCGATACTCATTCACATAACTACCTTAATATTGCTCATTTCATGGACTATTACCAGCTCATTATCACCCAACCCACCAGAGCGGCTCTTGTCTAGACCATATCCTTATAAAATCGAAAAGTCCATCCAAAACATTGGTTACTAATTCGTCACTTACCGATCATCAAGCTGTTTTGCTAACACTACTAATATCTTCACCTAGAAATAAGTGCATGCGCAGCTATACTAAACTCAATATGACGAGTCTTGAAACTGATTTTCGCGGAAATGATTTCGACCCCGTTTACAATTCACATGATCCAAATGTTTCTCTACAATATTTTCTGAATTTTTTACAAGCTACGATAAGGAAAAATACATTTACTAAAGTAATACCTAGAAAGTATAGTAATATTAAACCATGGATTACGCCCGGACTTGTTCGCTGTATCAGAAATAGAGATAAACTTCACCATAAATCGAAAAAAGCACCCGATAATGAACTTCTATCAATTACTTACAAACGATATAGGAATTTCTGTAATAATCTTTTGAAAAAGCTAAAAATCCAATATGATCAAAGTCAACTACAGAAAGCAGGTAAAAACAGTAAACTTATATGGAAATTCATAAAAACTAACACTATTACGTCAAAAAATTCCGAACCTGCTCTTGATCTTCTATCTTCTGAGCTAGGCCCTGCCGCAGCAGCAAATAAAGCTAATAACTTCTTCATTAACGTACGTAACGTACTTAGCAGAAAATACCTTAATAACTAATCGATGTTTTCCCATTCAAAGCCAAACTAAAACGTACGCAACTCGTAACTCTTTTGTGCTACTAGATACTGATGTTAATGAGGTAGTAAGTATAATAGATGGTTTAAAGGAAGTTTGTGCCGTAGGTTGCGACGACATACCTAATAGCATTCTCAAAAGATATAAATCCATCATTGCCCCTCCGTTGACTCACATTTTTCAGTTATGTCTAACAAAAGGAGTATTTCCTAAATTACTTAAAAAAGCCGTAGTCACCCCTGTGTTTAAAGCCGGAGACAAACATTGTGTTAATAACTACAGGCCAATTTCAGTTTTAACAGGCCTCTCAAAGATATTGGAAAAAATTATTAACACTAGATTAGTAAAATATCTTGAAAGCAATAAATTACTTTCTGATCATCAATTTGGTTTAAGGCCTAAAAGATCAACAAGCCAAGCTGTTCACCAACTGACAAATTTTATAAGCACAAACCTGGATAACGGCATGCACACGATAGGGATATTTTTTAGACCTTGCCAAAGCTTTTGACACAATTTCTTGTACTTTGCTATTGAACAAGCTGGAACTGCTGGGAATACGGGGAACACAATTCGAACTATTATCTGATTACCTTAGCGACCGCCATCAGTGTGTAAAAATAGGTCAGTGCATGAGTTCTGAAGTTAAGAATAGCTGTTACGGAATCCCACAAGGTAGTATTTTGGGTCCTACTTTGTTTTTAATTTATGTCAATGACCTGTGCAATTTGACACTCCAAAAGGGTGTAATTATGTCATACGCGGATGACACAGCTCTACTGTTTGCAGCTAAATCAAAGGCCGAGGTCTATGAAGTAGCTCAGAATGGTTTTAATACCGTGTCTAATTGGCTTCATAAAAATCTCTTAACATTAAATACAGATAAAACCAAGTACCTATTATTTACAGTGAGAAACACTAATCCAACACTTACTAATCCTAACATTCAAGCGCATAACAATTGTGATTTTCATTTTGCTAACATTGCATGTACTTGTCCCACTTTAGCTAAAACCGACCATATCAAATATCTAGGCGTCACGATTGACACAAACCTGAATTTCCGCAAACACATCGATTTATTATGCAACAGAGTGCGTAAACTAATGTACATTTTCAAAAATGTACGTAACATTGCCGACTTTGAATTAATTAGACAGGTTTATTTGGCTCTGGTGGTGCCGCTAAATCCATTTTACTGCACCTAGAACGCGCCCAAAGAGCAGTTTTAAAAGTTGCTACTTTTCGTCCATTTAGATTTCCAACACACCAGCTTTATATGGCATGTAAGGTGCTAACAGTACGTCAGTTATTTGTTTTGAATATTCTATATTCTATTCCAACACACTGAACTTTATTTTAACCCAGTACCTTCAGATAGGAGAAGAAAAGATTTGGTTTGTGCTAACACTCAGACTAAACATGCTTTTGCTCGTCGTTTTTATTTATTTTTGGGACCCTACTTGTATAACCAGTTTAACAGAGTGCTAAAGATTTATAGTTTAAGCTATATTAGGTGTAACTTACTAGTACAGGAATATTTGGCAAAACTCAATTATGCAGACACGGAAAAACAATTAGAAATATTAAAATAAAATTTCCATCTACCTACTCTAACATAAGTCTCTTCCTTAACCTAATTAATAATAGTCTCCTCTTTGTTTAATTTAATATTATTTGGTAATTTGCTTAAACATAATATCGCTCCCCCCACCGAATAATATGGTAATGTGGTACTACGACAGTTTTCGTTTTATTGCATAATGGTGTTTAGAGTATTCATTACCATCTTGTATTTATTTTTTTCTATTTTTTATATGTATATTCATAAAAATACACTAATTTCAATGGTATCGTAATGAATATAACAATACTATTCCCATAAAATATTAACACACTTTTTGCACGAATAATACCATAACAAGTTATTACAGATTATGCAATCATTAACTTTTTCGGTAAGCGACGATTACTATTATATTCGCGTAAAGGTGGAATCCGACGGTGCGCCATATCACGGACGGACACAGACGAGGCCGGACGGCAGACGACCACAGATCGCCACGCACCGCGCACCGAGGCGCTTCCGACGGTGCGTGATATTGCGGACGCACGCACGCGGACAAGCCTACGCACACCAATGCTCTTCCAACGGTGCGTTTCGGTCTGTGAAGGCTTTGAGATTAGAAGTCATTTTGTCACTCCAAAATGCATAGCGAAAGAAAACGTATCGCTGCAGCTATATAGATATATATATACAGTATGTTAACTAACAAAGGGCGTTCCCGTTAACCTGCAATAGTATAGCGTGTATACAAACTAAAAAAAATATTACAACTCAAAAAAAAAAAAAAATTGTGTCGTGAAATGTTCACAAAACGATTGAAAAACGTAAAAGAAACACTCTGTACACGCACACTTGTATTTCAACGTAGAAAAATAAGTGTGACAAGTGGGCGTGTACAGAGAGTTTATTTTCCGTAACAATTTAATATTTTTTGTGAATATTTTACTATACAAAAACAAAAAAAAACATATTTTTTTTAATGGTAATATTTTTGTTTGCTATACTATTGCAGGTTAACGGGAACGCCATTTGTAAGTTAACATACTATATATATATAGATATAGATATAGATTTAAAAAATCATAAACAAGCTCGGTCGTCCACTCCATTATTCACACTAGCTGAACAAGAAAACTTCACTAGTTCACTGTACGCGCTTTCAGCGAAATAAATGTTGCAATAACGATATGTTTCGTTTTGAATGATTTAGTTCACAGAATATTTTTTTAATTTAGTTGACTTTATCTATCTGTGTGACTGAAACTGCCCACAGATGTAGCCCTCATATAACAGTAATAAAAACTTTTTACAAAAAAAAAAAAACCTGCTTCCAAAAAAACACTAAAAAGTGAAAAATAACTTCAATTTCGGAAATCGGTATCTTTGCTTTTCAATTTTCGTTTTTGTTGCCTGTAAAGTAACCTCCTCCTTTTTGAATAAGTCTGTTAAAAATAGAGATTTAAGCCGCATGAAGCGAGTGGGATACATGTATGCCAACGGGGCATTTGATTAATTTGACAATATTACTGTATGGAAATATGAAATATCGCTAACTAGTGAACTAAAATACGAGACTCAACCCCCCACACCCCCCGAAACGCCTCACGTAATAAATGAACGTAATAATCAATCCTTTAGTCAGTCTCGGATTCAGGTTCAGGTCTCGGCAGACGTCTCACTCACCGAGGAGCGAGCGAGACACTAAAGTGAACCAAAGTCAACGACCAATTCACCGACCTAACAGTTCTTTCGGCTCGCTTCGGAATACTTCGGATCACATCGGACGAGCGAATCCAACAATAGGCTCGTCTCCGACACAATACGTCATTATAAACTTATCATACGACATACGTCACTGTAAAGGCTCTTACATACTGGCACAACTTTTTAACCGACGAAAAAAAAGGAGGTTCTCAAGTCGACCCTTGTATACATTTAATTATACAAATTTAATATTTTTTTTAATTATGACCACGGATAACTGTTCCCATTTCAAATAGAAAACTAAAATCCACCCCCTTTTTTATCTTGGGTTATCATCAATTGACATTTCCCGCTCTGGGTGGAGCGGGAGGGCATGTCAGACTTTTACTGATTAAAACCCACCCGTGTTTCTACAGTTGCCTATTGCCAAGGTCCCGGTATCCCTTTCGGACTTTTCCGCAACCCTAGCAGGCATCGGTCCTAACGGAACCCGTCAAGTGTGCTGACATCTCTTTGAGGCGCGCCTGGAACACGACACGACGTCGACCCCGGCCTGGTCCTTATCGGACGGCGAGCTACCTATTGCTCGCCGTCCGCAAGCCTGCGCCTACGGTGGCCGGGAATCCACCTGGGATTCCCGACGCCCAGGGTGTCTCCTGCGGCAGCGGTTAGCGGCGTGAGGGCGCTTACCTTGCGTCTCCTTCACGCGTTCCGCCTCAATGCCAGAACGAGGTGACGGCTTCCCATGCCCTCTCTCTCCGTACCATGGCCTGGACCAGGGCCGGAAGCGAGAGGTCATTGCCATCAATCGCCTCCAAGAGTGGTGCTCCGCCCAAGCAGGGCAGACCTCCACCGTATGCTCCAACGTGTTATATGCTCCACCGTGTAAAAAAAATCCACCCCGTAGAAAAAATGGGGTTGATCGATTTTTCACCTACTGAATTTTCAACTGTGAACCGTTTCTGTTGAAATTTCGCACACATACATAATTCTGATTGTTGGAGTGATTAAGGTTCATTATTGATTGTAGGACTTCGTAGAAGAAACACACACGTCTTTACTGTTTGATGCTTTATTCCGTACTGCTTTGATGAGCAAGATAGACGATATATTTGTACCGAACATACCGCCCACCAAAAGGGATTTTAATTCCTTTTACAATTTTCATCTTATAGGCAAATTAAATCAATCTACAAATTAATCATGCAAACATTATGTTCATCAAATATTAATTATTGTACTAAGTAATTAACAGATAAACAATATGTGTAAGTAATTAACAGATAAACAATATATACTCATAATTATCACACATGCAATTAACGATTGTCGATTGGTAGAAAACAGAGCTTGGAGATTGATCTTCTTACAGTATTCGTACCAATCTTTACGCTATAAACCCTAGTGATTCCATCCGATCCTGGGTGTTTGTCCACAATTCGTCCAAAAGGCCACTTGCCAGGTGGCAATCCTTCTGTTTTCATGAGAACAATCTGGCCTATATCAAACTCTTCTTGTATTTTTTGCCACTTTGGTCTTTGCTGAAGTCTGGAGAGATACTCGCACTGCCAGCGGTCCCAAAAGTTCGACAGTACTCGTTGACAGTGTTGCCACCGTGATAAGCTTGATTGGGAGATATCTTTCAGGCTTGGTGACGGTATAGTAACTGGAGATTCCCCAATGAGGGAGTGGCCAGGTGTAAGTACATCCAAGTTGTTTAAATCTGATTCAATAAGTGGGCAAATAGGACGGGAATTAAGACATGCTTCAACTTGACATAATACGGTGGTCATCTCATCGTATGTCAAATTCGTATTCATTATGCGTTTGAGGTGGAACTTCATGGATTTTACTCCCGCCTCCCAGAGGCCTCCAAAATTTGGGCTATATGCAGGGATAAAGTGCCACTGAGTGCCGTCAGCTGCGAGTAGATTAGACATATGATCTCCAAATTCAAAGTTTGCTTCCTTGAACGCCTCTGCAAGTAACTTGTTTGCTCCGACGAAGTTGCGTCCCTGGTCACTCCACAAATCACTACATCTTCCACGACGTGATACAAAACGCCGAAAAGCCGCGATAAAGGCTTCCGATGTCAGATCTCCCACCAGCTCTAAATGATCTGCCCTTGTCGACATGCATATGAAGATGGAGATGTAGGACTTGTTGGTTTTTGCACCTCTGCCTTTGGACATAAGGACATCATAAGGCCCAGCAAAATCAACGCCACTGTGGAGGAATGGACGTGCAGGGGTTACACGCACCTTTGGTAACTCGCCCATTTGTTGGGTCCGAGATCGGGCATTCAACTTGGCACAAACAAAGCACTTATGAAGGTATATCTTTACTAAACCCTTAACTTTCAGAATCCAGTATCTTGACCTCAGGTAATTTAGCATCAGTTGCACTCCTCCATGCAGCGTCTGTTTGTGAGCATCAGCAACGAGTAAGGAGGTGAGTGGATTTTTGTGGTCTAAGACAATAGGATGCAGACGGTCGTGTTCTAAATAGTTAGCGTTTTGTAATCTTCCGCCCACCCTGAGTATCATTTTAGTATCCAGATATGGATTTAGGGTCTTCAAACGGCTTGTATTTCTTACTTCATTCCTTTCTAATAGGTCTTTAATGTCTTGTTGGAATATAACATCTTGTGTGATTTTTATGCAGGTCTGCAGCGAGGCTTCGAGTTCTTCAGTAGTGATCGGGGAATGTACAGGTTCATTTTGTCTTAACCTAAGAAATCTTTTAACATACGTGATAGTCTTCAGTAATTCCGGTAAGTCTTTGAAAGATTCCATTTTTCTGTACAAGTTGTTTTCTCCGCTTTCTCTTGTGAGGTAAGTATTAATGGTTTTTCTACTTTCTAGGTCTGTTTCTTCATTAATTAATATTTCCATGTGTATTTTTTCTTGTTGCAGGTGTTCCGGACCGTGCCACCAGAGTGCATATTTTCTCAATTCAGGAGCCAACATCCCTCTCGATGCGACATCAGCTGGATTTTGTTGTGACTGTATGTGGTGCCATTTGTTTCCAACATTGTCAAGTATGGTTATTACTCTATTTCTTACGAATGTGTGCCATCTGTTTGGATCTCCTTGCAGCCATGATAAAACTATCGTGGAATCAGTCCAACAAAATATCTGACTCTTTGGGATGCGCGTCGCCTCACTTATATGCTTTAATAACTTAGAAAGGAGGACTGCACCGCATAATTCCAACCGTGGAAGGGATAATGCTTTGATAGGAGCGACCTTTGTCTTAGCAGCGATAATTCCTGTCTGATAGCCTCCGTCTTCTCCTCGAACCCTCAGGTAAGCAACAGCTCCATACGCCTTCGTTGAAGCGTCACAGTAACCGTGAATAGTAACATCTTTCAAAGTTTCTTGGGTCGTAAACAGCCATCTCTTTACTTTAATGAATTTGATATCCGCAAAACTGTGTCTAATATTTAACCATTCGTTTTTTGTTTCAGGTGAGAGTTCTTCATCCCAATGGACCCGTTGAAGCCATAATTTCTGGATCATTATTTTTGCAGGCACCAGTGCTGGAGCTAACCAACCCAGAGGATCAAAAAAGCGTTGAATCTCGGCTAATATTCTTCTCTTTGTGACTGTTTCTGATAAGGGTGGTAGCTTGAGGTTGTATTTAAGTACATCTTCTCCCATATTCCAGGATAAGCCCAGTGTTTTTATCAAGCCGTCTAACTTGATATCAATGTTAACATGAGAGCTGAGCTCAGCTGGATGAAATTCTCTTAGGAAATCTGAATTGTTCGACGCCCATTTTTGTAGGATGAAACCACCTCTCTCAAGAATTGCCTTTACGTCCTTAGCTACACCAACTGCCTCGGGTACCGTATCTTGACCGGACATTAAATCATCCATGTAAAAGTCTTGTCTAATAGTATCTGCTGCTTGAGGATGATTCTCGCCTTCATCGTTCGCCACCTGGTGCAGAGTCTTGACGGCTAGGTATGGTGCACATGCCGTGCCAAAGGTGACTCGCAGAAGCCGGTATTCCTTCACAGGTTCATTAGGGCTATTACGCCAGACGATTCTTTGATAATCTGCGTCCTTTTTCGACACGAGTATTTGTCGATACATTTTCTGAATGTCGGCTACAAATGCTATCCTTTTCAGGCGCCATCTCATGACGAGTGACCTCATATCTTCCTGCAGTTGCGGTCCAATTAGCAACTCATCGTTGAGTGCTATGTTATTTGAGCCCCTGTGAGAGGCGTCAAACACTGGCCTGACCTTTGTAGTCTCACTTTCTTCCTTTACCACTGCATGGTGGGGTAGATATACTGCTGACTGATTACTTTCATTACTTGGAACTTCCTCCATGTGCTTCATTTCTTTGTATTCATTAATTGCTTTAGTATACTCCTTTCTCTGATCATCATTCTTCATAAAACGTCTTTCCAAGTGATATAATCTATTTATAGCCCCTTCTTTCGTATTACCATGCGGTGATTGTGGGTTTTGTATTTTAAATGGCAGCTTGACTACGTAACGCCCTTCACTATTTCGCATGTATGTATCTTTATATATTCTCTCGCAGTCTTCTTCTTCTTTGGTAAGTTTTCCTTGTACATCTGTTTCAACCTCCCACATAGATTTCAAAATTTCATCTAGATCCAGCTTATGATGCATTACCAGTATTGGTTGTTCTGAAGTTTGCGCTTGTATCTTTCCAAATAAGATCCAACCTAAGCTTGTATTTTGTGCACATGGGGAACCAGGTGGACCTTTGATTATCTCAGCCTTTAAAATCTGAGCACAAACTTCTACGCCTAACAGCATGTCTACTCGCCCTGGTGAATGGAAGCTCGGGTCTGCCAGGGTGAGTCCTTTTAAGTGCGGCCAAGTGTGCATTGTCCCAGTAATTGTTTCAGATGGCAAGTGTGATGTTAATCGCGTTGGCATTACATAGGCATTGATAGTAAACTTGACATCCTTATCATATCTCGAATGAAGCTCGACTTGTATCACGTGACTGACTGTAGTCTGTATTGCTCCAACACCAGTGATTGTTCCCTTTACTCGCGATCTCTTGACCTTTAATAGTTGCGCTGCTCGCTCACTCATAAAGTTTGCTTGCGAGCCCTGGTCTGCCAGCGCTCGCAATATTGTACTATGTCCATCTTCATCTCTGACTTGCACTAATGCTGTGGCAAGTAACGCTGTTGATTTCTCCGACACAAAGTGTGTAGATAATGCCATCTCAGAATTGTCACTGTGTTCCGCTTTTTTTTGTTCGTCCTCTACTTGACCTTGATTCGTTTTTACATTGTCCGACTGACCGCCGCTGGGTTGATGTAACAATGTATGATGGCGGCGGTTGCATCTTCGGCAGGACATTCGATTGCGACATCTCCTGACAGAATGTCCAGACGTCAGACAATTGAAGCATAACTTGTTTTTCTTAACAAACTCATTGCGTTCATTCGGTTGTAGCTTACAAAATTCTTTGCAGTGACACAAGGGGTGCTCCGCATTACACATACTGCATGACTTGATTGGTGATGTATCTGTCTTATCTTCCGGTGATGTGGAATGGAATGACTTCGCCTTAATATTCGTCTGCTCCTTTTTAGCTGTAGGGTTTACCATCTCCAGTGTCCGATACTTTGTTTCCAGGAAAGCCTTTAATTCCTCCCAAGATGGTAGTTTGTCAGCCTTTTCCTTGTAAGAATCTTCTTCCCAGGCCGTGTGTGTATCAACATCTAACCTTTGTACAAGTGTGTATATAATCAGCTGATCCCAGGATTCGACAGGTATTTCTTGATTCTTCAAGTTATTTAAGCATTGACAGGTTGTATCTAATAAATTCTTGATTTGGATAACTGATGGAGTGGTAATTTTCTTCTGAGTAAATAACTTGTGGAGTAGAGAATGAACAATTAAACGTTTGTTTCCATAACGTTGTGCAAGTGTATTCCATGCCTGTTCATAATTATCATCCGTGATATTAACATGCTTCAATAATTCTTTAGGTTCACCAACCAGGCTCAACTTCAGGTAATGTAACCTTTCGACGTTACATAAAGACGTGTTGTTGTGTACCAGCGACGTGAACATATCTCTAAACATAGGCCAGTCATCATAGCTTCCGTTGAAAGTAGGTAACTCGATGCGTGGCAAGTTAACCCGTGGTGGCGACGAGGCATCATATGATTGTCTTTGGGTGCCTGTAGATTTCGAAAGCATCGACAACATATCCTTCAAATCGCCTAATAAACAAGAGTATAAATCTTCAACCACAAAGTAATCTTCGTTCTGAAAATATGGAACTTCATTTCGTTTACACTTAGGTGTACATTTCACTAAGTCTTGATGTGTCGTATTAAACGTTCGCCAATATCCTTCGATGGTTTGTAACTTAGTTTCCACATAACCTCTTGATAATCTTTGTTTCGGACATTTCTTTAAATTACTTTGTGTCTTTTGTAACAGTAAATAAATATCTTCTAACGAGTTAACTAACTGTTGCTGCTCACTAGTTAACGTACCAGTCATTGTTATATATAGCTATTAAGATGTTCTTCTTGGTATGATAGTTTTATAGCACTCACAATTCACGTTTTAAAGTTAATCGTTTAACTAGTCTTGTTTACTAGTTATTAATGTAGCACTCACTAATGACTTGCGAAAAAGGTGCACAAAAAACTGGCTCAAGAATGCGGTCTTTTGTTCTCCGATCGCCGGGTTGTCCTTATCTATTTTTCTAATAATCCGGCTCGTTTGGACCATATGTTGGAGTGATTAAGGTTCATTATTGATTGTAGGACTTCGTAGAAGAAACACACACGTCTTTACTGTTTGATGCTTTATTCCGTACTGCTTTGATGAGCAAGATAGACGATATATTTGTACCGAACACTGATGACACAACCAGACCTGGAGTTGATCTGATGATGGAGACGGAAGACAGTCGCGAAAGCTCCTTCAGCAGTTTCATCGTGTTTGAGCTTAATTAGGTAGGTAGTAGATTTGAGCTACATTAATAAATGGTAACTCAAAAGCGAAAAATAAACCTCTTAGTAAAAGCTCCTAAACTAATTGAAGTAAAAAAATTTGAGGCGGCGCCGAACACACATTGAACGAAGATTCATCAAGCTACCATTATACCTACGCTGTAATTAATAAGTACCTACCTAATTAATTTGCTTGGAATCGAACCCGGGACCTCTGGGTCTGAGATGTCTTACCACTAGAACACAGAGGAGATATTTAACAGTTTGTGTAAAAATCCAAAAATGCCCATGTCAAAAAATTGTTTTTTTTAAGAAGTTGGTTGTTTTTTTTTTGGCTTTTTTTCTCTTTTTAGTTGTAGTACCTACCCCACACAAATTCGAATACCTTTACCTGAAAATGTAAATAACAGTGACAGGAACTTATTATAACATCATGCATCAACATAGGCTAAGTGGCAAAATCCGTATTATTGAAGCTAGCTCAAAAACTAGCCAAGCAAAGTTAATAAAATTTATATTGGACCACCTCTGAAGTACACCTATGACCTACTAAACAAAAAAAGAATCATCAAATCAATTCATAATTGGCGGAGTAATGGCGTAAAAAACATACAAAAAAAAAACATAATAGTCGAATTAAAAAGCTACCATTGGTAAAGAAAACGATTCGTTTTTGTTTTACAGGAACCGAGCATACCTCGCGGCTCGCACCGCACGGCGCACCTTTGAAGTTTACCGACTCGCCGCGGATCGACCGGACCGCGGCGCACGTGTCTGCGCTACCACGCTCGATACGATTCCCATGGTCCGGGCTGATCCGCGTGCGTCCGCGGCCAGTCGATAATTTCAAGGGGAATGTACCCAATCTCGAACGCACGGCGACAGACGTGTCTGCGATACCCCACACGTACCCCTTCCCACGGTGCGTCGTGCGGGCTCGTCCGTGTCCGTCCGCGATATGGCGCACCGTCGGATTCCACTATTAAGGTGGAATCCGACGGTGCGCCAAATCGCGGACGGACGCCGACGAGCCCGGACGGCAGACGACCACAGACCGCCACGCACCGCGCACCGAGGCGCTTCCGACGGTGCGTGATATTGCGGACGCACGCACGCGGACAAGCCTACGCACACCAATGCTCTTCCAACGGTGCGTGTCGGTCTGTGTAGGCTTTGAGATTAGAAGTCTACAAGACATACATTATATTACCATGAAAGTTAACCAAAGTCACCGACCTAACAGTTCTTTCGGCTCGCTTCGGAATACTTCGGATCACATCGGACGAGCGAATCCAACAATAGGCTCGTCTCCGGTACAATACGTCACTGTAAAGGCTCTTACATACTAGCACGACTTTTTAACCGACGAAAAAAAAGGAGGTTCTCAAGTCGACCTTTTTTTTTTTTTTTTGAGGGTGGGAAATCATCCAATGACTTCTCCCGGTCTGGGTGGAGCGGAAGGGCGTGTCAGACTTTTACTGACTAAAACCCACCCGTGTTCCTTCAGTTGCCTGTTGCCAAGGTCCCGGTATCCCTTTCGGACTAACCCGCAACCCTGGCAGGCATCGGTCCTAGCGGACCCCGCCAATTGTGCTGACATCTCTTTGAGGCGCGCGTGGAACATGACGCGCCATCGACCCGGGCCTGGTCCTGATCGGACGGCGAGCTACCCATTGCTCGCCGTCCGCAAGCCCGCGCCTATGGTGGCCGGGAATCCGCCTGGGATTCCCGACGCCCAGGGCGTCTCCAGCGGCGGCGGCGGTTAGGGGCGTGAGGGCGCAAACTTTGCCTCTCCCTCACGCGTTCCGCCTCCTCCTTCGCGAGCATTACTGCTTCGCAGAAGGAGGTGACTGCTTCCCATGCCCTCTCGCTCCGTACCATGGCCTGGACCAGAGCCGGACGCGAGAGGTCACCGCCGCTAATCGCCTCCAAGAGGACACGGCGGGGCTCCGCCCAAGCGGGGCAGACCTCCACCGTATGCTCCACCGTGTCCTCCGGGCGATCCACACAGTGGTGACACCCGGGCGTTTCCTCCCGCCTTATACGAAACAGGAACCTCCCGAAGCAACCGTGTCCGGTGAGGACCTGCGTCAGGCGGAAGGTGAGGACGCCGTGGCGCCTCTCTAGCCACTCCTCAAAGAGGGGACTTATCGCCGCAATTGTGGCGTGCCCTCTCAAGTCGACCTGTATATACCTTTTTTTTTTTTATTATGACCACGAATAGGTAACTCTTTCTTGAGTAGTCCGACTTGAACAATTCTTTTTTTATTGGGAAGGGAATACTTCAAAGTTGTTGCCATTTCAAATAGAAAACTAAAATCCACCCCCTTTTTTATGTTGGGTTATCATCAAATGACTTTTCCCGCTCTGGGTGGAGCGGGAGGGCATGTCAGACTTTTACTGACTAAAACCCACCCGTGTTTCTACAGTTGCCTATTGCCAAGGTCCCGGTATCTCTTTCGAACTTTTCCGCAACCCTGGCAAGCATCGGTCCTAACGGAACCCGTCAAGTGTGCTGACATCTCTTTGAGGCGCGCCTGGAACTAAATCAACTCTGGACAAAATCAAACTGGTTGCTAATCTAGTTGTATAATTTATTATTTGTATATCATAGATTTTTTACATTTTATGATTATTAAACTCACACACTGTCCTATTAGTATTACTTGTAAGTTTGTAGGAATATTGGGATATCGTATACTTTTACAATGGCGTGCACCTAGCTTCTGACGTTTCATAAGTGCCCATGTAGGTTTATGTGAAATAAAATATTTTGATTTTGATTTGATTGATTTTGATTTTGAATGTTTGTAAATATGTGAGCACCATGTATCTATCACATACTAATTAATTTATTTGTCATTACTCCATTTTTAATTCTTTTTTACCTATTGTGGTACAATAATTGTATTCTCGGTGCATCAATTATATAATTACATGTGAAGACGATCACATGTAATTATATAATTGATGTATACAAAATATTGTAAAACATTTTTGTTAAAGAGTAACGGTGGAGTTTCTTGCCCATTCTTCTCCATACGAAAACTACCTTTTGGAAGGGGCAACTAGAATCAGTTCTATTTCTATTTCTATGTATTTGACGTTCAAAAGTGGCTTTAATGTGTCTACTTGAAATAAATTATTTGACTTTGACTTTGACTTTGAACACGACACGCCGTCGACCCCGGCCTGGTCCTTATCGGACGGCGAGTTACCTATTGCTCGCCGTCCGCAAGCCCGCGCCTACGGTGGCTGAGAATCCACCTGGGATTCCCGACGCCCAGGGCGTCTCCTGCGGCAGCGGTTAGCGGCGTGAGGGCGCTTCCCTTGCCTCTCCTTCACGCGTTCCGCCTCCTCCTCCGCGAGCATTACTGCTTCGCAGAACGAGGTGAAGGCTTCCCATGCCCCTCTCTCTCCGTACCATGGCCTGGCCTAGCCAGGGCCGGAAGCGAGAGGTCATTGCCACCAATCGCCTCCAAGAGCGTTGCTCCGCCCAAGCAGGGCAGACCTCCACCGTATGCTCCAACGTGTTATACGCTCCACCGTGTAAAAAAAATCCACCCCGTAGAAAAAATGGGGTTGATCGATTTTTCACCTACTGAATTTTCAACTGTGAACCGTTTCTGTTGAAATTTCGCACACATACATAATTCTGATGACACAACCAGACCTGGAGTTGATCTGATGATGGAGACGGAAGACAGCCGCGAGAGCTCCTCAGCAGTTTCATCGTGTTTGAGCTTAATTAGGTAGGTAGTAGATTTGAGCCACATTAATAAATGGTAACTCAAAGGCGAAAAATAAAAAATAAACCTCTTAGTAAAAGCTCCTAAACTAATTTAAGTAACAAATTTGTTGACGGCACGGTTGGCGCAGTGGCTGAGCTATGGACTGCTGCGCAACGTGTCGCGGGTTCGATCCCCGCACGGAACAAATATTTGTATGATCTGCAAGTAGTTGTTCCGGGTCTGGGTGTTAGTGTATGTGAGTTTCTATGTTTGTGAACGCACCCACGATACAGGAAGAAATTCATAGTGTGGGGCAACGTTTTTAAAAAAACAAAAAAAAAAAAAAAAAATTTTAGGCGGCGCCGACCACACATTGAACGAAGATTCATCAAGCTACCATTATACCTTTTTTTTTTTTTTTTTTTTTTTTTTTTTTTTTTTTTTTTTTTTTTTGGGTGGGAAATCATCCAATGACTTCTCCCGCTCTGGGTGGAGCGGAAGGGCGTGTCAGACTTCTACTGACTAAAACCCACCCGTGTTCCTTCAGTTGCCTGTTGCCAAGGTCCCGGTATCCCTTTCGGACTAACCCGCAAAAGCTACCATTATACCTACGCTGTAATTAATAAGTACCTACCTAATTATTATGTTTTTTTGTTTGGAATCGAACCCGGGACCTCTGGGTCTGAGATGTCTTACCACTAGAACACAGAGGAGATATTTAACAGTTTGTGAAATCCAAAAATGCCCTTGTCAAAAAATTTGCTTACTAACGAATCTATTTATGTGTTGTTTTTTTTAGAAGTCAGTTGTTTTTTTTTGGCTTTTTTTCTCTTTTTATTTGTAGTACCTACCCCACACAAATTCGAATTCCTTTACCTGAAAATGTAAATAACAGTGACAGGAACTTATTATAACATCATGCATCAACATAGGCTAAGTGGCAAAATCCGTATTATTGAAGCTAGCTCAAAAACTAGCCAAGCAAAGTTAATAAAATTTATATTGGACCACCTCTGAAGTACACCTATGACCTACTAAACCAAAAAAGAATCATCAAATCAATTCATTCGAAATCGGTTAAAAAGCTACCATTGGTAAAGAAAACGATTCGTTTTTGTTTTAAAGGGACCGAGCATACCTCGCGGCTCGCACCGCACGGCGCACCTTTGAAGTTTACCGACTCGCCGCGGATCGGCCGGACCGCGGCGCACATGTCTGCGCTACCACGCACGCTACGATTCCCATGGTGCGTGTTGGTCCGGGCTGATCCGCGTGCGTCCGCGGCCAGGCGATAATTTCAAGGGGAATGTACCCAATCTCGAACGCACGGCGACAGACGTGTCTGCGATACCCCGCACGTACCCCTTCCCACGGTGCGTCGTGCGGGCTCGTCCGTGTCCGTCCGCGATATGGCGCACCGTCGGATTCCACTTTTAAAGTGGATTCCACTATTAAAGTGGAATCCGACGGTGCGCCATATCGCGGACGGACACGGACGAGCCCGCACGACGCACCGTGGGAACGGGTACGTGCGGGGTAGCGCAGACACGTGCGCCGCGGTCCGGCCGATCCGCGGCGAGGCGGTAAACTTCAAAGGTGCGCCGTGCGGTGCGAGCCGCGAGGTATGCTCGGTTCCTGTAAAACAAAAACGAATCGTTTTCTTTACCAATGGTAGCTTTTTAATTCGACTATTATGTTTTTTTTTTGTATGTTTTTTACGCCATTACTCCGCCAATTATGAATTGATTTGATGATTCTTTTTTTGTTTAGTAGGTCATAGGTACTTCAGAGGTGGTCCAATATAAATTTTATTAAGTTTGCTTGGCTAGTTTTTGAGCTAGCTTCAATAGTACGGATTTTGCCACTTAGCCTATGTTGATGCATGATGTTATAATAAGTTCCTGTCACTGTTATTTACATTTTCAGGTAAAGGTATTCGAATTTGTGTGGGGTAGGTACTACAACTAAAAAGAGAAAAAAAGCCAAAAAAAAAACAACCAACTTCTAAAAAAAACAATTTTTTGACATGGGCATTTTTGGATTTTTACACAAACTGTTAAATATCTCCTCTGTGTTCTAGTGGTAAGACATCTCAGACCCAGAGGTCCCGGGTTCGATTCCAAGCAAATTAATTAGGTAGGTACTTATTAATTACAGCGTAGGTATAATGGTAGCTTGATGAATCTTCGTTCAATGTGTGTTCGGCGCCGCCTCAAATTTTTTTACTTCAATTAGTTTAGGAGCTTTTACTAAGAGGTTTATTTTTCGCTTTTGAGTTACCATTTATTAATGTAGCTCAAATCTACTACCTACCTAATTAAGCTCAAACACGATGAAACTGCTGAAGGAGCTTTCGCGACTGTCTTCCGTCTCCATCATCAGATCAACTCCAGGTCTGGTTGTGTCATCAGAATTATGTATGTGTGCGAAATTTCAACAGAAACGGTTCACAGTTGAAAATTCAGTAGGTGAAAAATCGATCAACCCCATTTTTTCTACGGGGTGGATTTTTTTTACACGGTGGAGCATATAACACGTTGGAGCATACGATGGAGGTCTGCCCTGCTTGGGCGGAGCACCGCTCTTGGAGGCGATTGGTGGCGATGACCTCTCGCTTCCGGCCCTGGTCCAGGCCATGGTACGGAGAGAGAGGGCATGGGAAGCCGTCACCTCGTTCTGCGAAGCAGTAATGCTCGCGGAGGAGGAGGCGGAACGCGTGAAGGAGACGCAAGGTAAGCGCCCTCACGCCGCTAACCGCTGCCGCAGGAGACGCCCTGGGCGTCGGGAATCCCAGGTGGATTCTCAGCCACCGTAGGCGCGGGCTTGCGGACGGCGAGCAATAGGTAGCTCGCCGTCCGATAAGGACCAGGCCGGGGTCGACGTCGTGTCGTGTTCCAGGCGCGCCTCAAAGAGATGTCAGCCCACTTGACGGGTTCCGTTAGGACCGATGCCTGCCAGGGTTGCGGAAAAGTCCGAAAGGGATACTGGGACCTTGGCAATAGGCAACTGTAGAAACACGGGTGGGTTTTAGTCAGTAAAAGTCTGACACGCCCTCCCGCTCCACCCAGAGCGGGAAATGTCAATTGATGATAACCCAACATAAAAAAGGGGGTGGATTTTAGTTTTCTATTTGAAATGGGAACAGTTATCCGTGGTCATAATTAAAAAAAAAATGTATATACGGGTCGACCTGAGAACCTCCTTTTTTTTCGTCGGTTAAAAACTCGTGCCAGTATGTAAGAGCCTTTACAGTGACGTATGTCGTATGATAAGTTTATAACGTATTGTGTCGGAGACGAGCCTATTGTTGAATTGGCTCGTCCGATGTGATCCGAAGTATTCCGAAGCGAGCCGAAAGAACTGTTAGGTCGGTGAATTGGTCGTTGACTTTTGCTTTGGTGTCTCGCTCGCTCCTCGGTGAGTGAGACGTCTGCCGAGACCTGAATCCGAGACCGACTAAAGGATTGATTATTACGTTCATTAATTAATGAACGTAATAATCAATCCTTTAGTCATTTGGGCATTTGATTAATTAAATTTTAATTTAAATACGATACGCCTAAAACGCCACGTAATTACGTGAGGCGTTTCGGGGGGTGTGGGGGGTTGAGTCTCGTATTTTAGTTCACTAGTTAGCGATATTTCATATTTCCATACAGTAATATTGTCAAATTAATCAAATGCCCCGTTGGCATACATGTATCCCACTCGCTTCATGCGGCTTAAATCTCTATTTTTACCCGACTGCCCCAGAAGGAGGGTAATGTTTTTCGCGAGTATGTATGTATGTATGTATGTTTGTATGTATGTATGTCTATTTCTTTGGCACGCTCTGTAGCCTAAACGGCTTGATGGATTTTAACATTTGAGGTGTCGTTAGATTCGTCTTAATTGTGCGAGTGACATAGGCTATATAAAATTTATATATTGCAGCTAAAAATACAAAAAAAAGTGAGAAAGTTAAAAAAAAAAAATACAACTATATTAGTATTACTTATCAAATAAAAACTAGTAATGACTCAATCCCAAATCGAGTGAAACCGCGGGGCACAGCTAGTAATCTATATCTATACTAATATTATAAAGCTGAAGAGTTTGTTTGTTTGTTTGAACGCGCTAATCTTAGGAACTACTAGTTGGAATTGAAAAAATATTTTTGTGTTAGATAGTCCATTTATCGAGGAAGGTTATAGGCTATATAACATTACGCTACGGCCAATAGGAGCGGAGCATAAGTGAAAAATGTTGTAAAAACGGGAAAAAATATTCCTTTTTGAGAGCTTCCGTTGCCTGCGCTGCGTAAACGGTTAAAGTTACGCAAATATCATGTATGATGGAATTGTTCCTCTTTAAAATTTCTAAAAAAAAGTCCGCAACAGCATATGTCTATCTTTTATGATAGACTCACTATAACCTTTTTTATGGTAATCAAATTTGTTCGAAATTATTGCATTATATTTGCGAAGGGGTTTTATCAACATAGTATTAATTATTATTCAAATAAATAGTTTTAACACCAAGGGTATTTATGTAGCAGTAAAATACTTTTTAATTAATTGGAATTGGACATTTAATTTCGAAGTTATTACGAGTATAAAAATGCAATAAGTGAACCGTTCGACGCCGGCGCCGCGCCTCCACGACTTTCCCTACTTTAGAAAGGAGAGGATGGGCACACGGGTAGACCATGATCTGGAATAGGACATAGGATACGTTTTATCCCTACATTCCCACGGGATCGAGACCTACGCGGGTGAAACCGCGGGGCACAGCTGAAGTGCTTAATCATCAATACCAATTATTGAATGAGCCGAAACAGATACATCTGCTGTTAGTTGTCTCATAATGTATGTTTGTATGTATGTATGTCTATTTCTTTGGCGCGCTCTGTAGCCTAAACGGCTTGACGGATTGTAACATACGAGATGTCGTAAGGTTCGTCTTAATTGTGGGAGTGACATAGGCAATAGATTTTTTTAAATTTCATCTGCAATAAAAAAAAGGGAGGGGAAGGTTTTTTTAAAAAAAAATTACATTATTGGTATCAAATAAAAGCTAGTAATGAGTTAATTCCAAATATATAAATTAATAAAACTAAAAAGCTTGAAATAAAACAAATTATTTAATAAAAAACCCACCTGCAAAAACGCATAACTTAAAAGAGAAAAACAAGCATTATAATCTGTAGAATTTTGGTATTCTCTTTTAAGTTATGCGTTTTTGCAGGCGGGTTTTTTGTTTTTTAAATAATTTGTTTTATTAACAGACTTATTCAAAAAGGAGGAGGTTACTTTACAGGCAACAAAAACGAAAATTGAAAAGCAAAGATACCGATTTCCGAAATTGAAGTTATTTTTCACTTTTTAGTGTTTTTTTGGAAGCAGATTTTTTTTTTTTTGTAAAAAGTTTTTATTACTGTTATATGAGGGCTACATCTGTGGGCAGTTTCAGTCACACAGATAGATAACGTCAACTAAATTAAAAAAATATTCTGTGAACTAAATCATTCAAAACGAAACATATCGTTATTGCAACATTTATTTCGCTGAAAGCGCGTACAGTGAACTAGTGAAGTTTTCTTGTTCGGCTAGTGTGAATAATGGAGTGGACGACCGAGCTTGTTTATGATTTTTTAAATCTATATCTATATCTCTAAATATATCTACAGTATGTTAACTAACAAATGGCGTTCCCGTTAACCTGCAATAGTATAGCGCCTATACATGCAAACAAAAATATTACCATAAAAAAAAATGTTTTTTTTTGTTTTTGTATAGTAAAATATTCACAAAAAATATTAAATGTCAATGCAATTTATTTAATTATTAGAATTTTAAGAACTAGCAAAGACTTATAATATCTATAATAATAATTATGTACAAGGGAAAATTATCAAAGGGCATCAAAAAATTCGTCCGCATCGCCGTCAACAGGAAAAGTGCCCAAAAGGCTGGCAGCATTGCCACGTTGTATGGCAATGCTGATTCTTTGCCCAAAAAATAGGCCAGCCCTCTGGTCACGTGAAGCGTCGACCAAGCGTTTGGCGATGTCTTGAAAAACCAAGTGGGCACTCGGACCCCATGGCCCTAGGGTTTCAACCCCAAACGGCTCGAACAAATACGTCCCGATAAGATTGGAGTATTTGCGCCGTTTGAGGTTTTCTGCACCTGCAGCAGCAGCTCCAGCACAGCCCGCCGTGCTGGGAAGATGGGATGGCGCAAGGGTGTCGACACACGTTGCATCCCACACCAAAGGCCTACCTACCTTCCAAGGCATTATGGTCATTCCGTCTGGTCTCTTCCCATCGTCGCGTGCCAAGCCATTGGGTTCTAGAACAGCTGGCACCCCGGCGGTGGCAAGAGCACGACGGATGATGTCATTGATGCTGGCGTGCCGTGCTATCCGACCTGCGCTTCTACTGCAGGATAGGCCATGGTGACCGAGGCAGTCGACACCTTCACCGCATTAAATATTAAATTGTTACGGAAAATAAACTCTCTCTACACGCCGACTTGTCACACTTATTTTTCTACGTTGAAATACAAGTGTACAGAGTGTTTCTTTTACGTTTAAATTTAATCGTTTTGCGAACATTTCACGACACAAATTTTTTTTTTTTTTTTTTTGAGTTGTGATATTTTTTTTAGCTTGTATACACGCTATACTATTGCAGGTTAACGGGAACGCCCTTTGTTAGTTAACATACTGTATATATATATATATATCTATATAGCTGCAGCGATACGTTTTCTTTCGCTATGCATTTTGGAGTGACAAAATGACTTCTAATCTCAAAGCCTACACAGACCGACACGCACCGTTGGAAGAGCATTGGTGTGCGTAGGCTTGTCCGCGTGCGTGCGTCCGCAATATCACGCACCGTCGGAAGCGCCTCGGTGCGCGGTGCGTGGCGATCTGTGGTCGTCTGCCGTCCGGGCTCGTCTGTGTCCGTCCGTGATATGGCGCACCGTCGGATTCCACCTTAAGAAATGCATATCTTTTTTACGTAAAGTTTAAAACAAGTGTATTCGTGTGTTATTTTTATTTACAGGATTTGGTAATGTCTTTTTACAAAACATGTCAGTCATTTATGCACAATAGTAATGTCGTTCACTGTATCTATAGTTAATATTTTTTAAGCAAGCGGTTTTACAATAAAATATAGCGATGATGTCTGTACGTAATAATGAATACAGTATTATTATCCTTAGTGATTGACGAGTAAGAGCGCATGCTCAATATATTTTCACTACTAAAGAAAGGGACAGAATGATGCCCCCACGTGCGCGAGCTGCGGCGCGCGCGGTTTGTTTACTCAATCACCAGTACGACATTGTATTGTGAAGTGTTTTGATGCGTCAGAGACTGTTTTTGTTGATAAAAAGTGCTAAGTTAGTAAATTAGGGTTTTCTTTATTTATTATAGTATCAGAAATATGAAAAGGCATGTTTTAAAAAACCCTCGTACGAGAAGAATGTTGAATTTGTTAGGCGTTGCGGGTGAGTCCTGTGTAAATATTTTTGATAAGTAAACTAAGTGTTTAGTGCAGCAGACGAGTACTAGAGCAGCTAGATGGACCGACAACCATAAAAAGTTGGCTGGGGAAGACTGGATGCGAAAGGTGGAGGACAGGGTGATGTGGCGCTGGCTGAGAGAGCCCTATGTCCAGCAGTGGACTATGATAGAAAAGTGTTTAGTTTTAATGAAATATATTAATTTGATGTTTTATTTTTTTACCAGTCATGATAATTTATTTTATGTCATCCATATTGGTAACGCCAAGTTAGTATTAGTACCTATACATTCTTCATTCTTGGACTATTCATCATGAGCCCAATTGATCAAGATTTGAGATGTAAATTTCTATAAGTTATTTCAACTTTTTTCAGAGAACCAATCTATGGATACAAAGTCTTTGGCTACAGAGGAAGATATTAAAAAACCCACTAAAACGAGTGTTGGGTTGAGTGGTAATGAAATACACGAAAAAACATTCTACAATTTGCGTGGTGCGTAAATATATATAATTATGTCATCCTTTTAATTATTGCTAATGCTATTGTCAAATTGTAAGTAGGTATAGGTAATAATGATTCTCAACCATTTCCAGATAAATCACCTCAAAATTATGATGAGCGTGATGAAGATAACGGCGGCTTTGCTTCCGATGACACATCTAGTATTTATAAGCAACCAAGTTCTAATCGTGAAGCTAGTAGTGCTCGTTCAGAGAGCACTACTTCCAGCTTAGGGGGAGATTTGAGTTATCTAAATAAGTTTATAATTAACTCCGATACTGGTTCTCCATCGGCTATTTCAAACTTATCTTTGTTGTTTGACAATGTCGACTTTGTGGCTTCTCCTACAGTTATTTATAAAAGTAAAGCAAGCACACCTAAACACATGCCGCAACAAAATGACAATAGAATCACTGTTCTCTCTGACGTTACATTACCATCTCCTGGAACAAAATACCAAACCAAAAATCAATCAGCTCATTCGCAAATAGACGGATGTATTCAAGATGAGACATTAAAAATGAACCAAAGCGACAATACCGTAGTATAAAATGTTACTTTGAAAGAAACTTCTCTAGTTATTGAATTCGAGGAAATAAGTGGAGAAAACGACGCATCTAATGAAACAGAAGAGCTTCCATGTAGTAATGACATTACATGTAACGCCAATAATAAAACAAATTCGTCGCTAGACCAGGTATACAACCCATCTGTTGCAGATAATAATTTATCAGAAAACTTACCGTCTTGTAGTGCTAACGTACAAGACCCACAACGTACTGACGAAGAAGTGGTCCTCACCCACGAATCGTCTTTCTTAATAGACAATGATAATAATACGATAAGTGATGGGGTGTCTTCTACTTCTGTAACTGGTTTACAGAAATTAACAAGAAAGCGTTTAAATAATCGAGATGAGTGGTGTGACACTAAAAACAAAAGACTGAAAAATTCTGGACAAGCTTATGAAGGCGCGCGTTCCAAAAAATGTTATTCAGCGAAAACAATGGGGCCACCGTGTTCTTGTCAAAAAAAATGTGGCGAAAAATTTCTAACAGAACAAAGGCAACAAATATTTAATAAGTTTTATAATTTGAAAATGCACGAGCTTCAATGGCAGTATATTGCTCGACATGTTGAAGCAAAACCTATAAAAAGATTAACTGTAGACCGAAAAAACAATAGAACACAGACATTAATATATTTTTTACCTTGTGGTACCGTAGTATGATATGGGTACCAACTTCACACGGGAATTTAACCCGTATGGTACAGCTATTAAGCGTTATGCGCAAACGCAAGTTTGCGAAGTTAAGCGGGAAGAATGAAGGTGGAAGAGTAGAAATGAATGATATTATTAACAGCGGAATGAAAATAATATAATGATAAATACTACTACACTATTTACACAATATAAAAAGCAAGGCAAAGTCTATATAACAAAGCAAAGCGCGGCGCGAGTAGGTAGGCCGGTAGCCAACGGTGGACTGGTGCTCGCTGCTCTGCTCCCTCACACGCAGCCTGCGCGCACGCCGTCGCCCGGCCGCTCAAGGCCGTTGCCGCCTTCGCTGGTACAATTATCACGCGCGCAGTGGTTGAGCGCGGCGCGTGTAAGCGGCGGTGCATTCGCACTCGGAGACAAACAAGTATCGTATGATTTGTGAGTGTGGGACAAGGTTCATAAGCGGAGCGGTTTCGCTCCGGAATCAAAGGTGGCGGTCCACGTAATATTGATCGCGCCACAATTCCCCCCTGCCAGACCGTTGCTACGGTCGATAGTAGTCTGGAAATCTCACGCGCCGCCCGCTTCTGGTTCTCTTTTCTTCACCCGCTGTTTCAGTAGTGGTAATGACGATAGGTGTTGGTGCTACCTCTGGCTTCGTCTCTTCTTCCTTCATCATGAAGGCTGGTTTGAGTCTGTCAACAGAAACATTATTGTTCTTCCCTTTTACCTCTATTGTGAAGTACTTTGACTTCCTTTCTAGAACCTTGTATGGTCCCGGCATAAGGTGGTTCCAGAGACCCTCGGACGTGGTCACGGCGAAGGAAGACGTGTGAAGTAGTATGGAGGTCTCGAGGAATGTAGAAAGGAGAGGTCGTGTGCCACGATGTTGGCCTTGGAGTGAGTTTGGCCATGTGAGTTCGGAGACGCGTGGCATACTGCGTGACATCACCTGTGTTGAACTGCTCTGTGGGAGATAGGAATTGACCTGGTAGTCGTATAGATTCTCCATATACCAGATCCGCAGGCGTAGCTTGGATGTCTTGCTTCCATGAACTCCGCATGCCGAGTAGTACTAGTGGTAGTGCTTCTGTCCACTGTGACGAGGAATGGCACATAATGGCTGCCTTAAGCTGCCTATGTAGACGCTCAACGATGCCATTTGCTGCAGGGTGGTAGGCAGTGGTGCGAAGGTGGCGCGCACCAACTAGGGTAGTGAGGGCCTTGAAAAGGTGGCTCTCGAACTGGCGACCCTGGTCCGTAGTCATGCGTGCGGGACAGCCAAATCTAGCTATCCAGCCAGACACCAAGGCAGCAGCGCAGGCCTCAGCGGTGATCTCCTTTAATGGGTATGCCTCAGGCCACCGAGTAAATCGGTCGATGACAGTGAGGCAGTACCTGAAATCATAAGAAGGGGTTAGGGGCCCTATTATGTCGAGGTGTATATGGGTGAATCTGGAGGATGTAGTTGGGAATGTGGAAAGAGGTGAAGTGGTATGGCGGGTAATTTTGCTAGTTTGGCATTGCAAACATTGTCTAGCCCACTCTCTACAGTCTTTGCGAATCCCAGGCCATACAAAGTTTTGGGTTACCAGTCGCACTGTAGCGGAACATCCTGGGTGGTGTAAGTTGTGTAGTGAGTTGAAAGCTTGCTTCCTTAGCTGCGGTGTCACGTATGGGCGAGTGTTTGTCGTGGAAGTGTCACAAAATATGTGCTTGTTACAGTTCAGTGTGGTAACCTTCTCCAGCTTGAGGGATGAGCCGTTTTGTATGAGGCCTTGCAGTTCTGAATCTTTGCTCTGAAATCTTGCAAGGTCTTCGTAGTTGATTGCAGGTGACAGTTCTTCCACCCGTGACAAGGCATCAGCGACTACATTCTCTCTTCCTGGCAAATACCTGATGTCGGTTGTAAATTGTCCGATGTAATCGAGGTACCTGAATTGTCTTGGTGGCAAGTTCTCCCTGTTTGCCTTGAATGCGTACACCAACGGTTTGTGGTCTGTAAATATGGCGAAGACTCTGGCTTCTACCATATGGCGAAAGTATTTTACAGCCTCATACGCCGCCAGTAACTCGCGTTCGTACGGACTGTACTTCTTCTGTGCGGGGCTGAGCTTGTGAGAATAAAATGCTAAGGGTTGGTAGTCGTTACCGTTTCGCTGTTGTAACACGGCGCCTATGGCGGTGTCTGATGCGTCGGTCACAATTGCCAAATCAGCTGATGGTTCTGGATGAGCCAGTAGAGCTGTGTTGCAAAGTGACGCTTTGGTTTCCTCAAAAGCCTTAAGTAGCTCTGGAGTCATGACCACTGGATGGCTTCCTTTTATTTTGGGGCCAGCGAGGACGGCATTTAACGGTGCTTGAGTTTTAGCTGCTTGAGGAATGAATCGGTGATAAAAGTTTACCATTCCCAAAAATCGTCGCAGCTCCTTGACTGTCTTGGGTGCTGGGTAATCCTGGATGGCCTGTATTTTCGATTGAAGAGGCTTCGTACCTGCTGCTGACACACAGTATCCCAGAAAGGTTACCTCTGTGCGTCCAATATTGCACTTTGTTGTGTTCACCACGATACCGTAATCTCTGAGGCGTTCGAACAGTATTCGTAAATGTTGTTTGTGCTGTTCGGGAGTTCTTGAGTATACTAATATGTCGTCTATGTACCCATAGCAAAAATCAAGCCCGAGCAGCACTTCGTCGATAAAACGCTGGAAGGTCTGTGCTGCGTTTCGCAATCCAAAGGTCATGTACCTGAATTCATATAGGCCGAACGGTGTTGTTATGGCGGTCTTTGGGATGTCATCAGGGTTGATAGCAATTTGGTTATATGCCTTAACTAGATCTATCGTAGAGAAGACTGCGCAACCTGCCAGCTGGTGAGAAAAATCATGTATATGACGGATGGGGTACCTGTCTGGTATTGTTCTGGCGTTTAGTGCCCTGTAGTCACCACATGGTCTCCATCCGTCGTCCTTTTTCCTTACTAAGTGAAGAGGGGCTGACCACGCACTCTCCGACCGTCTGGCTACCCCGCTCGCCAGCATATCTTCAAACTCCTTCTTGGCCACCAAGGTACGAGTGGGATCCAGACGCCGAGGTTTGGATGATACAGGTGGTCCAGGCGTCGTCCTAATGTGATGCATAGTGCTATGCTTACCGGGTAGGTGAGTTCCTGGCGGCCGTGTTATCTCGGGGTACTCACGTAGGATATTGTGGTACTCTGTGTCTCCCACTACCGCCTTCACTGATGCAATGTCGTCAGATGACCTGCAATGTACTCCAGACACTGATAGTGACGTTACATTGTCTATTAAGCGCTGGTTCCGACAGTCAACCAGTAGGTTGTAAAAGCTAAGGAAGTCCACCCCAATTATCGCTCGCGACACGTCAGCTATCGTAAAATTCCAAGTGTAGTTCCTCCGTAGACCTAAGTTTAGTTGTAGCTGTATGGGTCCGAAAGTGTGAATGACAGTGTTGTTGGCAGCCACTAAGTCAAACCTAGATTGGATTACTGGCGTCTTGACTGCCGACCGTGGAAAAACACACAAGTCCGAGCCTGTGTCGACCAGAAACTGGACTTTTGTTGTCCGGTCGGTTATAAATAGACGGCCTGCTGAAGAAGGGCAGTCGTTAGCCGCTACTTGCGACCGCCCTTGGCGTTTTCCGTCGTAAACGTGCAGGGCTGCCTGCATTTATTCGCCTTATCACCGTACTTGTAATGATAGAAGCAGTGCGGGTGATTTGGTGGTGGCTGTTGTGATCTAGAGCTATTAGAGCGGTCATACCTTCTGTATCGAGCCTGTGAGCGTGAGCGTGAACGTGAGTGTCGTCTCCCTCTGCTCATCTTCGTGGTAAGCATGGCTACTTGCTTCGTGAGCTCGCTTACTTGCTTGGCCAGGTCGGTATTATCAGCGCTGGTAGACGCTACTTGTGGAGTTGACGGGGCTATCTCGTGTACCCTGTCTGCGATCTCGGCTAGTTTCTCCACCTGCAATTCAGCAATCTGTGAAGCAATGACAGTTTGAATGTTATGTGGTAAACGGTTGGTCCACACGCTCTTCACGAAATCTGATGCTCCGGAAGGTCCGGCTAAGTTTTGTAAATGCCGAAGAAACTGTGATGGTCTCCTATCACCGAGCTCCTCATGGACTAACAGCTGTTGTATCCGCTTTTCTTGCGATGCAGACAGGCGACTGATTAGCTCTGTTTTGAGTTTAATATATTTATTAGTTTCCGGTGGGTTCGTTATAATGTCCTTAACCTGCAGTGCGTATTTAGTCTCCAGCTGAGTGGTGACATAATAATATTTAGTCGTGTCGCTGGTTACTTTTGAGAGGACGAACTGGCCTTCCAATTGCGCGAACCATAATGCCGGTTCTTCTGGGCAAAATGGTGGGCAGCGTACTCCCACTCTCGCTACCTCTGCGGGTGGCACTGCTACTACGTCTTTAGTGTCAGCGTCAGAAAATTCATCGGCATCTGACATCTTCACTTATTACAAAAAAAAAACAAATCGCTCACCGCTTATGCTCGGACCACAACAAACCTCCGATGTAATAAACTGCCTGTGTGTATGGTTCCTGTTGAATCACTGCTCTTCTTTCTCTTCACCGGCTCAGTTCGGCACCAGTTCAGTGCTTGTGAACAGCTGCACTTGAGTCCTCCGTAAATCAGATCACGTCGGGGTCACCAATGTGGTACCGTAGTATGATATGGGTACCAACTTCACACGGGAATTTAACCCGTATGGTACAGCTATTAAGCGTTATGCGCAAACGCAAGTTTGCGAAGTTAAGCGGGAAGAATGAAGGTGGAAGAGTAGAAATGAATGATATTATTAACAGCGGAATGAAAATAATATAATGATAAATACTACTACACTATTTACACAATATAAAAAGCAAGGCAAAGTCTATATAACAAAGCAAAGCGCGGCGCGAGTAGGTAGGCCGGTAGCCAACGGTGGACTGGTGCTCGCTGCTCTGCTCCCTCACACGCAGCCTGCGCGCACGCCGTCGCCCGGCCGCTCAAGGCCGTTGCCGCCTTCGCTGGTACAATTATCACGCGCGCAGTGGTTGAGCGCGGCGCGTGTAAGCGGCGGTGCATTCGCACTCGGAGACAAACAAGTATCGTATGATTTGTGAGTGTGGGACAAGGTTCATAAGCGGAGCGGTTTCGCTCCGGAATCAAAGGTGGCGGTCCACGTAATATTGATCGCGCCACAACCTTTAGCAGAATCCAAAATTCAGGTTTGTAAAGTGTTTTTTTTAAACACATTAAAAGTATCAGAACAAGTTGTGTATACGGCGATTGAAAAGATAAAAAAAGACGAAAGCTTAACAGATCTTAGGGGAACTCACTCAACAAGGCCACAAAAGATGTCTGAACCTACAAAAAAAAGCATAATAGCTCACATCAAACTGTTTCCTTCCGTAGAATCGCATTACATTAGAAAACGATCAAAGCGACAATATTTATCGCAACACCTCAATATTTCAAAAATGTATAGATTTTATACAGACTGGTTTCCACATCAAGACTATATTCCAGATCAAAAGGCATCAAAGCGACAATATGAAACTATATTTAATACCATGTTTAACTATTCCTTTTTTAAGCCGAAAAAAGACTTGTGTGGAACATGTACCCTATATGAACAAGCGGACCCAATTAGAAAAGTAGCGTTGGAAGAAAAATACAATCAACATGTGGCAAAGAAAAACAAGGTGCGTCAGATAAAAGAGGAAGAAAAGGCTTCTGTGGATAAAAATAATACGACCGTTGCTATTTTCGATCTAGAAAAAGTACTAAGTATACCTCGATCTGAAGTAGGAATTTTCTACTACAAAAGAAAATACCCAGTATATTTCACAATTTATAACTCTCTTAACAAATCAGGACACTGTTACGTATGGCACCATTCTATTGCCAAAAGAGGTTGCATAGAAATTGGTAGCTGCTTGGCTCAATTCATTAAAGAAGAAAAGAGTAGAGGGATCAAGAATTTATCATTCTATTCAGATGGCTGTGCAGGCCAAAATAAAAATCGGTATATATTTGCGTTATACCTCCATGCCCTAAAAGCCGGTGATATGGAAAATATAACACACAGGTTTTTTGAAACTGGTCATAGCCAGAATGAAGGCGACAGTATGCATTCATGCATTGAAAGAGCCTTAAAAAATAAAGTGATTTATACTCCTGACCAAATATATGGCGTCATTTTAAATGCAAAGGTGGGAGGCAATCAATACTATGTAAAAGAAATGGAGCAGAAGGATTTTTTTAATATTAAAGAGTTAATCACCGGCAAAAATTGGGCTGTAGATATCCATGGCCACAAAATGAAATGGAACCAAATAATGGAAATAAAGGTTTCGTGTTCAAAACCAAACACGATTCAATTTAAATACAACTTTGAGGATGAATATTCAGAGTTGAATACTGAAATTCAAACCCGATCAAAGAGAGCAAGAAGACAACTTATTGAGGAAGAAGTTACTACTGTAATACCATTAAAACAAGCTTATTATCAACCAATACCAGTGAGTAAATTGCTAAAAGAAGATTTATTAAGTCTATGCAGAACAGAAGCCATACCTCAGCATTATCATTCTTTTTATAATTCTCTTCAAACCTGTGAAAATAGCACAGCGCAGTCTTCAGACACTGAATCAGAGTGCAATGATGATTAACATTAGGTATTCATTTTTAATATACCAACAGACCAATGGGCCAACAGAATGCCCAAGTGATTATTGTTTGTGATTTAAAAAATACCTGATTATTAATAAATAAGAGGACTGATTATGATAAAACCTTTGTTTAATTTCATATCTTCTAATAAAATCACAATTATAAATTATACACTATTATTATCAACTCCCTTTAATTTTGTTAGTTTCTTGGCAAATAATGGGTAATGAATTATTTCATAAAACATGTATTGCAACATTCTATTACTGTTAATCGTTTGACACTACAAATTGACGAATATTACTGTAAAGTAATATTACCGTCTGCAATATCGCTTGAATTTCACCCGAATAATATCGTAATATCATATTGCCGTTAGGTTTTTTGACAACGTATTTCAACGAATAATACTATATATTTATATATATGTAAGAGCGGATGGGCTCGGGGATCTCAAATGATAACGATCAGACATCTTGTAAACACTTTATCACTCACAAGTTCACAACCAACAATGATTCACACAATTTTACAACGAGATGCACACAGTTCAAAATACAATTCAATACTGCCCGCTCTGCGACTAGAGCGAGCCTATTTATACTATTTAATAACTGTCAACGTCAAACAGCAACGACTTCCGGTGACATTTGTTTTACAATAAAGTTTAAATTTAATTTAGTAAAAAATGATGTAGGTAATAGTGCACAATATTTGATTAGTAATTAATAACACTTTTTAAATACTTAAATTGTAAATACTTAATTTAATACGATTTTATAATGTAAAATGCAAAATCACTTATTTACTGTTTCGTGTTTCCGTTATCAGCCGTTATGACGTTTGTTTTAGTCTGCTGTACTGTTTTTATTTGCCAGCGCTATCACGGCCATACTGACGAGCGGACCTTGCTAGGGCCAGCGAATCTCTCTGAAAAACACAGAAAAGTTAAAAATTGCAAATAAAATTAGACCAGACTCAGAGGCAGCATTGCTTGGTCTGGTAAAACTGTCAAACTCAGAGGTCGCGGATCGTGGCTTGATCATAATGATTCAGAGGCCCGTCTTTGACTTGGCTTGACTGATATTTGCCATTCAACTGAAACCCTGGCCATGACCAAGGCCTTTCAACACAACCATTTTGCCAACTCAAATCAAACTCAGAGGTCGCAGATCGTAGCTTGATCATAAAGATTCAGAGGCCCGTCATTGACTTGGCTCGACTGAGAATGTCTATATTACTATAATTTTTTTTTTTTTTTTTTTTTTTTTTTTATCTCCTTTATTCCACTATTATGACGTTTTTATTATTATTTTTCTTTTTTTTAATCATGTCCAACTCAAAATGAAACGTTTTGAATTTTATCCATAAACCTTACTTTTCAATCGCGTAAACAATTTAATACACAGTTTCTCACCTTTATTTCTATTAGTATTCTTGCTATCACGGTCTATTCATTCAGTTAAATTAGGATTAGGTACCAATCTCATGTGTTCATGTGTGATTACAGTATTTTTATTTCGCAGAGATCGTAGGTCTTTTACTTCATATCTATGATTATCGAGGACTTTTATGATTTTATATGGTCCCAGATATTTTGGGCCTAGTTTGTTACCCGACCACTGAGTGTCTTTACAAAGAACAAAGTCTCCTTCTAGAAAGGGTTTAATTTTGGCACACTTAGAATCAAAACGTATTTTGTGTTTTTCTGCCGTTTCGGCCATTCTGCGCTCAGCGTCTATACGGATTTCATCTTTGTTAATGTCTTCGTTAGATAGGGATATCTGTTCGATTGCAGGAGGAGAGCATCTTTTACCTAGCAGGAGCTCTAAAGGGGAATATCCTGTAGCTTTAGATTTCGTACAATTTAATGCCAATTGCAATTCACCTATCTTATTAACCCAAACTCTCGATTGTGTTAGAGATATAGCTGTAAGGTGATCTTTAAGAGTGCGCATTTGTCTTTCAGCTTGACCGTTAGCTCTAGGTGTACCGCGGGCAATAGCATGATGTTCGATACAGAAATATTTAAAAAAATCTTGAATTTCTGTTCCCATAATAGCCGATTCTCTATCAGAAATAATTCTACATGGGGTGCCAAAAATATTAATCATTTCGCGGAAGCTTTTTAATATTATGTTAGTACTTTTATCTTTCAGTGGATACAGAAGTATAAATTTAGTAAATGCATCAATAGCTACCAGAACGTATGCTTTTTTGTTTGTACCGGTAAGATTACCCATAAGGTCTATATGTATCGTATGGAAAGGTATGCTTATTTTATCAATGGGGTGCAGTTCTATTTGCTTTTTGCCTGAAGGCTCTTTGCCAATTTTGCATTGTAAACAGTTATCGCAAAATTGTCGTATCCGTTTTGTCATGTTTTTAAACCAAAACTGTTCCCGAATTTTATCCAAAGTACGTTCCCACCCTGTATGCAAAAGATTTTCGTGGTATCTATTTATTAATGAACAAACAAGTGATTCAGGGACTACTGTGCGAGTTAATGATTCTCCTTTTTGGTTTTGTATGGTTATCATTAATAGATTCGATCGAATACTAAATTTTCTGTCATGGTCATCTTTATTCTTTATGGCATCGCGAATACTTTTGAGTTCTTTGTCTCTCTCTTGCTCAACTATAATCCAAGCTGGATCTTTTGTTAAAAGATTGATTTGTGGATTTCTGCTTAAAAAATCTACGTGGGCCATTTGTTCCCCCTTACGATAAATAACATCAAAGTCAAAATTTTGTAAGTATGCCCATAGCCTATGAACCCGAGGTGTAAGTTCCTTTTTGTATTTGGAAGCCTTAAGGGCATTGCAGTCAGTTACAACTGTAAATTTGCGTCCATATAGAAAATGTCGAAAGTGTTTTATTGCTCTAACAACAGCTAAAGTCTCCAATTCGTATGAATGGTATCTTGTTTCAGCGTCACTAGTGCGCATACTAAAGTATTCAACGACTTTGCGGCGATTATTGTCATTCTGAATTAGAATAGCCCCAAGACCTTTGGCGCTAGCATCTGTATGGACTTCTATTGGAAGAGTTGGATCAAAAATGCAGAGTATAGGTTCAGAGGTCAAAAGTTTGATGACATATTGTCTTTTTGTTTCCTGATCGGCAGACCATACAAATGGTACGTCTTTTTTTGTTAACCTGTATAGTGGAGCCATTAATTGGGAAAATTGAGGGATAAAACGCCGAAAATAGCTTGCTAGACCATTGAATTGCCTAAGTTGCTTAAGTGTTTTGGGTGGTTCTGAATATTTAAGTGCTGTTAATTTAGTAGGGTTAGGCTTCACTTCACCTTTCTCTATAATGTTACCGAGATATTCTATGGACGTTTTAAGGAATTTACATTTTGAGTGATTTATCGTAAATCCTGCATCTGATAGTCTTTTTAATACAAGGGCCAGCCTTTCTAAACCCTCTTGCTCAGTAGATGAGGGAATTAAAACATCATCAATATATACTAACGCAATATTGTCACGATAGTCGCCTAGAGCTGCATTAATGGCGCGCTGGTATACTGAAGGTGCGTTACTTAGACCGAATGGCATCGATAAGTACTCATATTGGCCGTCCGGCGTTACGAAAGCTGTTTTTTCGATTGATTCTTCAGAAATACTAATTTGATGGAACCCAGATTCCATATCAAGGCTCGAAAAGAATCGAGCTTTGCCGAGTTTATCAATATGATCTTGAATCAGTGGCAGAGGATAGTGGTCACGAATTGTATTTGAATTTAGTTCGCGGAAATCAACACAAAGCCGGTCATCACCATTTTTCTTTTTTACTAACAAAATAGGACTTGCAAAAGGTGAGCAACTATCTCTAATAATACCCTTAGTTTTAAGATCTTCAATAATTGTCTTAACTTTTTCTCTCTCTACTGGTGCTAGTCGGTAGGGCCTTCTTTGTACTATACGATTAGGATCTTTTAATCTGATAGTTAATTTGCCGGTGGTAACTTTTTTTATTTTATCGAAAGTAAATAAATCGGTATGTTTTTCAAGGATACTTATTAACTGAGACGTATCCTTTAAATCAGTGTCAATGTTAGCCAAAGTTATTATTTCATAATTAAAAATGTAACTTACTCTTTCGATTGAAGTTCCTTCATTTGTAATTGATATTTTTATCCCCGGTATTTTGATAGAGTCTAGTCCTAAAATGACATCATAATTTAAATCATTAACGACATGAAGTTTTACTTCGAACGTCACACCATTAAATGTGGCTACAGTGTTTATCGATTCACTCGAAGGTATGCTACTGCCCCCAAACCCTCGTAATTGCAAAAGTTCTATTTTGCGTTTACCCTTAATTGAGCCAGAAACTTTTTTCTTAATGAGCGAACACTCGGCACCACTATCAATTAAACAAGAAAGAAAGATATCACCTATTTGTAGTTGAACTTCGTTAGGCGCCTTTTCCTTCTGGATCGTATTGACTTCCCGGCGTGAAAGTGGTGGTGCAGTTGTTGAAGCAGTAGCAGGAAAAGAAGTCTTCTCGGATTGTGCTTCGTTTTTCTTTTTATGCCAGCAGCGGTCAGATGAGTGACCTGGTTTCTTGCAGATTTCACAAAGTCTGTTCCGGCAATCACGAGAAATATGCCCCGGTTTGTTGCAATTGTAACACGCCGCAGTTGTTGGAAGGTCAAGCCTTGGTTGTTTAGCACGAGGTTCATCTGATACTGCATCAGCGGGTCGTTTACGATAGTTTGCCAATGTCGAAATCAGTTCAGCTTGTGATCTTGGTGCTGACCTGAGGAGCTCTGCTTGGTAAAACTTTGGTCTTATGCCAGATATTACAGCTTCCACCATGAGCTCAGTTGGAGCATTTGGAGAAATTCTTGAAAACAAACGCCATGATTCGGCAACATATTCAGAAAAAGATTTAGCCTGATTTGAGGTATATTCCCGAAACGCATTGACGTACACAATATACCTAGTTTCGCCACTAAATTGAGCTATGAGTTCTCTTTGGAGTGAATCCCAATTAGCTAGAGAATGAGCATTAGTGTCTGCCCATTGCTTGGCACGTCCTTGCAAGCATGCTAATCCCTTCATCATAGCAACAAACTGTGAGCAACCTCGCATGGTAATTAAAGAGGTAACTTGTTTACACCATTCCTCAATTGTTATTTTATGCTCGTCGGGATCATAATTAGGTAAATAAATTTCACTTAGCTTGGGGGTACTCGTGTTTTGGTTCCGGAAAACCATCCTTTCCAGCAACTTGATCTGGCAGCGAAGTAAATTCAGCTCTTCCGAATTTCCTGGTCGAGAGGTCGGCAGGATAGGCGAGTACGTTGATGGATCCAGTTCAGGCTCGGGCTCATCCCTTTCTTCTGATGTAAGAGCGGATGGGCTCGGGGATCTCAAATGATAACGATCAGACATCTTGTAAACACTTTATCACTCACAAGTTCACAACCAACAATGATTCACACAATTTTACAACGAGATGCACACAGTTCAAAATACAATTCAATACTGCCCGCTCTGCGACTAGAGCGAGCCTATTTATACTATTTAATAACTGTCAACGTCAAACAGCAACGACTTCCGGTGACATTTGTTTTACAATAAAGTTTAAATTTAATTTAGTAAAAAATGATGTAGGTAATAGTGCACAATATTTGATTAGTAATTAATAACACTTTTTAAATACTTAAATTGTAAATACTTAATTTAATACGATTTTATAATGTAAAATGCAAAATCACTTATTTACTGTTTCGTGTTTCCGTTATCAGCCGTTATGACGTTTGTTTTAGTCTGCTGTACTGTTTTTATTTGCCAGCGCTATCATATATATATATATTTATTTATATATACTTTATTGTACACCAGAAAATACATTGCGAAAATAAATAAATTTAAAACTATAAAACATACAATGGGCGGCCTTATCACTTTCTGTGATCTCTTCCAGGCAACCTTAACTATAATGCATTATTATTGTCAACGATATCGTTGCGTTTACACACGAATAATATGGTAATGATAAGTTGCTTATTATACTTTAGCCCTTTAATGTCAGTAACATTATTTTTTTCATTAACTCAATTTTTGATATTTAAAAAAAAAAAAATATATAAAATAGAATATTAAAAATTAGCCTTGTTTTGACGTATAAATGTCTATCTTACGATCTACCAGTGCCGAGATATATGCATAAAATATTTTTTTATTTTTCCTGTAAAATCTAGATTAATCGATTACCATATTATTCGGTGGGGGGAGCGATATATCTTACTTAATCTAGTTTTAAAATAATATACCAAAATAGTTACCTACTCTTTAAGTCATTGAAAATATTATGTCTCCTTTTTAATTTAGAATCTAATAAAATTATTGTGTTCCTTTTAAAATTTTGATGTAAATTGATGGCCTGAAACACAGGTTTTCACAAACCTAGATCAGGCAGGTCTATATTACAGCTAGAATTAAAGTTACCTCGTTTGTAATTAATGTAAATCTTATTTTTACTTTTTAACTTGAATAAATTTTATTTTATTTTATTATTTATTTATTTTATGAGTTCCCATGGCCACCTTCCAGCTCCATCATCAGACCCTGAACACTAGCTAGTGTCAAAGTACTTGTTAATACATAACCAACGAGTCCAAACACGATGGTGCTATCTTGTTTGATTAAGGAGTTCCCATGGCCACCTTCCGGCTCCATCATCAGACCCTGAACACTACTTAGAGTCAAAGTACTTGTTAATACATGACCAATGAGTCCAAACGCGATGGTGCTATCTTGTTTGATTGAGGTTTTCCCATGGCCACCTTCCGGCTTCATCATAAGGCCCTGAACACCACCTAGTGTCAAAGCACTAGTGAATACATAACCAACGCATCCAAACACGATGGTGCTATCTTGTTTGATTGAGGTATTTACCCATGGCCACCTTCCGGCTCCATCATCAGACCCTGAACACCACTTAATGTCAAAGCACTTGTCAATACATAACTAATGAGTCCAAACACGATGGTGCTATCTTGTTTGATTAAGGTTTTCCCATGGCCACCTTCCGGCTCCATCATCAGGCCCTGAACACCACCTAGTGTCAAAGCACTTGTCAATACATAACTAATGAGTCCAAACACGATGGTGCTATCTTATTTGATTAAGGTTTTCCCATGGCCACCTTCCGGCTCCATCATCAGACCCTGAACACCACTTAGTGTGAAAGCACTTATCAATACATAACTAATGAGTCCAAACACGATGGTGCTATCTTGTTTGATTAAGGTTTCCCATGGCCACCTTCCGGCTCCATCATCAGACCCTGAACACCACCTAGTGTCAAAGCACTTGTTAATTATTATACCTATTGAGGTTTTTGTGATGTTTCTGTTTAAATTTTGTATTGTTCATTAATCAATAAAAACAAAAAAAAAAAAAAAAAAAAAAATACATGACCAATGAGTCCAAACACGATGGTGCTATCTTGTTTGATTGAGGAGTTCCTATGGCCAACTTCCGGCTCCATCATCAGACCAGCAACATGGTATAATTTTTTCAAAATGTCTCGGTAGTTGTATAAGTATGCTAAGTTACAGCACAATCAGATGCCAGGAATTGCTTGATAAAGGGATGACAATTGGAGTTACTAGAAACACATATAGACACCTTCCGGCTCCATCATCAGACCTTGGACACCACCTAGTGTCAAAGCACTTATTTAATTTATTTATTTTTTTATTGAATAAAACGTTTAAAAATTGTACATTTCGACAGCAGTAAGAATTTCCACACAATTCAAGTAGGTACCTATAGATAAACAAAGAGGCAAAAAGTAGTGATGGATTGGAATTTCAAATTTTTGATATACGACCCGCCCGAACTAGGTTAATTCAAACCTGTGTTTCAGGCCATCACTTTACATTTAATTAAATTGGGACCCTATATAAACTGATATAAAATAATAATTAAATTAACAACTATGAGAAAAAGCATATTGGTACATTAATGTCTAAAACTAAACCTATGTAATTATACAAAAGTAAATATTTACGAGGGAATAAATTATGATCATGACATTATTTCTAGAAGTTTTTCTGTGTCTGTGTAATTGAGTGTCGTTAAATATTTTGATAACAGTTTACTACATTTTTTGTAACTTACACTATAGAAGTTAAGTAACTTGTTGAGCCTATTTTACAGAAAAGGTCCTAAAAAAACATAAAATCGATTTGCAAACGCATGTTTAGTTTGTGGCTTAATGCAAAGCAAGTCCTTCCTTCTCTTATCAGAGGGTACTGGGTCAAAAGGAAATGCAGTGTGCTGGTGTAGTACTATGCTTAGTATAAATAATTGCGCACTCTAGTACATACAGAATCAATATGTTTACGAAAATTTAGATTGGAGTCAGTAGTGACACCTAGATATTTTAAATGGTCAGCTTGTGTCAGCGTACGGACTACAATTATGTGCGTAAATGTTTAGATAAGTAAACGGTATGTTAGTATTACTCTATGAAAATAAAATGTATTTTGTTTTATCTATATTTAATGTTAGTAGATTATTATGAAGCCAATTAGACAGAATGTTAAAACCCTTCTGAGCATGTTCATAGACCTCACTTCTTGATTTACCTGTGAATAATAGAGCGGAGAGACTTGTTAATACATAACCAATAAGTCCAAACACGATGGTGTTATCTTGTTTGATTGAGGAATTTCTATGCCTAACTTCCGGCTCCATCATCAGAACAGTTCCATGGTATCATTTTTTCAAAATGTCTCGGTAGTTGTATGAGTATGCCAAGTTTCAGCTCAATCAGATGCCAGGAAGTGCTTGAAAAATTGATTAGGTTCGCTCAGGTTAGGTTCGCTCAGGTTAGGTTCGCTCAGGTTAGGTTCGCTCAGGTTAGGTTAGGTTAGGTTAGGTTATAAGTGCTTTGACACTAGCTAGTGTCAAAGCACTTATTAATGCATAACCAACGAGTCCAAACACGATGCTGCTATCTTGATTGATTGAGGAGTTCCCATGGTCACCTTCCGGCTCCATCATCAGACCCTGACCACTACCTAGTGTCAAAGCACTCGTTAATACATAACCAACGAGTCCAAACGCGATGGTGCTATCTTGTTTGATTGAGGTTTTTCCATTGCCACCTTCCAGCTCCATCATTAGGCCCTGAACACCACCTAGTGTCAAAGCACTTGTCAATACATAACCAACGCGTCCAAACACGATGGTGCTATCTTGTTTGATTGAGGAGTTCCCATGGCCACCTTCCGGCTCCATCATCAGACCCTGAATACTACCTAGTGTCAAAGCACTTGTTAATACATAACCAACGAGTCCAAACACGATGGTGCTATCTTGTTTGATTGAGGAGTTCCCTTGGCCACCTTCCAGCTCCATCATCAGACCCTGAACACTACTTAGAGTCAAAGTACTTGTTAATACATGACCAATGAGTCCAAACACGATGGTGCTATCTTGTTTGATTAAGGTTTTCCCATGGCCACCTTTCGGCTCCATCATCAGACCCTTAACACTACTTAGTGTCAAAGTACTTGTTAATGAAATGAAATGAAATGAAATGAAATTGTTTATTCTGTAAATAGGATATTGGAATCACTTTTACACGTCATATTAAAAAGTTGTAAAAATAAGCTAGATGAGGTCGGCGTTTCCTATCTGACTACTCTGAGAAGAAAGGCCGAAACAAACTCAGAGGTCACCGTCTCCTTTAAAGTCCAGACATAATCTTGGTCAGGCCATATGAGGACCATGTAGATTAGTGTCTGAAATGGTCTTTTGAGGAAAGAACCACACAGATTTGAGTGGACCTGTCCAGTCAGTGCAAGCATTTGTCAGTAATAGTGGAGCTCAACTCAGAACTTAAGGAGCTCAACGACTCGACGAACAATACCAAAGAGAGGACATTTGGGTAGGTCGCATAAAGTTCTCAAATTGCCAGACCTTCGCTAAAACTAACAGAACGAAAAATAAATATCCACATAGTCCTCACATTCACAATAAAACAATACTTTACAAGTAATCATCATGTCATTTTTTATATAATATTCAATAATGTCAATTTGTATATAAAACTGGTAGGTATATTTTTATGGTTTTCCATAATATTCAAAATGTCACAATGCTTAGCAGAGCGAGCAGCTCAATCCCATGCATTTTTGTCTTCTAAATAATCTGAGATTTTATAGTACCCTTTTTTACAAAGTTTGGTTTTAATACAGCTTTTAAATGGTTTAATGGGTAAGTTTCGAATTTCAATGGGAAGTTTGTTGTAAAAGCGTATACATTGACCCATGAACGAGTTGCCTACTCTGTGGAGACGAGTGCGATGTACAGCAAGATTGTGTTTATTCCTGGTATTTAAACTATGAATATCGGACATTTTCTTAAACTTTGATATGTTTTTGTGTACGTACAATAGGTTTTCAAATATATATTGTGAGGCTACAGTCAGAATATCTATTTCTCTGAATTTTTCTCGAAGGGAATCTCTTGGACCTAGGTTGTAAATGGCTCGAACAGCCCTTTTCTGTAAAACAAAGATAGCATTAATGTCCGCACAGGCTCCCCAGAGAAGAATCCCATAAGACAGAAGACTATGAAAATAACTAAAATAAACAATTCTGGCTGTATCTACGTCAGTTATCTGTCTAATTTTTTTAACGGCGTAGGCGGCCGAACTAAGCCTACCTGACAATTTTTCTATGTGTGGGCCCCATTGTAATTTACCGTCAATGGTTATTCCAAGAAAAACTGTCGATTCAACGGGGTCCAACTCTATTCCATTAACTTTAACATTGTTAGATAGCTGCCTGACATTTGGCGTTGAAAATTTAATGAGTTTAGTCTTTTTTTCATTCAAGAGAAGATTATTTACATTAAACCAATGCACAACTTTAGAGAGTGCATCGTTAACTTGTTCAAAGTTGACTAACTGACGTTTGATTTTAAAAATGAGGGATGTGTCATCTGCAAATAAAACGATCTTATGATTATCCCTTATGTGGTAAGGCAAGTCATTAATATAAATGAGAAATAAGAAAGGACCTAGAATTGAACCCTGCGGAACGCCCATGGTGACCGAAGATCCTGCAGATCTCTTGCCATTAACATCGACCCTCTGAATTCTGTTGTTCAGATAAGAAGTCAGAAGGTCGAGAGCCTTGTCCCTCATACCATAGTGGTACAGTTTCCTGATGAGAGTATCATGATGTACGCAATCGAAAGCCTTGGATAAGTCGCAGAAAATGCCAAGAGCATCCTGCGACTCCTCCCAGGCCTCGAAAATGCTTTTCAGTAATTCCACGCCCGCATCTGTAGTTGAACGACCCTTTGTAAAACCAAACTGTTTTAGATGGAGTAAATTATGTGCATTAAAATGTCCTAACATCTGTTTAAAAATTAATTTTTCAAAGATTTTGCTCAACGTAGGTAAAATCGAAATAGGCCGAAAATTCGAGGGATCAGTTGTGCTGCCAGACTTGAACAGTGGAATCACTTTGCTAAGTTTCATCAGATCAGGAAATACACCAGATGCAATACAAGAGTTAAAAACAATTGCCAAAAAGGGTGAAATAACATCAATTATTGAAGACATGGTATGTACTGATAATCCCCAAAGGTCAGCAGTTTTTTTTACATCGAGTTCTTTAAAAGATTCTATAATGTCTTTAGCAGTAGCAATTGTGAATTCAAAAAGTTTGTCACATTCTGGTACACATTCTTTTATTATTGAATAAGCAGAAGTCGAGGATGACGATGACAGAGTTTTGGTTGTTAAAATTGGAATATTAGTGAAGAAATTTTCAAACTCAGTTGCCACCTCCACGTCTGCCTTAATATCTACATCATTGATTTTTAGATGGAAGTCACGATTCCGTACTGTCGTTCTTCCCGTTTCAGAATTAATAATATTCCAGGTTGTTTTAATTTTATTTCCAGAAGATTTTATTTTATTTTTAATGTGTATGGCTTTTGCTGAGGAACAGGCTCTTTTAAAAGTTTTAGAATATGTCTTAACAAATTCTTTAAAAGTTTCATCATGGTTATATGTTTTTTCATGATATAATTCAAATAACCTTTGCCTACTTTT